>JARJCM010000015.1:0-600000 GCA_029233265.1 Mycena alexandri
GCATGTTGATCCCATGGGGAGCCATTCAAGTCAACAGCGTTCAGGTCGTCCATGAAGTCGTTGTCGTTGTTTCTGTAACTTCAGTTGAGAATTGGATTCGATCCAGCACAAGGCCAATCGTTACGTGATGCACATACTTCCGATCACTGATTGCAAAGATAGCATTATGTCGGAAGTTTATTTTTAGTCTTATAAGAGAGACACGTTATAAGGCTCTTGTAAGACAACTGTAAACAATGCCAAGCCCTTACACGACCTTGCAACTACCGCGCTCTCCTGCGGATCTTATGGACTGCAAACTCTCCGTCTTTGTTGCTTCATCTCAATACATCTCGATTATCCTATATTCTACCAGTGCACTGCTCAAATGTTGCCGCGCGTTTACAAAGTTCTAGGCATCGCCATCGCCCAAACCCTTCGAGCCGCGGGATTAACCAAACTCTATGTACACCACCTGTACAGCCCACTGTACACTGTAATTAAAATGGTGGGAAGTGGTGCGTATCCACCTCCAATTTAAGCTGATCCCACTAAAAGGTGTGTATTCATTATCTTTCAGTAACTTTAGAGATAATGCAATAGCTATTTACCTGTAGGTATTCAATATCTTTGGTATCTTCAGCATCTCCCGCTAATCTCCCAACAGTTCCCATCAGCGAGGGCGGCGCGCCATCGCGCCTGATCGCTGCCACCAAAACTCCCGCCGGCAAGTCTGCGCTGGCCTCAAAAGTGAAAGTAAACTCACAAAAAAAATACCAGCCCATCCTACATCCTCAATAACCATAGTGTTACATTAATTTGAATATTAATACACCCCATTGTCCCATTAATATACAAAGTCCGTAAAAAAATACATTAAATGAGTGAATATACATGCCTAAGGGTTGTGTGACATGACCATGATGCGCTCAAAGGTGTCAGCGAGAAGCTCGACATCCACATCCGCGTCTGGGTCGACGTCGGCCTCATGCTCTTCAGGCAGCGTCGTTATAATCACAATGCTGCTTACATCCAGCATCTCGATGTCCTCCGTCGTGGGCACTCGGCGCTCTGTGTTCACGCTGACGCCGGGAATGAGGGAGGCGGTGAAGCTAGGCTCCTTGCTCAGCTTCACCAGCTGCTCCATGTGGAGGGTATTGAAGCAGCCCCGTTCCATCCGCTGCACGGTGACCTGGTGCGCCAGCGCAGGATTCCCCTCACACACGAGTCGCCGCGCCTGGTAGATGAGAAACGTGTCCTCGTCCACCATGTGCGTCACCAGTCTCGGGATCTCGAGGTTGAGGCGGGCAATTTCTTTGTCAGCACAAAAGAGCTTGAAGTGCTGGTCCATGGCGACACACCCTGCTGGTTGTGCCCACGGCTCGCTACGGATATCCTCTCGCCCATCGCGCAGGAGGTCAAAGTCAGCCAGAAAGGCGTAGTCGACAATCTGCTCCAACGAGAGCTGCGTGGGGGCAGGAGACATGGCGGCGGCGGCATCATTGTATCGTTCGAGTGCGCTCTTGACACATTTTGACCGCGCCTGCAGGGCTTTTGCGATGTGCTTGCACAATTTATACCCTGAGTGCAAACATCAGCTTGGCATTGATGAAGAAAGAAGGAACCCCCACTGACCTGTATCAGACATATTCACCTTAGATAACTCAAACATCCGAGCGACTACCAGGCCCTCAAGCGCGTCAATCGCGCGCTGATAGCACCTGTTTGTCGCCATCTTGGCCACCCATATCCAGTCCTCACCATCGTCCTCCCAGCGCCGCACGATGCCGAGGCGTATCTCAAGGTCCTCTACGACCACCTGGGTCTTGTCGCGGGTCTCTATTGCATGGCGCCGTTGTGTTTCGATCCACCGCGTCTGTGACGCTGCCGCGGCGTACGTCGTGTCTGTGTCTGCAGGCAGCATCGGGAGCCCGACCTTGGTTATGATTTGCACGTGTTTGCTGCACAATATACCTCATCAGCTGCAGTCAAAACAATAAGTGAAGACAACGTACTCGAGGTCCCGAAGGTTTACCAGCTTCTGGTAATATTTCATTTCATTTCTAATGTCTCCTGCGCAGGTTCCTTGGACAATGTTGTGAGGAACACCTTCTCCTTATCAAGCCCCGTCTCAAAGACAGACCTCGACTCGACGCCCATCCTGAGAGCATGGTCTCCCAGAGGAGAACGGCGGTACCCTTGATCTTGAGGGCACACCGGTATTTGCTGGCGAGAAGCAGCGCTGTGTTATTCTCAGTGTAAAGAAAAATAAAATCAATGTAAGATACAACTTACAAAGGCCTTGGTACGCATCTGCGGTATCTGCGTGCTTGAGGTACGAGGTGATTGCCTGCTGGCGGTGGAACACAGTCGCATGGCGCATCGTCGCGAGCGCATTGGACTTTGAGAAAAACTTCTCGCAGCCTTCCCAATCCTCCAGGCCGATGCCGTGCACGTACGTGGTGAGGTTGCTCAGTTGGCAGCAGCGGTTGTGGGCATGGCCATGGAAGGTGCCGACAAGAGCTTTGAAGTTGTTGTCGGCAGCGAGTTTTGACAGGGCCGGGTGCATGCGCATCATCTGTGCAAACTTGCACCCGATATCGTAGCCGAGTCCCACCTCACCTAGCACGCGCAGCAGGTGTGCGGCAATGGCGAAGCCGTACTTGGCCCTACTCAAGGAAATGAGCAACTGAAAAGTAAAAAATAAAAAAAGGCACGTCCAACTCACCGCTCTTCACCATGTCGACAACGACAAGTACAAAGCGGTGCCTACAAAGCGCGGGGAAGATACTCGTCTCGTCGTACATCCTGTACGTGCACGCCGTTGTGTCCTCCTTCATGTTCTGCCACCTTTCCGTACAACCCCCACCCTCGTCTTCCTCCTCGGCGCCCGGTACAAACTCCTGCATCAAGTCCTCCAAGCCCTCCTTTGCCCACCTATCCACCTCCGCCTGCAAGAGGTAGTAGTCCCCAGGCGTGGCACGCGTGTCGAGGCGTTCTTTCGAAACGCCGGGGGCCATGCTTCCATCCACATCGACCTCCCTCTCCCGCCGCCAGAACCGTTTCAGGGAATTATTCCCGTCGATGGTGGCAAGGAAAGGGAGGGGGATATTGACCTCCCCCTCCAGCTTCTAAAGGCAGGAGGGGCAGGCGTTCTTGAGGCGCCAGTCGGGGGTCTCGCGTCCAAGCGCAACTTGCACAGATTTCTCGACGGTGGCGCGAATTGCCAGACAGACGTCGAAGGCAACAGAAAACTGGGTGGCAAGGTAATTGCGGGGGGCAACACCGTGTAGATCGCACAGCGCGCGCACGAATGCCTGCACACCGAGGCGGGGGCAGCGCAGTTGGAGCCGGCGGAAGACTTCCAGCACGCGCACGGTAATCACAACGGAGGGGAAGACAGCGGCGGCGGGCGTGAGGCCCTGGCGAACGTACGCGGAGGCGACGTACTCATCGGCCTGCGTAATAGGGACCTCGGCAAAATACGCAGCTGTTACAAGAAATTCAGTAAAGCAAGCAAAAAAAGCGGGACGAAACTTACTGAACAAATCTACTACATAAACTCGCTGCATGTCTACGGCAGCATCCCCAGGGTGAGTGAAGAGCTCGGTGAGCCCATGTTCCGCGGTGTCGAGCGACCAGGCGAGGTACGCCTCGACCATTGCCGGCATCTGCACATTGAACGCGTCGACAAGTGTTTGGGTGTGATCTCTGCGCGAACGATAGTCACGTCGGCGGCCGAATAATTTGCTGTAGGCGCAGTAAGACAGGTATCAACAGAAGAAAAGGGAAAGAAAGGGGGACGCACTGTTGTTGTGCTTGCAGTCCCTCCAGTAAATTTTGCACATCTTGCACCGCCCCGTCGTCGGGCAAGGCTTCCCCCGCATGGCTAATATCGGCGGCCGTGCGGCCACGAAGGACGCCGTCCTCATAATCATGGCGGAGAGAATTCTCTTCGCGCCGTTGCTGGTCATTAAGCTCTGACAATTCATTTAGCTTTCTATGTGTTAAAAGGAAAATAGCGGGCTTACGTGCACGGCGTGCCGCTTCCTCTTTCTCCTTCTCGGCCTGGCGCATACACATTTGAGCATGCGTTAGGCTTTCTGTTGTTTGATTTCGGCCTCCGCACCCACAGCGACCAGAGGAACTGGTAATCTTGACTTTTTTCGGGAAGGATGTTGCCGCCAGAAGTTTCGAGGAGTTGGTTCGACGGGCTGCCATAGCGAGAGTGCAAAGTGCGAGAGAGAGCGAGAGAGACAGAAGTGGGTATAGGGGCATGGAAGGGGAAGTGGAGAAAGACAAGTGTGGGAGCAATGTGACCAAACATCACATCGTCACTTCCCTCTCTCTAACCACCACCCACAAGCACCCACAACCGCGTTGAAGGTGAGCTTCCATCTCCTTGTCTCCTTTTCTTTCCAAGGAATTGGGCTCCTGGGTGCTACGATTCAGCACCTGGACCGTGCACATTAACCAGGAGCCCTATTTCTTTATTCTGTTCTGCCACCAAGCTTTTACTAACCAATTTTATTTTCAGACGTGTTTTTTTTTTCATGCTGTGGCTTCCATTGACGTGCACTGTAAGTTTCTCATGCTTTGTCCAGAATGGAACGCGAAATCAATACGAAACGCGCGTAGACGCGCAGTGGTAAAGAATTTGCGGGCCTCCCAAAGACCATTGCTGCGCTGCAAGAGCGTAGCTTCGACTTCGGCCAACTCCTCGCGTGCGCGGTCTCCCGTGAGAATGACACCCACGAGGACCACGAGCCCGAGCACGACGACCTCGACAACATCAATGAAGAATGGCCCGTGGCTCCACCGGACCCCCTCAACACTGTCGATGCAGAATGGCCGCCTCCGCCCTCACCGCCGCCTCACGACCCGCTGAACGACATCGATGACACCATCCCCACCCCGCCAAAACGCCGCTGCTCCCCCAGCTTCGACAAGGTGTTCACCAGCTCCAAAAAACCCCACAGCGGCCCCCATTGTCGTCGTCCCCCCAAGGCAGAAAAACTCACCCAGGCGGAGAGAGCCGCACGCAAATCTGCTGCCACCAACGCGCGCTGCCGACGCCGCTGAGAAAAGGCGCACACCAA
Source organism: Mycena alexandri (assembly GCA_029233265.1). Classification (NCBI taxonomy): domain Eukaryota; kingdom Fungi; phylum Basidiomycota; class Agaricomycetes; order Agaricales; family Mycenaceae; genus Mycena; species Mycena alexandri. Next base: position 5,079 of record JARJCM010000015.1, read on the forward strand.
TACCGGCCACACCGCCGATCCGTCCACCGTCAATGAGCATGTCCGTGGCACGGTTCCGCTTGAGGCTGACCTGGACACCATCCTTGCCCACCACTTTCAGTGCGTACGCTGCCAAGGTTGAGAGCAAGGAGGAAAAACGCGGCAGCAAAGTTAGGCGCTCCCTGCTCGGCTTACTCGGGATGGGCTTCCGCATCGTTAAATGGGATGGCCGGTGCGCTCCTCTTCTTCCTTACCCTCTCTCCCTGGCTTCCCCACCGACCAGTTTAAAGCACCCCACACCCCAGTGTCGACTGCAACGGTCGCATCATTGCCGTTCTCGTGGGGCAACCCGACCACCCAGAGTACCGCGCCACCGCCAACCTCACCTTCGAAGCCATCCGCGACGCCAGCCGCAACACCCACTTTCCCGCCGCCATGCACAAGCATTGCCGCGGCCTTTTTGCGGCGGTCAACGTCAGCCTGTCCTACGGCAAAGGGCAGTCCATCTCTTGCTGGCTCAACAACAAGGAGTACACGGGCCTTGTCGAGGGATTGCTCGCAAACGCGAACATTGAAAGGCTGGCGGTGTTTGCTGATGGTATTTGCTTCCTTTCTCCACCGTTGCCCCAAACTTAAATTTCCTGCAGCTGCTTTCGCGCTTTGGGCCCCGCACCTGTACCAATACTATTGCGTTCACGACGCCGGCCTCCGCCTCCACCACTCCCACCTCTGCTGACCCTTCAAGACCTCTGTCTTCTTTTGCGTCGCCTTAAATTTCGGGCGGAATGTCTGGACATTCAAGCACTGCGATGTCCTCAACCTCGCATTTGGCTGGTGCGCCGTCCATGCTTTAAGGCACTACAATGCCACCCTTGGCGGGCATCTCGTCCTCTGGGACTTGAAGCTCGTCATCGAATTCCCCCACGGCGCACTCATTCTCCTCCCCTCCGCCACCATCACCCACTTGAACATCCCCGTACAGGAGGGTGAGGAGCGGGTGTCGTTTACACAATTCAGCGCTGGCGGTATCTTCCGCTATGTCAACAACGGCTGCAAGGCCGTGGAGGGCTTGGAACAGGCGGACCCCGGGGAGTACGAGCAGGTTATGGCGCGCATGGCTTCGCGTTGGCGGGAAGGATTAAATTTACTTGGCACCGTAGATGAGCTCGTTACTCCTGAAGAATTGATTTCCTCTTGAATTATATTTTGTGAGCTTTTGGGCTCGAAAATGAGTGAACCTAGGTTAGTAAGTTTATGTCGTGAACTCACTACAGCAGTTAAAGTTGGGAACTGACTTTCTGCTACTTGATTTTTTTGTGAGTTCTGCTGGTGACCTTTGGCGTGCGACTTTTTTTCCCCCAGTGCATATTGGGTCGAGGTTGTTGGATTATAAAATTTACAGAGCAAGGTAAGCCTTGCCCAGGAGGTAAGATTTAATTTGCTGAGTTTCGGTCGTGAACTGATATTACATTTGGAATCTGTTTGCAACTTTGATTAGTGATCATCCTCAACTCTCGACCACCACCTTCCACTTTCCTGCCCGCGCACATGCCCGGCGGCCGACCGCGTCTGGACCCCAAAATAAAGGAAGAACATCTGAGAGCCACCCGAACGCGCTACGAGGACAAGTACAGGACGCAAAGCAATTTATTAAATTTATTGCATATTCCTAAATTTTGGCTTAGGAATGTCGAAAAACGACGGGAGAATGCCCGTGTCCGAATGCAGCGGTACACATATTGTCCTTTCACATTGTTCTTCCTAATCTCACTGCCAATGAAGTAAACGGGCGATGTTAGCCTCCTCGGATTATAACACACAGCGGAAATATCGCGAGAACGCGGCAGCGGCTTCAGAACGTTACCGCGACCGGTACGTCTGTTGTAATACCTTGTCTGTATTATAATCTGACTGACCTTGGTGCAGGAAAGCGGCAGAGGAGCGCACAGAGCGTACACACAAGCTCAAGATTAAAAAGCAGACCAGGTGTGCACTTCGGTTTTCATTGTTCTTACCAGTACTCTAATGCTATACTACTTTGAAGGAAGAAGGAGGCGGATGCCTTGCGCAAGGCCTCCTTGAAACTAACTGCAGAGCAGGCCAAACCCCACCCTCAAGCCACTTCGTCTTCCAAAAAATCTCCACGCAGCTCCTCCGCCACAAATGCGCTGAAACGGCGTGTTTGCAATGTGCTGCCATCTAGCTACATTTTGCGTTTTTTAGAGCTAGCGCATGACAAAGTCTGCTAGCTTCTATTAAGCACATTACTAGCTTCTCAGGGCTACAAACTAGCAATGGGAACTCTGTTCGGTGGTACAAAGGAGAGTCAGAGTGAGCTCCGGCTACTGGCTGTAGTACGAGTTATAGTGCTAGGCGCGGTTTACAAGCGTTACACTAGGTGAATACACGCATCAAGGAGATAAACATACAGGTCTAGTACCTCAGAGTGTCAAGGATTCTATGAACGAGGACCAACGACTGCACAGACGGAGCTTTGGTCGGAGCTAGCGCAGAGTAGGAACGAGCACGAGCGAGCTAGCAGGTGTAGGAAGGCGGCTAGTACCATAGCAGCTGGACAGGCCCTGCGGAAGTCGATGCAGTAGTGGCCGAAGTGGCGCTAGCTGAGACTATGCAAAGGGACCGACTATAGGGGTATAGGAGTATACCCACCAGCGGGTCAGGTGATGGACGCGACACAATCCAAAGAGCCTAACGAAGACAAATAGCGGAAACAGTGAATTCATGTTGAGATGGAGCAGTGGATGAACGCTAGGATGTTCAGTCCGTAAGATAGCGGAGCGGAATGGCGTGATTATGAGCAAGCTGCACCGGGAATAGTAGTTCCGGAGTGGAGTTGCACATGGAGAGTTGCTCGGGTGCAAACTAGCACGCTGAGAAGGCAATTATACCCGGTTTGCTGTCGAGATGGTCAGATAGTTGACCAGCTAGGCAGGCCTAGACCAAGAATAGACCCGGCTCGTCTTCCGGAGGCGGTCGCATGACCAGAACATCGGCCTGTTTTACTCATTTCTCTTTACCTCATCATTTTCTCTCTGAATAGTATATAAAGCCTCATAAAATACCGCTAGAGACCAGTTCATGCCCCGCTCATTGCTCAGTCGATAAGGGTGTGCTCAGGCCAGTCGAAGCGGAGATAAAGTACCTTTTCTGTTGTAAACCAGTCTATAGAAATCGCAGTGTTGTTTGTTGGATCCAGAAGTAACTGTGTGAACCAATAAGTCGAAGCTTCGCATTGGGAGGTTGCGAGCGGCGCCACTCTCCACGTATAAATCAGGACCGAGAGCACAAGAGTTTAAGTTTGAGAGTTGCAGCTAGCTTTGTGGTGAACTTCAGTGGTAGCTACGCATTGGGTGACCAGGAAACGCCTCCCGTAAAACGGACCACGCCCGGCACAGCACTTTGGTAGAACTGCCAGTCAATTCATTGACTGACTAGTTGAGCTAAGAAAATACTCGGGGTCCTTAATAAGCCCAAGTGTAACAGAAAAGAGCTTGGATTCAGAGGAGTCCAAGTCGGCCGTTAGCCACTAGCTAGCCAAGCCATAGAGGAAGTGCAGAAGAAGCAGCATAGCCCGTTATTGGGAGTTTTCAGATAGACACTTCATTTACCTCGCCTGGGACGACTGCACTTTGTGCGTCCGCCTAGTAAACATCCTTATCACCCCCAAACCTGTACATCCCAACCTTGGGAAGTCTTGTTTCGGAACGTCAAGGGTAGCTAGCGAATAGTGTGGTGTTTGTTTAGTTGGGATAGTTGAGGCCATAATTCAATTCTCGTTGTGCTAGGAATCCAAACCAGTAGTCGCATACTACGGCTCGGATCCGAACTCACTGAGGAAGACGCGCTTAGTCTTAGTGAAGTATGAGTAGGGGATTTGGTGTTGTGTTAGGTTTTGTGTGTGGTGTGTTAGTGTTCAGCTAGCCCGCATTCAGAGCTTATTTAGCCCATTTTCACTGTTAGCGCATCTTGCCTGTTTCAGCGTGCTCGTTTTCCTCTTCTTCAAAGATCGCACAACACGCGGCAGAAGACAGCTCATCTGACGACGACGGCACAGACCTCGAACGCCCATACGACATCAACCCACTCCTCACCCGGCGCACATTTACGCCGCGCAAATGCGCCGAGTGTGACTTGGACGATTTTCCAGGGTGCGCTTGCATGTGCATGGTGTCGATGGAGTGGATTGAGCACGAGGGTGAGCACTTCTTCCCGATCTGCAGGGCGTGCTTCGTGGAGGACTGTCCAGGATGTATGTGTGTGTGCCGCAAAAGCACCGTTTTCAAAGAGTACGGCGGGCACATTGGTAGAAAACTTCCATTGTTTACTTCTCCTTAATTCAATACACCTCCTCCTTATTTTTCTTTCACTGTGTTTCTTTTTTTTTTGCTTTTTTTCTTCTTTTTTTCTGAATGAGAAAGCTTAGTCATGGGGTGAATCTGAGCATGACTAAGCCTTTTGGCTCTCAGTACTTGGTTTATTGAGAATTTCTCAGTGCAGGTTTTATTGAGTTTCTCAGTGCAGGTTGGTCTACAAGATTGATAAATTTTGTTTGAACGTGCGAGTCTTGTTGAAGCCCCTATATGGGTCACGGTGCGGCGGCCAGAGTGTGACCGTGACTTCCGCTGCTCTCTCACTCACTCAAGTCTTCCTCGAGCTTCCTCTCGTATCTCTCTCTCCCTGCCGCCATGGCTCGCCCCGCCTCTCCCCCTCTGCACACCCTTGCGCCCTCGCCGATGATCTTGCAGTGCCCGCCAATCTACGTGCCCGATGCTGGCAGTGAAGAGATCGACCTAGAAAATCATACTGGGACATTTTATGCTGTTGTCACTGAGGACTGGAAGGGTGTTGCTATCTCAGAGTGCGTTCCTTTTCCCTTCTTTGCGTCTCGTTTACTAACAATTTAAAGGCCGACCTTTCTTCGTCTGAAGGCCAAGTACCCGCACGCTAGCACTTGTACCGCTGAAGGGTGGCCAACCTTCGAAAGGATGTGGATCCTTGAGTGTAGGGAACACCATATACACTCTGGCGACCCGCGACTCGAGCTCTGGGAAATACCCGACGCACATCCCTCCCCACCTTCCACCACAGAGTCATCGCCCTTGCATGCTGCGTCGCATGTGCCACAATCGTCATGATCAGCGAGCAAAGACAAACGGCAGGTTCAGCGCACCACCATCCACAACGAATCCTACCCCGACTGGCTCGCTCGCACCTCCGCCAACGTGCGTGTGCTTTTTGCTTTTCTTTTTCATTTTCACTTACTCGACCCTCTCTCATCAGCAGCAGCACCGCAATCAAGAGGTGCCGAACGACATGCCCCAGGTGCTAAGTCAGGCAGAGGCGGGTCTCCTTTATGCCGTGAAAGGACACGGTATGTCCCATCGCTTGAAAAAATTCTTTCCTGCTGATTCTTTTGTTTCAGGGATGGTGCGATGGTGCTCTTGAAGCGTACACCCGGTGCGGAGCTTTTCTGGAGCCGCGACGAGCAAGAAGTCTGGGCATTCCTCGAGGGAATCCAGGGGAAACCTTAGGACGAACGTACTTACATCCATGCTCTTTACTATGTACATCTATCTGTCGGTGTCGTGGTAGTCTTGTCTGTCCTTCATATTTGCTTGAAATTGAATGCTGGATTGAAATAACAAGTGTGAATCAAACTAAGTAAAGAAATGAGAAGTGAGAATAAGCGTTAGAAACAGAAATAAAAGAAGGTCTGTGAAGAGGTTCGAAGGAAAAACATGTCTGTGAAGAGGTTCGAACGAAAAACATGTTGACTTGCACACTCCTTTTAAGGAGATACTGTAAAGAGGCACCTTAACCATTACACTACGGGGTCAAAAGTACGTGTTATATTATACTAGCTTGACTTACTGATTTTCTCTCATTTTCTTGTCACTCAGTCCCGTTTCCCAAATATTTGGTTGAGCAGGAGTTGGTTTGTTGACGGTGAGATCTGTCACCTGACCGTACTTCCTCTTCTTTCACCACCGCCACCATGGCTCGCTCAGGGCCTTCTGCGCAATCTGCCCACGCTGCTTGCAACCCAGGCCGTCAAGTGCAACTCTCACGCCTGCGCACCGGCAAATCCAGGGCTGTCAGAGCGTCCAACGACCTCCGGCTTGCCAGCTTGAGAAAGCGCCGAAATATTCTCAATGCCGCCGTCGATGCCGAATTTCTTCGTTGCGAGTCTGCCCTTGCCGACATTGTCAGGCTTTCTGGCAAGAAGGCCTCGTACGTCCGCTCCCTGCTGGCTAGCACAAGTCAGTTCAAAGCGACACGCGCACCGACATTGCGCAATGCTGTCTTGCACCAGCGGTGGTTTGACCGTCCGGAAGGTGAATTTTACTTACATTTCATTAAATCTCGCTCACCTAATGTTCTTCTAGGATGCAACAAAAAATTACAGGAATACCGCGAGGACTTGGCGGAGGATAAGAGATTGGGTATCATCAACTTAGCTCAGATCAACCAGGCGGAGAGGAGCCGCCTGCTGAAGCAACTCGTCGAGCATCGCCAGCTCAAGCGGAATGGCATCTGCGCGACGACGAAGGTGCAGCAACTGAATTCTGTGAAAACAGCTCTTCGTGTTGAGAACGCGGTAAGCAATTCTCTCTCTTCCTTCTTTAAATTACCACTGAGGGCTCTTTAGATCGACGACTTGTTCGAGCGCACGGGTGTGCGCACCATCGCTGTCTTCTCGTGTGGAAAAGCTGACGACCCAACGGTGCCGCACGTCGTCGACTCGGACGACGCGAGCGGCTTTTTTATAAAGGTTCTCGGAATGTCGAAAGTCGAGTTCCTCCGGAAGTTTGAGGCGTACAATTGCTCGCGCGAGGATGGTACGTTCTTTCGCTCTACTCATACTCGCTCTATACTAATTGTAGCATCTCAGGCACTGATGAGAAGAACGGTGTCCGTGAAATGCGCAAGGACGGTGGGAGCACGCTCCTCGAGGGCTTCAGTACGTTTTTATTTTCCTTCTTCTTTCATTATAATTTTTACTAAATCGACTCAAAGCTACTGTCACCGGCAAGAAACAGGTCAAAATGGAGTACCTCAATTACGATGTCGCAATCCGCGAAGCCAAGGGTGTCGAGCTCGCCGGGTGGCCCACCAATATCAAGATGGTGGATCACGCCAACTGGAGCGCGGAGACTCTGCGCCAAATCCGCACCACCCTTCACTCAGGCACCATTCACTGGGTTAGGATGACGAAGACCCAGCACGAGGAGCTCATCGCGAGGCACAACGCGCAGCGTGAGGCGTTGGGTGCAGGCTCCCTGAAGCCGCGCTCCGACAAAGGTGAGGCGAGAGGCCCACAGAAGCACAAGCGGAAGGCGCCGGGCAAGACGAATACGGGGAGGCGTCGCGAGGAGGATGATGATGACGATGACGACGAGGAAGACGACAGCGACAAGGGCAACGAGGAAGACGACGACGCTACTGCCCCCATCGAGCGACCTGGCGCGACCAGTGCACTCACTGCACCGCCCACGTTTACCCCCGGTGTGGGTCTCACCAACATGTTCACCCCCCTGACCCTCACCGCCCAGCACATGCCCCCTCCCTTCGATGTGAGCGCGCACCCACAGCTACAAGTCCTGCCCGACAACCTCCCCAGTCTCAGCGGCGATATCAGCGCCCTCGGCATTGACCTCAACCCCGAGTTGCTGGAGATGCTTGCAGACCCCACTGCTTGGATGCCCAATGAGCACTTCGCACTGCCAACGGACCCGGCATCAGTGGTGTTCGCAGCGTCCTTTTCCCTCGACACCGACCCAGCTGCCATCACCACACTTGCATCCTCCAACACCAGCGGCAGCTCAAAGCGCAAGAGGGTGTCGCAGGAGGACAGCAACGAGTCAGCCCCGCCTCCCAAGAAGCGTTCGAAGAAGGCCAAGGGCACGCAGAACACGCCACCTGCTGAGGGAGAGGGGGAACCCGTGAAGAAGCAGCACAAGAAGCGCTCCGACGCCGGCATCCCCAAGGGTCCCCGCAAGTCCAAGTAGTGCGGTGCACGTTGCCGACAACTCCCCTGTTTGCCCACATGCCCCTACGTATCTTATTTACTCAGTACATTCCTATAGCGTACACTGTGTGGACTTGGAGACTCGAATGTATTTTATTTATGCTTTAAATGCGATTATATTACTCAAAATAAATGCTGTGGGCGTAAAAATTTGCTACATAAGAGCTTATGCCTGCACCTCTGCCCCATATTTTTTTCACAAGTTTACTTTTATTTTTGAGGCCAGCGCGGACTTGCCGGCGGGAGTTTTGATGGCAGCGATCAGGCGCGATGGTGCGCCGCCCTCGCTGATGGGAACTGTTGGGAGATTAGCGGGAAATATTGAAGATACCAAAGATATTGAATACCTACAAGTAAATAGCTATTGCATTATCTCTAAAGTTACTGAAAGATAATGAATACACACCTTTTAGTGGGATCAGCTTAAATTAGAGGTTGATATGCACCACTTCTCACCCTTTTAATTACAGCGTACAGTGGGCTGTACAGGTGATGTACACACACATTTTCACAAGCACCACATTCTCGTCAATACCACCACATTTTGATGGAGGGCGACACATTTCTCCTTGATCAATGTGTTGCCTTTATGCTGAGACGCAACACATTATGGAATGTTCAACAACCCAGCGGGCCGAGAACCTCCACACACTGCCTTGGAACGCTGACGATGATGTGGCATCCAACAGAAAGGAAAGGAGTTGGAGGGGTGAAGAACAAAAGTTGATTTGATTCGAATAAGAGCTACATAGGATCATGGCCAGCGCAAAGAAAATAATTGATTAACCTCCGGCAACACCGGATTGCATCTGCGCGGACCGACGCTCGTCGCTAATGGTCCCGAGCCCACGATGAAGGCTCGTTTTATTCGGATCGGAGATTGGTGTGCAGGTGATGACAAAAAAAAAAAAGCAACACGTACATAGTTGACCATCGAGGGCCGAGAGTCCATCAACGACTCAGAGCACTTGATCCGTCGGGGACGCAGTTGGACGTGTTGAGAGCGCGTCAACAGCTACCGCTGCTGCGTGCTGGGGGCACATAAATATTTTTTGTAGTTTTTTGGGATTCAAGCACGCACATAATGCCAAAAATACATTAAACGGCGCGAAGGAAGCCTGTCGGGGAAGCCAGATCAGTGGGTGGGTGCTTCGATGTCGGATGGCCGCGTTTGGAAGGCATTTTGATGTGCCTCTTGTCGGCGGGAGGATGGGAGAGGGTGGTGGTGGGGGAAGGAAGAGTGAAGAGCTGTGCACGTGGCATTGCCGAGGGCCCGTCGCTGACCTGCAATCAGAGACACATTTTTCTAAGAGGCCAGAGAATCAAAACCAACACATTAATGGAATGTGTTGCCCTGTCTAGAATGTGTTGCCCTCCCTGAGAATGTGTTACTCCTCCTCCATGTGTGTGTACATAACCTCTTGTATATCCTCTTCGAGCCGCAGCATTTTCGTTTACAGGATCAGTGAGTTGTGGAAATATAAAGCTGTGGTACTTTTGCTGTGGCCAAAACACATGTACTAGAGGTACGCATGCATCTGGATGCCTTTTTCTGCGGCAAAAACTGATATTTCTTGCTTTTTGGGCTAGAGTTGGGTTCCCTAATGCATCCGCCATGGACGGCCTGCTTGACAAGGAAAATGTCTTGATGACGGCTATCCTAGACAATGGTATTTGTATGTGGCCGCGGAAGTGTTTTTGCAGCGAAATCTGATCTGTCGTGGAGACGTGCTAGTCCACATAATACAGCTCGATGAGGCAGCCAGGCGGCATTGGCGTGCTGGAGGTGCGTTGTAAACTGTGACGGGTCTGTAGACCGTCTCTCTTAGGCATGGGCAGAGGCTGATGCCAAACAGTAGTCAATAGCTTAATTAGGATTCCGCGGTACATACAGCCACAATGTATTAGATAATCAGAGATAACTTAACCAGCACTTTCACCTATCGTCTCAGGGTGAACGGTGCGACAAACTCGGGCGCTGAGCATCGCCCCTCCCCATCAGCTCCCTGCTCTAGGTCGCAAGAGCCCTACCTCGGGTTACCTGGTCCGCGTCCTGGGGGGCAGCTCCGTCTAACGGCGTGAGCTGCTTCCCAGCGCTATGAGACTCTGTTCGAGTCATTGAGGTGTTAACGAGGGCCTGATAAGCCCTCGCAGTCTCCAAATCTTCATATTGGGCAAGAAGCCTACCTGCTGAGGGCCCAGGGCTTTCACATAAACTCAGTTGCAATTTCTCCGCTCACGGACTTGCAGTGACTCTCGTCTGAGCAACTCATGCCACGCCTGCTCCTCGCCCGGCGCAATCACCCGATGTGACGTGCACACTGCGGTCGCGGAGTTAATCAAGGGCATCATCCTGATGGCGACGCCAACCCCGGGTGCAGGCCTCGCCGAGCTCCACACCGGCCCCGCATCGATCCGTTTTGGGCGCGAAATTGTGTGTGCATACACCGTTGGCACGCTCACGGAGTACATTTTTGCATAGTCCGTGTTTCCGCCCAACACCGACAGCAACAGCGGCGATGGCAGAGATCCGCTCCTCAACCGTGCCTCGCACACATCCGCGGTTGTGCACTTGACAGCCATTTAAGTCCAGCAACAATTACATACAATTACGCTGGACGACAATGGCGGGAGACACTTGAGTGCGCGCTGCACAAAATGTCGGCGGCCGTCGGCCGCATGGGTATAGTGCATCTCGGTGCAGTTCTGGAGATTTTGTGTGCGCGTCTAGATGTCTTCCAGCGGTGTTTGAAGGTGCCAACATCGTTTTTTGTTGTCTCTTCTTCTACAGTACATACCAACTAATCGAACTAACTACAGAACAGTCCAATCAGTACAACTGTTGGTACCCTCATACCGCTGACCTTTGAGCGCTATGGTCCTCGCAAGTTGGGCATTTTTGGCACATTTTGTTAAAATTTATGGTTTTTGGTAGTTTTTGCCCCACTTGCGAGGACCATTACTCATGCAAAAATGATCCGATTCACATGAACTAAAGTGGGGTTCTAAACATCTTTATGTCTAGTCTTTCATGGTATTTTTTGTTTTTCCATAAATGGAAATTCTAAAAAATCTTCTTGCGGTCTGTCCGTTGTTGAGACATTTTCCACGGAAATTGCCTTTTTTGGTAACTCGTTCGCATACGGAATCTGCTTCACGGAAGGTCTAGTTAATTATCATATTTTATTCAGAGTGATTTGCTTGGCCCAATGGGGCACACCAGGTGCTCCAATACTTTTACTGAGTCAGTGTAGATGATCGGTCATAGTAGGTTCGGAGATATTTGCCTTGAGTTTTGAACATAGTCCTTGGATTTTCTGTTGATATCCGGCAATTTCATCTGTGATGCTGACTTCACAAATTCTTTCACTCGTCCACAAAAGCCTTTTGATTGGTCCTGCAAATTTTGTATCAGAAGGACTACAGCTTCAAGGTAGCTAGTGAATGGCTTCAGTTTGAGAAATGAGTAAGTCAGATCAGTACTAGTAGGCAACAGCTGCGTATTTTGAAACATGGGATCAGCGCGGTTTGATCCCGCGGCACTTGGGTGTGTTTCATGAGTATCACGAGCATAGCATAACAGAGAAAGAATTTCTTACAACAAAACACAGTTTATGGGATCTTTAAGGTTTCTGTCTCCTCAGTTTTATTTTCTCAAGTCCGTGCACCAAGTGCGACACAGAAGCAGCCTCGCCCATCAAATCAACCACGGAATGCCGACGCAATGTATTTCTCGAGAGAAACGCAGACTAAAATTTAGCCCTTGCTACAGTAGAAGTGTGGCTGTAGCATGAGTAGAACTGTCTCCTCAAAATCGTGGATAATGAGCTGTGTCGATTGCATTTTATGAAAGGGCTGTGTGCCATCAAGTTTTGGCGGGGGCCAAACATCACCAAACATCACGCGGCCTCATCGGCCGTGGCCCAACACCAAAGAGAGAGCCCCAAAAATGAGGGCAGAGGATTGCCCAACCTTAAGCAATCTTGAGTCACAGCAATGTGGAGTGGAGGTCCGGGATTATAGACGTTAAGATTCCTGGGAGAAAATCTTGAGAAAATCGAGGACATACATGATGCCTTGAAGCAAGTCGATTGCATGGCGGGCTGTGGGGTTTTGAGTCAATCTACAAGTGTTCTGTCCTCTGAACGAGTGCGGATAGTCGAACCAAGACTATAGCAAACAAAGAAGGTCAACCCGAGCCTGGAATAGATAAATGTCGGTGAACTGTTCATTGGCAAGAACAAGGGAAAGAAGAAACAAGAAATTAAAACCATACAGGAGAAGTGTAGTCTCCCTAGTCAGACCAAATGATCAGGATAGTTTTTCTGGAAAAAAATAAAAAAGACAAAAAATAACCTGATATATGAGAAGTGGAGCTTGAACAGAGTTAAAGTTGGCATAGATGTAGCTAGGCATCAAATGATATCAAGAATTGAACGGATTTTCGAGCTGACAGCGTTGAATCAAGGTCGCCGGAATATAATTGAACATAGATGGGGACATTATTGGGGGGATTTTTAAAATGTAATTGTAAAGCATGAGAGAGGGGATTAAAATGCCGGAGAAGGGCTGTAAAGGAGAATAAGCATATACTGCATACAATGTCAGGGGATCCCCCGCTTCACACCCTTTGTGATGCCCTCGCAAGCCCCCGTGACCTGTCCGTGCCCCCCCCGCTGGCACCTCGCTTGCGACACCGCTTGCAACCTCTGCCACCGGCTCCGCTTTCCAATGGCCCTGATCATCGGCCCATCAGCTCCGGCTACCGATTCCACTTGATTAGATCACCGGAGTCACGCATATGTACAGTATCTATTTATACCCATGCTAGCATGGGAATCCTCAGAGTTTCTCCTTGCTAGGACACTTGAGACCGCTCGGAGCGTGACAGACAAACTGAGAACCACGCTTTCAGATTGGTGCGAGAACTCAGATAGCAGCCTTTTAAAAAAAGCACTGTGGGATCCAGTAAGCAATTATTGAGTTAATGAAGCAAGAGAAAGGAAGGGGCTGCTTGGTGTAACGGTAACCAGCGCTTCTGGTCTCTGGGTAAACCGGAGATCGCTGGGACTCGACGAGGTCGAGAGTTCAATCCTGGTCAAAGCTGTGTAGGAGGGTTCTAGTGGGTATTACCTAATTGGTTGAGTCCCACACTGTTCGGCTTCTGCCGTTCGTGCCTAAAAGCATTCCTGCCTTTGGATTTTGCGGGTCAGATGTTCCCCTGTCATTTGCGGACCAACGGGGCTAATCAAAAAAAAAAAAAAAAAAAAAAAGGCCTTGAGAAAGGCACATAGTTCCTCCAATGGCCGCCCACGAGTAAACAAATGGTGGTTGATGTCAAGGAGCAAGCATGGGAACCTGCATCTAATTGGGTCAGGTCGTGCCGGTTATACCCAAAGTCGACATCAAGAGCGGAAAGACAGGAAGAAAATAACAGAGTGTGGAAGGGAGCCGCTGTGTCGAGACCAGATGTTCCCACAAATGGCTAGAAGACCAGACAGAATGTTAAGAAGTGGGGGAGAAAGCTGTGGGTGACTGAAAAATTGTGGAACATGCTTATGTAGAGTCTTCAAACGAGAAATATCACTTCATTCCCCACAAGAAATAAAAGATTTTTTGTAGTGGCTGTTTATAAGAGACTATTGATTCCCATAAACTCCTGCGTATCTCCAATTTCGGCCACATGCAGCCTGGGAGTGACACATTGGGTCAACATCAAAATAAATTTGTACAGCATATTGCTGTGCATCGAGCAGGCTCCAAAGCAAACTACTGCTGGCAGCAGAGGACGAATTACACCTGCAAGCAAGAATATTCATCCAGTGAATGGACGGGTTGGAGACCTACTAGATCAACACCTCAGTATAAATAGATAAATATATTTCAAATGAAACTACAAGACATTGAGACTGAACAGAAGAATCCTCTCCATACTTGAGACACTTCAAAAAAACTACAAGACATTGACACAGGTAAATCTTTTCCATACTGGAAACTCAGATCATAACAGGTTCAACATATGCTTCATCAACCCCAGTTCAATTTCGGAATCCTCTTCATCCTCCTCATCCACCTTCCCTGCGGGTACGGAAGGCTCAAGCAAATGGGCCAAGTTCTTCTGACACTGTTCCTTTACATCTTTGTCCACTCTGGACATCCTCTCATCTATGGCCCAAATCTGCTTGGTTTGTGAGGAGCGTTCAAAGAGTGGTTGTGCCATCTCCCAGAGCTCCAGGGCATGGAGCAGATCTCCATTCTTCTCTGAGATGTCTCCAAGGCGAATCATGCATTCTGCTCTGCTGCGATGGACATCCATCAGTGTGAAACCTTGCAAAGCAAGTATGAACAGGGAGCTAGCTGTGACTCCATCTTTGTCCTGCAGAAAAACATCCCCCAGGAATTGGAGGCCCTTGTGAATTCCTAGTTTCTCTTTCTGCCTGAGTGAGTGGACAAAAAGAACTGTGCTCCAGGATGATTCATGATGACCATTTTTCCAACGGCTGACATCTCCCAGTCTCTCCAGGCAGTAGCCCACTCCCTCAGCATACTCTCCCCATGATGCTCTGAGGCACTTGCCAAACAACACTGTTGACAAGTCCCCTTCCCTGAGATTGAGGTCAGCCTGAACCACATCACACGCAATTGATAGTCTGGCAATCCCATTCACTGTGAAGATTGTTTGGGCTGCCTCAATTTTCCTCTGTATCTCATGCTTTGCAGCCCCTAGAGACACCTCGATATCAGCCATGTTTATCAATGCTATTCCATGCTGATAAGGATCATTGACAGCAGCGGCTTGAGCCACTTGATTCTGTGTATTGTGTGCTTCAACATATTCCGACTTTCGAGTCTGAACCTCCCCCAGTAGTGTCATAAGTTCATCGGCCTCAAGACTGTGATGCAAACCACAGATATCTAAAAGACTCCTTGCTCTGTCAACCAGCAATATGCATTGTGTGTAATTGCCTAGTCCCAGCCAGTTAAGTGCCTCTACACGCAGTCCCTGTGCTTCTCTGTACAGATCTCCCACAATCCCGGCCAATCTATGGGCCTCCTTTGCATAGACTTGGCCAGCAGAGTATTCACCAACAGCCCATTTGATGTATGCAAATTGTATGAGCACATCAGATTGTCTTCCATTGTTTGCAGTGGACTGTGCTAGAGAGAGTGCACTTTGGCCATGCTTCATTGCCATTGGGATTAGGCCCTGGTTACCATAACAAGCTGCTACTGCAATATGAAAATTGCCTGTGTAGTATATGAGCTTTATAGCACCAAGAGTGAGTAAGAAATAATTATACACTTCAGATTAGAATCTTCGAAGCTCTTGCAGCATTCCTGACCCCGAGTTTCCAATTCCGATAAACGGTTTGTATCATACCTTACACGTGGCCATGATCTGAAAATCTCTGTGATCATGTAAAGTTCCAGTTGGGGCTCACAAAATGTGTGTGAGCATTGGACTGATTAGGTGAAACAGCAATATGTCTCCTCTGTGGGTGTGATGGCTGAATCGCCGAAGAGAACATATATAGTGGATACTAGCAACTCAACTAATTCACGAGCTTCTCTTAAGTTCCGGCCGGTATATACCGCCAGTCGGACTTAAGTTCCTCTGAACTTAAGTTCGTTTCCCCTACCATTCCCGCGGCCTGATAGACGGTCTATCTATATACATGTAAGTTTTTACGGTATGTGATCTTAAGAGTGAAGTGGAACTCAAGTTCGGCGGCGGAACTCAATCACTGAGGAGGACTTGAGTGCCACCATCAACTTAAGTTCCCCCCAACGACTCAAGCTCCACCAACAACTTAAGTTGTTCAGGAACTCAAGATGTGAATTCAGCCGGCTCGAGTGGCTCGAGTGGCATCATATTTGAATCTACACTACTACACTGGATTGAATCTGCGAATCAAACTGCCCCATTCCAGACAGGCCACTCCAGGACCGACTGAACGAGGAGACGCACCTGAGTCACAGGTCCGGTGTTTGCGAAGTGGACTAATTTCGATCTAGACGTGGGCCGTCCCCGATGAATAGTCTAGACACAAGGTAAGCACGTGCATAGCTATCATAAATTTCAACGCGAAACGCGCGGGTCAAAAGAATAATCCCGGTTTGCCTCAGGGCAGTTCAAGGACCGGGTTGAAGGTAGTGAACAAGACCTGAGGGTTATGTACTTCAATCGAAGGAAGAACAGAGAAAAAAAGTGAAGTATACCCAGAGTTATATAAGCATAGTTTCGTTCTGCTCGAGCGCCCGGCTTCAGCATTTGAACGAAGATGTCAGAGTGGCTATAAGAATGAAGGGAGGGACATACCTGGGCACATTTTCGACGTCCTAGTAAAAATTGAGGACAGTACTTGATAACAAGTAAGCCACGCGACTGAGCTGTGAAATGTCAACGTACTGGACGCTTATGGCTGGAATATAATACTTGGTACTACCCGAGGTCGTGTTAGCACTGGTTTCAATGGACGAGTGACGAAAAAAAGGGAAAAAAAGGACACTCATCTGCGGGCCAAGGTGGCACGAGCACTCATGAGTCGATTCCGAAGTTGCGTGTGGATATATCGGCGAGGAATCACGCGGGTCAGGTCGGGGGTGGGCGGTGGGTGGGCAAGGGACGTGATCGGGCAGCCGATGGTCAGTGAGGACTGGTCAGTGAGTGGGGGACCAGGTGGGCAAAGGAGAAAGACACGGAAGGTGTAACGCGTGACTTTCTTTATCACATAGACCTCAGCCCTGACAAGTGATGCAGTGATGCGGGCCGATACCGCCGATGTGGCGCGTGATATTCAAAGCGGGGGGTCAAATAAATTCTGGTGGGTTGCAGTTCTCTAGACATACATGTTTATTCTCAGGTGGACAAAGAATTATTAGGCTAAGGATTCAAACAGGGAACCTAGAATTTAAGGTCAGTACTAGTTCAACTGACAACAATCAGTGCCATTCACAGACACGAGGAAACCGGATGATTTATATTGATGAAGGCCTGAACCGCGGAATGACTGCTAGCCTAAGACTCCCATTCTCAGGCCACTTGAACTCCATCCTGGCGACGTGCAAAACAAAGAAACATGTTAGAATTCAAGGAGTGACCGGGTCAACTCCGAGGTAGCCGAGATGCCGACGGGTCATGCGGCATCAAGGCGGATTAAATTAGACACTGTATCTTTGTCCTTTACCGCGACCACTGCACTCTGTAGCTTGGCTTGTAGTAACCATAACCTGCAGTTCTAACAGGTTATGGGCCCTCGCGCTCTAACTTCCCTTACATAAACTCAGAACTCTGACAGTCTTACCTCAATCACCCCTATCTTTCCTCGGTCGAGATTTCAGACGCCTAGTAGTCCCAGTGCTCAAGAACACTCGCGAGAATGATATACTCAGCCTAAATATTATACTTCAAGACAAGACAAGGCTTAGACTGGTGACTAAGACTTGAATCGATGCTTTTTACGCTTTGAATCCGTAAATATCGTCTTAACTGCCGCCCAATCTCCAAATCTCTCCCAATTCCCCTCGGCCGTACTACTGCTTACTATGACTTCCTACTATGACTTCATGGAGACCTCAACACATAAAACTACAGTCAAATCCGAGTCTCTAACTGCTCAATTAATGTTCCCCTCGACAGCCAGGCCATCAATTTCCTCCACAAGTCCATCTCTTGCGCTCTATCAACTTCGACCATTTTGACTCAAGAGGTACTCTGTTCTCCTCAAGGAGCCTCACTATTCAAGCCTACGGTGCCCCTGATTCGCGCCGGTCAAGGGGGGGAGGACAACATTCCTGAGTGACCGTCTTTGTGCAAGTTGTTATACCTTCGCCTGTCTAATTGCCTGCTTCCGATCACCTTGTGGATTGGTCAACGCAAATCAAACTCACCGGCAGAGCTTCACTAGACTTTTCCGGATCTTTCGATTTCCTATGATCTTCCTGGCCGGACTTTTGACTTCTGGAATCAACCTCGATAAATGCACAGTCCCATCGACATATGCTTCCCAGATTTGGACTGGTCCTCAAATTTAACAACATCTGGCACTGGACTGCATCAAGCCAGAACTGAATGGCAACTGACTTGTGTCGTCCTTGATCTCCAAACTGCCTGGGGACGATCAATAGTTGCTTGTTATAGCCGATTGATCTTCCAATGAGTTTAATCTCCGCCCGGCCGGACTCTACTCAGGACAACGATCACTTCAATCTACTTCAGGACGCAAAGCTCCCAGTAATCCGGAGTTTCTGGCAACGAAATAATATGGCCGATGGATCTGAATCGAACGAAAATCAATCGTTCAACCAACTCCAACCATCCGCCGCCAATATTTAATTTTAGCATCAGCTTCGCGTTCCCACAAATCTTCGAGTCGTGCTCAATGACTGCCAGTCGGCGCCTCTGGATCGTCTTGGAAAGCCCTCAAAATCTGCATCACGCTGTTTGGTCCGGGCTTCTTTCGGGACTCTCTGTGGATTTAATATTGACACTTTCTTCGTGACCTTTGCACACCGAACTCTATGGGTCTAAGGTCTCCAAAAAACTCGAGGCTCTTATTGTATTGCATGGCCACCTCACTGCCTGTGACGAAATCGTTATCTCGGACTGGCCGTTTTCAAACCAAGGACTTGCCCAATGCGATGAAACTGGTTTAACTCTGGACTACAAGATCTGTCATCGAATTTCGACGAGTCGAACTTAGAACGGGGCGAAACGAGCCACTGTTGTTGATTTCAATGTTCCGCAGTTTGTTGAAACCTCCAAACACGATACCTAGAGACGAACCAAGCACCATCTAATAAAACCGGAGAAGATTTCTTCCCTGTTCTCGTCTCAAAATGCTACGCTAAGTCCTCTTGCATAACATTCGATTTATGTCAGATTTCGGAATCCATCTGGGACCTCAGACGAGAGGTGGCGGACATGAAAGCTGAGTTCTAACAATTGGGTGGAACATCTGCCGTTAACCCGTTGACTGCAACGGCTACTCAAGTATCCATCCTGGCCTGCTATCAAAATATGTTGCTCAAATTCAATGCTCTTGGATTTCCACCGGTCAATTCTCTCTCGACCAAGAACTTTGACGTCAATCCTATTTATCCTGCTTATCATCTTGCCGTTGACAAGGGGGTCCAGTTTTCGGAGCCCCAGACACAGGGTCGATTTCCGAAGGGTTTTTCGATGCTGAGTCCGAATATAAACTTTTTATGGCGAACGGAGCAGTCGCCATCGAGCTTTGTACTCCGACATTATTGCTTTATTTGGGTGATAACAGCTGATAACAAGTGTACAGCCTCGACCAAACAGGAAATTTCCCATGATCTCTGCTGACAATCAAAAGCCACGTAATTTCTCCAGAAACTAGTTCTCGAACAACACATTTACTTTCCCTGATCTTAACACGGGAATGGGTGCGGGCAAGGTATACAAGCCACTTGCGCGGAAAAAAATTGCAAAAGGACCGGATTTGGGACCCCAAAATGGCAATTTCCCACGGGGAGGGGGGGGGGGGGGGGGGGGGGGGGGGGGGTCGCCCGACCCCCAGAAAAAAAACTTTTGTAGGTGATATCTTTTTTCCTAATCTTTGGATCCCCTTGGCCGTTGAGGAACCCCGGACTCCGGCAAATTTCTACCCATTCGAGGCACCTGCCATCGAGCGTAACACCACATCTTTGTATTCAAGTGCGTCGAACATACACTGCGTTCCGGGCCCTAGGGCCTTGTATTTAATTCGTGTATACATACCGGTTTATAAACCGATGTTTATAAACCCGTTTTTAAATGGATCAGCTCAAAAGGCCGGTTTTTAATTGTGGACCGTCGGCTAAGTTCGCCAATGATCTGCCAAAATTTTCACTTCTCCCGCGTTCCCAAG
Source organism: Mycena alexandri (assembly GCA_029233265.1). Lineage (NCBI taxonomy): Eukaryota > Fungi > Basidiomycota > Agaricomycetes > Agaricales > Mycenaceae > Mycena > Mycena alexandri. The sequence goes on from JARJCM010000015.1 coordinate 24,984, forward strand.
ACTTCAAGCCATGGCTGCTCACGGTGCTGAAACCAAAGCACCTGCCAAAATCTCCCTCTTTGAAATGGTGCTCCATCAAAAACCTCTTTTCTGAGATCCAACGTCCCAACCCTGCTCATTCTCGGAGCACCAGCAGCGACGGCAGAGACCCCTCGCAGTTCACTTAGCCCCGGATGCGAGGCAGGACTGGAAGCCCTCCTCGATACTGATTCCAATGATGGCGACGACGACGCCACCCTTCCGAACAACTCTAGCACCACTCCATACTCTTCGCGAAGGGGTCAGCATTACCTTGCCTTTTTTCAGGGATTTACTGGCAGAGGTGCCTGTTGTGGGGCAGATGAGATCTGTAGCCTTGCAGATTGGTCGGGGGAGGTCTCAGTGGGTGTCAGCAGGCAGGGCAGGGCAGCGGGAAAGAAGGCCTGGGACGGGGAAGCAAAAAAATCGCTTTTTAGCCTGTTGGTTTATAAACCGGTTTATAAGCACCCAGTTTACATACCGGTATTAAAAACGTGTTTTTAAGTCGCTGGGAATTAAATACAAGGCCCTAGTTCCGGCCCCAGGTAGATGCAGGCTGCATCTATGTGGGTAGACGATGGGGTAGACACACATGTGTGTCTACATACTGCTACGTGTGTCTACGTGCAGTCGACACAAGGGGGTCTACGCTCACCTACATGCAGCCAACACTGTAGCTGAACGTAGATGAACATAGACCAATGTAGATGCAGCTAGATGCATGTAGAAATAGGTAGGCACACTTGTGTAGACACATTCAAGTGAATATGAACAGATCGAAACATGCCTTAACTATTCATTTGACTTCGACTTGTTTTCGGCTTGTCTTCGGCCATCTTCGGGTATATGTATTTGACTGCCGGTGATGATCGCTGCGTCTCCGATCAACATCGGACTAACTGATACGGACATGATATTTTAAAATAGATATACACAGTTCTATGCGTTTTGAGGGTGCTGGCAACTCACACAGGGAAGGGGATTTGCAGATAAAAGGGCAGCCTAGATTTATGGTGTAAGGCTGGCACAAAGAGCCAGCTGGCCGGGATGCAGGGTGTGTCTACGGCGGTAGACGGACGTAGCCGCAGGGTAGCCGAGGCGCGTCCACGTGACGTACAATAATGTATCCAAACCTTAACTGAAGGTAGATGCACGGTGCATCTACCCTCTCATATACCCATGCACATATGTGTAGATACATGTAGATTCACGTACAATAATGTATCCAAAGGTTCATCTACATAGGGCCGGAACGCAGTGATACCTTGCCTTTGAGCATAATTTTCTGTGATGGAGCGTAACAACTTGGTAACAACTTGCCATCGCAATCCGAGTCCAAATCTCAACCTACCAGCTACGTACAAACTTTGGTGCAAAATGACTCCGACTAATTGAAATTCAACGAGACAGCTTTGTTCATGAACTTCTGCGTTCGTCATCACTGACCTCGCATTGGCCGCCACTGAACCCGGCAATAAATAATGTGCCATCGACTCGGAGCATGACTTCGCCTTTGAGCGTGACCTTGGCGCCTTCGAGCATAACCTTCATGCCTTTGAGCGTAACCCCCACGCCTTTGAGCATAACCTCTTCGCCTTCGAGCGTATAATGTCTTCGCCTTCGAGCATACATCTTTGCCTTCAAGTGTTGGGATTTGGGGCGCCGATGTGTCAGCCCGCCAAGGCCACGTATGTGCACAGCACGGCGCGAGGCAGACGCGTCATGTTGCCACGGGGTTGAACCCCCTGAAACACTTACCGAGACGCGTCGCGACGCGTCTACCATTATTCGAGTCATGTTTTTGGGACTCAGCATTGTTGTAGCATTACCATTGTTGAGTTTCTCATTGTTCTCTGGAGGAGTATAAATACAGGTAGATTAGTTCACTGAAAGATACTGTTATATTCCCCTTCATTTTCCTACATCAAGTGTAATGTCTTTGTCAGTGCAACCTTTCTGCCATCGGGCGAAACTCTTGCCATTGAGCATGACCCTGGCGCCGAGCACAATTACAATACTTTCGAGCACATGGCATCGGACATAGTGCTGCCCTCTGCGGCATCTGCTGCCGAGCGTAACTACGACCCACATCGTGCGTTATCACATATGCTGCATAATGACTCAAAAGCTATGTTCAAATTTTATTTTGGTGAAATTGTAACCAATCTAACGCTAACTCTGTACCACCCTGCAGATTCTTATATTATCATCTGCCTTCAAGCGTGTACTCTGCCTCAGAGCCATCATCTGCTTTCGAACGTAACCTTGCCTCCGAGCGTAACATTCTAGTCTCTCCTAGACAGACACTTCAACAAACGAGCTCGTTCCTCGCTCTGTTGAAGTAACATTCTGCCTTTGATCGTAACCCTCTATTTAGACTCGTTACCAGTCTGCGCTACGGCAAAGGAAAGTGATGAGGTTATTTGCCATAGGCAGACTGGTACAACTCGGGCCACGCCAAAGGGCTGCGCCCGGAGTTTGAATTTTTGGCGGGGGCCGTGGGTGCCGATCGAGTGGCTGTGTTAAGCCATCAATTCCCCGCCAAAATTAACTTTTTCACAGCTCAGCCTCTGGGCCTTAAAAGATTATTCTGAAGAGACAGAGCTCAAGTTCAAAGGTATTAGATTACCGATTTTTGAAAAAGTTTGCAGTGACCCAATAAATTGAACAAAATCCAGCTTCGGGGAGATTTTTTCAAACTCCGGGCGCAGCCCTTTGATCAAGCCCGAGTAGTACCAGTCTGCCTACGGCAAACAACCTCACCCTATATTTTGTCGTAGCGCAGACTGGTTACGAGTCTACCCTCTATTACCACGGCCACAGAATGCAATCCTGCCATCAAGCAAACCTCTGCCAATCTGGATTCTGATGCACTGCTGGGCATTTACGTTTGAGCATATATTTGTGCTAACTGACTCACTGTCTTCGAACATACTGCTTCCTGCCCTGGCTCAACATATGGTAGCTCGCTATCTTTGTTCCCAAGGTCTATAATCCGCTATCGAGCGTAACCCTAAGTACCTTCGAACATGCTTATCGGCTGTCAAGCATAATTCCGCCACATACTTGATTGCCGATGAGCAGATTTTACTTCTTTAACCTGTTCTACAACCAGAATAACTACTTACTCTTGAAATCAGATAAAGCACTTCATCCGAGTCTCTGCACTCGCCGGCACCGAAAACTCCAACCACAATTCTAACCAGCGAATGTAATGGCTCCAAGACATTGGTGCACTGAGGTCGCACTCAGTAGCGTGGATTTATGGCACTGTGGGTACTGAGGAGTACTCGCTTTGTCTCCCAAGTTTCGCAAGAGCCTGACGGCCACAGTGTGGTTACGCCTGGATAGTGATGTTCCGGGTCAGGGCTTGAGCCCGAGCCCGAGCCCAAGCCCGGGCTTTGAGCCCGACCCGACCTGACCCAAAGTAGGGCCCAAGTCGGGCTCAAGGTCGGGCTCAGGATTTCTCAGGGCCCCTGACCCTGGGCTTGAGCCCGGGCCCAACCACATGACTATCTCAAGTCAAATTTTTGCGATGAGTTGGGTTGAAAACCTAAATTTTACCTGCAACTGAAGTTGATTTGAAGTATCTTTTCCCTTTGGTGCACTCAAGGATGGGCAGGTGAGTCGATATTTACACAATGTTCGGTGGAGATTAGAGTGCTCAAAACAAGGTCAGTGGGTTGTTGCTGGCTATCAAGACATAATTGAGTGCTTTACCAAGGTAAAATATATGCTCAAAATTTAAAGTTGGACCTTACCGAGCACACTTAGAAAATATACTGATGGGCCCGGGCTTGAGCCCGAGCCCGACCCGATCCGGGCCCAACCCTCCGGTAGGGTCGGGCTCAGGATATCTTGTGGGGCCAAGCCCTGCCCGACCCGACCCAAGCCCGGGCTTTTGGGCCCGACCCGACCCGAACATCACTACGCCTGGAAAGGGAACTTGGGTTTTCCCTGATGTCTTTCCTCATCCAGACGAGGAGCTCGGAACATTCTGCTATTCTCTATCATTTCACTCGCACTTGACGCCGGTCAAGGGGGGGTGTTAGAATTCAAGGAGTGACCGGGTCAACTCCGAGGTAGCCGAGATGCCGACGGGTCATGCGGCATCAAGGCGGATTAAATTAGACACTGTATCTTTGTCCTTTACCGCGATCACTGCACTCTGTAGCTTGGCTTGTAGTAACCTAGTAACCATAACCTGCGGTTCTAACAAAACATGATGATGGGCTAGTTAAGTGAGCCTTCCGTAGTCGAACTAGGTGGAATACAAAAAAGACCACATAGAACTCGGAAGTTGGGTGCCTGCGGCATAAAGAGCAAGAAAATAAGGTGGAACAAAAAAATGAGGGGCGTGGAAGAAAATAGGGGTTAAATAAAAGAGGTAATAAGGTGCAATACACAGCTCGACTCCCTTGCCCCAACCTTGAACAGAGTTGAGGCACGGCAGACAGCTAGACCATCGATCCAATGATGGTCCATGTCAGGATTGCATACAGGTCTGTCCGACGCCGACGAAAATGTCAGGAATCTTAAACCAGGTCTTTCCCCGCCAGCCTCAATTTTGTCAGGATTTTGGCCAGGCCTGGAGGCCAAAATCTCAAAAAATTTGTCAGGATTTTAATCAGGCATTTTAGTGTATTTTCACCGGTCCTGGTACTATATATCGTTGGAAATTCCTTGATCTTTCAATCACAACACTAGCCGCACTTGGGATTGCCTAATTGAGAGTTGGTGCGAAAACAAGAAGCATTCTCATTAGTTTCCGAATCGGATGTAAGGTTGGACTGTACTGGTGAGATTGCGGTGAAGTATTATTACTCATTGCGTGAAGGCAGGGCACTTAAAAGGTAATCCTGAAGCGTGGTCGTCATCTGCATCGTGCAGGTGATCACTGACCCGTGAAGGACCCGCACACAACTCGTAAAGGATGGGGACAGTAACTGCAGGAGGCCCATAGGGTGTATACAGCGTACAGATCCTCCACAGATTGGATCTTCACAAGTGCGTGATAAGGTCGAGGAGCCAAAGCTTGAGTCCAAGTACTCTGATAAATATGTTGATACACTGTCTCGGTAACCCAGACGCTCCGGTGATCCGTGCTACGTAAGTTCGGGTAAAAATGATGGACGCAGACGTCTGGGGCATTTCGTATAGAGGCACCACCCATCCTGTCACATCACGCTCCTTCGATTTTTTTTACTGGGGGTCAATTTGAGGGCCCGAATATTCCTCTTAAGATGCATATGGGCTTCTGAATGCCTTTCAAACTCATTGCAATTTTAGCACAAATTTATTTCATGGTCCTGTAGCACTGGAATGGCGGGGTGGGTGTAAACCACGCCAAAAGTCGACCTATTTTGCATCACCCGCAGAGGCCCCTATTGGACGGGGAAAATTCAGGAAAAAAAGAGAAAGCATCTTCAGATGCTAGGATTGGAGCAAAAAAAAGGCCCAGGGCAAAAGCGGGCGGGGGAGTGGCGGGAGACGGGGTGTGACAGCATGGGGGGTAAGGCAGGGCAAGTGCCCCAGACGTTCTAGGAGCAGTTCCGTCCATCAAATTTACCCGAATGTATGTACAAGGATCAATCCCGGGCCGTAGGCTTGGGCGGAAGCGCTCCTAGAACGTCTGGGTTACCGAGACAGGTTGATACATACCTACCAGCCATCGAAGCAAAGCTGCATGGACCTTGAGTACTCAAGTTTACGAGGCAACTTGAAGTTGGAATTTGTGTCTGTTAAAGTCCAACAAATCCCCACTGTGTATAATGACATCAACTCTTCAGCAAGACCAAGATATCCGATTTGATTTGTACGAAAGGGGGACGGCAGGGGCCTCGAATTTGTTCACGGCGGAACATCGAATTGCGCCCAGATAAACTTGGCTGATCTCGGATGCTGTTTATGGCGTGGAAGGCGAAAGAATGAAAATGGATCTGAACCCGTGGGACTCAGTTTATTCATACGAGTCTTCATCCGGTTTCCTGGTCCTCAATGTCACTAATCGTTGAACTGACTCTAAATTCCGAAACTTCTCTGTTTAAATCCTCAGCCAAAGAATTTTGTTGCATGCCCCCGCCTCGGAACAAAATAGGCCTAGCTGAGGAGATGCAACCCAGTAGAGTTCTTGACGCTTTGACCTTGAACATGCCGCATCGGGTATCAGCCGGCAGCAGTGACATCACGCATCGCTTTGTGATAAAGAACGTAACGCGTTACACCTTGTCTTTCTCCTGGTCGCGCCACTCACCGAAGGCTGACTGACCGTCGGTTGCATGCAATCGACTTGGCCACCCATCACCCACCCTAGCCTAATCCTTGCGATCTTTGATAATAGTACCTCCCCGGCCATGCAACCTCGGAAAACGGAATTCGTGCCACCTTGGCCCACGGTGACTGTTCTTCAGGATTTCCTCAATCAAGTCAGCGCTGACACGATCGGGTAGTGCTAAGTACTTTATACAAGCCATGAGCGCCTTTACCCATGACCTTTTGATTTGAGGTATGTCCGCACCTTTTATCTATAATATATTTGACTGACCTTTCAACGTTTCGACTCTCAGGTCTACTTAACTCAATCAACACGTACAAGGCCTTCAGGTGAATATGGGACGCTTGTTCGATGGTAATAGGTGTGTGGTCTATCATTTTATCATAACTTCTCGAGCAGGAGTTAGAGCTCGGACGTCCGATTTAAGGATGGAGGTTCGACACAATAAATGCAACCCAAAGTAATTGGACCCGTGAGTGTCTTAGATCTTCGACTTGAGATTCAACGTGAAACTAACCACTCTTCGATAAATACTTCAACCTCAACGCCAACCCATTCAACATTGTACCAAAATTCCGGTCAGTCTTTGCTTCATTCTATCCTGCATTCCAATTGAACTGACCTCGAGTTACTGCTCTTCAGGTCTCGAGTCAAGCACCCTCTTAAGCCAGATTCGAGTTCCAACGAAGGTTGAAGTACCTCGGTTGATAGTGGCGAATCTTCGATGGCATTGCCTCCCGGGATATATCGCTCTCAGGTCCGAGATTCTGCACTGCAACTCAAATTGACATCAAATTCCGCTCTAAACTACCTCGAACCTATTTTTTCCGAGGTAGCCATTGGATTGCTGACCTTATTTTTGTTCGCCCGGCATTCAACTCGAAAATCCCTCTCCAGGAAATTCAATCAACAGCGATGTTTCCGTTCCTCAGTCCATCCAGGTAGGCTAGCGCTAGCGCTCTGTTCTTCACTTCATCCTCAGCTTCCTTCCTTCCCTTTGGACAACACAACTTTGCTTCTCTTTGCGAATACCCCTGCTAAATTTACCCCACTCGTAAGTTGGCCCGAATTCAATTCATTCGTTCTACATCTGCTTACCCACCCGAATTTCCTATAGCCAATCTGCGCCCGTAGCGCATGGAATATCTGTGAGGATCAAGGCAGAAAATGCCATTGAATTGAGTCTGGATTGGATTGGAGGTACGCATCCGACCCGATTCGTTTACCTCCCCGAATCCAAGCCGACTAATTGAGTCTTCGCTCACAGCTCTAGCATCGAATCGCGCACGTCATTCCGAGTCCTCGGTCCTCAAGCCCTCAAATTCTCGCTATATTCAGGTAAGGTTGAATCCAATTCACGTCCGCGCGATCTCGATATATACTTGACACAGGTACTTTGTTTGGGTGAAACAGATTTTATTTCAAAGCCTACGGACATGGCGTGTACGAGTACGTGGGAATGTAGGAACGGGGGTGGGAGGGAAGGGCTGGGCGGGGTGGGAACGGCAGCACACCGACACAGTACGTTGAGATTTCACAACTGACTCGCGGCTTACCGGAACGACCGCTCTCCCCTGTCAAAGCCGCATGCAGGCATAAACACAGGTACGAAATTTTGCTTTTAATACTCCGCGGAACTAATCACTTTGCAGAGCTTAAGTTTCGTAACGGACTCAAGCACCGTAATGAACTCAGGTCCATTCTCGAACTGAAGCCCCTCACGAACTCAAGTCCGGTTACCCGAACTCAATTTCTGTTTCAGGACTTGAGTTTTTAAGCCTATTGTCGTAGTTGCATATGCCATCAATCCAAACCGTCTTCAGTTTAATTACAAACGTCTTAAGATTGCATTTCCAGTGGTCTTAAGATTATAGCCAATCGGAACTCCAGCACGAGTGCTGCACTCTGCTGCACTCGACTCATTTCTGTAGGCAAATTCCGCCGATTTGGTTTTTGTCTCCAATCCTACCTTATTCTCTTCCGTGATCGGTTTATTTCTTGGTTACACGGAGTTTTTTTATTGATTTGCGGTTACTGAGTCTGCCCAAGCAGACTTAAGTGGGAGGACAATATTTGTTGTGGGGAGGTTCGGCCATCTCGGCCATGTTGAATTTACTGCAGAAAATACAATTAATTTGCTGTTGTTGGAGCATCTCGGCCTAGGAGCTTCAACTCTAACCTTTGTGAAATTGACCTTGGACTCCGGAGCGGAAATGCTTACTACGACCACTCACCTAATAATCCCACATAGCAACACTAATTAGAGGTGACATATAGCCCGATATGGCAGGTCTAAGGAGAGGCGCCAGAAGTTGCGTAGGGCTCCATGCTATAAACCTTGCTATACCTCGCTATATATCCACGCTATATCACGCTATATCTATGGGTGGGGGACTTAGAGCTTTTTGGCGGACTATGTGGCGGTGTGCGCCTTGCCGCCATCAGGTCCATCAATGCGGTCATCACTGCGCCCGTCGCCGCCGCCGTCGGGTGAGAAAATCAGCATAAAATACCAGTAAAATACATGATAAATACAGGATATATAATGTGATCAGAATGTGACAAGCGCGCCATCACGCACTGTCCCGCCCGCCATGCGCACTCATCGCGCTGCCGCCCGACATGCGCCTCAGCAACGGGTGGTCCAGAATCCTCGAAAAAATAACCATTAAATCAGGCATAAAAAGGCAAGTACGGGACACCCTGCGCGCCACTGCACACCCGCCGCCCCCGCCCTGCGCGCCCATCGTGATGGCCGACGTTAGCGCGCCTCCCGAACTGCCATCCAAAAATCACAAGAAAATAACCAATAAATCAGGTGTAAATGGGTGACCCCGGATTACCCAAAGCGCCATCACACGCCGGCCCGCCCCGCCTCACGCGCCCAAGGTGATGGCTGAAGTCGGTGCACCTCCTGAACGCACCACCCAAAATCCCCGGGAAAATAACCATGAAATCGGGTGTAAATGGTAAGTGCGGGACACCCCATGCGTTGACGTGCTTGGCATTCCTTCTAGGGTCAGTGAAAAGAGGTCAGAAAATGAAAGTAAGATACAGATATTCATATGGTTACTGTTGCGGGGGCGTTGGTAATCACTCTCCTCTATGTATCTGTATTTTTCCCAGGTAATATCACATGAGTATGACATGTCTGTTGCGTTTTCTCATGCCTGAGGCGAGGGACTGAGCCGGAATCTGGCTAATTCTGAGAGATCACAAGATTTGATGTATGCACAAATTCCGACGTTGTGTAGTTCCTAGTACTGGTGGAGTGTCGCATATGATCTGAATATGGGTAGGCAGTCCCTGAAGACTGTTCTAAGGTCTTTCATTGAAGAAAAACTCAAAAAGTGAATAAGTTAAACACCAATCTCCTTCAATGTGTTGAACTTTCAATTTTGGGATGCAATCTTGATCCAATGGATCCGCAGAAGAGTAAACACAAGTATATACACATCACCTCACAAATCCCGTACCAGCCGCTCAAGAGGGCGACTCAAAATCTCAAATTTTCGAACAGATCAGTGTGCACTAACAGAATTATATTTCTCGCTCTTGTATTGCTTTCTGTCCTTCTCGTGAGAAGCTACATGCCTTGGGCACTCATAGTGGCTCTAGATCACCGAATATTCCAACATTTTCCGAATTGTGTGTCAGATGTAGAGATGAAGACAAAAGATGAACCAAGTTTGTATGGTAAATATGGTAAAGCACTCGAAAACTGAGCGTGTTCGGGATCAAATCACCAAAACATTAATTCTGTTTTGTGTGCATGTCATATGGGCTCAACTATCTCCAGTATCATACAGAAAGGTCTTCCAAGTCCCCAGAAAAAAAGAGGGCCCATATCACACAGGTTTGAGGCTTAGAGCAATATTTTTTAATTCATCGGACTGGTTTCCGAATCTGTCGGCCGAAGCCTCGGCCATACCTCGGGCATGCAATTTGAGCTCCGGTGTCCGTCGAGGAAAAAGAGGAAAAAAATCAAATAAATTCAAGAGGAAAGGGAAGATACAGAAGTAAGATATAAGACTGTTTACACCAACAGAGGGATGGTGACCTTACTTCCTCCCTCTTCTCTGCGTTGTTCCTTCGTTGCCGGTCAAAGTCGATGAGCTTGAAGCCGTTAGTGAAGAAGATATCTGTAGTTTTCAAGGATCTCATTTGAACTAGAAGAACAAGAAGGAAGGAGATAGTGGGGCCGACTGTCAAGGAGATGGCACAAATAGTGGAGCCGTCCACTAATTTTGCTGAGTCGGGTGCGCATAGTCAGTGAGCATAGAAAGGGGGAAACCACAGGCCTGAACAGATGGCGTAGAAGGATCGGTGGCTGGATGAGTGATCTTTGGAAGAGAAGAAGGGAAGCAGAGGGGATGTGTTATCGGTGCATAAGGACAAGAATTTGCGAGGAGGCCCGAGTTTGACTACTGGAATGAGAACTGGCCAAAGGGACAACAAAATTGAAATGGAAGAAATAGAAAGAGTTAAGCTCTAGGTTTCGGTTTATAGCATGGATAAATGAATCTTGAATCCCATACACAGAGTCTGCCGCAGTTCCAAGTTCGGATCTCAGTCTCTCTGGTGGTTTATTGGGGTTCAAGGAGAAGAAGAAAGGGAGGAGGTGAGAAAGAGTGACCAGCTCAAACCCCATACACAGAGTCTGCCGCAGTTCCAAGTTCGGATCTCAGTCTCTCTGGTGGTTTATTGGGGTTCAAGTAGAAGCAGAAGGAAATAATGGAGGGGGAGAAGCCAAAAGGGAGCAGGGAAAGAGTAACAGACTAGCCCGAGCAGCCATGCCACCCAGGTAGAAATAAGTGGCTGGGAGAGCCTTGAGAAGAAAGGGAGGCCAGTAGGTGCAGCATAAGGCTCAGGGAAAATGTAGGAGATGTTGTGAGAGGTGCAGAGGGAGATAGTGGTGGTGGCAGGAAGGAAGGGCTCCAACGCGATCCGGGGTCATCATCAGCAAACCCGGGGCTTGCTACGTAGCACTACGTAGTTCCTGTAGTTCCTGTAGTTCTGTAGAAAGGGTACCCCTTACGTAGTTCCATGTAGTTGAGGGGGTTTCTACACGGTTCTACGTAGTTGAAGGGGTTTCTATGTAGTTCTACGTAGTTGAGGGGTTCTGAAGGTAAGAAAAGTCTTACTCAATCACCGGCCACCCAGTGCTCCACTACTACTATCTTACATTGTTCAATTCAAGGGTAACCAGTCATGTCAATTCAACTAATTAACTAATGTCTTATTGGATCTTAATTCTATTCTAAGTCATTATTAAACTAAGGGTAACCAGTCATGTCAATTCAACTAATTAACTAATGTCTTATTGGATCTTAATTCTATTCTAAGTCATTATTAAACTAAACAAAATGCTTCCTGAGAGAATCGAACGCGCGACCTCGAGGGTTCAGGCAAAATACAGAGTTCCGTGCACTAACCAACTGACTTAAGAGAGCATGTAAGCTAATGGGAATGATTCTGATACATAGGTACCCTCCTATATCCAAGCCAGGTTACTCTTCTCTCCGCCCACACCCGTTGCCCATTCACACTGTCTGCTGTATCTGGGGTGTGGATAATTTTCTATCCACTCTGAAAGACTTGACTTTGAAAAAAAATCCAAATATGTGGTAGATGCTAAAAATAGACCAAAACCAAAGTTGTAGAGCTTGAAGAGAGCTACAAAAGTCTTCTCTACCACTTTTCGCCAAACAGCTTGGTTGAAGCGTAAAACACAAAATACTTTCCAACACGCAACAATTTTCAAAGTCAGAACAACTCAAAACCAGACCTTCTGCAATTTCCTGAACAATCAGATCTTCATAATGTGTGTTGAAGAGTGGACAGTTGGGCGCTGATCAGAAACCACATAATACCCCGTTGAACTACATAAACTACATAGAATCCCCCAAACTACATGGAACTATGTAGAGTCCCTACAAACTATGTAGAACTACATAGCACTACATAGTTGAGCTGAAACTACAGCCAACTACAGCAAAAAAGAGGTTTTGCTGATGATGTGATGAAATGATCCTGTCACACTACGTGACATTTTGGGTCCACTCTTGCTCTTTTCAAGTGGACCACCGATTATATGGTGTTTAAATCACTCAATTTAGTGTTGAGTTCTTCTGCACCTGACCTGTATCATGTGATTTACCAAGCAGTATTTACTCTTGTTTTTCAACCTTGTTTCACTGGTATCATGGGCAGGATAATGAGTACAAGGTCATCATGGCGAGGGCCTTATGGCACTTAGGTATAGCAAGGATCTGTCTATCGTTTGGGATTTATTCAGATTTTATTTGTATTTATCAAGTCTTTTCCGCCGACACTGGTGGCAAGACAACAAGGATGAGGGCGGCGTGGCGGGCGCTCAATGGCGCTTGGATGTAGAGGGGATCACTGCATCATTACCAATTTATTTTCAATTTTATTTTTATTTTTTTGCCTGTTGTCGACTGCCATTTGTGGCGGGATGATGGCCAGGAAGGTGGCGCAATGAGTGCCCGATGGCGCTGGGGGTGATCCGGGGTTGCCTATTTACACCCGATTTAATGGTTATTTTCTCGTGGATTTTGGAGCACACACGGCTGAGGTGCGCGTCAGGCGGCGGTCGCGATGAGCGCACACGGCGGGCGGGGACGGCGTGTGATGGCGTGTTTGTCACATTGTGATCACATTATATCTCATATTTATTATGTATTTTATTTGTTTTATGCCAATTTTTCCACCCGACAGTGGCAGCGATGATGGGCGCGCCGATGCCCGCACTGATGGGCCTGATGGCGGCACGGCGGACCCCGCCACATAGTCGCCTTGAAAGCCTTAAGTCCCCGCCCTATAGATATAGTGCGGTATACCGCGCATTTATAGTGAGGTATACGGTGGTTTATAGCGCGGAGCCCTACGCGGCTTTTCGTGCCTCTCCTTAGACCTGCCATATCGGGCTATATGTCACCCCTAATTAGTGGTGCTATGTGGGATTATTAGGTGCGACCACTAGTGGCTTCGGGTCATTTGATTCACCTCTTCTGGGAGTCATCTCACTGCCGCTGAAAGAATTCATGTGTTGAACATTAGGGCGTGGGCACATGTAAGTAGGTCCGCTTCTTGACCTCCATTCTAGCTTTTCCTCCATTCCATTCTTATTTCTGCCTCTTCCTCTCCCTCTTTTAAATTTAAATAAGAATAGGGGACAGTTTCCCAATCGAGCCAACCGACGGAATCGTCGGACCGAATTTTGAGTTGATTTTGCACGCGCCCAGGACGGAATCGTAATATTCTCAACTTGGAAAGACAAGAAGCAGCTTCACAAATGCGGCCGGAGTGCAGATCAATGCAGCATGTAAAGAGCATTCAGCTGCACGCAGTTGCACGGGCTAGGGCTCCGGGCCGTCCGTCCCGTCAGACGGCCGGTTGAAAGACGGCCGTTTTTTCGCGACGGCCTGGTCGACCCGGCCGTCACTGAGTGCGCCAGGGGCTACTGACGGACGGGACCCGTCCGTCAGACCCGTTACGGCCGTCGACGGGTACAAAATTCCCACGGGAGCCAGTAATCACAACTGGCAAGACTCTGTGATACAGTGAGCCTCTGGTTCATACCCAGCGCTCTTACGAGGGAAAAATCACTGTAGCGGCATTAAACGGTTTAAATTCAAATTTAACGGGACAAATTCGATTATTTCTGACGTGTGACTGTGATGTTACAGAGTGACCTACGTTTGGTTTCCCCCTTCACCTTGGACGCTCACCCGAACACTTCGGGCGGCGGCATAAATCCATGGGGCGCGGATCCGGTATGAAGTACTCGATGATTGCCGCTGCTTGCCGAGGTGCCGAATTCAGTGGAAACTCCCAACCCACCCGTCAACGGCCGGCGCCGGGCCACCCGTCAACGGGCAGACCCGTCACGTACCCGTCCGTCAGAAAGCAGGTCCCCCTGCCGCAGCGGACGGGTCGGTACCCGTCGCGACGGGACCCGTTCCCGTCAGCGACGGCGACGGCTCGGAGCCCTAGCACGGGCCTGCACGCGCCAGCACTCATCTGCACGGAGGCACGAATGCAGCATCGTGCAGAACGCACTTTTGTCCAATAACGACCGTCATACTTTGTGGCATTAAATACACATTAAATACAACGCTCCTGGAGGTCCTGCGGTATTTAACGTATTATACAACATATTTAATGTATTGTATGAAATGTTCAATACATACATCATTTAAAACCCAGCACTAGAACTTCAATAGTCGCATGTCATTCTACGTAACGAGTCGTCATGGCTTGGGGATTTGCCTGAATGATGAAGTAAGCATTAGCTCGCCGTTGCACGGCCGGCATGGACATCCCCGTCAGAACTTGAAGTTGGGGAAAGGCCGGACATTCGTACCCCCCGCAAGCGAGGGTAGAATTTGGAAACCACGCAGGAACACGGTCTGGTTATCGTGCCATGACTCTTCCCCTGGGCGTCGATGTGGACCGGAATGCATGGAAGAAGTGGCGTTCTCCCACTCCCAGGAGTAGGAAGCACCGACACCCGCAACCGATGCTGCCTTCAGCTTCAGGGACATTTCTCTCCCCTGCGAAGAGTTGTCCACCGCCGCTATACACCAGGACGTGGCTTTCGTTACGCCAGTGACGAGGATAAGGCCCTCGGGCCCGATTTCGCGGTTCAGGACGTCCCGGACGAACTTGCGCCAGTTCTTTCCATGCTTGTGCGCTAAAGCATGGAATTTGCCGATCGGACGCGCGTCCCAGTTCGAGGCGCCGTCTGGTAGGAAAAGCATAGCTTTTCGGGATCGAGTTGACGTCGCACGGAAGGTTGCGCTGGCTTCGCCGATCGGAGCTCTGTACTCTCATGAAAAAAATCAATGTATCAAGATGATTCCACGTACGCGCTGGCCTCCACGCTGAAACTAAAGTCCTCCTTCCCCGCAGTGGTACTCGATACGGCGGTGTTTGGCGGGAAAAATAACCCATTTGCACGAAGATCACCGGCGTTCAGGCGGATCCATTCCCAGTTTTGGGGAACGCCTTCCTTTGGATTGCTGTGGTCTCCCTGAGGTTGAGTTAGGTTGAGGAGTGGTTCCAACGACCCGTCGGCGTGCAGAAGGCAAATGGCGCCCACTTCGACGCCAGTTTGCCTGAGTGTCGGAGGGAGATCGTCGGAAAGGTTGGGGAAACGGACCGCGAAGCCGTGGGCTCGCGAACTCAGTTGTTTCGTGTAGGCGTCGGACATATAAATCGGAGGAGGGCGTAACAGGGAGTAAAATGCAGCTGTGTCGCTTGAAAAGCATTCAAGTTGCAGAGGCTGTAGATGCAGTTTCTGAGCCTGCAAGTTGCCTCATGGCCATTCAGCGGGAACGTCGTTCGACATACAGCTCTGAGATTACTGTACCATGGGCGGATGGAGTATGTCGTGACGAAAGATGGACTCAAATCCGTTCATATCGGACATTGGGGTTCTTACCGGAGATCCGGCGTCACCGACATTCTGGGACCTTTTCTTCGCCGACTTCAACGTTAACTTCAACCTTTATCCTGACCCCGACGACGTTCAGAAATCCAACGCGCTAGCCATCTCGAACACCTCAAACTGCGTACATCGGTCCTCGGTGACAGCGGAGAGGAGGAGGAAGTCGCGCGGTTGTGCCCCCATTGCGAATTTCATCTCCGGGCTGTCTCCCTCATCTGTACCCCTGGTTTCCCCTTTCCCCCATCGTCCCCTCGGCGTCGTGTACACACTGCACTCGCGTACCCACGCCCGCGCTGTGGGGTCGACTCGGAAGAGAGACACCAGAAGGTGCCTTCTGCGCGGACGCGGCGGGGATGCACCTGCACATGCGGAACGCATGCGTGCGGCAGCGTCCAGGTGCCTTGCGTGACGCGATCCGAGTCTGCGCGGACGCCACTCGTTCGTGCGCCAGCGCCGCCGCATCTCACGCCGTGCCCTCTCCTCTCCCCACCCACGCTGCGCTCTTCCTCCTCCTCCCGGTTCATACCTGTAACCGCGCACGCACCTGTGTTCCTCCGTAATTTCTGTAAATCCGCTTTTTCAAATCATCTGTAGAATCTTGGTTAGCAGAGGATTCTCACTGCTTTGCAGCCTCGCACCCATCGGTCCTGTCGACGACTGCTTCGGTATCCATCATCTGTCATTCACTCGCTTCCTTGTCGTGTCATCGTACCGCCTCCTCAAAAGATCTAGCAAATATCGCGGGCAGTCAGGATTGAATTACACCGCCGTCGTTCAGGGTTGCTCACCGTGTGCAACGAGAGGTACACCAACAGGAGGGCCATGAGAATGTACAGCACAATATAAAGTTAGTCCGACAGAAACTCTGACTCCCAGACCGAGACAACAAGCACACCAAGAAGCACACCTTGGGATCTTCCGCCAAGAGCTATCCACACAGTTCTCCGTGCCGTTTGCTCCCCTGAACCGGTGTTTTTTTTTTTCGCGCATTCCCATGGCTGTGGTGTCCGTCGGAGAGCGTGACACTGCCCAAGTCGAAGATTTTGCCCGACTCGGAGATGTCGCCGGTGTGGGCGGTAACTGAAGGAAAGGTGAGTGATGACCCGGCCTCGCGCGAGACGAGTTGCACCAGCCGGGGCTGAACAGTCCAACCTGGCATGATTGATCTGAGTCGAGGAGTATGAAGGGGGAGCGACGTGCGACAGCTGTTTGTACATGTCCTACATGGCCGTGGCCGTCAAATCAACGGATCATGAACTTTATCATTTCGGCCGATTCAACCGCGGAAAACAAGAGTTTGACTGAAAAAAATGACTTTTGGAAGGCCAGAAATCTCGCAAAACCATTCACAGGAAGCCAAACGGCGCTGGAAAATTAGGTTCGGAGCAAGCCTGTCGCCGCTCCGGCCCGGCGAGCCGGCCCTTTGCTGAAGGGGCTTGCTTCAAACTGCGCCAAACAAAGGGCTTGGAGATCCCTTTCTAATCCTCTCAAATCTAGGTCAAATATTTACATCTAAGCTGGACCTCATAGTCTGTATGGTTCAGCATATTTCAACATATTTTCAAACATTTCAAAGGCTTCTGTTCTGGCACCATGCACCCATTGATCTGGACTTTCTATGTTTTTAGAGATTGACCTGTACAGGTCTAGGCACAAAGCAATTCAAGGTAGTGTTGCAAGCGAAGATATTCCTTGCCATCTTGGGAGGGTCACATATTATACGTAGATTTCTTGACTGGGTTGGGACCGAAAGCCGGGCACTGCGATCTCACAAGTTCCTGCTGTCACACCATGTCACACCGTAGGGCGCGTCGAAGTTATACCCTGAATTGGGATATAATATCATTGAGGATTTTCCAGGGGGATCTTGAAGTTTCATGAAGTATATGGCACGTCCATTCGACGTGTTTGAGTGGTTTTAATAACTTCACTTGTTTTTAGGCGAGCGCTGATGGACCGTGAGAATGTATGTGATTTCGGCCATTTTCAGAAATCAATGTGGAATAGCTTGGGTTTCAGGCCACGGGGTGCTGGGGTGAAACAAGGATTATGAAGCCATGTATTGAGACTGTCTTCAATGAGTAGGACATTGGGATTCAGCGAGAAATAAATATCCTTGAAGCATCGCAAAAAAACAGTGTTTACACCATCTTTGGGGCACCTCTAACTCGATGAATTCTGCACCAATTATTATCAACTCTTGTGCAATATTGTAGCCATGCTTATCATTTGAAAGATTCTTCAACTGACCCCGTAGCTCCGAGGCACCGTTGAAGTGCTAGAGCGCGATCGACAACCCCCACGATTTCGGCAGTTTGAAGCAAGCCCCTTCTGACGACGGCCGTTTTGTATGTGTTTGGTCTGATGTTTGGTCTATTTGTCTACCCGGCATGGCGCGGCATCGTCAGAACGGGGCTTGGAACGAACCTACTGGAAAATGGTGAGATCAAAACTTTGTAATTGTTTACCAAAAGCCTCAACTGTCATCAATTTTGCAAATGGCTGTAAATATTGTCATGTCTCATCTGGAACACGCAGATGACATGGTGATTGTGTCCTACAGTGCTGAGGGTTTGCGACACATGTCATTGACGCAGAAGATCTTCGCACGTGAACTCGTCCAGAACCAGCGGGACTCCGGTTCTGCCGCGGGGAGAACCGCATCGTGAGTGCTTCACCCCTGTTCAAAAGCTTAATATTGACCGGTTTATTCAGCTTTTTCCGTGTCGTTCAACGTTACAGGACCCGTGGCTGCACACAGGCAGCGTGCAACGGAGTTCCTATGTTGAAAAAGCGCCGCGAGGTCAGGAGACCCTGTTTTACTTTCATTCCACCAATAGTGGCGATCAGAGTAGACGCTTCGGAGGCGCTTCGAAGGCGCTTCACGAAGTGCTTCAGAAGCGCTTCAGAAATTAATTTAGCATCCTAAGCGTGGGCAAAGCGAAATTTACCTTGACCGTCAACTTTTGAAAAGCGCTTCAGAAACGCTTCAGAAACGCTTCACGCTTAACTCCACATCACTGATGTGCATCAGAGCTGAAGCGTTTTTCTGAAGCGTTTCTGAAGCGCGTGAAGCGCCTCCGGAGGCGCTTCGACGCTTCGAAAGCGCTTCACGATTTGACGCTTTTCCCACGTTTCGATAATTGTCGAAGCGTTTGGTCGAAGCGCGCTCGAAGCGCCTACTCTGACCGCCACTAATGCTAACCTCGCCGAAGGGTCCTAGCAGCGACGGAAAACTCGAATTTATCGGCTGTTCGAAATGGGTCAAGGCGGAGAAATGACTACATACCTTCGCTGCCATCCCAGCTGATGTGAACGAGGCAATTCTGGCGACCTACATGGATGGTTCTGTCCTCCCTCCCGCCGCTTTGGAGGCTCATGGCGACTCCGAAGGTGTGTGTGTGCTCGCTTCAGCCATCCCAGGCATGCGAAACAAAACCAGTGCCGTGAGTTGATCATCTGATTCGGTGTCATTAAGGCGTACTGATTATTGTGTAGCACACGTACACCTCTGCGATGGTAAATCCGTCGTAGGCGCCATGATCCGACATCCGTCGTAGGCGCCATGATCCGACATCCGTGTTCAGCGACGAAGATTGTATATACATCGAAAGATCCCGACGTCCAGAAGTGTGTCGTTATCTTTCGCGGTTGCCACTCACACCCGCCGTGGCCGATGGAAAAGCCCGGCCACGCCGCAAAGGAGGATGTTAAGCATTCTCTTACTGCAGCTGGTATATTGGGGTCAACGGGGGGGAAATTGAATAGCTGTGAGTCCTCCTTCCGACTCACTGCGTTCAGACCCCATGTAGACGCAGGGTGGTCCTATGTTGGGCTGCATGCGTCTACGTTGGTCTACCCCTTGTCTACATTGGTCTACCCGGGTAGCCGTACGCCGCGTAGCCCATGGTGATCCTAGGTTGGTCTACCACGTGGCTACATGATGTAGGTCTACGTAGACGCATGTTCGGCTACGTTGGTTACGTTAGTCTACCCGCGTAGACCTCCCAGTGGCTCCCACGCAATGACAGGCCGTAAATTCGAAAAATTGGCACCAAATCGGTGAAGCCGGGAATTACTATGGTAGGGTTACATACGTCTACGTGTGGCTATGTTGGTCTACGTTGGTCTACCTGTGTAGACCAACATAGACCCATGTAGCCCAACCTGTGTCTACACGCGTAGCCGTACGTAGACCAATGGGTGCGTCTACCCCTATGGTCTACCCGGGTAGGAGCACCCTGTGTCTACATGGGGCCTGAACGCAGTGACTGATTAATTTTTCTAATCATATTATCCAAAGCTCATACGACCACCGCCATCCTCAGGGCCAATCTCGATGTGAAGCACCCGGCGTTTCGTGACACCCGCCATCTTCGCGATGAGGTTTCTCACCTTAAAACCGACGCCACACCAGGCGGCCTGCTAAGTGATTTTATCGTGTTGGTGCCTTGAAAATCATTCACGCTTTACTAGGTATCCTACAGGACTACGCCGACGATCTCAAACTTCCACTTGCTAAGCGCTACGTCCATCAAATCCGTATGGATGGAGCACTAAAAATTGCGGTTGCAATGGTCCCTGAATTAGCCGCTCTTCTTCACGACGCCGGAGTGCGCTTTTTGGAAGGCGATATCACCTTCAAACGTGACAAGGGTGAGATGAATGAATGGGAGGCGGCGATATGGTATACTCCCACCTACGAACGCGCGTGCCTCTTTATTTCTGGCCACTCTTCCTTTGCTAATCTTTTTGGCACAGGTGTCACCATCACGCGCATCTACACTAACGGATCGAGTAAAGAGGCATTCGTACACCTCTTTGATGCATTCTTCAGCGCGATAAAACAAGTTACCGGCAAATCTGTTCGCTTCAAGGCATTCCATCCGAAGGGTAACCTTTACTCGATCCATTTTGACATGGAGGCTGCTCAAGTGCAGGGCTTGGGTACGTGGCTGTCGAAGATGATCCTCGATGATCTCGCTCTCCGAGCTCGTTTCCCCAAAATCCATCCAGACGAGGCTGTGCAGTCCGTTCTTAAACTGTGCAGCGTTCATTTCGAGCGGTAAGTGCAGAATTTGTGATGTTCGAAATTCAATCGGATACACATATTATTTCCAGATCGACCGATGAACTCGTGGCTGTCGTTGGCCAGAAAACTGTGGACTACCTCAACGTATTTCGCGGGCTTTTAGCTCCCAAAGACATTGAGGAATGGCATAGGTTTTGCAAGACGCACAAGAATAAGCAACTGCGAGGCATGCCTATTTCACCGAACTTAGTCTGATACTGATTCACCTCGCCGCTAGATTGGTATCAATACAAGATAAATTACCCGTGGCTCCTCCCGGGCTTCAACGAGAGCCTATCAAGGTTTCCGAAGGGCTATTGGGCGCAGTCACCCTCCCACACCAACCTGGTGGAGAGTGCCCATGTCGCCACCAACAAGGCCACCACAATTGATCTCTTACCGGCGGAGGCGCTCCGGACGTGCGTTAAATTTATTCTGTCGTGTGCAGTGTGATTAACTACAGTCCATAGAGCTCGAAAATTAGATTTCGAAAAAAGCCGCCTCGATTGCGGCCGCTCGTGAGACCTGCATCATGGAAAACCGCAATAATCACGACCAGACTCGGATGCGACGCAATGTAACGCGCACGGCGAAACGCCACTCATACCGCACTGAACACGACGATATCGGTGATTCTATTACAGATATTCAATCAGAGCTTGCGACTGCCACACAAAATCAAAAGGCACTCGCAGCGCGACTGAAGGAACTAAAAATCACAGAAGAAGGATCTGGGTCGCGTACCTCGCAATAGTACTTCGGGCAGGAGTGCCCCGTCGACTTCATCGATCCCTCGATTCACGGCGGCGGAGGGTAAGTCTCATATAATCCAGATCATCGTCCCGGCCGCTGATCCTGCGCTACAAGTTTCGATGTTGAAATGGTTGAGCCGCCGGCTATGTCGCCCGTAAGCTCCCCACGCCTTTCTGGTATGTACAATTTGCTTCATTCTCTATTCTTTCATTTATTCATCCCCGCATAATACAGCTCTTGACGACGACAACGACGACGAAATATTCCCACCTGGGATATGTCCCGCAGGTCAGAGCAATCTCGCACCTGACCCACCCATGTCTTCATCGCCCTTGAGCTCCCCGCGCCGGCCTCGTAAGTACAATTTATCTTATTCCGTTCTTTGTACTTTTAATCACCCCCGCATAATCCAGCTGGCAACGACGACGAGTCCGAAATACTCCCACCTCCTGCGCATGTCGAGCCGGCCATCAGTTTCTACGACTCCGCCGAGTCCTCAACCAAGTTCTTGGACATGTCTGACCCCGCCTTGGTGGAACTTTTCAATATGCCAGCGCTCACGGAGGAAGAAATGGCCGCGCTTTTTAGCCAACCTGAGTTCGACACCGCCGGACCCTTTCCACTCGACGGTTTCAACTTGAACAGTTCTGATATCCAGGAATTCTTACGAATAGGTGAACCGGCGGGAGAAATTCCAGCGCTCCCACCCATACCTGCCCCGTCCCCAGCCCTGAATTTTGAGATGATATCCTCCCCCGCTGCGCCAGTGGTGCCCGGCGCCCCGCGCTCTCGACGCAAACGTCGGCTATCAGTGGACCCCACGAACGAGATAGACAGAACTCGTAAGCGCACAGTGCGGGTCCGGGAATCTTAGTGTAGCGACTTCGTGATTCGGTCTCAATAACATACTATATGGTTGATTTAATAACTGGTTCGCAGTTACTTTCGTGAGAACACCCAGCGCGTGACCTTTCTGGTGTATAATAGGTCTCCGACTGGAATAATAGGCATTCGTACGCAACAACAGGCATTCACCTGAGAACTAGGCATTCAATGCCATCAATAGGCATTTACCAATGCCTATCACTGCATTCCGGGGCCTCCTATGCTGACTCAGCTCAGCCGGATGTAGCTCGGCATGGGTCAGTGTAGGCGGCTACAACAGGTCAGTTTAGGTCACCTACGCACAGCTAGACAAAATTGGGTTGAGCTGGACGTAGTTCTGCATGGGTCTGCTCAGGTGACCTAGCCCGGGCAATCGTAGGTCAGTTCAAGTGCCTACATTCACCTTATGTCAGTCTCGGTTGCATCCGGTTTTCGATTTTCGATTTAAAAGTCGTTCATCAACCAAGTTGGGTGAGGCTACGCTGGCGTCAATGTAGGCACCTAGAATGACCTATACTCACCTCAGCTACGCTATACCCAGCTATGCAGAGTTACACAGACCTAGGGAGGCCTAGACGGACCTAAGTCCATCTACGCAGGCCGTGTGTAGGCGGCACTAAGCGTAGCTCTGTGTAGGTCCCTACGCTCAGGCTGAGTTTAGGAGCCCCCGGAATGCAGTGTATGCTACTAAAGTTGTCGTGCCTCATGTTTTTGACTTTATGCTGTCGTGGCGCGGCATCTTCGATTTTGAGCTCATGTGGAATGTTGGCAATTGTGGCGAGACCCTTGGACTATGGAGGTATCAGTTACTAGATTTATTACTGTATTACTTGATAGACGTACCACAAGTAACGCCCATTTGGAGAGATCATTTGGCGTGAAGTGATAGCATTTACCAGTCAACAGAACGGTGCACGGCTTGTCATGCTCGGCACAGTGATGCTTCTGCTCTATCTGACGGTAAAAATCCTTCTCTTTCGACGGTGCAGGGACGTCTTCTCCGTCCGCCTTGCTTTTCTTACCCTGCCATAAATCAGGTGAAGTGTCATTCACGCCGCCAACACTTACCTTCTTCGCCCCTCCACCCGCCACCTTCGGATCCTCTCCTGAGGTATCGATAATTCGGATACTGAACTCCTTGACTTCACCTTTTCCATTCTTCTTTGCCTTACACGCAGCAATATAATCTGCCGCCCCCTTAACCAGTGCCTTCCACGCCTTTTTATCCTCCAACGGCTTCGGAAGGGGTTTTGGAGTTTTCGGGAGATAAGACGGGAGGTACGCGATGTCCGAGAGCAAGGATTTCCGCGTAGACATGGTACTGGCAAGCTTGTCAAGGAAGGTGTCAAACTTCATCGTCGAGTCGATGACCATATCCCGCGACGCAGTTTTGACTGGAACCTCAAAACGAAGGGTGAATTTATTTTTACGAGCTGCGGCGGCAGGTGCTGGTGAGCTAACAAGTACTGTGTATTGAAGTCAGCTTCCGGAAACATACAGAGCAGAAATTCATACCAGCGCCACTCAAATCATCGTCGTCCAAGCCCGAATCCGATTCAGAAGAGTCGTCGTCGCTGCCGGCATCCGTGGGCGACTCGGAATCGCTCCCAGACTGAGCCTTCCCATCGCTTTTTTCCTCCCAGTTGTCGATTGATACGCCGGGAACTGTAGCTACAAAGACCTGATCCATTTGAGCCTTGGAGCAAGGATCAGAGTCCTCGCGCAACGGCTGACTTCTCGTGCCAAGGGACACAAGGGCGGCGGCAGCAGCAGACTCCTCAGATGGCAGTGGTGGGTTCGCCGGACGGGCTGGACCGTGGATGGTGATGCGACGAGGAACGGCTCGCTGTGATGGCGGGGACTCGGGAGCAGTGTCTTTTGCCTTCTCGCGCGTCCCAGAATTGCGCTCCGCCTTCTTCTTTTTCTTGCCCCTGTTCCTTTCGGAGCCCATGGGGAGTGTGGGCTCAACGTAGTCTCGCGGTTCGGGGTGAGGAGCCAAGATAATTTGATTTTGATGGCGGTGGAAAACATATGCTGTCCTGGACTTTCTTTACAACACCTCAAGATCTATTGTACCTGGGGCACCCTCAC
This sequence comes from Mycena alexandri, assembly GCA_029233265.1. NCBI lineage: Eukaryota > Fungi > Basidiomycota > Agaricomycetes > Agaricales > Mycenaceae > Mycena > Mycena alexandri. The sequence continues at coordinate 49,551 of JARJCM010000015.1, forward strand.
AAACATGAAGAAGAACAACATATAAAATTTTGGTGGCGATACATGGGGTATTTACTGAGCTACAGCGCGCCGACGTGTTTTGACTAGTGATGTCGCGGGCCCGGCTCGGCCTGAATGCCCGGGCTTGGGCTCGGCTTGGGCGGGCTCGGGCTTCAAATTCTCCCGGCCCGAGCCCGAGCCCTGAGTGCGAGGCCTGAAGCCCTGAGCCCGGGCTTGGGCCCAGGCTTTCTCATAGCCAAAGATAAAAAGCAGTATGCCCGGGTACATGTATATTATGTGGGAGTAGAAGGTACCAAATGTCCCCGCGACGAAGTTGGGGGGTTTTTCGGCTGTTCTGAACATTGAACACCGCTGCAATTCAGTGATTCAACACATTGCTGGCACTGATTTGTACCATTCGCCAGTTTAGAGCGGTGACGATCAGCCGAACGACAGGTTTGCGCCATAAAGTTCGGCATTTGACGGAACCGAAGCCTCCTAAGCCGAAATGCCGTGAGCGCTTCGCGCCGTCGGCACGCTCTTGGCCATATATATCCAGGCCCGGGCTTGCAAGGCCTGGCGGGCCTGGCATTTCTCAAGCCCGAGCCCTAAGCCCGCCCAAGCCTTGTGTCGGGCTCGGCTCGGCTTGACCAAGCCCGGGCCCGGCTCAGCTCGGCCTGAGGGCCTGGGCCGGGCCCGCGACATCACTAGTTTTGACGGTGGCCAAAAATGGAATTTCTTACCGGTCGACGCAGAGCTCGAGAGGGGCGGGGCGTTGTAGTAATCAACGAGGCGAATTCAATTATATAAAAACTGTGAGGTTTGGTTGAGGGGTTGTTGAGATATGGGGCGCCGAAGATTTGACCGCAAACACAAGAAAAGTGACGAAACGTCACGCCCGCCAACTACTCAGTGTTCGCTTCATAACCAGGAGAGTACTGTGAAAGCGGGAGGCGCCGGTTTTTGGTACGGAGTCGTTGTTACACGGGGGGCAAAAACCCAGGCACATGACTCTTGTGTGCCTTAAATGCACATCCCGCGCACATGGCCCGGATTTAAGTGTGACAGCTCACTAAGGGCTTTGTCGGCCGTCTCAAAGAGCTTTGTGAGCTTTGTCTTCTTAATTAACCAAATAGTAGCTATATTGCAACTAGTTAACCGGAATTTACGACTTGATTTTGAATGTGTTTTGTCTTTGAGTACGAATAATTGTGCACCAAGATAAGGGTGGGTTTGCCTGAGCCGCGACTCGGCCGCAGATGCCGTTGCGACTCGGAGAAGCAACCGAACAATGTGGTTGCGGCAGACAAACACGTGAGAGCGATACCGGATCCATGCTCACCCCCGCCCGCTCACGGTGGGAGGCCGCCTAGCATCAAACCCACGGTACTGTTAGCCGTGATCCCGTTGCGCGTGATGCGCGGTGTCTTTGTGGCTGCGTGATTGTGTCTGTACGTTGTCTTTATCCGCGCACTAACCCTCCCGCCCATCACATTTGCCGACCTACAAGCCCATATTTATGTCGCCTTTGTCGACGCTGGAGTTCATCTCAACATCGCCACTGTCAGCACTGGAGCGCGCCTGTACATCGCCTTTGTCGGGCTACGACAGTGTATGTGCATTGCTTCCATTTGACCCCATATGGGCTTAGCGAGCACACGTCCCCTTTGCGCGCCTGATGCGCCATCAAAATTGGTAAATTATTGGCGTCAATCTTCCTTGCTTTCCTCCTTCTACCGCGCTGGGTGCTCTGGTTGCTGACTTGGTGTTCTTACTGGGCTGTTGTCATACATTGCATTCACCGCCTTGATGGCCTAAATCCCCCTCTATAACCTGGCGTCGGGCGCGTCTGCATACCTACTAAACACAACCCTTAAAGAAGTCCCTGGAATTCCACACCGATCAAATATGTAGGCACCCTTGAGCATCCAGGTCTGAGATGGGGTAGAACACACCATAATTGACCATTTTAGTAAAGCCGCAACAGGATTGGTGGGAAATCAAAGCCATAGCCTGTCATCGGTTAGGCAGAGCACCCTGATGCGCCGAAGGCGACGTGCAGACGTGTTTCAGTAAGGACAAATTTAAAGGCAACATGCAGATGGGCTCCGGCATCAATAAAGGTGATGCCCCCATTGGCTCCGGTGTTGGCAAAGGCAACGTGAGTATGACTTCAAGATGGCTTTGTGCATCGATAAAGGCGGCATGGGGGACGATCACGCACCGACAAAGATGTTGCGCATCGGGTGCGACGGCATCACGGTCAGCTATACATAAAGCTGGCACTGGGCGGGCCGCGGTGCGGCAGCTGCCGCATGGGCGTGCGCGGGTTTGGTTTGATTGCAAATCGCTATCGCTCGGCACGCGGCGCGAGTCAGCTGCACCACCATTGATCCGTTGCTTCAGGGAGCCGCGACGGCATCGGCAGCCGAGTCGTGGCTTAGCGAAAGAAACCCTCAACCTAACCTTCATTCCCTCGTCCTCAAGGCTGAAAGAAATTCATAATTAGACCATTCATTTCTGCTAACTAGGTAAATTATAATTAGTATTTGTTCAACCGACGACACAAAGCTCACAAAGGGCTTTGAAAGAGCCAAAAAACCTCTTGGTGACAAGTCACGGTTATCTCCGGGCAATGTGCGCGGACGGTGCATTTAAGGCACACGATAATTGTGTGCCTTGGTCCTTGCGCGTCGTGTTACTTAAGTGTAGCATCAGGGGGGGAAAAAAATCTTAGCGTTCTCCCTCCGACAATGAACACTAGCGATCCTCCCAAAAAATGGGCCTGGGCAACAGTCCCGCCCAACATCTGAAAGCTCGGGGCGGAGTTCTTCACCATCCCCCAGGAATTGGAACACGAACTTCTCCCATCCGCGTCCCTCTCCATCGCAAAAATGCTGGAGTTTCCCCTTCCCCTTCAAACCACCACTGCTCTGGCCACCCAACCCGCCCAGTTCTTCAGCTCGGACGCTCCAAATATCACCGACAAAAATCTACTGATTCGCGCACGGCGTCTTGCCATTCCGGACAGGAAGACCGTACACAAACTCGCCTGTAGCCGTCAACGCTGGCTCGATGGATCACAGTCAATAGTGTATAGTCATCTGGATGGTGTCATGACACTGTGGATCTTGACCTACTCGGCTGCTGTGGTCGATCTCAAGTGTGATGTACGGGCGCACTGGAAAACCTGCCAGGAGTGGGTTCAGCACCAGAAGAAAATGTTTGAGCTAATTCTGGGCGGGCGGTGCTCGCCGAGGAAACTGCCTTGATGCTTACCATGATCCCATGGGGCGTCCCAAAGGCAGGGCTATCCGATTCGGAGGAGTTCCACACGCTGTGGCGTTTGCTCGGGCCTCATTGGTTGAGCGGTTCTCAAATGAACGACATGCTTGAACTCCTGCGCTACAAGATCAATAGCAACCCTGATTTGATAAAAAATACTTGTGTTGCCGGCGTTGCGTTCATTCCAAAAGTCCTCGAGGCTTACCGTGCTGCTCAGGAGGGCACATACTGGACTGCACAGGATTTGCAGTGGATTTGCGACCTCGGTGATGATTTGGTCCACAATTCCGCTGCGTTGATCACTTCGGGCCACCTTGGCGATATCACCGACAAGCCGCATTGGATTGGAGTCGTCCTCGACTGTCGCGAGTCGATTTTTGTCCGTTACGGCGACTCCTTTGGAACTCCGATTCAAGAGGTGTCGACGATTCTTATTGCTCTGATTCCCGAGGAACTCTCCGCCGCATGCATCAGCAAAACCTCTTTTTTGCTGTAGTTGGCTGTAGTTTCAGCTCAACTATGTAGTGCTATGTAGTTCTACATAGTTTGTAGGGACTCTACATAGTTCCATGTAGTTTGGGGGATTCTATGTAGTTTATGTAGTTCAACGGGGTATTATGTGGTTTCTGATCAGCGCCCAACTGTCCACTCTTCAACACACATTATGAAGATCTGATTGTTCAGGAAATTGCAGAAGGTCTGGTTTTGAGTTGTTCTGACTTTGAAAATTGTTGCGTGTTGGAAAGTATTTTGTGTTTTACGCTTCAACCAAGCTGTTTGGCGAAAAGTGGTAGAGAAGACTTTTGTAGCTCTCTTCAAGCTCTACAACTTTGGTTTTGGTCTATTTTTTAGCATCTACCACATATTTGGATTTTTTTTCAAAGTCAAGTCTTTCAGAGTGGATAGAAAATTATCCACACCCCAGATACAGCAGACAGTGTGAATGGGCAACGGGTGTGGGCGGAGAGAAGAGTAACCTGGCTTGGATATAGGAGGGTACCTATGTATCAGAATCATTCCCATTAGCTTACATGCTCTCTTAAGTCAGTTGGTTAGTGCACGGAACTCTGTATTTTGCCTGAACCCTCGAGGTCGCGCGTTCGATTCTCTCAGGAAGCACTTTGTTTAGTTTAATAATGACTTAGAATAGAATTAAGATCCAATAAGACATTAGTTAATTAGTTGAATTGACATGACTGGTTACCCTTGAATTGAACAATGTAAGATAGTAGTAGTGGAGCACTGGGTGGCCGGTGATTGAGTAAGACTTTTCTTACCTTCAGAACCCCTCAACTACGTAGAACTACATAGAAACCCCTTCAACTACGTAGAACCGTGTAGAAACCCCCTCAACTACATGGAACTACGTAAGGGGTACCCTTTCTACAGAACTACAGGAACTACAGGAACTACGTAGTGCTACGTAGCAAGCCCCGGGTTTGCTGATGTGCAAATGGTGGCTTGGCCAGCACACACCGAGGGACGCTGAACACACCATTCTTCCGATTGCCCGCCAGCAGGATGGGTTTTCTTGCGGAATGCTGGTCGACAATGCGCTGCAGCACTTTGTAGACTCTGAAATACCGTTGGACGCACCCATGCACGTCACCAACTCGCGCCTCCAGATGTTTAACACAATTGGTGGACGCGGTCTCGAACAGGTATGTCAGCTGTGCGATTAATTTGCCCATTTTTTTCACTCACTTTGTGCTCTAGCTTGAGATTGAGAGAAAGAACACGATTGCAGAAGATGAAGGCTCGGACGATCGGTCCGATCATTTCACCGCCACATCTCGCTTGGCACCGAGTGCCAGCTCGGACACCGACTCTGATTCACCAGTCCTCCTCTCCATTGGCCGCACTCGTCCCAAGTTCCCCCGGTCCAAGTTCACCTTCACCGGTGTTCACCGCGGCCGCCCAGTGAGAATCCCGTGTGATCTGGTATGCTCTGGTCTGCTCTGATGTGCTCTGCCAAACCCGCGCACATTTGAACACATCAAACCATACCACGCCACAAATTCTGGACTTTTTTCTTCCAATCCCTGTGCTCCAGTATGCTCTAGTATGCGCTAGTACGTGCACATATGCTCAGATCTGCTCCCACATATTCTGCTTATATTTCAATGCAAATCAGTCCAAATTCAATTCAATTCAACGCAAATTCAATTCAATACAGCTAACACAAAATACGAAAGGTAAAACCGCTACAAGAGCGACACTGGCCTTTGTGTCCCAGGTCGTCGCCACGCTCCCCAAGCCCCACCTTGCCGTCACCCCAACATTGCCCAACTACGCTTCGGGCGCGACACCATGATAGAGCAGCCAGCCATTGTAAAATAACATTGACAGCTGATGGGACCATAGTTAGAAAGGTGAATAAGGACAACATCGAGAGTCCACGTACATATAACAGTTGAAGCTGGCAGAGCACGAGAACGGTGGTGGTTCATGCACATGGTCCAGGTCGGCTAGAGATGGTGAGCTCCACTCAAGGTCAGAAGGGAGAAGAGTTAGACGTGGCGGGCGACTCACCATTGTACAATATTTGCACCGCAAGAATTTGTGTTGTGCGCATCTAAAGAGACTACAGAGATATATCAGCAGCGAACTAACCTCGACGGAGGCGGGACGTACCTCAGCACAGCAGTAACAACATGCTTCCACACCTATCAGCAGTAGTGCGCACATATATATTAGTAGTGGTCGACAAGGCGTAGAAACAAACACACCGCGGTTCAATGATCGGTAGGGCTTATGCTCATTCTCGCGGACCCGCGGGGCGACACAACATGCCTGGGCAAGGGGGAGGGTCGTCAGGGTGGGTAGGCAGAATATATATGCACTCTTACCGATTCGTCGCAGGCTATACAAGCCCCACGTTAGTACAGTAACACCAGCGCGTATAGCGAAGGCCCACTGCGTTAAGGAGTCGCAAAGAACGGCTGGGGCGACCATGAAGCACAACAGAATGAGAAGGAAAGACATCAGACGTACCAAAGGCATGGAAACACCCAAGTGGGGTGGAGGTCCAGCGGCGTAGTCTACAAAGGAAACAACGGTGTTAGTGGAGTTCAGTGAGGTGTAGGGACCATACACGTTATGAAATGGACAGACAAAGCCACTGGAACGAGCGGAGGGGAAGGGACAGAGGAAGAAAGCAAGAAGGCGACGCGTGGCCGGAATTTGGGCCAACTCACCGACCTCCTTTTTGGGAAGCCACGGCAATCACGGCCATCACGTCCCCATTTACCACACAATGGGTCGTGAATGGGTGGCAATCGGACGCGTTTTCTCTCTCTCCTCCTACCATCTCATCGTGTTTTTTGTGGCCCCCACAATTTCTACCTTCAACTTCCATGCCGGGAACAAGAAATTCACTCCAGCGGATGCGCATGGTGAGCTACCTGCCTCTTCCGCCCCCGGTAACTCGAAATACGGGAAGCATTGTCGATAGGAGAATATGTTGATCTCAAATTAAGGTGTGTTTGTCTCTCACCTGCTTACTATCCTATTTATCCATCAACTCGGACTCTGACAATCAATAAACGCGAAGAGAGTTGGACCGAGGCTATGGTCAGCTTGCGAGCCTGATGACGAAGATGGATCGCGTTCTCGGGCCTCTGAGAACCATTACTCCCTCCACTTCCCCCACTTCCCCTCCTCCCACTACACCTGCTACTAGACCCCGTAGTACACCCCCGATCCCTCCGATGTTCGCGAGAAATGGAAACGCTCGCGTCCGCCGTGGCCTGAAATACTTGTTTCATTAGAGTCCTACTTATGTACTTTGAATTGAATTAATACTGCTTAAGACTTCTTCATTTGAAGCCTTTCCTCCTCATACTCGCACAACACGGCAAGATCATTCGGGTCAAGCCTGCCGTGCTATGCGAGGCTTCCCAAAAAGGAAGGTCGGTGTATCGGCCCGACGTCCCGCGTGGCCTCGGCAGATTTCAAAGTCCGCATTTCCCACGCTCGGTCCATGTCTGATGACGGTGCATCTGCACCTTCCCACTACCCTCCCATGTCTACTAAAATCGCAGAAAAATGACAAACAATTTTCTAAACAGTAGCGAATGATAACTGCGTGATGTGTATAGCGAAAAGTGCGAATATTAATGCAATGTGGTCAGTTTTTGTGCTTGTCTTTCTTTCCCTTCTTTCCCTTCGGTTCCTTTCCGGGTGCCAACGCCGCTGCTTCATCCTTAGAGGCCTGAAGAAATATTAGTAAGTACCATTGGGCATTTAGTAACTCTAATATGCATACCTGACGCTTGTCCTGAGACAGCGCGTTGAACGCGACACGTACCTCTGCGCTTGTCGGCCGCTTCCCGAGCACCTTCTGTTCGGCACAATACACCCTACCAAACAGATTCCTGGGTGTGTTATTAGCTGAATAGGTATCTATGCAAAATTAACACATACCAAGGAGTGTTGGACACCCCCGGAACATGGGCGGTGGACTTAACTTCTTTTGCCGGCGGCGCAGCAGCAGTATTGGGCGGGTTGATCTGACTAGAGGTGCCGACTGAAATTTCTTAGTCTAATCTTGTTTTGGTGGCATTTCGCACCGCCTACCTTCGTTTTGAATTGCTGTCAGGCGAGGTGACGGGAGGACGGGAAGATCTCCGTAAATATCAGACCTGAGGGGCGCAAATGAGGAATAAATAATTAGGAACTGTACTCTGTTCATGCTCACAGTGGATCCACGACCTGGTGAGGTGTATCAGCGAGATGCGGGTTAATCACACAGCGGGGAAATACCTTGGTCATCTGAGGCACTGCCGTTGTGACGGGCTGTGCTTGTCCAGGCGGCGGTTGAGGACCGGTTGGAATTGGATGTGGAGCAGGGCGCGGGAGCGGGAGCAGGCGCGGGAGTGGTGGGAGCGGGAGCGGGAGCAAGAGCGGGAGCGGGAGCGGGAGTGGGAGAGGGCTGAGAGGGATAATCCGAGCTAGGAGAGCTGGTGGCGGCGGTTTTGACTGAATTAGAGGAGCCCGCATTCGAGTCAGACATAGATTCGTCGTCGAACGAGATCAGGGAATCAAGCTCAGGCGGGGGAATGAGTTTCTGCCGTTTCCGTGCGGGCTTTTTCGGCTTCTTCGTTTTCGTTTTGGACGTCGGTTTTTCGGGGGCGGCGGGTATCGACGAGGGCGCCACCAGCGCAGCTAACTAGTCTCGTCGAGTTCGAGACCATTGGGCGTATACCTTCGACGCGACGGTGTCGACCTTCCAGAAATTTTGAGCCAGATTCAGAGAAGGAATTTTCGCGATCATGTTGTTACGAAAGCGGCTCACGGCCTCGGCTGGGGCCTGCGACCATTTGGGTGTCGCGATCTTCAGCGTAAGAAAAGAATTGAATTCTTGAATGGCCGTGAGTCGAACGAATGAGATCTCTTCGGCGGTAAAATCTGTCCCATCCTCGTGTTCAAGGAAGCCAAGAACGTTCACCTTTGGATTTGAATCGTCGTCGCCGCCATCTTCCTCATCAGAGTCGGACTCCTCCTCCTTCTCAACGTCTCTAGCTTTCCGCTTACCCTTTGCGACAAAAGACACCCCTTCCCCGGCGGAGCCCTTCTTCTTCAGCCAAGTTTTGGAGGTCCAATGCTTTACTGCGGGATATTGTTTCTGATTCAAGGTGGGCGGAGTGGGAGAGATAGAATACAGAATGGATGAGGAGCTTGTCGAGGGAACCGGAGTGTTGAGGGTATTTGGAATGAGGGAAAACACTTGTGGAATCGTTCGTGCAAGGAGAGAGTATGCTTCACTGTGGAGGGTTTCGTAACCAAAATATTTGGTTAAACCAGAACATTCGTACCTCAGAGCGAGCCCTCGCTGCCAAAGGTATTTGCACCGAAAACAGTAGAAGGTGTTGACATAGAAAACAGGTCATTGCTGAATTGCAGAGGAGACAGCTGAGCGGAATTTTGAGCAAGATTAGACGCGTCAGGAAAGCTCGATGAGCTTGCTGGTGGTGGTATCATGTCAAGAGAGACGTGTCATGTGATGTGACCGACGCGTAAATTTAAAGATGCACTTTTAAAGGACCCATGTTTATCCCGGCTTAGGTCGGATACGGAGTTCGGATAAAATTTTGATTTGGACCTCCGAGGTTGGAGTAAAATTCGGATAAATTTCACTTCTGGCGCGCGCACTTCGAAGGCAAAATTCGGATACCGCGAAATTTTTGAAAAAGACCAGATCTAAGTTCGGATAAATTTGGTCCCGGCCCGAAATATGTACACAGTTGGCAAGCTCACAGTGGTCACCTTGTATTCGGAGAATGGAGGCAAGGCCAGGCCCATTCGTGGGTTTCGAGCTCCGACATCATTGGATTCCTGTCATACATGATCGTACAGGTGTACCAGCATTTTTATCGACGCCAGTTCAAGTTTAGTCATCGGAATTACGCCGCTCTCGATACCCTACGCACTTCGTACATCTACCGACCAATTCTTTTCCTGGTGTTATTACCTGTACGCAACGAGGCCATCAAGCCGGGATCATATTGAGATAGGACTGAGCGGGGAGATTTTCGAAGACCTCACCACGGAGCGTGAAGCACTGGAAAAGGTTTCACAAATTTGGACACTGTGCAGTGGAAGGGAAAGACAAATGTACATATTATTGACTAGGAGGAAGAGCAGGAGTCACCAGAGTAGTACCGTAGCTGTTTTTAGAGCTTGGAATTTCTTTTGTGGCAAATTTGAGGTCGGATGCAAAGTTCGGATAAAAATTTGACCTGGCGCTCGCCAGAGGCAGAATTCGGATAAAATTTCGGCCGCGGCCGACAACGAAAGTTCGGATAAAATTTTGAAAACGGCCAAATCAGTATCCGACCTATATACCAATAAACATGGGTCCTACCTTTAACGCGTCGCGACTGATTGCAAATCCAACCCTCATTGCGGGAAAAAATTCCCGTGTGTGCAGCCTAGGCTCTGGTGAACTGAGAGTTTATTTCTGAAATTTTCTCTCTCCCCCCCCATGCCCACAGAAATCCGAATTTTTATTCACAGATATTGATCAAACCGCGGAAAATTCATAGTTTTATCCGTCTGAAGGAAGAGCGGTAATTAAACATTATGCAGGAGCACCACCGTTCAGGTCCAAAGAGCTAGTCCATCTGTATATGTGATGGTTTACTTGGACATGGGCGGGTTATGCAGTGGTCGAAAAGAAATATTCCGAACATGGGGCCCTTATAGAACTGGACAAAGAATTGGGAGGACAACATATAACATGTTAGTAGTTTACAGCAGTCAGGGATAAAGGGAGAATACCCAGATACTGCTTTGAACGTAGGAGATCAGACTTTGATCTCACATCACTCTTTTGCCAGGGTTATGAGGACGCTTTAGTAGTGGTAAACCTACCTCAAAAAAAATTGAGAGGGCCTAAGGGAAGGTATACAGTGCCCTAAAATTAGTTGCGTGAAGGTCTGCTCCTGTTACATGACGGCACACGGCTTTGAAGTCAAGAGCTCATACTTTGATTGCACATCACTTTTTTTTTGCAACGCCGCCGGAAATCTCTTCCAGCAAGGACACAAAATTGCTAGGATAGTATCCGAGATATCCTCATCTACTAAAGGCTTTTTTTGACTCTCGCAGATCAATTTTCCTCAGTTCCTTCACTGAAACAACAGACAAAACAAAAACGAACAAGTGGAAATGCCTTGCATGGCGTCCTAGTCAACAAAAAATCATTCATCTCCCCACCATCTGCGCGAGCTCAATGTGTTACTGTGTAAGAGATCCTGAACAAAGCTTTTAGCACAGAAGGATGACGGTGAAGAACAGTAATCAAACCTCATGTAGGAGCACCATCTTGCTGTTCGTTGTCTGGCTCCGCATATCCCGACAGACGCATCATGTCCAGGCCGGGTTTTTCCACCAAGAATCAGGAGTTTTCTGCCCTGTATATATGAGGTTCCATCGCTACGACCGACTGGATGTTTTTTGCCCAAATTGCTACATACCCCCGTGGCGCCGTGCATGACCAAACGGTGTTGTAAGATTTGTGAAGCAGGTCAGCGTCGGGACGAGGATAGAGAGATCCAAGGGCAAGAGCTCTCCCTTGCGGTGATCGACAATAGAACTCGACTTCAGCAATTTCCGACGGGCCATCGATGGTGACCTAGAATATCTTCAACAAACCAGAGTCGGCCAAATAATCGTAAGACTTACCTTGACGTTTCGCGCCATACGTACAGCTTTCAGTGGCTTGTTTCTCTCTTTCCATGCCGAACGAGCAATTTGTCCATTGGGAAGACGTAGACGTGCCCACCGTTTGAGTTTGATATCTCCGTCAGCCGATTTCGCATTGAGTAACTTGCGAATTGCTGAAGCAGCATCGTCGACCACCAAGGTAGGCCATTCGTCTCGTGCTCGGAGCAGCACATAACCATCCCCTAGATCCTCGCAGCCTCGTGGGAGGAGCGGATTCCGAGTATCGTCGCCAGTGAGACCAGGAATCAACGCCTTGAGCATGTTGAATTGGCAGCGCCTCAAGCCACGTTGAGATAGATTAGCATATGGATCGGAATGCTGTTTAATCTCTTCGCCCAGGTTCCCAATCGTGCGCTCCATCGTCCACTGAGCAACGTACGGCTGCGGTCCAACGCGAATCGCCTCGGGTGCAAGATGGACCATCACATGGACTGATTGTCGAACGAAGTGCAGTCGTTCCTCCTTTTGTTGATAGTATAGGGCCTCGAACTCCGAGACGTACTCCAGTGCATGCAGGTGAGCCTGTCGCATTTGAGTAGCGGGAAGTTTACGCTGATGAAAGCACCGGATGACCGATATACCCTTGCAACAGTGCCGACAGTATTTATCAGGAAGAATGTCGAGAAGAAGGGCGGGTCCGAGTCCGATGAAGTACATGAGCCATTCCCAGGCTTTATATCCGCTCAAAATTTTCTCGGCAGCATTACGTGGTGGGCGTTCAAAGGATCCAGGAAGATATGGTGTGGCGTCGGCGACCGCTTGACCGTGCTTTTTCCACACATCGCCCGTCAAAACCACCCAATCCCAGCTGTCCTTCGTATCGGGAGCTTCGCACTCAATCTTTCCGGTGGAGAGTAGGTAGTTCAACTCCGTCCAATTGAGGCTGGCCCAATGCATTAGATCCTGCCCGAACCCTCCCGGGATACCCAATGTATGTTTCCGCGGAAGACCGCTGAGGATACTGGGTTTTGAGATGCCGGTAGCCTTGCGACGATCACGATATTGGGCAGAAGTCGATGAGGCAATGAGATGGTCAAGGTTTTTGAGATATTCCTCTTCCGATGGAGGGGCAATCCTTCGAGGATCGATATCGTCGTGATCACAGCCCTTCACGTTGTAGTCCTTCGGCTTTGTCATCGCTGCATAATAGGTGGATGCGCCATCTTTATACCGGCCCTTCAAACTGCAGTATAGTCGACAACCATATGCACCGTGGTGACCGACAAGCCCGTTGAGGTAAGTCAAGCCTGGGCCGTCGGCAGTTTCAAGAAGGAGGAACGGGCGTGTGGTAATCACTTTGTTCGTGCGAGAATCCCATATCCGAAGTCCTTCGCGCTGCAAAGCGGAAAGATGGTACATACTGGGATGAAGGAATGAATCAACAATTTTTGGCTGGTTGGGACCACCGATGAAAAATCGAGGCCATACAGAGTCTTTCTTATACCGGCAATCTGGTCGTAGGTCGCCGATGTCCCAGATTCCGATCCAGGCGTCGGATGCTTTGTTTCGATATAGCTGGGCACCGTCAGTCGACCCAATCAGAACCATGTCATCGTCGGTAATATCGCCGCGCTGGACAGCTTGGAGGTACTCTTTGCCGTGGAAGATATCTTCGTAAGTCTGCGCGGGGTGGAGGTGTCAGTAAACGAAGTTTTGGCTAAACATCAGTATTACTCGCCTCGATCTTTCCTTGATTGGCCTCGAGGTGTAGGAGAATATCCTTCGTCTCACGAACTCGATAGCGGATCTCATCGACTTGCTCCGGATCGCGGAAGAGTGCCTGCAACTGGGGACCCAGGGGAATTGTATAGAATTCACGTGCAGGGCTGCCATCCTCGTTGTAGCGTGGTGCTTTGCAGATTAGACAGCGTTCTAACTTCTCGAGAGGGCCTGTGTACGCCATGCAGGTGTCGGGACACATACACTGCGTTCCGCTATCACCTAGACTTACTCTGCGTAGGTTCCCACGGGTCAGTGTAGGTATGCGTAGATACCTACACGGGCCCTGTCTAGCCGACTACGCGCAATCTATCTATAGGTTCCCACGGCTCTGCGTAGCCGACCTAAGCTTACTATTTGTAGTTGAGTGTAGGTGAGTCTAGCTACCTACACTCACCTGCACTCACCTACACTGGCCAACTGCCTCCAACCAGTCCTTTCTGAGTGCGCGTGGCCCTCCGCCGGTCGTTGTGTAAATCCTCAAGGCTACTACGATCAAAATCAAATCAAGTTTAAGCTCTCGCTTGCCCTGTGGCGTGGAAATTCTGCACAGATGCAGAATGTTTTCTGCGGCGTGTCGGTCCTTCTCCTCCGTCTACCATGTACCAAGACAGGGAAGAGTGATGCAGCCGCTCACGATTGGCTCACGACCTCGTTTTTATGGGGACTATTGACCTACAATGGGTCTTTCCCGCTCAGTGTAGGTGCCTACACACACCCATGCTTTCCTACGCAGACTCGTGAACAGCTAGACATACCTACACAGACCTCCACTCACCTCCACTCAGCTACAAAGATTCTGTGTAGTCGCCTAGAAATAGTGGTCTTTGTAGCTATGTGTAGATCACCTACACTGACCTATGTCTAGAGGATAGCGGAACACAGTGATCCTGCCGTGGAGAGGCTCACCCCAACTTTCCGTCACAGTAACATCACATAACACGGTCCGAGTAATCCGGTACATCAATTTCTCAATCGACTGCAAAAATACCGCGACAGTGATTGTGAGCCTCGAAACCGCGGCTGTGAAGGAACCTGCTGTTAGAAGGCGTTAAAAAATAAGGGTTCATTGGGTAGTCTCAGCGCCAGCCCGTCATGACATCCCAATTTGGGAGCCCTGTCATGACGGTCTGGGTCCCAATCGGCTAATTAGCCGTACCCTTGCGCTATGCTCCATCACTCCATAGCACCGCCCCCATCATTTCTCTTCTCGTAGCGCTCCCTCCCGTATCGCGTCCCCCTGTGGTCCTCCGACGTGTCTTTCATGCTAGAAACACAATATAATCCCTCTTAATAATCCCTTACTGCTCTGGACACGGTCTAATGTCCGAAAATAATCCCCCTAAGGCCTGGCCACCTCGCCGGCTGCCTCCGCCCTCTGACCCTACCCCTGGCGTGATTCCGACGCGCACAGCACTTAATTCTGTACCCAATACGCCCATAGGCATCTCCCACTTCCCACGGACCCCGCTGTCTGCTATTCCAAATCGAAAAATCCATCGGAACGGTTACGAAACAGCACCGAAGACGCCGTCATTCATTCCTTTCGCTCTCAATAACATAGGACATCCTCGACAGAAACCATTTACTGTTGACAAGCCGCAACTGTTGCCAACCTGTCCCGCGCTTGACCCGTCGGAATGGACTAGCCTGGCTATCAAGGCGGGAGCGATACCAGCCAATGCTTCGGTCCGAGGCTACCAAGTCCGGCTGTCGAACCTCATCTTGAGACGTGGCGGGGACGCCATCGTGATTGCTCCTACGGGGTCAGGGAAATCTTTGACATGGACCCTTCCTTTACTTGCACGTAAAGGAGGAATATCGTTAGTGATTACTCCGTATAGGAGAATCATCGTAAGTTTGTTCCCTTAAGCTTATTCTGAGCCTGACTATAATATTACAGAAACCATTGTGATGGAATAACATCCACCTTCATATACTCTGAGCAAAACACGCTGGAAGACTTCGAGCGTGTTGCGCAAGGAGATATGCAAGTTGTGTATGTTTGCCCGGAAATGCTTGAGAGCCCATCTTTTGCACGGCTCTTGCACTCCCCGACTTGGCGGAGTCGACTCGTTTTCTGTTCATCACTTTTCTTCGGCGCTCGAGCGCTGGTAGGATTAAATTCTTCATCGTCGCTGTCATCTTCCGGCAGATCATCGGACCCCAATTCGTTGAATGGAACATCATGGGTAAAATCGAGGTCCGGCAGAGCACGCTGAGGCGGACTGGAAGGGGTGCCAACAGTACTCGCTGCGTCTTCGGCGTCGAAGTCGAAGCCATCAGAATCTAATTGTCGGTGGTGTGCGCGAAGGGTGTAATTAGGGCTCATTTTCGAACTTTTATGATTCAGGGGGTTAACAATAGTTTGTCCAGTGATTACATTGCATACACAGTAGCCAGAAGACCACAGGGGGACGCGATACGGGAGGGAGCGCTACGAGAAGAGAAATGATGGGGGCGGTGCTATGGAGTGATGGAGCATAGCGCAAGGGTACGGCTAATTAGCCGATTGGGACCCAGACCGTCATGACAGGGCTCCCAAATTGGGATGTCATGACGGGCTGGCGCTGGGCCATCAGGAAATAGCGGCTGTGTCACCTGTCACCACCGCCAAAATTGTTCAGTTCACGGCCACCCGCGGGTGGCTGTCGAACCTTTCCAAAGGTTCATAATTATCCGCTGCCACCGTTAATGAGCCGAATTGGTCGAAATGGTACAGTAACAAGTTATTTTGGGCTCCGTCACGTAACTGACCAGGGCACGCCCGGTGAGTTTTCCGAGACTCTTCTTCCCGTCTATTATGGACCTGCGTCATGGGACATACCAAAGTCAAAACTTAGCGACGAGCACAATGACCCAGACACCAGAGCCGTGTCCCAGTAATAGTGGTGCAACCAAATGAGCTGCCGTACTGCCTCATGGGTTAACGGCCGTTAACGAACCGTTAGCGGCCGTTAACGGCATTACAAATTCACAGCCTTCTACAGCCCTACAGGCTGCATCGTGGACCGTCACGTTCACGATGCAGCCATATATATCTTCCTCCACGGTAAACCGTCCGCCATTTTTTCTGGCCTTGAATCCTATGTCGGACCCCCCACTTTACAGTCTTGCGCTCATGCCGAAACGCCTCGGCTACCCTTTGTATCGTCCTTCACCACCCAGCGACCTGCCCGAGCACGTTAGGAGAAGTGGCACACAAATTGGGGACGTCGGCGTTGTGTGCAGCGATGGGTCATTTGACCCGATCTTCAACATTTGTCGCACAGAAAACGACCCCGCCAATCGGTTCGGCGTTCCCATCAGTTTTGCGCCGCTCGTTGTGCGCCCAGAGGATATCCGCACGCAGGTGCAATTCCATCCCCCCGGATCTGTTATATCGAATGTGATTGAGACGAGGAAACTCTTCAAAGATCATGGGCAAGTCCATCTATGCCGATATCTTCATTGCTCTAATCTGGAGGCAGATTCTTACCCGTCGAGCCCGACGCCGTCGTGGAAGACTCGACAAATTCGAAGCAGAGAGCACTGCTTCTCCTTCCGGACGGCGCATCGAGCTGGGACCTGCACCGCTCCCACACTTTCCGTGATTTCGCGCTGAAGCACGCGCAAAACTGGTACGCGTTCGTGAACGATACTCTCCAGCGCATGGTCGGGAGCTCCGATCTGTACCTCGTCACTGGTGTCACTAAATGCGCATCTTGGCGCATCACGACGGTCGACAACTGCTCGAACAGCCTGGAGTCCGAAGCTGGCCACTGGCAGTTTGAATTCGAGAATACCAGCTGTGCCAGTATTTCCGGTGGACAATTGTGGGAGAACCAGACTGTATTCATGCGGGGATTCAAAGTCGCGCTGTGCTCGTCGGATCCTCTGTTTAGTGGCCTCAGTTGTGATATCTCAGAAGATGGGGAATTGTTCCTTGAGACTGTGAGTGACGGAAATAGTGTGACGATCAGACTTGGACTAACAAGCCTTCAGAATTTTCACCCGTCAGACATTATCAACCACTATATCCTTGATTCCGTCAGTTGCGTGTCCTCGTTGAAGTATTGGTTAAACTTATCGGTGATCAGGTCCCCAGCGCTACGGTTGCTGTTACTCACGATGATCAATGGACTTTCGTCCTGCAAGAGGTGCGAACATCCGACGCTGCATTCATATTTTCCAGCTCATTTGTACCACAGACCGAATCAGAGCTTCCCAACGGCGAAGAGCTCATCAGGCGCCTCAGCGAGGTGCGTAGATCCGCTGTTGTACTCATATTTCCCGGCTCATTTTCTTCCACAGGCCAGATCCAAAGTTCTGGCGACTGATCAGATTCAAGACGGGTTGAGTGATTGTTAGGAATCCAACCTAAGAGCCCGCATTAATCGAGTTTAGAACTTGTTTTACAGTAGTCTAATACCGCACGGCACGAATAGCATCTTTTTCTCTTCTCCCCTTCCTCCCTGCTCCTCCTGACGTCGATGCCCGGGGCGCTCTTTGTAAAACACGGGATCCAAGCCGCGCCCTGTGTCACTCCTGGCTGGCGCTCCATCTCACACAGCCGGGCTGTACAAGACCGCCCCTCTCTCATTCCCACTGGATCGGCTTCTGGGTATTTAAGGTGAGGGTGAAGCACAGGAGCCCTTAGCTCTCGTCGCTCTCACTCCTCGTTCTCGCGCCTTGCACTTTGCTTTGCACTTGAAACACTTCGCATTTCCATCGCTTCTACAAAACTCAACCTACTCTATGTCCTCCGATGCACCCTCGAACGTCGGCCGTGAAATTCTGCCTTCAGGCGGCACCCCTAACCCCACTCAGCACCAGAGTTAGGCCGGGGTTAACCCTCAGGGGCCAGAACATGGTGCACAGCAAGGCGATCCCCAGCACTTGGCTCCGGCCGGTCCTGGGATTCAGCCCGCTGATGCGGGGGACGGCGCCCCTGAGGGGGGCCAGCAGCCGCCGCCTCAGGAGGTCTCTGCTGCACTCCACTCCACGCTGCGCGCTCCGACTGCGAAGTCATCATCAGCCAATTTCGACTCGGGCGCGTTGCTAAAGGCAGGGCACTCACCGAGGTGTACCGGAAGCTTCAGACTGCTGGGGTTAGTGATGAGCATGTCGAGACAGCATTCAACTCGTGCCTCAGGGCAATTGAAGACCACATTCAACAGGAATCTAGCACAGCTGACCGCGGTCGAGGGAACAAGCCCCCTTCCCGCCAGAGCACGCACGCCGGAAGAAGTCCGTCTCCACCTCCTGCTATCGTCCACTCTTCGCGTGACATTGACCTGGAGGCGCAGTATCCCTGGACTGCCGCGGATTTCATTGAGTCGTCCATTCATCCGCTTTCTCCCAACCTCACCGAGACTTTGCGCATTCTCAAGATTTACGGCAAAAATCCCAAGAAGGCAAAAGAGGTGTTGCTCACCTCGCCGCGTTGTCCCGAGTTCCCGGATGGCGAGTGGGCGAACATTGTCGCTGGCCATGCAGTCAGCCTTGATGCTGTCCTCAGCAGCCTGTTCTCTACCAACACCAACGACGAGCGTGCTCAAGTTCTTGGCGACGGCTTGGGGCTTCGTTTCGGCGCGGTCGCTCGTACCAAGTTCGTTAGAGACGCGGGCAATTGGACCATCGCATTCGACCGCATGCTCACCGCTACAAAATTTGCCTTCCCCCACCGTGCGAACGAACTCTCGTGCTATCGCGACTACATTATCAGCCTATTCGCCGCAATCAACTCATCCTTCCATGACCGTGTCATCTCCTTCGACAAAACCGTGCGCAAGAGAGTCGCTTCGCGTCGTGACCTTGAACTCACTAATTTTCACGAGTTCATGGACCTCAAAATGGCTGGGATTGACTCCATCGGCGTCGGCGTTGTCGACGTCCAGCGACCCCGGGTTCCGGCCCAGCGCACAGGCAGAAGTCGCAAGCCTGCAACAACTGGAACAGTGGGCGCTGCACCTCGGATGCTAGCGCTTGCCGTCGCCTGCACGTCTGCAATGTCTGCCAGACCACGGGGCACAAAGGCCCTAACTGCCCTGACCGCCCGCAGAATTAACTTTGTCGCTCCTATCGCGCCGCAGGCCGGTGGACCCACAAATCTTTCTCTGCTCGTTGTCTTCTTGTCTTGCATGTTCCAGCCGATTCCTTTCCGTCCAGCTGTGTGGTGCGTTTATCCAAGTCTCATTTCGGCAGTGCAGTTTACTAGCAGCAGCACCGCCGTAACTCCATTACTTCATACCCCTGTGAGGTACGCCGGGGGCGGTCTGAGATGATTAACATTACACCGACTTCACAGCAGCCTCACAGGTTGCCGTGGACTTTGGACCGTCTCGTCCACGAGCAGGCCATCTGCCTCGGACTCGCCCTCGACCCAAACTCCAATCTCGCTTACACCTCAGCACTAAATTCCTACCTCACCTTCTGCAAAATACACGGCAGACCCATCGAAACAACTGAAGAAACACTGAGCTTCTATACAGTCTACATGTCCGCCCACATCAACCCTCGATCCGTCGGCTCTTACCTCTCGGGAATCTGCAGCCAGCTCGAAATCTTCTTCCCCGACGTCCACGCGAGCTGAAACGGCCCTCTGGTCTCGCATACACTGGCCGGGTGCATGCAGCGTTTTGGCGTGCCCGTTCACCGCAAGCGCCCCCTCTGCGAAGACGATATCTTGCAGTTCGTCGACGCCATCGGCCTGTCTCGCGTTCATGATGACATGCTGTTCCTCAGCATGCTGACAACGAGAAAAGATGGTCTACTGCGCCTTGGGGAACTCACAGTCCCTGACACGCTCCTTCGGTGTAATGCGCGAAAACTCAGTCTGCGCCATACCGTGAAGTCCACTGCTGATGACTTCTCCTACTTTCTCCCCTACCACAAAGCTGACCGCTTTTACGAGGGGAACACTATCATCATTCAGCACACTAACCGCCGCTCCAACCCACATTCCCGCTTCCTCAATTACCTCCACTCATGCGACCGGCTGTTCCCGTTGAACCGCGAGCTTTGGCTGCGCTCCAACGGAACGGTACCAACACGTGGCTGGTTCATCGCACGGCTCAAACATTATTTCCCCCACGACGTGGCGGGCCAGTCTCTTCACGCTGGCGGCGCAACGTCACTTGCAGAAGCAGGGGTCCCACCAAACGTCATCCGGGCCATCGGCCGCTGGGCGTCCAACGCCTTCCAGATATACATCCGGAAGAACCCCGTTCTCCTCCAAGCCATGCTCTTTGGTCGACCTGTCCACCAGTCCCCGGCTATCGAACACGTCTAGATTCGTATAAGGTCACTTCCCATCGCTCCGCTCTCTCTCTATTTTTATTTTTATTTCCTATCCCAATCACTGCACCATAATAATTTCCAATCACCCTCCCTCCTCATCCCTCTTTTTCTTTTTTCTTTTTTATAGCTTAATAGCCTTTCACCGACCTAATACAAATCTTTCTTGGGGCTCTCAGCTCGCAGCCGGGAGTCGCCACACTCGCTATTTCCTCGCTCTTCGGAGTACGCCGGAATTAGATTATATAATTGATTTACGTGCCGTTGTTTATACCCGGCCAGCATTGCCGGCATTGATCTTGTAATAAGGCTCAAGATAGCCAAACAACGGCAGCTTTTTTACACTTTACACTTGTACTCAATATACCAACTTGCAATAACACCAGTTGTGCACACCTGCTAAGCCCGAATATCAGAGGCCACTAGACCAACATTGTACCCCCAATGTTGGTCTAAGCTCCATGAATTTGGGCCATATGTGCACCACGGTGACTCCACGGCCCCAGAGGGGTACTTTTGGGGTACAAGTCCCCTCGAAAGGTGATTTGGGGGGTGGAGGGGTGTCGCTGGCGCTGGTGGGTAGACTTCACCGTACCAGGGTGGACAAGTTACCCAGTTGGCACGGTGTAGGGGTACTTTACGGTGGTAGGGTGGACAAGTTACCCAGTTTGCACGGTGTGGGGTACTTTACGGTGTTAGGGTGGACAAGTTACCCAGTCGGCACGGTGTGGGGGTACTTTACGGTGTTAGGGTGGACAAGTTACCCAGTCGGTACGGTGTAGGGGTACTTTACGGTGGTACGGTGGACAAGTTACCCGGTCGGCACGGTGTGGGGGTACTTTACGGTGGTACGGTGGACAAGTTACCCAATCGGCGTGGTGCGGGGGTACTTTACCGTGGTAGAGTGGACAAGTTACCCAGTCAGCGTGGTGTGGGGGTACTTTACGGTGGTAGGGTGGACAAGTTACCCAGTCGGTGCGGTGCGGGGGTACTTTACGGTGGTACGGTGGACAGTTTACCCAGTTGACGCGGTGTGGGGGTACTCCACCGTGGTACGGTAGACAGGGTGTTTAGTCGGTGTGGTAGGGTGGACAGGGGGCATGGTTACCACGGTACGGGGGTACACCAGCGTGGTAGAGTGGACAAAGGGATTGGCTGCCACAGGTACATCACCATGGTAGGGGGGTACCTTGTACACTTCTTGTCCCAAAAAGGAAATTACCAACATCAGTCACTCTTAGGCTCTAATTCCACCGTCAATGATTTAACCCTGTTTGCAAATTCTTATGGGTTCTTCAAAGTCAACTGGAGCATAGTAGAGCCTATTACAGCACAATGATAGGGTGAACATAGAGAAGTCACACCAGAGTCAACAAGATCTCGGTATGGATTGCGAGCGAGCAGGCGGTGTAATAAGGACCGCGGTGCCACTAGGCGAATATGTGGGATCACAAAGTGGCTGGTTCGTCCTCTAGGGCTCTTTAAAGTTGGTTCCTAATAGAACGTGAGGCTGTAGGTGGTCTGCCTTGTTGGATCCGAGTGTGTGTGTCGGTCGAAGGTCGAAGGTGTGTGTGTGTGTGCGAGACCCGAGTGCTCGGGACGGGCTGAAGGCGGATTACGAGTGCTTGGAAGGGACGTTGGTGGTGTCCGGTAACCTGTAGTCAGTATTCTCGGGTGTATAAATGAAAGGCAAATCCTTGAGACAATGTCCCTTGGCGGTGGTGGCGAGCAAGCGCGTTGGTGGTCAACTCGAGGATGTAATTGGGGGATAAAGGTACAAGGTCAGGGAAAGCACTCAGCGTTGGACTAGAGTCCTCGACTGGAACTGTCTCCTTGTGGTAGCTGACTGGGAACTGAATCCGAAAGTCCACAAGTAATTGACTGACTACCCTCGATTCGTCCGACACCTTTTATACCTTTTCCAAGCCAGTCACGTTGTCCGTCCCGTCGGCGTCCACAGCCTCTTTCCACATGCTCCTCGAGCCTCTTTCGACCCTCCGTGGCATTTCTGAGCTCCCCGACTGCCGATATTCGCGGACGTTGAGCTTCACGAGCACTCAGAGGTGTCGAAATTCCGAAATAGCGCCGTTTCCGAGTGTTTGTAAGGGATTCGCGAAGTTCTGAGTCGTCGGAATGTGGTGGAACAGGTTATAATGGTGGATAGGACGTGGGGGAATGGTCGTTTGGTCGCGGATATGGCTATCCTGCCGTCGAGGGTCGCTCAAGAGTCGTTCGTAACGTTGTATGGGGGCTCGGAAATGGCGCAAGTTCGTAAGTCGTAACGGTGCGCGTGGTCAGGTCTCCCCGCGAAGCCCGAGTGTGCCTGGCGTGCCTGGTTGCCATCCTGGCCGGGTTCGGTGCTCGTACGAGTCGTCGTAAACACTGGGATCGTCGAGTAACGAGTTGTTGGAAGTAGATCCGAATGAGGCAAGGTCGTTTCCTAATTGGGCGAATCTTGAGTGAGTGGGAATTCCGAGCCGTTGCGTCTCGTCCAGACAAGCCATGAGGCGGTGTGAGCAGTGCAGCGCGAACACAAGCCTCACAGCGTCCGCCATGCTGGTGATCGATGGCGGCATTTCTGGAGCCGTCAGAGGCGCAAATTTGTCGCGGTCGGCTTTTGGAAGTCCTTTTGGTGTGTTAGGCTTCGACGGATCTGTAGTAGAACATTGTTAGTGGTGCTCAAAATATGGGTGCAAGTTCACAAAGCACGTACAAGGCCGATATCGCGAGCTGGAAGGTTGTGGGCGCTGCTGTGGGGCGCGATCGCGAGAAGGTATTGCTGGAGAGGCAGAGATTAATAAAGGCCTGTCGTTGAGAAGGTAAATTACGCACTGGGCGACGGTGCGACTGAGTGAGAACTGCTACTCGCACTAGGAGGCGGTAATGGGGAACGAGCACGATTGACACTCGTTTCAAACGGGTCGTGATACCAAGGAGTATGCAGCGCTGCACGGTGGATTGCGTCAATTTTTTCAAGTGTGCTGTTCCCGCTGTATAGCACCGGGGGTGCACGCTCGGTGTGCGCGTCGGGATCGGGGAGGCCAAAGTGGGGTTCCAGTAATGGGACGATGATAAGCCGTGAATCGAAACACACCGAAATATGCGTTTTTCGGTGTTTTAACTGCGCGCATGATCCAAAATAAGGACTAATGTGTATCCCGCACGGTTAGTCAAAAGACATACCAAGGCTATAAGCCACAACTCGTTCGCGGCTCACTTACCAGAAAACTGCACATACTGGATATGGGATTGACGATGGGTATCGCTTGGGCAAGGCTGAATGTTGGTTCAGAAGCCACTTTGGGGTTCTACTTTACTAAGGGATAAGCTAAGACGCACTCTGTTGATTATTGGTCTAAGGGAGTTTCTCCTTAGACGGACCTTTCGAATTGTTGAATAATGTTTACAACCAAGACGCGACGCGTTGGTCACATGACTGGGCCATGCCTTAGACAAGGTATTCAATACCAGCTAAGGCGGCTAAACGGCCAAAAGGTCTTGGCAATACACCGATCAAGTGTCACTCATAAATAAGCACGATATTGATGATGCGAGTCTAACTTGCGAACTAACTTACCAAATTGGGAGTTCGGGGTGTCCACAAGAAGCCCGAGCTCTGAGCATCTCAGGATAAGGCTTCGACCACTGGGGACATTACCAGATACTGGCCCAAGGCTCAAGGAAAAGAGCTTACCAACCGGGCGATCGAATTAGGAACCGATCTGACAACATGTTCCGCAACTAAATAGCTGATTAGGGGTTGGGATAATGTTTGGGCCTGCACAACTGTATTGAGCTGACGCTACTGTACTTAATAATTCTCGGATAGATACCCGCAGTAGCATAATAGCGCACATGTAATACATTTTGAGTAGATATAAAAGGAGGGTAGAATTAGTAGGATGGGCACTGGATCCTCCCTAAAAGAGCAGGTAGCAATAAAGCACTGCGTACCAGGGGAATTCTAGGGCTTGTTCAGCTAAGGCTAACTCACATAACGAGTTTAGTTTGATAATAACAAGTTTCGTTTTGGAATCGGATTTCGGACTATAAGTCAACCCATAAAACCCACAACCTCACCGTGTTACCAGACAAAGAGAGTTTCAGACAAAGAGAGTTCCAGACAAAGAAAGTTACCAGACATAGCGAGTTTCAGACAAGGAGAACACAGACTTGACCTAGACAAAGAGAATCGGACGCTACATAGCTGTGAGGCTTTAAAATCTAACAAACTGCGACTAAGGCGTTCAGAACTCTGTTCAACTCTTATTCGAGCCAAATTTGTGCTAAGCACGCAACTCATACAAACAAACTTGCTCTCGAACTTTGGTCCTCGTCCTTGGAAGTACATTCGTGTAATCTTGGACAAGCAATCACAACTCGTCGGCGAATATAGACCTTGAAAGGGGTGTGAAGGTGTTAGATTTGGTTAGTAGTTGTTAGTTGGTGTAGCCATTCTTCGGATTAGGCTTAGCCAGTGAAGCATTCTGCTCGTCGTTTTAGCATTATATAGCATTTTGGTCTGTTTCCCGAGCACACGTTTCAACGACCTCCAGAATGTTTCGGCGTCGAAAACATGAGTCGGCCGCAGTAACCAAAATGGGATCCCAGCGGACCACAGCTGCTGAGCGACGCCGGGGGAGGACGTGAAGGCACCTACAGTTTGCACGACACTGGGGGCGCTGCCGGGTACATAGCTCGCAATTTGTTCCTTGTAAACAGTGATATACTCGTAGAGGGCGTCGAGCTCAAGGACTTCACGTTGCAGCGAGGTCAGGGCGAACAACATCTTGGGGAAGGTGGTGGGGAGGCTCTGCAGCTGCTCCAGCCACATGAGGGTGTGCTGGATAAGCTCGGCAAAAAGTGGATTAAGTTTTTCACTGGATCACGCCCGTCTTAATCTTGTCCGATGGAACGGACAGTCTTACGATACGTGTTGTACCTTCTTCGTGTTCTCAATCAGTAGTCAGTCACAATTGTATTGGCATCCGCAAGGAAACAAATCACGAGACAAGGGGTGGTGTATTCAGATGCGAGATGGAGTATACTATGGACATTACATGCTATAGAGCAATTTTTTGTACTACATCTGCCTGCTGTAATTTTTTTTTTTGTTAATCAATTTGGTTTTTCAAAGAACAGAAGGGATAGCGTAGGTGTAGGGAAGGGGATACGATACAAGAGTATAGACAATTATACATAACTAGTAGAAGGTTGGTAGCGCAACGAGGATTCAAGATTTCAAGACATAGCACGAGACAAGCAATGAATGAGGACGAGGGAAAGCGAGGGTGCGACGAGTTGGCAGATCGTTCCAAGGGGACGTAAGCAAAAAAAAAAAAAAAAACAGGCCAGTCAGTCCCGACACCTAGTGCTCGGTCCATCGGGGAGTCACGGAGAGCTCGCAGTCGGGGTCGATCTGGAACTGCTCCGCGCCGAGGGTATTCGAAAGCCAGTCGATGTCGGCCTCCGCGCGTTCGAAGAAGTCCGCCACGCGAAACATTGTCAAATGGTCGAGGATGAGGCCGGCTGCGGTCCTTCGCTCAAGAAACCTGCACACGTACGATGGGCACACATCA
Source organism: Mycena alexandri (assembly GCA_029233265.1). NCBI lineage: Eukaryota > Fungi > Basidiomycota > Agaricomycetes > Agaricales > Mycenaceae > Mycena > Mycena alexandri. The sequence continues at coordinate 75,620 of JARJCM010000015.1, forward strand.
ATGACGAACAGACGTCGGAGCTTGGGGCAGAGGTGCTGACAGTCAAACAGCCCGTCGGGAGAATAGAGAGCGTCGAACGCTGTGAACCCAGCGCGGCCAATGTCGAGATCCACGATGGAAGGCATACGACTCCAGAGGTCGGTCAAGGCCTCTCTGGGAAAATTCGGCGCCTCCAGCGACATCACCACGACTCGCTCGAGAAACGAGCAGGCCAAGAGGCACCTGAGGTCGAACTCCGACTCCAAGATAAGGGTGAGCTTGCGAAGAGATGGCATGTCGCACCGCGACAGTACGTCGGGAACGCCGAGAGTTCCATTGAGATACAGATCCAGCTCCAGGATGTACATGCAAGAGAAGAATGCATGATGATAAGGGGGGAGAGCGTCGCAAGAAACGTTGGGCAGGGACAAATACATCAAGCTGCAAGAGGAGGCGAGTATGAAGTATAGCTGGAGGGCGGTGAAGCATATCAGAGGGGGAAGGTCCTGCACGATGAGCACCTCGAGGCGTGGATAGTATCTGTGACCGTCCCAGCCTACAGTGGCGCCCCGGAGGCGGAGAAACCGGAGATGGGGAATACCGGTCCTGAGAAAGAGGTCGGGTATAAAATTGGGGCGCGGGAGGCGCCCATCGAGGAACGCGAGCGTGACTCGGGTCAAGGACAATGAAACGAGGAGCTCTCCGCTTGCTAGGCGAAGCAGTTCCAACAGGAAAGGATTGGAAAAGGTTTCCTCAGCACTGATGGCCAACCTCGCACAGCTGCCCAACACGGGAGCAACGCGAAGCCGAGGATGGGTGCAACTGCGCGGGCCATCACGGGCCCGACGCCGAACAAAGTACCCAAGGCATAGCCTTGACGAAGGGACGCAACATCGCTGAACGAATGCCCGAAGGCAGGCGACCCGCCGTTGGCGCCTCCACCTCCGCCGACATTGGGGACACTGGCGGATCCAATGGCAAGGGCGACGGCGTCGCCGGCAATTGAGGCGTCACGGAAGATGGCTGCGGAACCTGGTAAAGAAGAAAGAAACAGCGGTAAGGACAGGGAAGACTAAGACGGCGACAAAATCCGAGGGAAAAGACTGAGCCGTGGCTGTAATATATAGACAAAAGTACGGGGACCCAGCCAGGTGGACGTCTGTCTATACACCTGGAGCTAGCCACCCTGAGGCTAGCCTCACGCCTCCCGCGGCCATTTTGGCGGGCGCGATTTTTGAAAATGTGGGCGGCCCGGAACCCCGTATAATGCCCCGTTTTCCCCTTTTTACTTTGCGCAGGAATCCGCAAAAAATGGCTGCGAAATACCTGGATCAAATATCTTTGCCAGCTAGTGATCTCTCTCGCCTAATTATCCCATTTGTCCCGCTGGGTACCCTCCCATTCTGTGCGGGCCGATGAATCTGTGCGCCGCTCTTCCGCCCTTCCGCATCACATCTGATGTTTACCCACGTTTGCAGCCCGCCTCTTTCCTCTCCTTTTGCCTCCATTTCGTCCTCCTGCTCCCTTCCTGTCGACGTTTCTGTTTCGATATCTTTCTATCTTTCTGTGCTATTTCCACTTTCTCCTGGCCCCTGTGTCGATCTTTGCGCCTTTTCGTTGAGACAAGGCAAATCGTTCGCTGAACAAGATCCGCAGATTTCCATATACTACCCTCGTCCCCCTCTCTGGTGTCATAGAGGCGCCCCGTCCCTTCGCCGCTGCCCCGCGCCGCATACGTCAAGCCCCAGCACATCGCCCCCCATCGGCGCGACGTCCGTCCGTCTACGTTGTCGTTGTTGGCCAACCTAACCTGACGCCGCTGAAGCGCCTCGCCCACATCGGCCTTTTCACCCCGGACATCCGTTTGTCTACATTGTCGAGGCCAACCTGACGCCGCTTTGAGACTTTGACCTGGCAGGCGGTTTTTCCCGAGAGATAGACGGCGTTGACCTCGACGATGAGTCCACGAAATATCTATCAGTGCGAGGTGTGTTTCTCCATATCTCGTGTTGATAACAACTCACTCCAGATGGACATAGTGCAAAGGATGGAGACGCCGGCGACTGCACTGCAATACCGACCGAACAAACAAGCTCTACCGGCTGCAAACCGGCAGAGCCCCGTCGTGCGCCCCCCGCCGCCACACCTAACACCTACTCGTTCCCGTGTCCGTACATCATCTACTTACCATCATATCCATCCCCCGGCGCTGTTGTCCCTCTGTGTCTCGCGCATCTCCCCTTTACTCACTCTGTCACGGTTCCTCCTCCTTTTCACCAGTGATATACTTCGCTGCTCCCCCTCAATTCCGAATAAATACGTACAGCGGCGCCTTATCTTCAAATTGTACCTTCTTAGCTATCCCACTTACCTTTAAATTCAATATTCGTGAGTCTGCACGTCTGAGTTAGCGTAAAAACTGCGGTTCAATTCATTCTCAAGTCGAATTGATTATGTAAGCAAACGATCTCAGAGGCAAGTCTACGCGTTTGGTAACCTGAATAAATATTATGGCGAGACACATGGACACTATTTAATTCACTGCACTACTTCTTGAACGTGCTTTCCAATCCCTCCAAAACCCACACCACGTCCTGCACTGCATTATCCCAGCGCGCCGTCTGGTCCTCGTCGTGCTGAGCCAACACGGCCACGCCCCAGAAGTAAATCCCGGCCACCACACTCAAGATCCCGTTAATCCCGTACGCTTGCATCACCCCCCAGTCCCATTCCTTCTGATACGGCAGGTCTATACGCCACCTCCCCTGGCGATTGCGCTCCCTCCACTCTGGCTGCATTGAATCCCACCAACCGTCCCATTCCGGTACGAAGGTGGCGAGACTGGCCACCACCGGCTGCAACTTCGATTTCGTCCCTCGCCCCCCTCTGATCCACGCCGCCAGAACTTTGGGGCGTGCCGTGTTGCCTCTCTGCGCGGCTGGCAGTCGAGAGTCGTCGTTGTGGCCGTATTTGGCTGCGGTTTCGAGTCGAATCAGAGCGGCCACCACCGACGCGTAGTGGCAGCCCAGGTCGACTCGCGTAAGATCCTGGACGGATGACTTCAGCCACGCCGGTGCTTTCTCGGGGACGACGATGGGGATGGAGGGGGGTGGGGAGGGTCTGGATGGCGGGGGCGCGGTGGTGAGCTCGGGCAACGCGTTGAGGGTGCTCGTAGAAGGTGGAGGAGCGGGTCCAGCGGGCATCCACCCCGTGCGCGGAGGGTTAGCGATTTCCTGCGGCGGCTGACGTGGCTGAGGTGCGGACGGCGGCGTCGCCTCTGGCGTTGCCGGCGCTCCACCTCCCTCGACGCGCGACTCCCCTGAGGCTTCTGCGTCCGTCGCCGTCGATGGTGCTGCCCCTTGCAGAGCACTTGAGGCTGCCAATGCCCCCTTGTTGGTAGCGCTCGCCAGGCGACCGGATTGGCGCCTCGCCATCACCCCCTGGCTGCTGCTGGGTTCGTCGTCACGCTCCCAATCCTTGTCCTCATCCTCGTCCTGGCTGTCCTCCTCTTCACGATGACCCGCCTTCCTCTTGCGTCGCTTCGCCGCGGGCGCTCCTGCCTCCGCTCCTGCCTCCGCTCCCTCGCGGGCACGTTTACTCCCGCTCGTGTCGCCAGCCGCTTTCGCCTTGGCCTTGGGTTGGGCCTTCGCTCTCCGCTTCTTCGCCGGGCTCCCGCTTTCGCCGCCTTCCTCCCCGTCCTCCTGCATCACCGCCTTCCGCTTCTCCGTCTGCTTCTTCTTCCCCTTCTCTACCGGCTTCCTCTTTTTCGTGGTCTTCTCCCCCCCCTCGCCCTCGCCCTCGCTGTCCTCTTCCCGTCGCTCCTCGTGCGTCATCGCCCGCGCCTTCCCCTTCGCCCCTGGTGCAGCAACCCCGCCCTTCGCCGTCGACTTCTTCGACGACGACTTGTTCTTCTTCCCCGCACGTGCCGGCGCGTCGCTGTCGTCTGAGTCGGCGTTGGAGTCCGTCTCGGAGCCGGACGACGAGTCAGACGCAGCCCCGCCGCTCGCGTCGTCGTCCATGCGATATTTCGCGCCGGCGAGCGCGTCGGCGCCCTCGGGCAGTGCCGCTTCCTGTTGGTCCCGCTTGGCTGGTACAAACTCAGATGAGCTTCCAATCGCGCTATGTAAACATGACTCGCACGTACTAAACGCCGTTTGCAAGTATTCACCCATGAGATCCAAAATGATGTTCCAGCGGCCCTTCAGCCACTCAGGGAAGTGGGTACCCCCTGTGATGCTGCGACCGTAGGACACACTACCGAAATGCCATACGTTAACACTCCTCGCAATAAATACGATTTGAAAACACTTACTACACCGACTTCAGTTCTCCGCCGAACTCGGGAATGGGCCCCCCCATCAGGAGCACCGAATGAAGGCCGGTACGCTCGAAAATGCCTTGAAGAATTGGCGCCATGAAGTCGCCGAGATTTTCGATCGCGCTATAGAAAAAGTTCGTCACAACGTCGCCCGAGTTATTGAGTTTCCCGCTCACGCATGCCTGTCCTCCGGTGATTTAGATGGCGTCGCCGTCAAATCAGCAGTGTACTTCTCGCGGGCAGCCGCCGCTTCTTCCTTGGCCGTTTTGGCGTATGCCGCCCTTTCTTCCTCGGGCAGAGCGGCGAAGAGCTCCCGTGCGATGGACGCACGGAAGGCGGCATCCGGGCCCTTGCCTCCCCTGAGGTTGCTTCCAGCCGCGCTTTGTTGAGCCCATCGTTCAGCGACTACGGGTGCTATCTTCTCGTCATTTTGCTCGTGGAAGAACTGCTGGTAGGCTTGGCGGGCTTTCGGCGGAGAGTGGATGTTGGAGAGCTTGGCCAACAGTACGGACCACGGGTCCTTCTGAGGATCGAGCCTGGTGCGCAGGAGTTTGCGGAGACGGCGGACGCGGTACTTGAGCCAGTTGCGAATGCGCTGCCAGGAAATTACGTCAACGTCACGGTCATGTGTTTCTGGTCACCGTCACTCCTACCTTATTGAGCACTTCGATTCGTTCGCGTTTGGCGACGGCCTCGTCGTCGTCGGCCTCTTCTTCGTCGACTGGGGCGAGGGGGTCGTACTCTGGCAAAGGCAGGTCGGGCTCCTCATGATCTTGCAATCTCCAGCTGATCTTCGTGTGGAATTCGTTGCAGATGTCCTGGAGGCATTCCCGTTCGGCGCGCCAGCCTCGCTCCAGCGCATCACCGTATCTTGCAATGTGCGGCCTCAGGATAGAGTCGCGAACCCCGTCCGCCCAAAGCCGCAAGTTTTTTCGGTGTTCCTTGGCGATGTGTTTGCGTGCCTTCCTCTGAGTTTTCGATTTCTTTCGGCATATCTGACTGCAGGACAACAATTTGAGGTTCAGAGTCATATTAGAGGCCATGCATAAACTTTCAAAACGTGGAGCGCACCTTATGGAAACTGTTTTCGAAACTTTGGGTGAAAAGTACTTACGTCGCAGAGGGAAAGATTCTAATTGATCCCCCGTTTGCCCAGTCGGTTGATTCCATCTCTCGAGAGGCCCACTGACTCGGTAACATCCGCATCCAGACGACCACCGCGTGTCCCTGGGGTGTCACGGATTTTCTATAAAGTGAGCTTTCTTTCGCCTAACGACCTCCCCATTGATCCCCACTCGACCTGCACCCCAATGACCGAACTGAATAATGCCCCCCGCGCGCAGCCCACCACCCGGGCTTCGGTCAACCCACCCGCCCCTGCCCCACCTTCGCATGACGAACCCGACCGCGCCCAGCCTCCGGCGGACGAACCCGTCCAGGCACCGCTTTCTCCCCGCGCCCAAGGTAATCCAATCTTTGCCACACAAACGGCCTCTCTCATACACCTGTTTCTCTAGTCAATACGGCTATCCTCGCCTTCGGCGCCGCCCTCGGCGCCGCTAACGCCTTTGCTTTGAGTCTCGATGGCATCCCCCTCAACATTTGTCAGTAGAATATCTCACAATCTTCTTTGCGCGTTCATTGAGACTTTTTCACAGTGCCTTTGACTATCGCTCAACTCTGCGCCTCGCTCGAGGACCTCACCGTGGCGGGTGTTGAGGTTTCCTCCGCCATTTCTGTTGCCCTCGCGCCCACCGGTATGTTATTCCTGCCTATAGTGCTCGGTTCATACGTATTTAATATTCTCCTTTTGCCTCAGACCCCGACGCAAACCCCGCCGTCCCCAACGACAAGGACTTCTTGTCCTTCAGCGCCCCCTGGATCGCCGGCAATCTCTATGGCGTTGTTCCCCTCGCCCCGTTGACCGCCATCCCTGACCGCGACGAAAAGTGGTTCGCCATCACGCGTGGCCGCTACGTCGGCCTCACCACCAACTCGGCGATTTCCATCAATGCGGTGACTGGCGTGCCCAGCGGCCTCAGTGACCGCTGCGCCTCTCAGGCGGAAGCGCTGCAGCACTTCAACGTCGCGCTCGCAGCGCATGCAGTCGCGGTCTTCGACTGAGAAGCAGTCATGGTGTTTGCCGCGTCTCTTTACTTTCTTGTTGCTTGCCCCGTCGTTTAGTTCAATATTCTTTCTCGTGTGCCCGACCTCTCGACCCGCATTGGGAAATCGGAATTGCAATGTCCCAATGTCCAATATCTCAATGTTCAGATGTCGTCTCTCGACGCCCCGAAACTCCCGTGTGCGCCTTCTGTCCTAAACGGGCCTAACTAATGCAGAAAGATCTTGGACTCGCTAACGTAGATCTTGGACTCGCTAATGCAGATCTTCGACTCGCCAATCGTCCGATCTGACATCGTATGCTTTCCTATCCCATGCCCTCCCATTTCAGCCTATTCCTCTCCCTTCCCTTCCCTTCCCGCCCACCCACCACACTTCACCACCAATGTCTGGACCTCCACCTCCGTACATCGATCCGGTCGACGAACTGCTCGCAGACCTCACACGTTTGCGTGTCGCCAGCACCGACACGAGTTCCCCGACCCACCCCAACGCCAGCGCCAGATTCTCTCGGTCGCCACCACCGCTGCGTCTTGCTTCTTCCTCTGCCACCACGGTGTCCGTTCCGTCCAGCCCGCTTCGCGCTCCCTCAACTCCCTCTCGACCCAACCGCGTTTACGCCTATTCGTCGCCTACTCAATCCGGAATAACGGCCGCCTGGTAACCGTTCGTCTGATTCTACATCTTGCGCGCTCACATTGGTGCCTTTAGGTCTGAAGCTGCCGCTGCCACCCAAGGTGTCTCGGGTGGCGGAGCCCACCGGGTCGTCAAACTCAACAAGAAGCCACGACGCAAGAACGCCGCGTACGTGGTTTTTTTTTGGTCGAGTGCCTGGCGTCTACGACCGCTGGTATGTGGCGCCCCTTCCCCCTTTGTTTGTATCTCACCGACACCCCAGGTCTGACGCAGAGTGCCAAGTGAAAGGTGCCCGCCCCGCCCTCCACCAAGGCTACCCGACCCAGGCAGCTGCCGTCGCCGCCTTCGAATATGCTGTAGCCCGTGGCTGGACCCGCGTATCCGGCTCCCTCTCCGTCTCCTCCCAGGTTACTTTTAGGGTCGAGCAGGCCCCCCTCGGTTCCCTTCCCACCCCCACCTCTCTCACCGGGGAGCCCAGCCCGCTCGCGATCGGTGGCGACATCGATGGTTCTTGGTACGTGGTCTTCTGCGGCATAGTCCCTGGTGTCTATGAATCCTTGTGCGTCGCATTCCTTATTTACTATACTACTATACCCTCATTAACTCACTTAACTAGCCTCGAAGTTGGCCTCAACACCATCGGCCTTTCTTGTGCTACCTATCAGTCCTTCCCGACGAAGAGCCGCGCCATTTTGGAGTTCCAGGAGGCTCTAGAGAAAGGCTTCGTTAAGGTAGTGACACCTTTGTATTAGCCGTTTTTTTAGCCGTGTATTTCAAAGTTCCGTTCTGCAATGTCTTTGTGTGCACTACAAAAAAAAAAGGGTTGTTTAGACTTAAAGTACTAAAAGCTTCCGGGTGACTTCCTGGCCGCTACCTTGAGTCGGTATCTGTCTGGCCGGAAATTCCGTCTGGGCGTCACTCGCCACTTTTTCGATGGTCGTCACTCGCCACGATTCGGTTAACGGAGGGCGTCACTCGCCACGATTCGGTTAACGGTGGGCGTCACTCGCCACGATTCGGTTAACGGTGGGCGTCACTCGCCACGGTTTCGCTCGGGTAATTGTCCGGTGTCACTCGCCACGGTCTTTTCTTTCCCCCAGTATTTTTTCACCTTGCGATTTTCCCATGCGGCTCAACGACGACATATCTTCAGCTAGAGTTATAAGCAAACGTTCTAAAGTGTCAAACTCGGTTCAAACGCGTTCAGTGACGAATAAAACGCGCTCCAATAAAAAGGCGCCCACACGTTTTCCGGTGCTGTCTCTCTGCATAAAAACAGATATCATCGGTCGTAAATTACATCAACATTCCCCGAACCCTTTTTACGACAACATAATGCAGTTCAGCCTTCAGGGGGTTCGCTCCCAGCACATTATGTTTGCACGATGTTGGCTTCATCTTCGGTGCTCTAGAAGGCCCTGGTAGAGCTGTAGTCACAGTTAACTCAACTTTGGTTCCTCAGAATTTATGCTGTGACGCCGCTTCTGTTCTCGGTCCAACCAACAGCGCTTGAGAGGAGATTTTGTCCAAACAGGCGCCCGCTGCTATTAAATATGTTATACGAGCCGAAGCAAACTTTCTAAGAATACAATCTAAGAATTAACATTAGTTAATGGTCCAGTACAAATTCTGGCCCAGTCCATTCAGTCCTATATGTTCTGTGAATAAAAAGGTATCAGGCGCTCGCGTCACTCGCCACGAAAACGCCTTAACACCGGTATTCTAAATTTGTGCTTGAAACCAAGTTTAGCTTTTCGACTTTTTCACTCACTTTTCTCAGAATCACCTCAAAATTGTACCAACACGTGGGATCGAGTGAGCTGAGCACGACTATGCCGCTTTACGCGCTCGGAAACGGTCATAACGCGTTCAATATCGAGAAAGACGCGGTGCCATCAAAAACCGCTGACGCACTTTCCCGTCCACCTTCTGCCAATAAAACGCGTTTTCCCGTACTTGTTGATTTTAGAGAGACCAACCAGGCCTTAGAGGTTAATGACCCCTAATCTCTACCTTCGGATGACTCGCACCGAGTCTGCCAGGTTTGCACAACGTTTTCGTCATGTTCGCTTGCCCATGGCCCCGCATAAGGCAATTCTCCACATTTTACGCCTCAAAAGAGTCAATAAAAGCTTACCACCGCCCAGACTTTGTTGTCCGGCCTTCCGCTATCGCTCGTGCCCTCAAAACGGCGCCTTCAGAGATTGATTATACTTGCCTGAATAAATCGTTACAAGACCTGGTATCAGGGTTTACACATGTAAGTTGCAGCCAGGGTGCCTCTGGTCTATTATGGGAACCCAAAGGCAAACCTTTATTTTCTTCCCGAATTATCAGTCCAATTGATGTGGACCCTCAATGCGTCACTCGCCACGAAACAACAATTGCATCCGACCACCACCACACCTCTTCACCCGACCACCACATCGCCTCTTCGTTATGGCCGCGTCCACCCGAGTTTTGACTCACAAGGAGCTACTGTACAGTTCTGCATCCATCCCTTTCTCTCTCCAGTCCCTCATATCAGTCCAGAGAACAGCAGAAAGAAGAACAGCGAGAGAAAACTCGGAAGCGAATGGCGAAGTACGCCCACCCTTATTGATCTCGCAGCGATGTCTCAAATTTCTGCTGCTATCACAGGCTTCGACAACGCTTAAAGGAGGCCACACTAGAGGAGCAGGAAGCAGCACGAGAACGAGCCCGACTGTCCCGCGCGCGATACCGAGCCAAGTGCGTCAAAACCCTTCTGTCTGCTGTCGTTGACTCAGGCGGGACTCCCACAGTCATCGCCCACAGCTGCGGGAACATGCTAGGAACTCAAGGGCGAGGTGCGTACTTACTGGTGTTACTTGCTTGAAGGACACCCACTGACTGCATGGCGGTGTCCAGACGCTCCGCGCTAGCGGACGGACTGGACGCGCATGCAGCCAAGCAGGAGGGGTCCCGCATCGCGGCACTACAAAAGCAGGGGCGTACCCGTCGAGCGGTGCGACCTAGGGTTCCCCGGGGCCAAGGCAACAAGACGCGGCGGCCGCCTATGTCCCCATCCCCATCCCCCGACGCGCAGGACTTTTGACTTGGAATGTTATACGTACATAAATCCACTTTGTATTCAATAATCTCAGATGGTTTCCCGTTCATTTCGAATCGTTCGAGGCACAAACATGTAATTCTGTGTACAAGACATACACGCAAGTTTTGACGGCCAATGTATAATAAGTACTACGCAAACGGCGCCTATGGAGAATCAGTCTGAGCCCAAAGGGACGGCTGGGGAAACTTTAAGCCCGCCCAACTGTAGGTGACGCTGCTGGTGTCCACCCACCCTGGATAATCAGCGGCGATGGCGGCCACTTTGTCATCGTTTTTGAGAGGTCGCGCGCTCTGGGGTCGGCGACACCAAGGGCATTGCCAGTTTTGTTGAAGCCACTGGCGAATGCAGACATAGCAGTAGCTGTGGGCGCACTGTAGGCTGGAGGAAGACGAGTTGGTTAGCAATCAAGCGAAAGGCGGGTGAAAGAAACGTACATCACTGGGTGCGACTGAATGTTTAAGCAGATGCCGCACTCGTGGGTGTGGCTGTCCGGCGAAGCGGGGGGGCGCGCGGTTCCGATGTATAAGTCGTCCTCCCCCCAGTTCTCGGGGATAGGAGCCCGCGATCCGGTGCGTCTAAGGATGGTTACGCTCCAAGGACGCACCCGCGTTCGAGCAAGCGACGGGGGTTCCGGCACAGCAGCCCTCCTTAAAGGGACCAAGGGAGGGCGCTGCCCGCGGGCGGGTCGGGAAGAGAGAGTCGTTGACGAGGATGCCGTTGACGAGGATGCCGTTGACGAGGATGCCGTAGAAGAGGAAGAAGAGGCCGTAGAAGAAGCCGTTGACGAGGAGATTCTTGCACTTGCTCTCGCTGATTCTCTCGCCAACGTAGAAGCGGTGACGTCCTCCTCCGTGACCACCCGAATGTACCTGCTACCACGACGAGCGGGGGTGGGCGAAGTGGGGTCGGACCAGAAGGGGACAGCGTTGATGATGGACGGTGGGCCACGATTGATTTGTCGGAGGCGTCCTGGATGAAAAACACAACGATAAGTTAGGACCACGATAAAGAAAGGCGAATGAAGTGGATGCGACTGACCTGACGGCAAGCGTTTGGGAGGACCTGTGACAAAGGAGTTAACGGAGAGGTAGGAAAAGCGCGGTACGAGGCTCACTGAAGGATTCGACGAAATGGCCGTTTTCGTCCATGAGGATGGGATTGTCAGCCGCCCCAAGAGTAGGGCGACGTCCGTGCCTGGAGCGCCGACTCATGGCTAGATAGTTGCTTGGGATAAGGGGGGTGAGCCGGTAGAGCGCTACATAGGACAGATATTTACCTGTATCGACTTGAAGAAACGCGTTTTCTCGAATTGAAAGGTATAAAGCTTGCAGCGACCAGGCGGTAGTTCGCAGGTTTTATATCTTACCAAAGCCCTGCCATCAGTCGATCATTCGCCGTCGCGTGCGGTCGCCCTGGCCAGCCTAACGGCTTGTTACGGGTTACATTGGTGAATTGGGTGGTGAATCGGAAAGAAAGCAGCCCTTGTTTGTACGTGTTACATCGAGACGGCAGTTCTTCCTCTTTGGGACTCCATGAATTAAGTATACTAAATCTAACAACTCGCGTCAAACTCCCCAATCGTAGGATACTTTCCAAGCAGGATCTCGGCGCGTTCAAGTATGTCTGCCCTCCGCGAGGCCGTCGTCGCAAACCGAGGTACGACTGGCGACTCAGACTCACACCCATTCGCGACGAAATGTTCCAACTCGCCGCTCAAGGATTGCACGATGAGCATCTGGGACGCTGTTTCCGACACTGCGGTGAATGAGTGCGTTAACACGCCCGTCGGTAGGAAGACCGTTGAGCCGGGAGGGAAGGCGAGGACGCTGTTGCCTTCCCACAAGATAAGTAATCCCTCCGTCGAGTCGTAGTTACCCAGGGAAGTCAAGACATCCCAACCAGAGACGCGACCTGCCGCCCGCTCGCGCACACGGGGCATAGAGTCTTCGATGTGGAACCTGTATTCCACCTCGGCGAACGCCGTGGGCTGGTGCTGGTGGTTACCCGGTATCCAAAAAGGAGGACGCAGGCCGGGGTCGTGGGCACAAATTGCATCAACAGTTTCACGGCCCAGGTTCCACAGGCGCGGGGCGATAGCTTGAAGCATCGCTGGTTTTCCGGGTCAGTGAGTGTCCTGGTTCCTGGCGCGATAGAAACTAACCGTTTTGATAAGAAATTACATCTTGTACGGATTTGGAGTGTCGCAAAAGCGCAAGGGTAAGCATGTTCGCCTGGCTTGTTGGGATATTGCATGGTCGCTGAAGCTCGACAGATTGAGGGACATGTCAAGCGGTAAGTGAGAAGACGCTCACTCCGAAACTCGGGCTGTGGGCAATTCCAGCCCGAAGAACGTTTTGGTCCTGCCGCCGTAAGACGGGCGCGTGCCTCATACATGTCCTCCGAGGCCTGTATAATTGTGCGTTCCCAGGCAGTGCGTTGGACGGGCGGGGCGAGGAAAAAACCGCAAATGCGACCGGTGACGTCGGTGAATGGGCGCGGTCTGAAGGTGAATTAATATTCACGTTGTGGGATCGGAGAAAACTCACTCGTCCCATCGGATGCTATCAAACTTGAGGGCATCCATGTGCCCGGCCGTCAAAATCTTTGGGACCGGGCAGAGGCCAGCCAGGGCTTCGGGACAGTCAGGCAGGCGGCTGCGAAGAAGGTAAGAGGCCCAATGGTCGACCCAGCCGCTAATCCACTCTGGGGATGGCATATAGTCTTCGTCGGTGTCGTCTTCTCCGGAGGAATCGTCAGACACAGGCTCCATTTCTGAGTGGCTTCCATCAATCGCCCAATCGTCTATACTGCCCGCGGCGGAGGGCTCACTGTCGGTTTGCGACATTGCATCGGAGTCGGAGTCTGCGCTGCGGTCGTCGTCCTCAAGATTGGAGTCCAGATGGTAGGCGTGGCGGAAAGTCGATTCCACAAAGCGGCGGTGATCAATGACCTCCAGCTGGTCCTCCACGAGCGGGAGGAGGTTAAGGGGAAGGCGAACGAGCTTGCCACGGTCGGTGAGGGTGAAGTTGCTCCAGGCCGGGACGCAGGTGTAGACGGAGTCACTCAAATCCAAGTCCATGGTCGAATGCAAGTGAGAGCCGCCTGGTGGGGCGAGGGGAAAGGGGGCAAGTGCGCAGAGACGAGATTAACGCCGTAGACCCTGTAAGGAGGATTACCTTTTTTCCCGCCCCAATAACCTAACATTTTCGCATTTGTTGATAGATCTCTTGGAAATCTACCGACCCTGCGCTGCGCACATGAGGAGCTCGGGTAACCATTTCACCACCATTTATCAGCATTAATTTCGGCGCACGAAACGTTTCCGAGTCGGGAGGTCGGACGATCCACAAACGGTATAAATCGCACCCTTCAGCGCTTATCAAAATCAGTACGAACTCCTTTCACAAAAGACTTCACTCACAGTACTCTCCAAATGGTTGAAAATACATGTATGTTGATGGACGACTTCACCACTACTTATCGTTTGACTGACGTTTAGGCCGCGACATGGTACTCTACCGGCCTATTTACGGGCCAGGGGAGGACTGGGATCTTCCGGAATTGATTCCTTTGGCGGATTGGGATAAACACGTGGCGTCAGTCACTTTCCGAAGCCTTTTCTTCTGCGTTTCTGATTCTTCCCTTAGGCACAAAATCTCCATTCTCGCGTACGACCCGAGCTTGCCGTACGTCCCGTACGTCGCGTGCGATAGTTCGCTCATCAAGAAGGCCCATGGTTACGGTGAGGCCGACGCGGCCGGCTCCGCTTCCACAAACGACCTCCTCAAGGGCGAAGCATATGTTGACATCGACTACCTGCTTGTTCGTGCGCTGGCTGCAACCAACGAAGTGAAGTTCACCTACGATATCAGCTGCCAATTCGTCTGCCCGTGCCGGTGTCTTCATCAGGTGGGACATCCTTTGAGCGACGGTGTTTTGATTATTGATTTCCGATGCTACAGGTACCGCTGCGGGCAAAATTGTAAATCAATCGCGTACATAGCTGCTATGTACATAAAACTTCTGAATAAATCAGAATGATTTCCGAATATGCGGGGTCGTTCCATTTATTCATTCCGACGTGAGCTAGGGTCTGCGTCGCCAAGAAGCACATCAGTCGTGGGTTTCAGGCTAGTCCATGTTGACGAATGTCAGAACCAGGGAAACCGGATGAAAAGACAAGGGGTGCTGTGAGATGTGTGAGACCGTGGAGAGTGTGTATAGTCCCAGTAAAGGCATTGGATCTCTGATGGAATTACGACCTACCATTACGTCCTACCTGATTGATATCGATATAGATTTTTTGCCTCCGCCTCTTTTGGTGCCACGGTCCAGATGTCGCCAAGAAGCACATTAGTCGTGGGTTTCAAGCTAGTCCATGTTGACGAATGTCGGAACCAGGGAAACCGGGTGAAATGACCAGGGGTGCTGTGAGGTGTGTGAGACCGTGGAGAGTGCGTATAGTCCCAGTAAAGGCATTGGATCTCTGATGGAATTACGACCTACCATTACGTCCTACCTGATTGATATCGATATAGATTTTTTGCCTCCGCCTCCTTTGGTGCCACGGTCCAGATGTCGCCAAGAAGCACATTGATCGTGGGTTTCAAGCTAGTCCATGTTGACGAATGTCGGAACCAGGGAAACCGGGTGAAATGACCAGGGGTGCTGTAAGGTGTGTGAGACCGTGGAGAGTGCGTATAGTCCCAGTAAAGGTATTGGATCTCTGATGGAATTACGACCTACCATTACGTCCTACCTGATTGATATCGATATAGATTTTTTGCCTCCGCCTCCTTTGGTGCCGCGGCAGAATCATACAGCATCGAGCAGCGTCGCGGCCATGAGCCAAGGGCTTGTTATGTGTGTCTCTTGTGAATAACTCTGGGACGGACGCTGTGGGACGAAGAACAGGAACGATTTCCCGGTTGCCGTCGCCTACAGGGCATTACGCGAGCTTGCCGAAGGTGATGGGAAATCCTTTAACCAAAGGAATCGATGCATCGGGAAAACGCGGAGATTCGCCTCGGCAGAAATTGGGAAAACAAAAGTTTATTTCTTTTGGAGTGTAGGGCAATTGATTTTTGGCCGACGTCTTATACATACTACCTCTGCCAGCTGCCTTTCGCTTCAAAATTCCATGCCCATTTCTGCGACCGACGAGACTACCGCCTCTCTGGGCTCACCCTTCCCTGCGGACGTCGAACTCAAGCCCTGGTCTCCTACCCGTGCCGACCGGCAAAATGCTGCTTTGAGCCTGTTATGCCTGGCGCACGATTGGGCCGCCAGCGATCTTCCGTCCTCTTCCGAGATGAGCCCCAGCGAGCACTCCGACGAGGAGGCCGGTAAAGTTGACACAGCCAAATCCCGCGAGGAGGACGCCCAAGCCACCGCCTCTCCGATGAGCCTCAGCCAGATACAGGCCGACAACTCCGACGAGGACGACGCCCAAGCCGACGCGGCGGAGTCCGGGGACGACGTCCAAGCCGACGCGGCGGAGTCCGAGGACGACGTCCAAGCCGACACGGCGCAGTTCGGCCACTGCGATTTCTGCAGCGTTGCGGTGGGGCCGACGGCGGCCATCCCGTGCCGTATCTTCCGCTGCGATGATTGCGGAGCCGACAAGTTGTGCGAGAGTTGCTGCTACGACTTTCACGTCTGCCACCCCGAGCACGTCATGGACGTAAGTAGATTGAAAGATGAATATTGCCAAGCTAACTAACGAACGGCAACAGGAATACTTGCCTGAGACTGATGCTTGGGTCGTCCGTACACTCGGCAGAACGTTGCTGCACAACAAGTTCCCTATGAACTGTGGAACGTGCGGCAAGATTGTCACCCCGGTTGGCCGACGTGAGCCCGCGGTGGGGACTCTAGTTTGTAACCAATGTCAAGACGGCATGCACTGCCCCACTTGCATCCTCGAGGACCACGCCGCCACACCGCTCCATAAAGTTCTGGTCAGTTTATTGCGTACTTTCATATTGCGATTTGGAACTGAGTATGACTTGAATTAGCGGTTCAACGGCCGATATTGGGACAACTTCACTTTGGCAGAGGTCGGGTTTATCTACGACATGGGTCATGAGGGTAGACCATGCGAGTTTCCGGAGAAGGAGGTTTCGTCGCTGGTTGTAATTGAGATGACCGGTTGCAACAAAATCGCGGTGAGATACTGCAATTGCGGGAAATTTAGCCGCGGCCAGCCTGGACGTTGGGAGCAGATTCGATACACGGGATGGTACGCGTCGTTGTTGGATACCCCCGGAATGTGTTCGACCTTCGAAGTGCGCGACGAGCATGGGAGGCTTGGAGGGTTTTGAGCGGAAGCGCGAGACGCGAATAATTTGGAGGGCATAGGCCTTTGAAACAAACATACATACACATCGCTTGGCTTCCTCTTCTCCCATGTACTCTTTTATTTATTTATCTTTTCGTCTGGGCTCTCCCGCGAATTCGGCGTTAACTGTGTGCAAATAATCTGAATCATCTGGATCTCTCCTCTCTTCTCCTGATGCGCCGCGCCCGCGGGGGCGCCCCCGGCACACTCACCTTCCGCTCGTCGCGATTCATTGATACCCATGTCGGTGCGGAAGGCAAGGACCCTGCAAGCTCCCAAATAATTGGCGACCGGGGAATCTTTATTTCAAATGACGGCGAGCGGCGTACTGAGCGTCTGGAAAATGTCTCGCACAAAAAGCGCCGACTGCGCTTAAGCCCCGACGCATTAGACGACGCGCTTGCGAAGTGGATCCCCGTGGCTGAAGACGACTGGGACTTAACTGACACTTCCAAGCTTGATGCTGTGACTGGAGGGTCGACCGACTCGAAAAAACGCAGGGCCTACGCAAGCTCGGTTAGTCCCCGTCGTATTCTATTCGCGAACTCTATCTGACGTCTGACGCCACTTAGGACGATCCTATGTCCGACTTTCCAAACGTCCAGCAGGCATTCTTGGAGGAGACGGTATGGATGCACGGTCTGGGCTACTCCTGCCGCTCCCAGAAATGTGCTTTGTGTGAGTGCGTGGTGGGTGGCGAATCACAGGACGCGCCACGTTTCTTTCGATGTATGGATTGCGGCGTCTTTCTACAGTGTCAGAAATGTTGCTTGGATCGGCACGCTCTGACACCTTTGCATTTTTTGGAGGTGAGAACGTGCTAAAATATCTCGGCCACTTACTTACTGACGACCTCGGTATAGGAGTGGAACGGAGAGTTTTGGAAACGCACCACCCTACGGGACATAGGCCTCGTTTACCAGTTGGGCCACGAGGGGATGCAATGCAAGCGGCCGCATCCTTTTGTTCGTTCGCTGACTGTCGTCGACACCACCGGCATCCACGAAATCCACTATCGATTCTGTGCGTGCTCGCGTTCGGACAGATCCAGCAACTTAAAGCAGTTTCTGCGCAACGGGTGGTACCCGGCGTCATTTACCGACCCAGACAGCTGTGCGACATTCAAGGTGCTGGATCTCTTCCGGCTTTTGAATGTCGTCGGCAATCTCAACGCGCGCGACTTCATCACCGCGCTGGAACGTCTTACAGACGCAACGGCGAAAACAGGACTTAAATGGATCCTGGTGCGTATAATTCGTTGGTGGATGTCTGCGAGGGCTGATATTGTTTTTACAGGACCGATACAAAACTTTCCTGCGGATGTCACGCCAGTACGCTTTCTTACAACGCCTGCGCCGTGCTGCCCGATGTCACGATGCCCGTGGGATCGTGGCCACGAAGTGTGGCGAGTGCATGGTCAATTGCTGGAGTTGCCCATTTCACGGGCGGAACACGCTGCCAGATTGGGAAAGCGTCGCTCCTAAACACCGGTCTGCCCTCGTTCTCTGAGGCGCTGGTTTCATTTAACAAAATGCAGTTATTTATTTCGTCTAATCCTAGCTATGGACGCAAACTTCAAGATGAAGAATCGCATCCGTGCGCGCGAGCACGACGATCCCTCGCTGGGGCCGGGGTGGGGCGCGTTCGTCGAGCCGAAGGAGTACAAGAAGCACCTGCGCAAGTATGTGGGCGAGAAGGATGTGAGTCTGGCTTTCAATATCATACCCAATGTCCTGACGACAGTTGGGCGGCAGATCAGCACTTGCATTGCTTTTGCGGCGTTGACGCAGAAGGATACGAGAAACACCACAGGTCTGCGGGTTTCTGGTGTTGGCGGTGTGGTGTGCGCACGGCATGAGTGTATGCGTCCGAATGGGCTGGGGGATCTGCAAAAGGGAGAAAGGTAACTACTGCCTTCGACTGTTTTACGATCACCGTTAACATGGGTTATTAGATATGCAAACATGGATTATATTCTAATGTCGGCGCTCGCTGGATTTGACGGGCAGGAAATCACCATATCCTACGACATTGCTTGTCAATGGAAGAAGAACCTCGCAGACCGCATGAGCCGGTTGCCGGACCACCTGCAATTGGACTTGGATGCGATAGCCATCGACACCGGCTTGCCCGTATGGCATGCGCTGGCCCACGAGGATCTTTGTGCGAGGTTGAACAGCCTCACCTATATCAGAGGCGTGGGACGAAGTGACGGGGAGGGAGTGGAGAGGCTCTGGGCGTGGCTGAATGGGTGCTCGTATCACACGAAGGAGATGGGGCTCGGGAATCGCGCGGACTCGATCGAAGACAAACTGGACGCCCACAATTTCCTCAAGAATATAGGACAAGGCGGGTGGAGCATTTGTGAATGTTCTAGCTTATCTGACGTCGACCGCTAGCCAATGCGTTACGGCGCAAGCTGATTGTGGCGATTGCTGAGCGCGCGCGCCAAATCGCAGCCTTCAAGGAGATTAACAAGAGCATACCTTCAGAAAAGCGCGCAGAATGGCAAAAAAAGATCGACGCGTTTCTCGCCGACCGGAGCTGCGGCAGCCCGTACACATATGCCACCATCGGTGCGTCGTGAGTCTACTGTCATTCGTGCCTGACGTACCGCTCGCGGCAGACGGTGCAACCGAGGCGGAAATTCGAGCTTCGCTGAAGAAAAAAGAACAGGAAGAAGCGAAGGGAGGGCGCGCGCCGCTGCACGCCACGAGTGCAACAGCATTCTTGGCCGCAGGGCTCCAACTCGAGGAGACGCAGTACGTGTTTGAGCGCCGCTACGCCACGAGTTCCTCACCTCGTTAGACGTCGGATCAAGGCGCAACTGACCTTGCATGGTCTTACTGCCGATCGCGAGAGCAAGATTCATGAATACCGCATCGCTTTCATGGCGAAACTTCGCAAGTTCCGGGAGTTACAGGTTGTATACACACCCGGCGCGGTGCGCGCTCTGGCGGCCGAGGAGGCAAGGCGAGAGCCCGACCTGCCTGCTCCTCACCCCGAGAACATTCTCCTTTGGCTGCCCTCTGAGCTCACGGAGGCCGAGCGAAACGGCGCCGGGTGCCAGCGGAATGTCGCTGAAATGGAGGCTACGCTCCGTGAAGGCCAGTGCACCAACGCGCTCGTCGTTATCCGCAACCTCTTGCATTGCAAGCGTTACCTCATCACCTTCAGGAACGAGAACCTCGGAGGCCAGAAGAAGACGACACGATCTCAGACCATTATGGGACAACTAACGGAACGAGTGGACGTCGACGCGCGCAAGTACCGCGACGCACGAGCAGCATTGACACGTTTGAAGGGGGTGGGCTACGCTCCGGAGCTGAAGGAGTTGAAGGCGGCCGACGTGACTTTGGAGGGCGAGGAGGCGCGGGAGCCGGGCGAGGCTGCAAGGAGTGATAGGAACGCAGTGAAGAGGCTGGCTAAGATCAGCGGCGGGACTCACGCGCAGCCCCTGCGCAACGATGCTTCCGCCCAAACACCTGCAGGTGTATCCTGGATTTGGATGTCGCCAGGCGCTCTGGACGATTCCGAGGAGGGTCTGCACGAATGTAAGTGGATATCAAGGACGAACAGTGGATGACGACGCTGACCAGCCTCGTAGCATTGCGTGTGGAGTGGTCGAGGGCGAAAGCACGGAAGAATCGGTGGGAGGAGGAGGTCGAGTTGTTGCGGGAAGAGATGAGGCGCGTGTTGCGTTACTTGGACTGGGAGCAACGGCGGTGGACGGCATTGAAGACGGAAAGTGCTGAGCGCACGGATGTCACCCCGGAACTCCGTCATGGACTACAGGCATACACCGCGAAGCAGGTCGCTTGGCATAGCGATCTGGCGACGTTGTTCCGGGAGGAGATGGGGCATCCGCTGGAGAAGGCGACGGCGTTGACCATCGCGGCGGGTTTGGAGGAGGAAACTGGTGGGAGCTTGGAGAGCTTATTTACGCAAGGAGGATCGAGCTCTTAGTTGACGCCTTGGTAGGCAAATAAATGATGTTGAATAGTTTCTTTCTGCGAGCGTAAATAAGTAACAAAGTTGTAGGTACGACTGGGCAGAGGAAGCGGGGGGAAAGATAATAGATGATGTCATTGTGATATGATGAAGATTAGATAGATGAGCAAACACTGGTTTTGTACAAGGCGGTGAGATTCGATGCGTTGCGCGTTAAACGCGTTGAGCGTAAGGCTCGAGGGTGAGGTGGGGGAGCGAGGACAAAGTGTGGCGAGACGGGCGAGAATGAGCCCAGACCCGCGTAGCTGATTGGATCTTTGTCAACGGAGGCCGTCGACCCAGTTTTTGGAGCGAGGGACAGGTGGCGGCGGGGAGAGGACTGAAAACTTGCTGTAATTGTAATGAGGCGCAAGGATTAAAGTCGGGAGACGGGAGGGAGAAGGAGAAGGACGGGGAGCGTAGCGGTATTAATAGCCATATTTTGATTGATTGATCATTTGACATTCACATAACGCCGGTGGGGCGATTTCTGGCGGAAAGGCGGAGGCCACTGAATGCAACTTTCCGTCGTTTGGAAGTATGGAGGTGGCCTTGGGGAGTATGGACAGAGAACAAGCCCACATAAGTGTTTTAAGACACATCGCGACCTTGTTAACTTAAGGAAGGACCGGAAACTCTGAATACACGTTGAGATAATGAAATGACTTAGGCTGTGAGCACGGATGTGAAGGCGGGCAGTCCTGATATAGGTTGCCGATAGTTGCCGGCAATTGATCTGGGAACAATATGGCTGATGGCAACGGAGGATAGCTGAATTGGGACATTTTGTGAGGTTTGATTCAATGTTGAGGAGAAATTATATATTTGTGGGGCAATTGGCTGAATTAGGCACAGCGGCAATGCCCGAGGATGGGCTAGGGTGAGGGCAATAGCACTAGAATGGCGGGGTGGAAGGGGCTAGCTAGTGGGTGGCTAGCTCCAGGTGTATAGCCAAAGGAGCATGTGGCTGGCTCCAGGTCGATAGGCAAAAGGTTACAGCTACGGGTGAAAGACTAGGAATGCCACTCACAGTACGAGACAGCCGCGAGAAAGGATAGAACGAGAACCAAACCATTCATCTAACACAGTTGGAGCTTTGGGAATACGAAGAATTGAGCTGGGGAGAGTAAGAGTAAGAGAGGAATCAGTTTTTTTCGGCGAGCGCCCGGCGACCGTTTTTAACGAAGGAATTACCAAAGAGGCTTTGCCAGCAACAGCCATAACGGCACCAAGCTGCCCACAAAAATACCAGGCTGGACGGCTACCACACCACCATCTGGTCTCTTGGCGGAGATTATTGTGGCGACCCAGTTCTATATCATAGAGCCTTCGCTCAGAGCAAGAACTTATACGCCAGGGTAAGCACACGTTTGTACAACAGACGGACATCACTTACACAACCTGCAGAAACCAGCGGACCACGATTCGGATTCGGATTCGGACTCTAGCGAAGATTGCAACGGATCCTGCAACGCGAACGAAGATTAGTGCCAGGGTGGCCTATATTGGACGTATATCAGTGCTAGAATAAATAGTTGCACAAAGATAAACCCACAACTCATCGAAATAACATTAAACGTCGTCAGAACCAAAATGTCACGTAGTCCATACCAAACAGTCACCATTGTCAGTTGAGCTGGCAAGATGCGCAGAAAGGTAGACAATCAGCGCATGCGCAAAGAAAACATTGCAGCTCAAGCGGGTACGGCGAACGAAGAGAGTGTTGATTGAGTCAAAGGAAGCGAAGAGAAAGGAACACCACCCTCGCGACGCCAGGGCACATGGCGGGCCATTTTACCAAGCTAGTTGTGATTTCTGATTAGCGCCGAAAGCACTAAAAAGGTAACAATGTCGGACCAGCGAGCCGATATCCCATGACGCCAAACCTCATTCTACGAACAGCGATCCTCTCGGCCTCCTTGATACGCCGACAGCCAGCAGTAAACGAGCCAAGACCATATAAAGTCAACACTAATCATCCGCATGGAGACCGCTCCCCGCGCATCAAAAACCTGGACCTTGCAATAACCGCAAACTCTCAATGTCTCTGCCTTCAGACAAGCATCTAATTGGGCTAATACCTGCTTAGACACAACCAAAAGACCCTGGCCAGAAATGTAAATCCCGACGAATCAGACAGCTTGAAAACACTTAAAATGAGCACCAACACTTTCAGTTGCACAAGAAGCAATACCGGTGCGCGCCTCGCAAAAGTCGACTACGAGGTTCGAGAAATGACCAGCAACATGGAAACGAGTAAGTAAGAAAAAACCCTTCCACACGGGCGTGCCTACCACCCTTATTAGGATCTCTTTCCCAAAACATCGATCGGCAGAATATTCGCTGTTCTCCGGATGTGCCACACCGAACCAATTCACGTCATGGCCCTCCTACAAATGACACGGAGCATCGTCTCGGGTTCGGCTGCGCTGCTCATGGTCTCTGATCTCGAGTTCGAGTCTGGCGACCTGGACATCTACAGCCCACCATCCCAGGAAGAAACTGTACTGAGCCTTGCCAACCATCGTCTATGGTTCGAAAACAAGACCACCAGAATGCCCCGGAGCTATCCCAACAATGCCGCCATTTTCACAGTCCACCGCCTGGAGAAGGGGGCAAAGTCGATGAACATCATTATTGTAAACGGCGAGGACCCCGCCGCAGCGGTGTTCCACTTCCATTCAACGGTGGTGATGAATCACCTCATGGTGTTCGGATTGTACTGCGCCTGCCCAATGCTGACCCTTACCGACTACGGGGTAGCTAACCTTCCTGTGGTGCTACAAGACATAGCGGCTCGCACAAGCGCAGCAGATTGTTTCGACAAATACAGAGAGAGGGGTGTAACGATCGTGAACGATGTAACAAAACTACAGGGGCATTCCAGACATGCGTGCTGCCTCGACGCTGAGTGTCCACACACCCTTCGCTCCACCGTGGACAAGAAGGGTCTATATCGTCAAATATTGCCGCCTAACGAAGCTGAGGCAGTGTATGTCGCGCATCACCGCTACACCACTATTTGGATGTTTGTGGGTACAATGTGCGGAGAGAAAGGGACGTATTTCAATAACTTTGTAGTGTCCATAAAGGCATCGGAAATAACGGTAAGCCATCCATCTGTTTACCCTCGAAATGCTGCTTACCGCCCAACACCCGGAGAGAGTCAGATTATACAGCCAGGTGTGAGAAGACCGGATGACAGGGCGACGAAGGCGGACCCGCAGCACATCTAGTAAGCGCTGGCTCGAGAAAACAGACGCTGTAACGTTTCATCAGACAATAGATCCTTTAGTCGAATAGAATTACCTCCCCACTCGTAGTAAGCAATTAAGCTTGTATAAAGGAGCACAAGTCGAATCAAAGTATATTGTGTCTCACAACGCCTGCGAACAGTATGGAAACCAACTCCACACCTCTGGTCAGGAAGACCACGACTCGATAGCATCAGTGACTAACCTCTCCAAAGATACTAGCCGAGACACAGGCAGAAGCGATGCCAGTGTCTGCCTCAGGTGAGCCAACCATCAGTGAAAGTGGAATCGATATCGGGGACGAGGGTCCCGATCTAACAGAGAAAGACGAAGCGGCACTTGCCGCCTCTATTATAGCGATGGTAAGGTAGGCCCCATCCACCCTCGGCAAACATCACGTGAGATTTCCTTATGTGGCACAGTGAGAGAAACAAATGAGCACTGCAAGAATGAATGAAGCTAGCATAAATCCCTTCGACCAGATTATGTGTATACATACATAGTAGCTACAGAAAAAAACTTGGGGCACTCAGACAATCCTGCGTCGCTGAATTATACGATTCAAGGAGCCATCAGCGGAGCCATCAATTTCTGATGTGAAACCGGTCATTTGATGGACACGTAATTGTGAAGCAGCACAAAGCTTTGGACCCCAAATTTTGTAGCTATAAAATACATATGGGACTTATCTACAATCTGGTCGAAGGATTTAACACCAAGTGAGCTCCAGATTATTCTGCAGGGCCATCTTCTGAAAAAGGCAACTTCACGTGATGTTTGCCAAGGGTGGATGGGGCCTACCTTAAGTCAATGGGATTAAAACACCAACTCATTTGACAACGAACAAACACATAGGGCGAACTTAACGTGGCCACCATCACCTATGTGACGTCGGAAGGTCAGGCAAACACCGAGTTGGCGGGCGTTGTAGAAGGCATCGTGGGCTTCGACACAGAATTCGTCAGACGCGAACTCTACGGAGACGAGGCGATAATAGACGGCATGCCTGTGATGAGCGCAAGCGGCAAGAAAAACGCAAGACTTGCCATTCAGTATTTGGAGGCTCTGGATCCAGGCTTTTCCATATCGTGGGACAAGATAGGACTCTGCCTCATTCAGATTGCATAAGGAGAAACTGTGTGGGTGCTAAACATGAACAGAATTAGAGGTAACACTCACAAAAAGCAGTCATGATCCTACGCTAATACCAACCCAGCATACCCTTCCAAACTCCGCCGCATCCTCGAGTCTCCAGATATCGGCAAGGCTAGTGCAGGAGTTGCCAGCGACGGAGCAGTGATCTGGGAGGACCTGTGGACAAACCTGAAAAATCTGGTCGACGTGGGCCTAATGACGCGCCTCTGGAGCGTTGACAAGCACCAAGACGAACCATTCGGGAACATTGCTCTTGACGTGGCAACGCTAGAGGTCCTAGATATAACCATAGACAAGACATATCAAAAGACCGTCAATTAGAAATTGGAGCCTAACAAGGCACACATTATATGTGAGTGCCAACGACAGATAAATTCAGTATCCTCACTCTAAAGCCATGAAGACGCAGCGATAGACGCAGCGGCGTCACTGAGACTACACGAAGCGTGGATATCAGAGTTGCTTGAGGACGACAAGGACATAGGAATAAAGATTCCGTCCTCATGGTACACATTTAATTTGACGTTCGGAGAGGCCATGAGAACCAGAAAGTCGGTTAGAGACGCTGAAATTCCGTGGTCGACAAAAGACTGCACCTGGTACTCCAACAACAAATTCCAGGGTAGATACTATTAGGAATAAATACATACAATAAACAAGCACATCCACTCACCAGGAGATAGTCCGGTTACCCAACGAGGAAGTACGAAAGAAGACGGAAGATCAACCTGTCACGGTGTTAGCACCTCACGTCCAGTCACGCAGTCACACTCTGGCGGCCAGGGTGTGACCTGATGGGAACACAACGCGTACTCCCGTCAACTGTGCCAGCCGAAGGCGGAAGAAGTCGAAGATTCGGTCAAGCGGACCGGTAATTCGTGTCAAGGGTGTGCTTTTAGAATTGATGATATCAACTTTCAGCGGATCATCATACAAAACAAGAAGCTCCGTCCTCTATACCAACCTTCAGGAGAGCGCAGAAAAATAATACTTCGTCTACTCCGTCTAAAGCAGCGTGGTCTCCTTATTTTTTTTTGGGCGACGATGGAATCCAGCACTGCGTGGTGAAGTTGTACCAGTTTTTTGTGACATTCCATCTCCTTATGTACCCAGTGTTGCAAAAAAAAAATGACTGTTTTCATATCACAAAGTGGACGCATAATTGAACATCCAAGCGAGAACCCGCTCTCACAAATCAAAGAACGCAAGAGTCAAGACGTAACACTCTGCCATCAGTTAGATTTACTGTCCGTTCCGTGTCCGGGGTGGCAGATTGCGGTTGGCCCAGTTGAGTTTAACGCCCACGAATAAATCTAATTGGCAACGGGACCCGATCCGGTCGGGGAGCAAGAGATGTAGAAATGTGTGAATGCTAAGAACTCACGTCAACTACGTCATTGGCAAAAGGTACATCGTTGTTGGCGGTAAAACAGAATCAAAGAACGAGCCTAATAAATTAGGACTCGTAATTTGCTGTGGAGGGACACATTATTGGCTGCATGACGCGTCACAGACGCGCCTTCTTACCTTTTTCCTGGCATCCGTCGCCTTCCCCAACAGCGCCGCGTCCTCGTCCGACATTTGCGGTTGCGGCTCAGCGCTACCGTCATCCGGTGGCGGTATTACAATCCCTAGTTCGTCCTCCTCTGGCCATTTCTCGAAGTACCCAGATTCCGCCTTTTGCCAAAACTTTGACAGCTTGTTTCGACACTGGGCATCCTGGGAAAGTTCGGTTCGACCTTTCGGTTCGAACTCGAACTGAACCAAACTGAACACGAAGTTCAGGTTCAGGTTCAGTCAAATGCCCGAACCTGAACCCGCGGTTCGGTTCAGCGTTCGGACGAGGAGGAATTTCGCTGAACCCGTTCGAACCGCCGAACCTGATGCCGAGATCAAGCCGGTCTTGAACATACAAGTTTATACCCAAACGAGGGCACTCAACATCTCTCTTGCGCATACCAACCACGTCAGTAGCAAAATGCGAATAAATACACCCAAGTAACCACCTATCACCCTCAGAGGTCTCCTATTGGCTACTACTGTCTGGAACATTACATCCTCGATTTCCCTGGCCCGGGGTCTCACGCACGGTTCGACGGCATTTTCGGTCTCCCTTTTGTTCGCTGTGACAGAATGAATTCAGATGGCTTTTTTCGCTATGCGGTCAACATTGTCTCTTACCAGGACCGTGATGACGAGCATCCTATCTCTGCACCTGCTGTTTCATTCTCGACTTCACCGAAAATCCATGGTTTTTTTTGACCGGAGCTCCGTCGGCAAGGTTGCTGGATAGCGCCGGAAGCTCTTCAAACGAATCACAGAGGCTGTCTGAGTGGTAGGACCACTGCAAGCTCCTTGGTGCGGCAGTTTTTCGGCAGAAAAAATTAGGTTCAGTTCGGGGGTTCGAACTCCTCCGAACGCCGAACCAAACCGTTTGAACTTGAACCTGCGGTTCAGGTTCGGGGCTCAGCAAATTGCTGAACCTGAACCGAACCGAACTTTCCCATCACTACTTAATTAGCAAGATTTCGAACTCAGTATAGGTCAACAATTGAATCAACCATGCGAAATCATAATGTCAAAATGTTAAAAATCAACCTCAACCATCCCGCCTACCGTAACCTTATAGCGTATGATTGATGTATCACCATCCGCTAGTGTCCAGAGGGCCGCGATGCATGGAAACCCCTAGTTTAGAGGCCTGTTTGATACATCACCTTGGAGTGCCTTTTTATTTTCCTAGCAGCCATCAGGCCGTCGATTTGTGTCGTCGCCATCGTGCAGCACAACGAGGAGAAATATCCACATTCGGACAACAGCGATCAAATTGCTTCGACGTTGTTGGTGGCGACGACAAAAAATACATTAAAATTCCTAGAAAAATTCCAGTGCATATAGAATTTATAGACGACGAAGGACCCAAGAAAACTACATGAGATTCGCACAAGGCAGCGCACAAAACACGTTTTGATTGAAAAAACAGTGGTTGCACCGTTTCGGCTCCCGTGGGCCCTGGGCCCGTAGCGCAGGGGTGGACGATGGGGATAGTACGGAAGGAGGGCGCACCAACCCTACAGAGCACACTGGGTGCGGCCGCGCGTGCTACGGGCGATTGCACGCTGATGGAGCGGTATGTGTTGTCCGCTGTACCGCCGCAGGGTACACGCGGCGCAGGCACCGTGTCACGACGGCCGACGGCCGACGGCGTACGCGACACATGCGAACGAACGCTGGGGTCATGGCCTCATCCAGACCACGCACGTACTACTGGCGCGGAACGGCCCACACGTCATCCGCGCCTTGGACCCGGCACGGAATAAGCGGCGGGTGTATCCACGGGCAGCTGGATGTGCTGCCGCGCCCTCGATTAGCGCACAAGCCCTGTACGCAGTGGGGATGGTGTAGGAGGTGTAGTGGGCGTGCACGACAGCCCGGGCGCACGCAAAACGGGGTTGTGCAGCAGGCGTCCTCCACTGCCGCTGCTATGTTAGTCGCTGTACCTCGGGATCACGCAGCGCATGGGCGTAGGGTCCCAGGGGATCCCCGAGGAGCGGTGGGTGCGCGGGCTCCGGATGCGACGCGGGGAGCGGTGGCGGATTGCCCGAGCCGGTTGCCCACGGTATCGCACTAGTGATCGCCACAGGTCTCCTGCGGGTACTGGCGCGCTGACCCGTACCCGTACTCGCGCTCGCGGGTACGGGTCGGGTCGCGGGCTTGCAGGTAACCCGCGACCCGTGCAACCCGTTAGCGACCCAGATGTTTTTCTCGGTTTGTATCACAGATTCGGACACAATTCTAACTGTCTCTTTATCCTAGGGCAGTGGAAAGGCACTGTAGATGTCTTGAGGGTGTATGTTGAGACCGTATACCGAGTTTGATGAACAGCCAAATGTGGTTGACCTTGGCTGGAATACGGAAAGCTACCCGAAATTGCGCGGTAGCAGGTCAGAATTGATCTTCTGATGAAGACACTCATCTCTGTGAGCCTTTCCGATTCTTTTTGCATGCTATTTCAATGCTAAAAGGTGCAAGGAAGGATATTCCCACGGGTCCTCATGGAACCCGCGGGTCGCGAAAAAAAATTCAAGAGCGACCCGCACCCGTACCCACGACCCGCCACGGGTACGCCTACCCGTGACGATCACTACATTGCACGATTGGGTGTCGGTAGCGGGCTGATGGCGAGCACGTGCAGGGCAGCGTGAGTACGATGATGGTGCATACAAAACACCACCATGTTGGTGTTTCGTGACCGCGGAGGATAATTCAGAGATTCGGTCACGAAATCCGGATACTGGCGTCCGGACAGACACAGAAAGCCATATAAAGTAGGGTAAGGGCACAAGGGAGTCACTATGACGCAGCAGACACACCGGACAGGCCTGGTGCGCCCTCTATACATCTACATAGCCGGAATTGCGTGCAGCGATTTTCGGGGCTAATTTGAGCAGGCCGTGCAATTCTCTGGAATACCAAGGAGCCTAGTCTAGGAACACGGCGGTTGGCGACTTCCAGGGCAGCAGTCTGAAATTCGCCGAGAGATCAATCATCAAAGCGACAAAAAGTAGAGTTTGAGGTGGAGGATTAGCCATGGTGGTTGCAGGCGTAGACGGTGATTTTATATATTAAACACCTCTGAATCAGAGGTGACACTTTATGTATAAAACACTCTGATTAGAGGTGACACTTTATATATAACTCTGTGATAGATGTCTATTTATTAATAGATTTCACACCGTCCAAAATTCGTGTTTCTAGATAGATTCCTCACCCCTGACATTAACCAAAACCCTGACTCTAACCTCTAGCCTCTAACCCAAACCTCTAACCACTAACTCAAACCAGAACCTACTAACCGGAACCCAGACCCTAACCCCTAACCGAACCCGGACCGGTAACCGAACACTAACCGAGATCACGTACAGCACATGTCCGCGGAATGGCTGCTCTACAAGCGGTCCCTCTAATCAGAGGGTTTTATGCATTAAAGTACTACCTCTAATCAGAGGTTTAATATAGAAAAACACCAACCTCTGGTGGTGGTGGTGTAGCATCAGCCGGATGAAACGGGCTATAAAGCCAGGAGAGGGTCTCAGGAGAGCTATAGATTAAAAATTTGCCGTTGGTTTGAGTGGATGCACCCCAGGTAAGGTGTTTCGGACATTTGTTGTCGATGGTGGAAGGAAAGAGCGAATGTCACGCTTTGGTCACACCGTTCCGAACTTCCGGACCACCCTCTCGCTCGCTAGTCTCTTATAAACAGACGCTACAACAAATTCTTCACTCGTACCTCGTGTTGTTGTAGTCTGTCGATTCCCTTTGACGTGTGATCGGAGGGTCCCCTTATCAAAATTCTCCATGTTGAGTTGCACTGCAGGACGTGTATTCCACGCGTTTTCTTGTTGATTCCTACTCACTAAATGTATTCTAGTAACATGTGCTCTTGCAATTTCCCGCCTGAGCCGAGGCGCGCGATGCCGGATTTTGATGGCTTGCCGCTGACTAAGCTCAGCTTTTTATGTGTGCCCCGTCTAGCACCCGGGGAATATTTGGAGGACACAGATCATTAGTGCATACTACTACTGCAGGATTGGCCTCTTAGCTTCGATGAATTGCAACGTTGCAGGTGCTGAATGGTAAGGGGGGAATTTCAAACTCCGAAGATTCTGTAATAACCCGACCCTCCATACATTGATCGCGCGGTTAACTACAGACTACTCGCTCGCATCAAACGGTAAGTTCAACCTCGTTTCAGGGCGCTTTGGAGATATTCTGAAGAGACAGAAATGTCGGGAGAGCCATTTCAATCTACTTTTGTCAAAGGAAAACTACCACGCTGCATTTTGGTGCCCGCTTTACTCAAATATTTGCCGTTGGAGCAAATGCTTGTTTTACTTCTATGCAGCAGCTTTATGCCGGGTCTGAGACCATAAATCATCGTAAAACTATGACCAGTATCTCCAGTTAAAAGGTGCAGCCGAATTTCGCTGTTTCGAGAGATGACCAAAAAAAGTTCTAACCCAGAAATTCACGTCGATGACGGCCAATGACCTCTTAAATATCTGTTCCAAGGTGGTCCATGACGGCAACCGACCTCTCTGGTGTCCAGGCTTGCAAATCCTCGAAGTAAATAAGAAGTTAGGTAAAAAAGGTGTTCGCAGAGAAATGAACCCAATCTCGATGTACTGTAGACCTACCCAACCTTTCCGCTCAAAACCATGTTCAGATTTTAAGTTGGAAACATTCACGTAAATTCTGCATAGGAAGGTTAATACACATTAGTTCTAACTTTCCATCACTGGACGACACAGAAATCGAGTTGTTTGAAGCCATCAAAAACACCGATATCACACATTTTGCGGCATTCCGAGATCGTGCCGAATGGCTGGATGCTGAAACTTCGTCAGTGTGTTCTTACTACCTTTCCAATATATTAAAAAATACTTCCCACGTTGGCTTCGAAATGTGGAACGAGCAAGATGGGTAAGAGTTTTATGTTGCGTGAGCTTGGGTTTCAATGTTCGGTGTTTACCGTCTTACCTGCCGGGCTATTTCCTTCGGAATTCGTTCCCTACCATTTGGGTGAGTTCCCTGGCCTAGCAGACAATTGGCTTGAGCCATACCTAAAGGTGGCGGTTCCGAATGAATTTCTTTTAGTGTTAGGACTTAGGCGGCTACTCGGTCCGGCGGGCGCTTACCCGGGCACTTAAGGAGAATCGTGATCAATTCGAATGGGAGTTCGAGTTATCGATACGCAAGGTCGTGTTCAACAATGCATACGCCTTGCCGCAGTACTGGATCGTCTCGGAGCATCACTCTTGATGGCAAAAAGTGCAATTTATATTTATAATGCAAAACGAGTAATAAAGCCTAGGGTGTTTAACGAGAAGGCGATGGAACATGTTACCAATAGAAAGGATATTACAAAGGTCATCGTTCGGCGCGGGGAGGGCGGCGGTAGGAACATCGGTGCCATGCACCTGATCGCGGAGAGAGGGGTGAAGGTCCTCATCCTGGGTATTTCGAAGGGTGGGAAGTGAAGGATGGGCGACGGTCGACCAATACGCAGCCATAGGTCACTGTAAACCCGCGCTGGGAAGGCGGAACGCCGGGCCGGGAGGCGGGGTATTGGAAGGGAAGACGGTGGGCGATGAGCGGTGATCAATGGCGCGGGATTGAAGGATGGGGCGTGTAGGGAGGGTCGTAGGAAAGAGGTATGAGGGGTAGAGAACAGGGAGAGGGGGAGTAACAGCAAGCGCGAAGCGAGGGGGGCCGGAGCGCCAAACTGATTTGATCTGCTGGAGTCCGCATGGGCCGGGTAGCATAATAGAAAGTAAGATTAAGGACATGGGAAGATTAGTGACACGCACCTTTTTGATAGCATTCAATACCCGCCTCGGAAGATCGGTTTCTGTCGCGGCCCCGGCCCGCATCGGAGGTAAGAACTGAAAGGGCGGGCCAGAGAGCGCGGCGGTGCCTGGGCCAACACAGTATGGTCTTGCTGAAGGGGGGGAGGAGCCAAATGAAAGCGCCGCGCGCCGCGCAAGCACGGAAACCGTGGGACCGCTCAAATTTGCGATCTAGCCATCCAGCGCCCTGTGGAGCCAAATGGTAGCGGGGGACGATGGGGACCATGTATATGATGGTTCGTCTGTGCTATGGGGCACGGCCGAGAGCCGAACGGAGCGGGAAGGGTGGAACGAGGTGGGGAGCGGGGACGACGACTACGAGACATATAAGCACTTGAGGGCTTTCATCTTCGGGGTGGGTGGTGAAGAAGCATAAGAGAGGGCGCCAGTGAAAATTCAGAGTGATTCGTCGGAAGGGAAAATTTTAATTCATTCTGTAGCCCGCCAGGAATGCAAACGCGCGAGGCCGATGCCGCGTTATCAAGGAGGATCCAGGGCCAGGGAGCTGCCAGAAGTGTGGATGAAACATCTAACTATATATACAGTCCAGCAAAGCCACAAATCCATTGGAGCAACGAGAGGGCGAGGGCAGCCAGCGCGGTGAAGGGAGGAAAGCAAGAGGATTGATTGATTGACCAATGATCAACGATCAAATATCCACGGGTTACCCAGTTTGGTGGGGCGGAGCGCCTGATGCGCAAGCCATCAAGGGCGCCAAGGAGCGCCAGCAGTGAGCGCGAATGTGCACGCGCGAAGGGGGCCGCGGAAGGTAGGAACCTGCGCTGGAGTATCACGCCCTACGCTAAATTAGGGGTTTTGATACAACGCGCATCTCCGCTCATCAGCGGTCCTTTGATACAAAGTGCCGTATACGCCTGTCCACTCTGGATACACGAGCGGCGAAAAACCGGTGCTCTACATAGTCGACCAGCATCGAATAATAAGAGGTAAGAATTACGGAACACAATCTAGCCCTAACCGGACTGCTGTTATACAGGATGAATGCGGGAGAAGATGAACTGAATTACGGCCGTTTGCGGTACGACAGTTTTTTTACCGCTCTGGGCGATTTTTGATCGTTCTTCTTAGAACACTCCCGGCGCTCTCAGCTCGAATTTGTTTCCCTTGAAGACTGGCTCATTCGAAACGCATTGTAAATGCACAGACAATAGTCGCGGTCAGAGTAGACGATTCTGGCCGATTCTGACATCGATTCTGATGTTGATTATGCACCGATTCTCGCATTTAATCGACCTCAGAATCATGCGAGAATCGCCCCAGAATCGGTTCAATTCTGACCGCGCCGATTCTCAAACCGATTCTTGCCAAAATCTCGTAACACATTTGACAGCAAGACAACGAGAATCGTAATCGTAATCGGAAATTGTTGTCGAATCGACTCCAGAGTCGCTTCGACGATTCTGGCCGATTACGATTCTCGACGATTCTCCCACGTTAAAACAATTCGATAATCGGTGCATAATCGGCACCAGAATCGACGTCAGAATCGGCGAGAATCGCCTACTCTGACCGCGACTAATGGCCTCCTCAGAAGTTTTAATGGGGCGCTTAAACGCGATGTAGGTGCGTTTATCCATTTTTCGGTTGATTTCTCACTAGGACACTTGTCGCCTCTTTCTTTGCTTGTGTTCGCTTTTCAAATGTGAAGCGAACGGGCAAAAAAGCGCTACATCTGCTGTGCGTGACGAAGGCTTCCTTCACAGCGTCCACAAGATCATGTTCACTGGGGCAGAATGGGCCCTTAACTTAACATCTGTCAACCAGTGTTCAACGAAGGGGTTTTTGAATGGGGTCAGGGTTGAAGGCAGTGCCTCAAGAGGCTTAATGTCAACAGCAGAATAGGTTGCCGAGCGCTGGTAGGTTTCATTATGAAACCTACTGGTGCCAATGTGGGCGCTAACCCAGAGAAAACCCA
Source organism: Mycena alexandri (assembly GCA_029233265.1). Lineage (NCBI taxonomy): Eukaryota > Fungi > Basidiomycota > Agaricomycetes > Agaricales > Mycenaceae > Mycena > Mycena alexandri. Next base: position 109,855 of record JARJCM010000015.1, read on the forward strand.
GCGCTCGCTGGTAGGTTTCATTATGAAACCTACTGGCGCCAATGTACAGCAGAATGGGTTGCCGAGCGCTGGTAGGTTTCATTATGAAACCTACTGGTGCCAATGTGGGCGCTAACCCAGAGAAAACCCAGCGCTCGCTGGTAGGTTTCATTATGAAACCTACTGGCGCCAATGTGAACGCTAACCCAGAGAAAACCCAGCGCTCGGCAACCCATTCTGCTGTTGACTTCGATGGTCAATCCTTTCCTGCTGCTGGCTATTTTGTATCTCGCAATCACCCATGCAACTGCTTTACCAGCACCCAGAGCAACCGGTGAGTCAGTTAAGCCTGGATAACTGGGCCACACCAACACGACTCGGCTCAGACTCCGTGGTTCCTCTCCCCACCCCGCCGGCCGGGTCGAAAGTCGTCTTTGTCGGTGCGACGGATCCTGGGATCATCTGGTCCCCCGCATGGCAAACGCTCCCCTCCGCCTGCTCCTCTGGCACGATGCGAGCCATGTCTGCAGTCGGCTTCGATGTTGACATTTCTTATGTTGCCACCTACAACTTTCGAGGTACGGTCTTCCATCAACTCCCAGCTTTTGCCTCATCTGGTCTTAGGATCGGGAATATATGTGAACCTCCAGTCCGGAAATGCCGTGTTCACGATTAGCATAGATACAAATGTGACAACATTCGGAAACGGAGCCTTCGAACCTGTGCCCGCAAACTGCACGTACGACTTCTCTGCAACGGGCTTGGAGGAAGACGACCATGTGTTTATGATTCAGGGTTTGTGGTCCAGCATCTCAATGGACAGCTATTGGAATCTGGGTCTTGAAAGCCTTGCGTGAGCTATGCCTTGTTATAGTGGGACTCCCGTGCTGAGTTGGCTTTTATTCCCACAGCATAATTCAGCTCGACTCCGACTCCAGTCCGTCTAATCCTACCAGTGCGTCCTCGACTGCTGCATCCAGCACAATACCGAGCCGCACTTCATCAGCGGGGCCCCCATCCGGAACAGATTCGAGCAGCCCAAGCGCTTCCGGAAGCACAGTAGCGGGCTCGCGGAGCCATGGTGGACTCAGCACTGCGGACATCATCGGTATTTCACTCGCAATTCCCGGGGCCCTGGCTAGTTTGCCAAATTACAATGTGGCAATGTTGCTGTGCTAGGGCTCCGGGCCGTCCGTCCCGTCAGACGACCGGTTGAAAGACGGCCGTTTTTTGGCGACGGTGTAGTAGGAGGTTCGGGCCAGGGGCCCAGGGGGTGTTTGGTCAGGTTTGGCTGGGTCTTCCGTAGATAGCTCCGTAGAGTAGATCATCCTGTTCTTAGCTAGACGCAATGCACCAAAGCACGAGAGCTCCCAGGGACCACCCCAACGGCCTGGTCAACCCAGCAGCTGTGCGTTTCCCCACGCGGGTGAAAACTTATTTCAAACTCCGCACTACTGTATCCTCTTACCATTAGGGTGTTTCATAAATCGGACTTTTCTTGCAAGTTGTGCACAAGGGCGCCTTGAACTTGTGCCCCAACTCTGCCCCAACGTGATCCCAACTTCGGCTAACTCGGGGCATCAGATGGATTTACGCGATAGCCGAGGCCGCGACTCTGCCTCAACTCTCGGAAATCTACCCAGGTGTTTCAGAGTTAAAGCCGCAACTCCTGCCTCAATTTAGCTCGAGTTGAGGCCGAGTTGGAGTCAAAGCTTGACATCCAACTTCTGCCTCAACTTGACATCCAACTTCTGCCTCAACTTCGGGTAATTTTAGATCACATCAAATCTTTCGTGAGAAGCGGAGGGAGTCCGACTCCGAAAGTTGGGGCAGAAAAGCACCTTAGGTGTTTCACAATTGGAGCTCCCACTTCTACCCCAATTTGGCTCAAGTTGAGGTCAAGTTGGGGTCAAAGTCGGGGCACAAGTTGGGGCACGAGTTTTGACTCCGAAACACCCTATTGCTGTACTATTACGACCAAAGGTTCAGGTGACGGGTGACGGGGGCCCGTGAACTGAACCAATTTCGCATGGGTGACAGTCACAGCGCTGGGCCCTCAATTTAATGAGGGTTTAAGTTGTCTGCGCTATTCAAAGTATCGTAATACATCTAATGCGGCCGAAAACCCGATCTGATACTTCGGATTTAAGGCTCGGTGAAATCTAATCCCTAATCTAATCTATCATAATCCAAATAAAGCTGGACTAAACTTGAAGTATCGTTGCGCCTTTGACGAGCCACCAAGTGCAACATTTAAGATAAGGAATAAAAGGTCTTGAAACAAGGTCCGAAACTTCAGGTTTAAAACACGTAGATATCGTTCTGGATACTTTACATTTCGGGTTACGTTTAAAGCACACTGAAACGGCAAAAAAAAAATCTCATTTAAAAGTGCTTGAAACTGAATACGAAACTTCAAATTTCAAGCGGCTTTAAACTCATCGGCAGATGATCTGCAGACCGTCGTCATTCATCGTCGGTAAGGGTAAAATATACAAGTAGAGTAGCAAGTTAGTACAAGGTGTCGACGTGGTACTAGGAGAGGCACGCTGCGAGATACTGTGCAGAAATTTTGTCGTTCTCAACAGTCACCTTGTGGGCGGCAGTACTGAACCTGAGCTTGTTTTTCCATTCGCTGTAGGTGTGAAGCTTCACCTGCGGGCTCTTCGTCTCCTTCAGCCTTTTTACGAACCACCGCTCACAATTGGCGTTCCACCATCCTGTGTTGAGTCCGGACGACCAGAAGGCGGTTGGTGTTGGCCACCAGGAGATGTACTTCAATTGCTGGCCGTCTTCTGCCGCCTTGCTCTTTTGTCCTGGAATGAAATGAATATACATCAGTGAGAGGGTACGCTTGTCTACCTACCTGTTTCGACTACGTAAACCCCGCAGATAAGACGGATCTCTTCCTCCGTCAGGGCTTCATACCACAGCACTTCTTCGCCATTCCTGCTTGTCACGCGTGCCCCGGCATTGAGGACATCTTTGGAGGGTTCAAGGCAGGCCAAGTCCTCCGAGTCCGAGAGAACTAAGCGAGTGAGTCGGCCCACAATGCCCCCATAGAACAGGGCTACACGACCGCGCGACGAGTGCAGGAATCCGTCACGGTGTTGGACGTAGACGCCAAAATCGACGAGGGTGGGCATGTAGCCAGCAGGGCGACGACCTAACGTCAGACGGGAAGAAATGGGAGCAAGAGATGTGTGAAGATGGTGCGGTCTTCGCCAGCTCGGATGAAACGCCGCACCCAGTTTTACAAGGTTGCGGATGATATAGTCCACGCCGTCGTGCGCCCAGCCCGACCTGATGATTTGAAGCGCAGTTGCAGCGCTCTCTAGTAGAATCGACGGACTGGTCGCTTCAGAACCGCGAGAACGAATCTCGTAAAGCGTTTTGTCTTGCTGGCGGAAGATGTTGACGTCGATGTGCCAGTCGTGGTTCAAGTCCGAGTCGGGTGATGTCAAACCACACAGATGAGCAGGAGCAGCTTTGAGATTGCCCAGGAGAATGTAATGAAGGCGGGTGGGGAGCGCCGACGTTTCAGGAACAGCCCACGTTTCGTCGCCGACGGTCCACGCACACGGTTTGGACTGCATCTTGGGTTGCGTCTGCTGGGGGGAGATGGGCTCGGCGAAGCCGAAGCGAAGGGAGATGTTGGACCGGACATCTTGGTTCTGCCACCCCGACCGGGTCTGCACATCTGCACCTCGATCCTGATCCTGAGGATCGAGATCGTATGCTCGCTCCAGGACCTGCACGGCCCGCTCGCCAGTCTCATCCTCCAGTGTGTTGCGCCCGGGGACATCAGGAATCGACGGAATGACATCGGTACCTGAATTAGGCGGGTGGAATGGGAAGAAGTCCTCGTCGTCGTCGTTGCCGTCATCGAATGACTCTGGCTCGGCCTCTTTGCCGGGAGCTAGCGCGGTGCAGAGATCCCACTGATTGGCAAAGGAATCGTAGATGCGCTGGGCAGGGGTGAATTCATCCCAGCGTTCAGCCGCCGCAGTGCGATTGTACGTGCACCGGATAAAAAAGCCACCCTCCTCTTCCTCCCAAATGAACACACGAGCCCCCTTCTTGCCCGGCGGTGCTCCCTTGGATGCATGAGCTTCTTGAGCGAGACAGGCTGTCCTTGCCTGCAGAGGTTCATGCTGGGCACGCTTTTCGTTGTGTAACCTGCGGCGCTCCATGGAAGCGTGGACATCTTCCCCTTCTTTCTGGCCGCTGCCGCGTTCGACAGCGGGGAACGGTATGGCGGGGACAGACGGCACTGGACGTGGGGAAGGCGGAGCAGACGCGCCAAACGACATTGGGGAGGGAGGTGCACCGTTTCTGAGACTTGTATACACCCATTCGGCACCCGGCTTCGAGGAGCGCGATTCGGAGATCGACCATGGGCTGAAAACCACGCGGCCGTCCAGGCCATGTAGATATTCAAGCTCGTCGGCATCGGGCACAAAACCCGCGGCGACGAGAGGCTCGGGGATGGGCTCCTTCAAAAAATCTTTGCCGTAGAAAACGTAGAGGGGGACGCGGTATTTCCCGAGGAGGTGGGGTAAGAGCCAGCGAATGTGTCGAGGGAGGTAATGATCGGCATGCAATTTTGCCAGAGTGAGGTCGATGATGCCCCCAAGACGGTCAACGGTCATGTCTCCCACCGCAGAACGCTCCAAGTCGGTCATCCACTGCCAGTGGAGCTTTGTTCTCCCCTGCAGTTGATCCCTCCAGTGCTTGGGGTCGCGCACATCCAGGAGGATGAACATGAGGGTAATTTGGGCCATGAGCGGGAGAAACACATCGCACAAGCGCAGAGCGATGTCTACGGCGGTGGAGTGGGAGCGGGCATTCCGCTCGGTGTAGCGATACGAGATGGGGGATAGAAACCCGTACACCCCCTCGGCAATACAACCACCGTAGAGGTCGATCATAACCCGCAGCGTCACACGGAGGAGACCCTCCAGGTGCAGCCAATGGTCGATGAGATCCTTTTTGAGGCCCCATCGGATATTGGAGTCGAACTCGCCCGGGGCTACGACGTTCAATTTCTCTATGGGGACATTGTGTTTGTCGACATTGAGGCAGAGGAAGAGAGGCCCATGGAAGGGGTTGTCTCTTGGGAGAACCAGAAGGTAGGGTAAGTGGCGGTTGATCCAGAGGGGACGTTTGAAGTCACCCTTGCGGAAACTGTACCCGTCGGGGGCGGTTGCGTCCTCTGGCCGGGGAATGTCGAGTAGAACGCGGGGGTCACCAAAGTGTACCCCAAAGACGCCCATGGTGGTCTCGATGTGGCCGTCGAAATGCTTGGCGCCCTAAAATCGTGATTAAGCGGAAAGTCGGCGAAGAAAGGAGGGAAACGTACATGGGGGAAAGTGGGTGGCAAGAGGGAAGAACCGGAGGACTCCATATCTCGAAGAGCTGATATTTTCATGAGTACGAGATTTTATGAAAACAAAACTGTACTCACAAGAAACGAGGGGATTGGGATGGCGAAGGGCGACAAGTCAATTGAGCGCGGTGCAACGCACTGAACGTTCGCTTGAGAAGAAACGAGGGAGACTTGGGCTTTGCGAGGCGCCGAGTCGATTGAACGCGGTGCTACGCACTGAACGGTCGATCGAGAATAAGGCTGCAACTCGATTTTTGTGTCTAGGCACGGAGGGTACCAAGGTCTGGGACCTCAAAACCATGTGCGAGCTAGAAAGCCCGAAATCGCCCGCAATACGCGGGCCAGCACGGCCTTTGTTTGGATCAAGCGCGAGGACGACTTGAGCGAGGCCTTGCTCTACGGAACACAGAACGATCATTTGGTCTGCTGGAAGGATGGGAAAGTAAATGCACGTACCATAATTGCGTGGTTGTTCCGATGCTGATATCATTGCCAGGGACTGGCCGTATTTGAGGAGAGCTATTGCATTTGCGTCGTCAATCCTGCCGAAATTACCGACTTGGCGTTTGACGCTCCCTCCAATCACCTCGCGGTTTGCCATCGGGGCGGCGTGGTGCAGGTTTACACCCTCAGCGCCGACATGTCCTTGCAACCTGTTTTCACGAACCAGCTCAATAATTTTACGCTGCAAGCGATAGCGTTCGGCCAGATGTGGGGGAACGAAAGGGACATCATGGTGTTTGCGCTATACGGTGGTCAAGTGTGAGTCTTCGGTTCAAAGGTTTGAACGATAAACTCACCGGTTGAAGGTACACGTTCTGAGGCAACAACGGAAATACCACGGGCCAGACCTGGAACGTCGGGGCGCACGTGTGAGTCTTCCCCTCCGTTTTGATGCATCCACCAACCCCGCCGTGAATTAGCGGCGATATTGCTGCGCTCGGCAATCACAAGAATGTCCTGTGCATGGACGATCCATCCTCGGGCACAAACCTCTATCGCCTGGAGGACCATACGCGCGTCAAAACGTTTCTCGTTCCCGTCACCAAACAAAGCAGACCGCACCAAGTTGCCCTTTTGGAGGAGTGCAAGTTTGTCGTCAGCGGAAGCGACCATGGGATCGTCTATGTCTTCGATCGGCGCAGTGGGAAGATCATAGACAAGTTGAGAGTCGACGCTCGCGAGTGGGTTCAGACGGTCGCCGTAAGTGCACTCGTTTGAGATCGCAAGTCTTGCTAAACAAGAGATCCTAGGCCGGCAAGTGTTCAGGAGTTTCCGCAATTTTCGCGGCCAAGTCGCGCGACCTGGTCGGGACGAACAAGATTTTCGTCTGGCGTAAGAAGAACAATCAACGCTTTGCCATAGTGGGCATTGCGTGCGGATTGTTGGTCTTCCTCCAGCTGTTCGTTCTGATGGCGGAAATGACCTTCATGTACCAGAACGTCTTCACCACCCGTATGTAAAACATGTAGTGTTGGATTGGAACAATTGCAATGCAAAGTGTTGAGCCGAGAAGTACTGTTGTCGGCGCTGCCGATGTACAACATCAACAGAGCGCGTCCAACAGAGCGTGTTTATATGAGGGAGTTCGGAGTCTGCGGGCGTACAACGCTGAAACGGGCAAGATGCGCTAACAGTGAAAATGGGCTAAATAAGCTCTGAATGCGGGCTAGCTGAACACTAACACACCACACACAAAACCCAACACAACACCAAATCCCCTACTTATACTTCACTAAGACTAAGCGCGTCTTCCTCAGTAAGTTCGGGTCCGAGCCGTAGTATGCGACTACTGGTTTGGATTCCTAGCACAACGAGAATTGAATTATGGCCTCAACTATCCCAACTAAACAAACACCACACTATTCGCTAGCTACCCTTGACGTTCCGAAACAAGACTTCCCAAGGTTGGGATGTACAGCTTTGGGGGTGATAAGGATGTTTACTAGGTGGACGCACAAAGTGCAGTCGTCCTAGGCGAGGTAAATGAAGTGTCTATCTGAAAACTCCCACTAACGGGCTATGCTGCTTCTTCTGCACTTCCTCTATGGCTTGGCTAGCTGAATGCTGCTAACGGCCGACTTAGACTCCTCTGAATCCAAGCTCTTTTCTGTTACACTTGGGCTTATTAAGGACCCCGAGTATTCTCTTAGCTCAACTAGTCGGTCAATGAATCGACTGGCAGTTCTACCAAAGTGCTGTGCCGGGCGTGGTCCGTTTTACGGGAGGCATTTCCTGGTCACCCAATGTGTAGCTACCACTGAAGTCCACCACAAAGCTAGCCGCAACTCTCAAACTTAAACTCTTGTGCTCTCGGTCCTGATTTATACGTGGAGATTGGCACCGCTCACAAACTCCCAACGCGAAGCTTCGACTTATTGGTTCACACAGTTACTTCTGGATCCAACAAACAACGCTGCGATTCTTATAGACTGGACTACAACAGAGACAGTACTTTATCTCCGCTTCGACTGGCCTGAGCACACCCTTATCGACAGTGCGATGAGCGGGGCATGAACTGGTCTCTAGCGGTATTTTATGAGGCTTTATATACTGTTCAGAGAGAAAATGATGAGGTAAAGAGAAATGAGTAAAACAGGCCGATGTTCTGGTCATGCGACCGCCTCCGGAAGACGAGCCGGGTCCATTCGTGGTCTAGGCTTGCCTAGCTGGCCAACTATCTGACCATCTCGACAGCCAAGCCTGGTATAATTGCCTTTCTCAGCGTGCTAGTCTGCACCCGAGCAACTCTCCATGTGCAACTCCACTCCGGAACTACTATTCCCGGTGCAGCTTGCTCATAATCACGCCATTCCACCCCGCTATCTTGCGGACTGAACATCCTAGCGTTCATCCACTGCTCCATCTCAACATGAATTCACTCTTTCTGCTATTTGTCTTTGTTAGGCTCTTTGGATCGCGTCGCATCCATCACCTGACCTGCTGGTGGGTATACTCCTATACCCCTATAGTTGGTCCCTTCGCATTGCCTCAGCTAGCGCCACTTCGGCCGCTACTATATCGACTTCAACAGGGTCTGTCCAGCTGCTAGGGTACTAGGTGCCTTTCTACACCTGCTAGCTCGCTCGTGCTCGTTCCTACTCTGCGCTAGCTCCAACCAAAGCTCCGTCTGTGCAGTCGTTGGTCCTCGTTCATAGAATCCTTGACACTCTGAGGTACTAGACCTGTATGTTTATCTCCTTGAGGCGTATATTCACCTAGTGTAACGATTGTAAACCGCGCCTAGCACTATAACTCGTACTACAGCCAGCAGCCGGAGCTCACTCTGACTCTCCTTTGTACCACCGAACAGAGTTCCCATTGCTAGTTTGTAGCCCTGAGAAGCTAGTAATGTACCTGATAGAAGCTAGCAGACTTCGTCATGCGCTAGCTCTAAAAAGCGCAAAATGTAGCTAGATGGCAGCACATTGCAAACGCGCCGTTTCAACGCGCCACAGCATGGTGAGCGACCCACCTCTGCCGACGTACAACGTCGGGCAGTGATGTGAGGACTCTGAAGATTTTGACGCGCTGTCACAAGAGGAAATCGTCAGGTGCTGATGTCACATCGTCACCATCGTCACTCCCAATCGCCGACATCGTCCAGTCCACCAGCTCCCTGCTCGACATTGTACGTCGGCAGGGTTGTCGCTGGGTTGGTGCTCGTCGCGCTGTGGAGCGTTGTACGCCCACAGACCACGAGCTTGACCCATACTGGAGCTCACCCGCCATCAGCGCATGCGGTGCGTCCGCTTTTTGTCTCCGCTAATTGTTTCGCTAATTAATTGTTATCCAGGCTGCGATTGTGTTGGCAGCCCTTAAAGAGCGCTGCTACTTTGCTCGTTCTCCGCAAGAAATGAGCTTCCGCAATACGTTGCACGGCAGCTCGCACTTATCCCAATCCACCCGTGAGTATTTATCGCTCCCGACTTGAGTATCTTCTAATATCCTCAACAGACCACCTTTGTCCCTGGTGCGGCATGTGCCCCATCTGTGGCTCAATCGCGCCGACGCCGCCCGCGGCCATGGTCGTCCATGCACCCCCTGCGCTGGCGCCCGTGGACGGTACATCCTTCACCCGAGATGCTGCATTAATTTCTGACTTTGGACTCCCAGAGCGCATTGTCCAATTCCTCTTCACGCTGTTCGTGCTTGAGACCCACCTCTCTGGAGACTGGCGCCATTTGATTCTGCCTTACGCAATGTGCATCCTCATATTCTTTCCCTGCCTGATCAAGGCGCTTCTGGCGTTCTTCCACTAGATAGATAGCCAACTCTATGCACATATGCTCCATATGCTCAATCTATGAACTATTGTTCCAACTTGCGCATCCGGGGAAATTTCCCCTTTTGTCACAAAGTCGCGGCGCCCAACCTCATCCCCACTTCCTCACCCCAACCTCATCCCCACTTTCCGTGCCCGACCTCGTCCTGCCGCAACTGTTTGACGTTGTACGTCTGCAGACACGGTTTCTACTCACAAAGCTGTCCGACGTTATACGTCGGCAGATTCTGTCAGTATGTTGCAGACGTGGGAGTGTGTGGATTGTCCTATCAAAGGCAAAACCCATCGTATCAAAACTGGCAAACGGCTCGAGCATCTAGGAGAAATTGCGGCATTCCATGAAAATCTTGCCCAGATCTCCACGGGGGTTACTGATGATCATGACACGACCGAAGCCGACGATCTCGCCAATGTCCTCACGGGGCTGGTCGTTACCGACGACCTGAGCGACATGGACAACCTCGCCAATGTCTTCATGGGGCTGGTCGTCACCGACGATGGTCCAGATCTCCGAGGCCAGCAGCACTCCAAAATTTTTAGTTCCCGCAACGACTTTCAAGGCTCCCTCCCCGAGATCCCACTTGCCTTCCAGCCGATTTCACAGGCAGATGCCCTCTCGAGCATTCAGTCCGTCGTCGACAACGCTCCGATGCGCACAAAGCCGCCCACCAGAAAACAGCGGCGCGAGATCACCCTCACTGAGATCAAGGGGCGCATTCGCGCTGCCTATGAGTCCCTGGATGATGTCTACGAGTTATATGGGACGAACTCTGACCACGACTCCGCTCGTCTTTCCCTCGACGCTGCCGCCGAAACGGTCGTCGCAACAGGCAAGCTCTTGAGAAGCATCAAAGCTGCCAAAAACGACCAGGAGCTAGGGAAATTGTGGGACGACATCCATACCGACGCTGTAGAGCTCGATAAGCTCGTAGATTTGGTCGGGGCCCTCGTACCAAAAGTAGATGTCCAGGATAATGATGTAGAGATGGAGTACAACACGGGTAAGCCACTGCTCCTGCACCGCTACCGATCCGAGACTCATGTCACGCAGAGCACCATTTTGAGGACCCTATCGGAGATTATGACACCATCACCCAAATCGTTATCTTGTTCGCCGTAATCTCCAGCGTTGTGGTCGGGTTGGCCTCCAATCCCTGCAATTCTATGATCGACACGGTTACCATGCTCATCAAGCTCACAATGTCCTTGTCCGCCCGACCCGGCACGAAGCACACTGCCAAACAGCGCGACATTCTTTCCCAGCTTCTGACGACCATTGAAGACGCGCTGAAAACGTTCAAACTTGATCCAAAGACCAGGATCCTTGTGACTTGCCCCTCGTGTCATTACACGCACGAACCTCGGGTGAATCGACTCACTGGAGAGTCCATTTACCCCATCCACTGCCAAAACTACATCTTCCGCGACAAGCATAGCCCAGCCCAGGCGTGCAGGGTGCGTTTACTCGAACAGCGTCAGGCCAAACTGCGGCCGATTAAGCCGTTCGTTTATCCCGACTTCACCGACCATTTGGCCTCCATCCTCTCGGATCCTGAAATTGCGGCACAGTGTAACAGCGCCTGCGATAAAGCCTGGAAAGCCGTGCAGGAGAAATTATCGACAGACCCGCATGGACCGGTGTCACCTGAAGAAGTGAACAACGTCTTCGAGGCGGAGTTCCTTCGCACTTTTAACGGGCCCGTTCCTGATCAGCTCTTCATTCATAGGGGAGGTCACATGAGGCTTGCGTTCCAAATCCTGCTGGATTTCTTTAACCCGCAGGGCACGAAAAAACGCGGTAATCACGACTCCGTTGGAATTCTAGCCGTTGTGAATCTCAATCTCCCTGAGGATATTTGCTACAAGCCCGAGTATATGTGGCTCGCTATTATTCTTGGTCCGCAGGAACCCAACCACGACCAGATCAACTACTACCTCCGTCCCCTCATCGACCAGTTCGTCGCCGGCTGGAAGCCTGGGCTCCACTTCTCCCGCACCGGAGTCTCTGACACCAGATGCTCGGTCGATATCACTATCGCGATGAATGTGAATGACCTTCCAGCTACTCGTAAGATGCTGGGTTTCGCTGGTGTCAGCTCCCATCATCTCTGTACAGTCTGCAATTGCAAGGGCGTCGAGACCACTCATCGCACTGACCTGGATGACCCCGCTTGGGCGCGGAAGGACGTTCAGGAGCTGTGGCGCTGGGTGTACGCCTGGAGGGATGCTCGGACCCAGGCTGAGCGCGACACGATCTTCAAAGATCCACCTCATATTGGGGGCCTTTTGCAAAATGTACCCAGCTTGACCACATGGCGTTTTGCAAAAAGAGCTGGATACCCAAAAAGGGTAGTTAATGGTTCTGTTTACCCCAGGGGATGATGCCCGGCTCCTCGGCATCACCCTTCCCACTCACTGAGATCAACTCCGCCGTGTCCGCCGTGCTCATATCATTCCCAACAGTGATCGGAGCCTCGGCAGGGCTCCGAATCACGCGGAAAATGTCTCAATGTGGAAAACTCACCGAAAACACCGTGACATGATTGTGACAGCCAGATACACAATCCGCGGAGATCATCCCAACGCGGAAAATACACCAGAAAAGCACTGCAAAAGATTCCGCTTGGTCTCTGCACCAGTAGTAGGTATCATATCTCGGGGAGGACGTCCTAATTGCCCAGTGGCCCAGGAAGGACCACAGCAAGCAATTTTATCGCGATCCGACCCACACGGAGAATATCCCGATGCGGAAAACATACCAAAAACAGCACGGTAAAAACCGGAAATATTCCAGCCTCTCCACCTGTAGCAGATGTCACGTACCCGGAGGGAGATGCTTTTATACAGCTTACCGCCAAAAAAAGTCATGGATTACGGCGAGACCATCCCAATCGGGGGAAAAAACCGAAAACAACCGAAAAGCGGTCATATTCCGCTCCGCGTGTCCATCAGTCGTATATCTAGCATCTCTTTGACCGCCATTCGTCCGCGAAAATACATTGTGAAAACATGCGGAAAATCCTCATGGAAAAAAGAAAATCAGAAAATCCTGGAAAAAAAAGCAGAAAATCCTGACCAAGAAAAAACCCATTCCTGTACACACTGTCCGCTTGTCGGTAGGCCATATCATAAAATCTCCGTAACTCGACATGAGGAACAAGGGAAAGAAAAGAGGATCACCAGAAAAAACAAACGAAAAGTACATACACCGTCCGCCCAGAAAAAAAAAAGCAGAAAATCCTGACCAAAAAAACCTCATTCCTGTACATACTGTGCGCCTTTCGATAACTGCCGTATCGTAAAATCTCCATAACTCGACATGAGGGACAAGTGAAAGAAAAGAGGATCACCAGGAAAAACAAAAACAAAAAGTACATACGCCGCCCGCCATGCGTTACCAACGGAGCTATTAAGAGACCGAGATACATCCCAAACCAAACAGAAACGTCCCGCTGTCACCAAATCTTCGTCAATCGGCTTCGTCCTCGCCCCCCAAAAAGAACTCCTCGTCGCTAGCGATGCCATAACGCTCTTCATCATCGTCGCTCTCGTCCCCAGAATCCTCGCCACCGTCGTCGTCTCCAACACCCTCATCCACGCCATTGCTCTCGCCTTCAGTGCCTTCCCCTTCCCCTGCACCATCCTCGCGCGCACCATTATTCCCTGACTCGCCCTCCTCCCTCGTAGCATCGCCCACCGCGCTCTCACCCTCCTGCAGCACCGAAGCCGGCAGTCGTCTCCTCCCCCGTCCGCGGCGGACTTCGGTCATCGTTACGACCGCTCGGGCTGCGATATCGCGGTACATTGCCGCTTGCCGCAGCGCGTACGCTATTGCGCCCTGGGCAAAACCAACCTCCTCCACTCCCACCCGTATCGCGCATATCCGCCCCTCCCACCTCCGCGCCTCGTACTCGAATGAGACGAGTATTCGCCGGTACTCCTCTTGCAGCAACCGTACCTCCTCCTTCCATCGCCGAGTACGTGCGTATGCCTTGGCCCACTCTATCCGCAACGCCTCCTCGAGCTCGATATCCGACCCTGTCGTCCCCGCGGTCGTCCATATCCACGACACGAGCCGTCGACTCTCGGTCGTAGGCGCCCCCGGTTCATCGCCGTTGTCGTCCTCCCAACCCTCCTCGTCGTTGTCCTCCTCCACGCGCTCACCCTCCGCAATCAGCCTCTGCTCCTGCGCCCTCCTCCTGGTGTTCTCCTTTTTTCGCCGCTCATTCCGCTTCCTCGCGTCCTCGGAGTCCTCCATCATCCGGATGTCGGCTTGGCGCAGTTTCCGCCACCCCACGCGAGACGCGTCTCCCCCATACAGACTGCGAATGGAAGCCCAGGCGGTTTGATATTTTTCAGAATGAAGTCGGATCTTGCTTTCGTTGCGTGCGACAAGCGTTCGCGATCGCGTATTTGCGTGTTGGTGGCGCGAGTTGTTCTTCTTGTACGTCATGAAGCGCGACTTGACGTGCAGCTGGTGCCTCAGCCGCAGGAGCGCTGCCCCGCATTGCCCGTCCCGCGCTGTGGCCTCGGTGTATTGCACCCCGCCCACGCAGCCGGCCTCGCAATCCTCCGCCGTCAGAGCCGAGGGAAGCATCAGCGGTGTCGTCTCCGGAGTTTCTTCTGGAACTGCTGGGCGTCGCGCGAGAACCTGTAGTGCCCCAGGCATGTACGTCGCCTGTAGCTTGCGGAACCGCGTAATCCCGCGGCTGAGCTTCCTACGCATGGCTACGATGTCGATTTTTTGGGCGGTGGTTTGGGCTTTCTTGAGCTCAATATTCACGCGGACTCGTCGCCTGTAAAGTGAAGGTGAGTTATTTCCTTTCATTGAGAGAATCTCACGACATACTGCTGCTCTTCTAGATCCAGTCCGGCGTATATGAAGCCACTAGGACTCACGTCGTGTAGGGACGGCATCTTGCCCTCCTCCTCCGACAGCGACAGGCGGACTTCGGCTTCAGTTTTGTCTGGGCAATAAATCAGTGTTCGGCTTGTCGGTGTAAACTCGTACTTACCCTTCGTTGTCGCCTCGTACGGATTGGGCGCCTTCGGGTTTGCCTCGAATGCGTGTACCATCGCACGCCAACCCTCCACACGCTCCCCCTGCTCCAACGAGAACGCGTCAAACACCTCGCTCTGCTCTCGCTCTTCGATTCTCGCCTTGTCGAGCCGACGGCGCAGTAGATCCGCTGCAATTTGAAGTTAGATGCCGCTTCTCAGACCATGACGTCGCTGCCTACGCACCAATTCCGATAAGTTTCGTCCAGTTCCAGTAGCTGAGATGGGAGTCCAGTGTATCGCGGCGCGAACCGGGTCCCATTTCCCGCGTGCTGGTGGCGACGCCGCCGAGATTGGCCCAAGGGCGCTCGATGCCCTCGCCGTCCGTCTGCCCTGCACCAAGCAGGAAGTTGAGAGAGAAAAGAAGCTGGCACGCCAGCGTATGAGAGTGGATGTGCATCTTTGGTATTACAAACCGGTAAAGCGACGTGACGATGAAGAAGCGCACGGCGGGGGGCATGTTGAGCAGTCGCTCGAAGAGCTTCAAAAACCACTGACAGATGATGTCGTACGAGACGACTTTCGGAAGGCGAGGATTTTTCCAGCGCATTATTGCGCTGAAAACCCAGTCCATATTTGAATATCTAAAGTGAGAAATAAATCCATCAGTACCAGCCTACGTAAAAATGGTGAGGAAGAAGTCGCACGTACCGTTCACCCTTTTGCAGGTCACCCACGCCGGTGGGCTGCACGAACTCGTGCCGTGCGCAAACGCCCATCCCAACCCCGGTGGTGCTGTAACCCCTCGAAAATTTTGTATTCGCGTAGTCTAAGGCGGCTAGCCCGCTACAGGTACTCATCTAGCCGAAAAGGTCAGCCCAAAGGTTCAGTGTCAGTCACAGCAACACGCGGCTTACCTCGGTTTCGTTCGTCGTCATCAACAAATGTTGCCTGTAAGGCTCCTGCTCCACGAAGTACGCCCAACCCGTTCCAAGCCCGGGATCGCGGAGTTCGCTTGAAATCGCCCGCCGCTTGAGGCGGAAGCACGCGTCCAGCGCAATGAACAGGATGTATAAGAATCTGCGCGTCGATTAGCTTCACATAATTAATTTAAAGATGATAAACGACTTACTTATCGGACGCTGGAGCGTTTTCCCAGTCGTCAGGCAGATTCACGTCGGGCCGAGGGCAAGCTGGACAGTCGATAGCGAGGCCGCCAGGCTTCGTCCCTTTCACCCCACTCGGATCGTGCCCGCGACCCGCGCGCTTCAGCATTTGAAGATGGCGCCATTGGCGCGTCATTCGAAGGAACTCAGGATATCGATTTGGGGGCCGCTTCCCAGTTCCGCATGTCGCACGCGCAGTCGCCGTATAGAAGTCGAACATTGTTGTTTTTGCTTGATGGGTTTGGATGACAAAAAAATCGAGATAATTGAAAGTCGCGGCGGTCCGAGGTGTATCATGCGTGGCGGGATACCAGCGCTTTCGGATAACTTCTGTCCATCGAGGCGTCCCGTGCCGCTTCTCGCACCCACAGAAGTCCACCGATAGTTCGTGAATATAACCGAGGTCGAGCAGGACGAAGTTGTCCACGGGAACGGGGGATACACATCCCTTGTGGCACAACTGGACGCGTAGCCCCAGATTCTTCAGTGATGTGCGCTGAAACATCGATCCGTCCCACACCTGCAAGTTTGATTAGAACGGCTCAGGATAACAAGAAACGAAAGTTGGACTCACGTCAATGACATGCAAGGGGTTCTTCGCATGCATTTCGACGGTACACGCCGTGCAGTGAAGCTCTTCTCCAAAACAATCATAGCAGCGGATCGTTGGCTCCTCGACGTTGCAAGATGGGCATACGTCCTCGCTGGCGTCTCCACAGCCTTCCAAACGTAAAACGAGGCGAAGGTAGTCGTCCCGAAGCTCGCGCCATTCATGCATAGATTTATCCTGGAAGTCAGAAAAGATATAGGGTCAATTGCATTTCGAATCCTGGACGAGCGAATACCAACCGATGGAGTAATTTTGGGCCTCGCCTTCTTGCGTGTGGGCTTGGGTGCAGGAAGGTCATAGACTCCACCTAGGTCCATATCGTACCTCTCGGAGTCCAGGTCGGCGTCAAACTCGTTGAACAAATCGAAGGTCGGCAAGGGAGGATCGTCGTCGCAGTGCATGTGTGTAGCATCTGCACTGCCATCCAAGCCTAAGCGCATGCGCTTGACTGGAGAAGGAGGATCGACGGGTAGTGTTTCCGCGTAGATTCGTCGGCCGTCGGTAGAAGTACGTTCCACCAGGGTAGGCACTGCAGCAACGCTAGACCCAGAGATAATTTCGGTGAGGGGCACAGAGAGATGGTAGTCGTCATCTTCTTCATCCTGGAGGGCAGTCAGATCCCTCTTGTTCCGCCGACGCGCACGCCCCGGCATCGCGTCCCCACCCGAACACGATTGTTTTCTCAAGGCGATGAAAACATCATGTGACTCGGATGCAATTCCCTAATTCGGCCATTCGGCCACCTCATCGCACCAAACGCGAGCGAAGAAACCACCTCATTAATCGCTCGCCTATTCGCAATCGACCTTAGCACTGGTGCAAGCTACAACTCGCTACAACTCTCCCCAAGACGACTAATTATTCCAGGCGCCAGGCGCTGCCAAGTACATTTCCACCGCAGTAAGTACGATTTAGCCCCCAGCCAGCCATGTAGGTCGAGTATCCGTATGGCCCATGCGCTGGGTTTTACCTGTGGTGCGCCATTTGGATATGCGGGACATGCTTTGTGGCGGGGCGCAAAACCACCAAAATAAATGCTGACTTTCGTTTTCCAGGGATCCTCTTTTCTTTTCGTATAAGCTGGCCCTGGGCTTCCCTTAACCCGATATGTGGGCTCCCTTCACAGCAACAAGAAGGATTCTGACATCCCCGCTCACCTCAGTCGCGCAACCGAATATACGCAGCGGTGCTTATCTTCGCCAGGACGAGGACGACGCACGACCACGACTAATAATTAATAAGGAATCCAGCGTCCTCAGCCATACATGCGGGTTCCCAAATTGGCCTGGTGAGCGCCATTTATTCACTACTGTGCCACGTCGCAGACTGAAATATGTTCCTCTCTCGCAATTTTCCCTTCGATGTCCGACCGTGTGCCTCCGATGCGACGTCCGAACGTGTGCCTCAGACGCCGATGGCGGGAAGTTCTTGAAACAAGCGCTGGTGTGCCTGCGACGCGCCAAAGGCCGCTTGGGACATGTGCGGAGGTTTTTGTTTTTCCTTCGTCTTTTGCAGCGATGCTGACTCCAACCCAGCGCTGTTCATGGTATTGTATGCCTCCGAGCCCCCCCGGCACATATGTATCTGGTTTTTATTTCTTTTGACGACGCGGATTCGAAAAGGAGCGCCCGTTATGGCGTCTGTCAGCGCCCAATTGACGGCCCGCACTATCTTTGCAACTGGGCTCGTGCAGAATCTCAAGGTATGTTTCTCTGCCACACCGCTGCCTCGAATTTTGCGCTCATGGCCCTTTCCCCGACCTCCCAGTGCGCGACGACATCATCAGTAGAAGCTGTTACAAGCCGGATCGGGTAAATCGTTAGGATGGGATGATGATGTGGAAATCGATGACTTCCTACCAGCAGCCTTGTCGTAGCTGTATCTGAATTTCAATATTGCCTCTGAATTTATTTCAATTTGAATTCCATTTTCTTTGCATTTTACGATGGCAAGATCAGGTGATTGCCACTTTGGGCGCATAGCGAACGTGCTATGGTCTATCGAACACATTACTGCCCGGGCGCCACGGACAGTGAGCTACCACTTTGTCTTCAATTGTTAACACCAACATATAAGGGGCAATTCTCCTCTACTCAATCATCCTCACCTCCCCCAATATTCTGTTAATTTTAGCATCTTGGACGAGTTCAGTCAGGACCGCCATCGCAAAGTTGGCCAAAAGCCCGGTTCTTGGCTCTAACGTACTCCATCTCACCCTGGTTTTGAACTTCAACAACTCACCCTTCAATCCTTTTCAGCCCTTCTACTCCCCCGCATCCCCGCATCCCATTGCTACCCTTACAGCCTGGCACAACGATGGGGAAGAGGAAAAAAGTCAGTGAGGCGCAGCGGGCAGCGATGTCGCGCTACCGTGAAAGGTGAGGGTTTGGTTGCCTTGTAAGTGAGGATGATCTCGTTCATCCGTTTAACCAGGAACAAGGCAGAACTCCAGTGCAAGGCTCGCGAGCGGATGGCCAAGCGGCGCGCTGAGTTAAAGAAATCGGAGGAGGCATGGGTGACATATACCGCGAAAGCTCGCGAGGACGCCGCACGCTACCGCTCAGCTAACGCCGAGGCGCTTGCCCTTGACCAGGCCGCCCGGCGAGCCAAGTAAGTGACCCTTATGTCGTCCTTGCCAGCTATGAAATGGAAAATTACTGATATATATATTGAAACAGACGTTCCATTGAAAAGTTCGGCTTCCCCGCCTGGCACGACGGTTACCTCAAGCGCCATCCCAAACCACCTCCCGTCCTGGAGGAGGACCTACCCGAATGGCCTGAGTCTTCGTCGGAGTCCGAAACAGACGCGCCCGCCGCCATCCCACCGCCACCGCCCGAGTCTGCCAGTTACGATGAACATCTCAATTATTTCCTGGACTACTTGGACCCCACCGCAGCGCCCGACTATGTACCAAAGCCTGGTCAGCAGCCCTTCTTCCAACGCGGGAAGCAGCGTTGGGATTAAATTTTGGTCGTACTCAATTTCTTGTGACTATCTTGTACTCGTTCAGTGCAGAAATAAAATTAAATGTCTTGATCATCCAAGTTCAAGCAAGGCGTAAGAAAGGGAGTCGATCAATGAGTCGATAGCAAGCGCAATCATACAAGAAATATGGATAGTAGAATACGTGTAATACATATTTTTTTGGGCGAAGTCCTTCTCAAAGCGAGCTAGAAGGCAAGGTCAGACGGCGCGCCATAAGAGAAACACAAAAGTTACCTTAGTCCAAGGCGATTCCGGGGATGAGGCGCTTGACGAGGTTTTGGATGTGGTCGAGTGCGGCCTTGGCTTCGTCCAGGTCGCTGAAGGGGACGACGGGGATGTCGTCGAGGACATCGCCGCGCTCGCCCGAGCCCATCTGGTCGGCTGCTGGCATCTCCGCCTCAGCGGTGTCCTCGCTGAAAGCGGTCGCACGGCCGCGCGCGAGCGCTGCCTGGACGTCGAGCCGGGTGGTGCCGAACAGAAGGGGCGGGGGAGTCTGGGTCTGGGTCCTGTTAAGTTTGTCGAAGGTGTAAATAACGCGCTGCAGCGACGCTTGGGTGAGTTCCTTGGAATGGCGCGTCACCGCCCACTGGTGGATCCTTTCACGCTTGCCGATACGTTCGAAGTACTCGTTGGCCAAGCGGATGTCGTCCTCGGTGAGGTCGGCGTCGTTGGTGTTGGTGGTGGTCACGGTGGTGACGGATTCGCCAAGAGTAGGTTCGCTAGCAGTAGTGAGTTCGCCAGGCGAGGTGGTGGGAACAGTGATTGGTGTGTCTCGGCTAGTTATGATGATCAGCAGGACTTTCTTTCAGACGCCGACGACGGACCTTTGCTCGCTGGTGGACATGGCTTGAAGGTAGAAGAGTTTGTCGTGATTTTCGCTGAGCGCTGACCTAACACGGGAAGTCACGATCTCCTGTATAGATTACCATGTGACTGGACAGGGCCAGTCTCCCTTGTCCACCAGCCACCCATACGACCTTTTTACAAAACCACAAAATGGCTCCCAAAATCCGTTGCCAGCCTCGTTACTTCCCCCAACGCGGCCACGAAGATACCGTCGCTCATGACGGCCGCAAAGAAGGCCGTTATTTCGTCGTTGGTGCCGGTCATTGCGGCACTGGGGTCTTCACTGACGCGTAAGTTTTTTTTTTTTCCATTTTACTTCAACCCTTTTTTCTCTATGGCTAATGATCAATCTAGAAAAGTCGCTGATAAACAGACTGACGGTTTCTCTGGCTACGCCAAGCGTTGGACCGGCATTAGCGGCGTCGAGGAGCTTTGGGCCTCGTTTTGCGACCAATACCACCAGGATGGATGTCACAACGACAACCGCTTGCCCGAAGGCTGGAACGCCCCCACGCCCGTCGTTCGCTCCTGCCCTGCTCCCGCTGCGGCGCCCGCCGCCCCCGCCCCCGCCCCAGCTCCCGCCCCAGCTCCCGCCCCAGCTCCCGCCCCAGCTCCTGCCCCAGCTCCCGCGTCAGCTCAAAAAAAAGCACCCACCCCTGCTCCCCAGACTCCGCGCGCGCAGACGGGCTCCGGTAGCTCGTGGACGTCCCCATTGGTCGTGCGCTCGAGTATGTCCCCAAGCCCGCTTGCCTCGCGCGCCCCTCCCCAGTACTCCATGATGCCCACCTCCTCCGGCGCCGGCCGCCCTCGCACCGCGCTCAACCCGAGCGGAAGTGGCGCTTCAACGTCGGCGGGCAGCTCGATGCTGAGCGCGGTGGGCGCAATCTCCAGCTCTTCCTCTCTGTCGTCCTCCTCCCGAGCTTCGTCGTCGACATCGTCGGCGCGCACCCCCAAGAAGCAATCCCAGGCGCGTGTCCAGTCGTCGCCCAACGGCGGATACGACACCGACTATTTTTATGACTCGGACTCGGAGAGCGACACCGGGGTGGCGGCAACGCAGCAGCACCGGTTCTGGGCGGTGCGCGGCCTGGAGAAGATTTTTTCGGATGAGTGAGTTTTTTTTCTCCGCTTTTTTCTTCTTTCTTTTATTGACTTATCATTTAGGGACGACGCGTTCGACGCCCTGCGCCAGAACCTCGACCGACTTAAGTACATGCAGCTTCTGTCGTCGACGAGCCTCGAGAAGCTGCGCCGATTCGCGGCGAGTTAAATCGGGGGCATTTTTTTTTTTCCCCTTCTATTTCTTGTTCTTCTTCTTGGACACGTATACACATATCGTCATGTTGCCTCTCCGTCCTATCGTCGTCGTCGTCGTTATTCTCTTGTCTTTCCTTGCGACCATCACGGACTTCATCGCGCGCCCACTATCGTTCTCGCTATCGTCACTTACCGCTATCTATCTATCGTCATGGACTCGCAATTACCTACTGCTGTCTTGAGCTCTATCTTTTGGACCCTCACATAGGTGTATTCCCTCTCTCTATTTAATTTCTTTAGTTCAATGTACCTACTTACACTTGATTGTAAATGTATTCATTTTCTTGTACAAAAAAAAAACTCGCGAAGGAGCAAAGTACGACTTCGCCACAAAGATTGTTTGAGTTTAGGTGTGATTGGCAAGACCGCGTCGCACTATTCGGTTCTCGTTTGCACCTTCACCCAGGCTCCCCTGGCTGTCTGGCGTCCGTTAAAAATGGCCAAAACAAAGAAATCGGTCGGCGAACCTCCTAAAAAACGAGGGAATCAAAGCGACATGCGCGGGATGCGCGCCGAATACCCTCACGCCGAGCTGCAAGGGTACTGCACGGCCTCAGCAGCGGCTACGACGCGTACTTGGTATTCCAAATTCTTCAGGGGGTACTGGGATAAGTTTCCTTGGGAAATCCCGCTGGCAGAAGACCCGACGGAGGAAGCATTGGCGAAACTAACACCGGATGACGCGCTGTCTGATGAGCAGAGGGTCGCGAAAAAGGCGATCGTCACCGAGACCGAAGGCGTGAGTTATTCTTACCCAACACGCACACAGGAAACTAAAGAAGAGAAATCAGAAAATAAAAAGATGGTTTAACTATCAGCGTACGCATTCGGGCAACGGCATCAACCCATGGACCAAGTGGCTCCGTACGCAGCTGAGACCTGCGGAGGAGGGGCGTCGCCCGCGTCGCCTCCTGGATTATCAGGTCTACATGCAGGACGAGGAGAAAAATACCGCGATCAACACCGAATTGGCGGAGCGGTTCCCAGAAAAGGTCGGCGCCAAAGACTCCATAAAGTGGCGTGCGCAGATCGCACGCGAACGACTGGCTGCAGAGCCTCTGGAGGTTCAAGATGAATTCAAAGCGAAGGGGGAGCTGGAGTTCGAGGAGGCGATGGAGGAGTTCGAGAAGGAGCAGTCGGAGGGCGAAGGTGACACGCCATTCGATGAGGAGGCGCGCGCGGAGGCGCGCCTTCGCCTCGTT
Source organism: Mycena alexandri (assembly GCA_029233265.1). Classification (NCBI taxonomy): domain Eukaryota; kingdom Fungi; phylum Basidiomycota; class Agaricomycetes; order Agaricales; family Mycenaceae; genus Mycena; species Mycena alexandri. The sequence continues at coordinate 132,635 of JARJCM010000015.1, forward strand.
GCGACGATGAAGCCCCTGTTGTTGAGCATACGCAAGTTCACCGGGTACCAAGTCACCATGCTCGTGGGCGGCGTCGTCAACGGCAAGGTCGAAGTGAGGTCCGTGCACGGGGACAGTGGACGGTCTGAATGAGGACGGCCAAGACGGGAAGGACTTCACGCGTTGGGACCCCCAGGGTTACAAGCCAATCGTAAAGCAGTTTATGCGGTACATTGCGGCCGCAAATGGTACACCCGAGTTGCCTGGGGACCCGCCATTGACCGCGCCTGCAGCATCAGCGCCGTTGACTTCCGCTACCGCGGCCAATGCACCCACAGTGCTCCCTGCAACACCTCCCCCTCCACCTCCGCCGTCGTCCCATCCTCCCCCAATCCCGCCGCCTCCCCCTCCACGCCAGTTGTCGTCAACCCCTCCGCCCTGTAGCAAATTGGTCCACGCGGAAGCGACGCCGACAGCGTCTTCTGCGGGCGAAGGCGAGGGCGGGGGTGATGAGATGAACATTGATGAAGGCGGCGGTGAAGGAAGGCAAGTCGACGGGGACGGAGCAACGCCCAACGACCCGACTGACGAGTTCGACGGGCTTGCCATTTCATCGCCGCTGCGAAGGGAGGTGATGGCGCGCACGCCGGGGTCGAGGATGCAGCAGATTGCGCGTTTGACGAGAATGTCGGAATGGGACCGCACACGGGAGGAGAACATGGCGCGCAATAGAGAGACGCTGGCGTCGTTCAATGTGTCGGGCGAGGTGGCGGCGTTGATGGCGGAGGTGAGAAAGGAGATGAAGCGCAAACCAGAGGAGCAGGGGGGCGCAACGAAAAAGAGACCGAGGGCAGATGGGGCCGACGGCGATGAGTACAGCGACAACAGTGATGGCGAGGGCAGTGGGTCCGACGGCGAGGGCGAGCGTGAGGGAACACCGACACCAAGGCCAACACAGGGGCGCGGGCGAGCCGGAGCCGGGGGCAGTGGAGGCGGGCGCAAGAGGAGGAAGGGGAAAGGAGGGCAGGCAGCGCCCGGGGAAGATAACGTGCCGGTGTGGGCGTCAGACGCGCGCGCTACTTTGTTGGCAGGCGGCGGAGGGGATGTGTGGGCGGAGACCGTGAACATTTGGTGGGACCATGAGAAGACCGCGAACTTTGTGGGGGCGGTAAGTGGGGAGATTTGGTACATAATGAGGCGAGCACTAACCTTTTTGTAGAGTAAAGGGAAGGGGACGGCGAAGCGTCCAAAGGAAGTGTCGGGTTGGATTGCCCGCGCACGCAGTGGAGGGCCGCAGCCCCCAATTATTGACGTGTATTCCTTCGCGGTGCGATGGTGGTTGTGGTGGGTGGAGATCAATCCAAAGTGGCGAGTACGAACGGGGACCACATTGGATCGACTCGCGAAGGAGGGTGATGGGGCCTGGGACTCGGTGGTGTCGACAGGGCCAAATGGGATGTTGAATGTACTGATTTGTTTGCGGTGGTGGTACGACGCACTGGGCGGGGATGAGGGCGGCAGGGCGGGGTGGAACGAGGCGCTGGAGGACGTAAATTGGGTGCTGCAGCGTGCGTGGTGAGTCATTATGCTTAAAGGGGAGGCTGGGCAGCATACTAATGCACTGGCCGTATTTTTCAGCAAGACGGAGGAGGAAAACAACGGAGGTTTGATGGAAACAACGGAGGTATGATGGCGTGATGAGATTTGATGGGAGCGGACCGCGACGGCGAGGACGGCGGAAAAACAAGGGGATAGGAGAAAGTAGTGCTAGGAGAGGAGGAGATATTTCTTGTGCTCTGTACCGCGAAGTGCATTTTTTTGAATATTTATCCGCGTATGTTCTTCCGAGAAATGATTCCCATGTATGGCATTCCGTGTCAACCGGACCTTTTGCCCATATCCGAGCAAAGCGGGGATTTATATTGATTTCTATGATGTGGGATGCCGAGCTTGCCGTGTTTTTATTCATTTCCTGAGGTTCCGAGAAAAGCGGAGATTTATATTCATTTTTCCTCAAGTATTGCCGAACATGCCGGGCCATCAGTGAGGTTCAACATCACTGTGATGCAGTTGGGAGATCAATCTGATCGCCGCTGAGGCCTGCCGGGCCTACATCACCCATATACAGTGAAATGTGGCAGTGTGTGGCCATGCCCGGTTCTTTTTGCAAAACACCATGTGGTCAAGCTCAGTTCTTTTTGCAATAAACCTACTATATGGGCTGAAAGATCATGGTGTGCGTTGGTCTGAGCTCTGGCGGTTACCATACTGGGACCCGACCCGGATGGGTGTCGTCGACTCGATGCGTTGCATCTTGGAGGGTCTAGTACACTACCACTGTCGTCGGGTCCTCCGAATCGATGCCGAGGTTGCCAACAAGAAGGAGACAGTCGCTATCGAGTACGATCCTGAGGAGTGTCCCTCCGGCTTTGTGTTGAGCGATCTAGAAAAGGACCTACCTCAAGTCCACAAAATCCAAGCTAAACTCGTCCAGTCCCTTCATGACAACGTCGACGCTTCCGAAGATGTGGAAATGCCCGATGTTCCTCAAGGCAATCAACCATCTGCGATCAGCGAGCAAGCTATGTGGAATTCGCTGCACGGCAACAAGCTTGGGCCTCTTCGCTTCGTCACATACTCTCTCGGTCTTGACCACAAGGAAGCGAAAACAAAAGCGCACTACTGTGATTTGCTTATGACCTGGGTGAGTAATTCTTTCTCGTGTTCGTGACGCTCGTATTGATAGAGTTTTCAGCGTTGAACGAAACCCCGCCGCAGCGACGTGTTTGTTGCAAAAGTAATTAACTTAAGCCAAATCAAGTTCATCCAACGTGTAATCCAGAAAACGGTCACACCATCGTGGATTAATAGTGTTCCTCATAACTACGGGGAGAACAACGCGGGTACCATCAAAGCGGACGAATGGCGAACGATCTCTACCCTATACCTACCCATCGCGCTTATTCTACTGTGGTTAGATCGTCCTCCGGACGAGCATTCAAAACGCCTCCTCGGGTTGCTAGACCACAGCATGGTGTTGTTCCAGGCTGTGATTCTTTCCTGCCGCTACACCATGACCGCCGCGCGTGCAACAGCATACCGTCATTTCCTCAAAATATGGGTTGAAGGACTTAATGTCCATCACCCTCATACCCAACATCATGCAAAACGGTCCAATGTCCACGTCGCGTTCCATATCTACGACTTCCTTCTCCTCTTCGGCCCTGTTATTTCGTGGTGGTGTTTCCCTTTCGAGCGAGTCATCGGCTACCTTCAAAAAATTCATACCAGCAATCATGTCGGAGGCGAACTCGAGGGCACCTTGACTAGATCCTTCCTGCGAGGTGCGGCCTTGCGGCGCTGGCTTCGACGCGGACTGCCCGGAGATCATCAAACAATTCAAGGGCATTTTTGACCGGGCTTTCGTGCCGCGGAGCGAGGCTGTAGGCACCTCGCCTCCTCTTGTTAAAGACGGGGACTGTGCGCAGTTCATGTTTAACGGCATCAACTTCTCCCCTGCTTCAACGCACCTGGGCAACAGTCTCGTTTTGTACTATCCTTCAGCTTCGGCCACTATGCCACTTCCTGGCAGTATCGAACGAATCCTCTTGAAGGGAGAGAAAACTTCCTTTGTCATTCGTCGCCAGGCTCCCTTGCCTGCGGGCCAGGAGGACCCGTTTGTTTGCTATTTCCCTCACTTCCCTGCTCAGACCTACTCTTCCAAAATGCAGGACACCACTGATACGGTCATACCCTCCATGATATTATCCCATTTTGCACGATTTGAATTTTCTCAAGACCGCGCCGTAGTCGTTAACCTATCTAGAAGCTAGCCCACAAGTTCTATATAATATATTCAGTTACCCCGGACCCGCAATCACGACCGACACCTTGAGTTCTTGAAGCTGTGGAGAAGGTTAGCATCTGAGGAAGAAGAATGGTGCGTACCTGCGCGCACCGAATTGGGGAGTTAGCTATTTTACAGCGGCGCTGAGTGCAAGGCAGAATGATGATATCTAAAGTCCGTGCCAAACATCAGCACCGCCACCCCCTATCTGCCACCCCACGCCACCAAGGTCGTATATGTGCTACAAAGGCGCGTAAAAGTACTATGAAAAAGGTGCTAAATATCTTAAGAAAGGTTGTATACTACAAAAATTTCAATGCTACAAGCCAAAATCGGCGGCGATGGTTTCCAAGAAAGTGCGTATGATTATACTACAAGCCGAAAATCGGTGTTGACTATTCTACAAGGGTTTCCAAGAAAGACTGCAAGTATACTACAGGGGCGAAGTCGCCGTTGACTATTCTACAAGTTCCAAGAAAGGGTGTGTACAAGTATACTACAGGCCGAAATCGGCAGCTAACTATTATACAGAGGTTAAACGAGTGCGGTGTCCAGAAGAGCAGGTGGTAGTGCTCGAGAGGGATACTGAAGGAGATCAATAAGGAGGAGATGGGGAAAAAATTGGAACCCACATTTGGGCTTCCGGTTCACCGATGCGGGCGAGAAGGGCGATAACGCGCGCACGGATGCGCTGGGACGACCCTACGAGCAACAAGCGCCAATATTCCCGGTGGTGCTTGCGGCATCCGGAGCAGCGGCAAATGCTGCGACACGCGCGCGACAGGAAATCTAGGTGAATCAAGCGCTCTTGAAGCAAAGTCAGCTAAGTGAAACAAAACCCAACGAAACAAGACTAACCGATTCGATAGCGCTGCCCGGTATCGACAAAAAAGAGCCAGAGATGAGTTTGGCCCTTGGAATCGCACTTCGCGTAGCCTTTGCACCGCGCGGAAACATCCTTGGCCACGCCGAGCTTCACCCGGAGCGCGCTCTTGAATTGTGCTGCGGAAATGGTGCCAGCGGAGAAGGCGTTGTAGGCGGTGGTGGGGGCGGCAGTGCAGCAATACAAGTGGCCGGGGACACCGTCACGGGCGTAGAGGCCGCCATTGCGCAGATGGAGCTCGCTCTGGTGCCCCGGTTTGGGGCACCGGCGGATAGCGCGGAGGGCGCGGGGGCGGTCACTGTTGACGAGGTGGACATTAATCTGCTGCTGGGCAGCTCGGCAAAGGCGGCAAGAGGCGGCGGCGGCGGCGGCGTGGCGGCGCAGGGCGGAGGTGCGCGCCATGGTGTCAGTGGAATGAGCGAGCAATAAGAGGTGCAGCTAAAGAGGCGCGGGAATGGGCCAAAACCAGAGGGATCAAGAATATGGCCAAGGGAAGCCGGAGAGTCCAAGAACAAATGAAGGAGGAAGGGGCAGCCAGAGAATCGAGGCAGGAGCCTCAGAAGGGAGGGAGAACGTTCAGAAGAGAGGAAGGAGAGAGAGTGTGGTGGGAGAGGCAAAGAAGGCGCAAACATGCGCACGCAGGTGATCCTGGCTGCAAAGTCAATAATAAAGTCGGCGGGAGGACTCATCGTAGTCATCGTCGTCCCCGCAGGACTCATCATTGTCCTCGCAGGACGCGTCGGTGACCCGCCTTGCTCCCTTAGTAAATGGGTGCGTCTGATTGGCCTGCCACTTAGCTTTCTTCCCACACACCCTGCTCTTCTCCCCTTCGCACCCTCGTCCCCCGCCGTCCCGCCCTCGTCCCCCGCCCTCCTGCACGCACGCGCACACGTCCCACACCCCCTCCCATGTCTCGAGCTGCCCGACGGGTTCCTGCCTAACACCACTAGCGGCACGGCGTTCCCGAATCCCGCAGGGTCTGTAGCGTCTATGTACGCCTTCGTCTTCCCTGCTCGTACCGCACCGCACTCGCCGCCTGGATCTGCAGCCCCAAAATCACCCTCTCGTCTGTACCTCCTCTACTCCACCGCCCGCCTCTGCTCCGTCACATCCACGAGCGCCGCCGCGAGCTCGCACCGCCGGCTCTCCACTTCCCCCGCCTGCCAGCTGCGCGTTCCGCGCGCAAAATCCCCCTCCCTCTTTGCCCGTGCCTCCTGTACTCTGTACTCCGCCTCGCGTCTCTGCTCCATCGCATCCGCGAGCTCTCCACGTCCCCCGCCAGCTGCGCGTTTCGCGCGCAAAATCCCCCCCCCTCGCCCGTGCCTCCTCTACTCCGCCTTGCGTCTCCACGTCCCCCGCCAGCTGCGCGTTCCACGCGCAAAATCCCCTCCCCCTCGCCCTCGCCCGTGTCCTGCGCTCCTCTGCTCCATCGCATCTGCGAGCGTTGCACAGTCCTCATCCACCCACCATGAACACCGGTATCCGCTTTTGTATTCAATTTGTTGGCCGTTATTGACCACAACTCTAGGACCGAACGCGACCGTGACCGTGAACGCTCCTCCTCCCACCACCACCACTGCACAATCTCATCCACCACCCTCCTCCTTGCTGGTCTCGCAGTAATGCTTTCCTTACCGCGGCAGTACAACGTACTCGCGCCGCCAGCTCTCACGTCCCCCGCCAGCTGCGCGTTCCGCGCGCAAAATCCGAAGTCCGGGTGAATACCCTTCATAAAGTACTTGTTGACCTCTCTGTCAGATATTTTTCCCTTTGCCTTCAGGAAGTCTGCGATTCGCTGGAAATCCCGAGTGTACTGGCCGAACTCGTCCCTATTCGCGGGTGACTTCAACTGCCCGGACCTGACTACTTCTCTAAAGTCGGTCCAGGTGTAGAGTTTGTCTCCGTCCGCCCCTGGATATAATTTTACGATTGCACTTTTGAATGCTTGGAAGGTCATTCCCGCAGTCTGCTTTCGTGTCCATAATTGCTCCTCGTCAATCTCCAGGTATCGGAGCGCGATATGAATTAAATCGCCATCCGTGGTCCTTTCTGAGTCTGTTCCTACGTCCTCGACGTCCTGAAAGTATCGTTTCAGGTGGCCAGCTTTCCCGTCGAACGAGGGCGCGGACTTTGCGCCACGGGCCGGCAGTGGTTTCGGCATTTTCCGTACGGGAGGTAGTTGAATGGGGATTTGTGCGGATGGGGAAGGTAGTGAGTCGCTTGACAGCGTAATGGATGATGGGTCAGAGATCGAAGTGGTTTCCACAGGGGAAGATGCTGGCTCGGTATCCTCTAGCTCCGTGAGCTCTGAGTGATCCGATTCGATTTCTGCCACAGGGATCCGGGGGATTCGGTTCGAAGAGCGTACTTCGGGTTGAGTCTCCGCAAGTGTTATTTCTTCTAGTAAGGTTCGGCGGGGACCGCGCGTGCTATTGGTAACGGGCGTGGGCGGGGCGACGGAAGTCGTGCCCTCACGCGCGCGCGTACGGAGCGAGCGCGAGTCTCCAGCTGTGAATTTCCCCCTCGCGGTGGGCTCCAGATGTGATACGGACTGCGGTTCCGTGAGTTGTCTGACCGGGTGTGGTATAGTCAGGCAAAAGCACGAAATTAGTTCGTCCTCTAGAGGGAAATTTCTCTGTCGCGGAGATTCGTCTGCTACTGTAGTACACGCAATGTTATGTATTTTTAAAAGGTGGTGGTGGTGGTACAGTTCCTTCCGTACGGAATGAACAGCCTCGCTAGGTTCCTCGAGGATTTATTTCCTCGTTGGGGGGCTAGCCTTCCAGGAAAGCTTCGATCGGAGGGTTTTCTACACTTGCGCGAAGGGGCAACGCTCCGCAAGATGAACGCCGTTCCGTGTCGAGATGCCTGGGCTATATGGTTTCTTTTCTTATCCCCTTGCCTCGTATAGGTTGGGCAAGCAGTATCTTCAGAACTGTTGAACACAACGCGTACGGGTTATAGCGTAGTCCTTCGTAACCCGGCTTTTTCTCTACGCTGTGGTGGTACGGCCAAGGAGTGTCAATTCCGTGGGCGTGTGTGTGGCGAAGTGGTGAGAATGAATCGTGAAGTGGTTATAATCGAATTGGATAAGCCTTCCGCGACGATGGGGGTGGTACTCCGCGCACGGATCTGCGTTCGAGGCCCAAGCCAACGGTTACACGCTGCTAAGTTGGGCTGCTGGCCGTTTGGAAGTTTCGCCGCGCGTACTACAACCACGCGAGCTATCAACGCCGATGTTTTCTATAATTCCTCCTGGCTCGTTCTATTGAGCCGGAAGTACTACGGACAAGCCTCCTTGATTGAAGCTTTGGCCCAATTTGACCTTGGTTGATCCCACGGAGGGCGGCGCAACCTGAGCAAGTATGTATTTTGACTAGATTCTCACCCCGTATGATCGAGGGGGAGTAGCTTAGGTATGAGCAGTGGGAGGTAATAAGATGCATTCTTCTACGGACGTCCCTGCTTTTATACTAATTTCTTTCCGACCGCCGCGCGCGACCTTGTTCCTCATTCGTCCACGGACCCCTTTCAACACTGCCCTCCTTGCCTCGCGGCGAGGATCTCCATGCTCTCCCGTGCGCTTGAAGGAGATACCTAACCCACGGACTGTAACGTTGCTGCCCGTGCGCCCAATTTCCGTACTCCGTAGCTCGCACCTCCTTCCGTAGCCTTGATATGTACTGCGTGGCGACACTTTCCGTACCCCGTGTAGTACCTCTTCCGTGTTCTGCATATGCATCATGTCGATTTGTTAATTTTCGTGAGGTCCGTGGTGCTTTGGGGATTTATTTGGTGGTAGGCCTGGTGGCATAACTGGTAACGCGCGCACTCGAGTTTCACTTCTCCACGATATTACAATTGCGAGACCCTCGTTCGATTCGAGGTCAGGCCATGTACCTTTTTTTCCCCACAGGAGAGAATCAACCGTGGGTCGACACCTTTTCTTTGACGTCTTGTAGTGTAGACCCGGTGGCGTAACTGGTAACGCGCGCAATTGTAGTCTCTTCACAATATTGCATAATTGCGAGTCCCTCGTTCGATTCGGGGTCGTGTCGTTTTTTGCTTCCCTTTTCCCACAGGAGAGAATCAACCGTGGGTCAACACCTTTTCGACGTCTTGTAGCGTAGACCTGGTGGCGTAACGGTAACGCGCGCATTGTCGGTTCCTCGCAATATTGCACTATACTGCGAGTCCCTCGTTCGAATCGGGGTCAGGTCGTTTTTTGCAACCTTTTTCTGTGCGTGCTCCGTAGTGCGTATTTGCCTTTTTCAGCCACGGAGGGAGCGTATCACAAAGTGATAGCTCACAACGTGTACAAAACGTCCAATAAATTCTTGGAACACCATTGTCATAATTCGTTGTAAAGTAGCTGGAGCATTGCAATCCCCTATTTGCATTGTGTAACTAACCAACGTCCCATAAACTGTAGCAAACACTGTCTTCCAAACATCTTCTGCAATGATTCTGATTTGTTCGTAGGCATCTGACATGTCAATCTTTGACCGATATTTTGCCCGCGCGCAATCAAGCCGGATTTGGTCTTGGTCCGGGAACGGCATCACATCTTTCAGTGTATTTTCGTTGCGTTTGTGACAATCAATTGCTGTGCGAAGTAACCCCGTTTTCTTCGGTATACACAACATAGGGGCTGCTTGATCTGTCTGTACTGCTTTCCGCCAGCCGGCCCGAACGTACCAATTAATCTTCTCAATCAACTGCTCCTTCATTGCATTGGGACACCGAGGTAAGTGGTAGTTGTATCGTTTTTTCTCGTCGATGAGGGGGATTCTATGATTAACCTCCCTCAACGGCGGCATTTTATCTGGGACACCGGACATAATATCCAGACTCAACTCCATCCATCTGTCGCACAATCACGGGATGTCTTCCTCCGTGTACCTGGTCTTTCCTTCTTTCATCTCGGTTACTTGCTGCGCTGTCGCTGCCTGGAATACCTCTGTGATTCGCGCCTTCATTTCGTCGGTGATCACCGCTTTCGGCAGAGTAGTTTTTTTTTTTTTTTTTTTTTTTTTTGGAGCGTTTGAATAACAAAACTCAAGTCTGCAGAAGCATTCTAGGTTTGCCCGCTTGTGCTGCTGGTTTTTGGGCCAGTCATGCTGGTGAGTTCGTCCAGGAGGAAATGCCGTTACGCACAATTTTTTACCAGTGTGGGGCTCTGGCCTGCTGCTTTTATCCTATACCATGTATTGGCCACATACCCACTAAAACCCCCTCTGTAAGTGTCCAGTCGTCCGGCAGTGAGGCCTCATCCATGAGCAGCCCACTCCAAGCGTTGAGCACTATTTGTTTTTTCAACGCGAGTGTGCCAAATTTCACTTTATCAGTGAGAATGATATCACGTTTCAAAGCTGCGTTGATCAATTTCAACCAACGGTTATGAATGTTAGCCGTCGTACGTATTGTGTCTGGGTTTACAATAACTCGGTTCACCCGAATGTTCCAGATAAGGTGCCATGCAATTGATACTAGTATTGCAAATAACCTGCTTTTCTCAGGTCTCACCGGTCCGTTTATTGGTTTGAATCTTACTAGATTGCAACCCAGGATTAATCCCCAGTTGAGGGTTGGCCAAGACTGATACTTCATTGACCACAGTTGTCTCGTCAAAGACCAAATAATCTTTGTTCTGGAGATTGGCACTCCAAAGCAATGTGTTCTAAAGATTCAGTCACACCACAAACATGGCATCTGCCGTTCATTTTCAATGGTTCAATATGCAACCAAAATTCTCCAATTCTGAATGTGCTGTGGATACATTTCCATAGGAACTCTCGCGTGCGTCGTTGGATTGTCGTCGATCGAATTGATGTCCAAATCATCACATCAGAGGGTGTGTATCCCGAGACTTCTTCTATTGCGCAGCGTATGCGGTCCAGATTTATAAAGGTGGACCTTCTGTATGGTTTCGGCTGCAAAGACCGTATGATTTTTGTGAAAATTCTCTGCGAGCCCTGTGATAGTAGCATTCCAGAGGACTGGAACATGATATCTGGCTCAGTGTCTATCTCGACTTCTTGGATTGATTCATCACTCCCAAACTTGGCAAGATTATTTTCAACCTTTTTGAACTGTGTTCTTCCCACTCTCTCATTTAACATGGCTATTGTTGCCTTGAGCAGGTGAGAAATTGGGTTCTGTAGATCATTTTCGTACTTGGTTCGCTCCTTGACAAGCGCTCTCAGCAGGAAATCAGAAGAAGCGCAAATAATCAATGGCACATTCTGTGCTGTATTCTGCAAGATGAGGAGGAGTCCCCCTAGTAGGGCCGAAGTGAAACTCAACGGTATAACTGGCCGGTCAAAAGCAATGTATACATTCATGTTATCCTGTCCACTCTCACTGAGTCTCGTGAAACTAAGTTGGATTTTGGGTTCAAATTCGCCGGCATGCAATATGTTCGGGTGTAAAAAATATGTGACCACGCTTGGGATGTCATGTGGTTCCGAATTCCGCTTGGTCAAGATCTTGTTAAGTCCATCCTCGGATGCAAAGATCCGGAATCCGGATTCCAGATTTTGTAATGTGAAATCTGGATTGAAAATCATTGGTCGATCTGCCTCTATGGGCATTTCATTCATCTCTAGTTCCTCTGCATTGAGGGCAAGCTCATCACTGAGGTCGAGATTGGAGACTAATGGGCTCCACTTCTGGGCAATACTGTCCATCAACATCTTCGCTGTTTCAATGCACTCTCCTGGATGCTCGCAGTTGAGTTCTGTTCGGTCGTGATGGCACGCCGGACATCCACAGTTTTTTCGCCCAATTCCCGAGGGATTCACTGTGTGAGGTTTTCTAGGAACGACAGTTCTCCTCCTCGAAATGGTAAGGGTGTCTGCCACTGTTTTAACACCGTGGTTCATTCTCAGGCACTTGGCAGAATCCCGCCTATTAGCTCGCTTGTAGCGGTCTACGTCTACAGCCGGGTGTTTCCATATTGGCATCCTCAGTTTAACTTCCTTGCTTATAGATAAGCCGCTGAATTTCAGATTATATTTTCTGGCCGTTAAAATCATTCGTTTAATCTCCTCTGGTAGCGGTGTCCTGTTGGATATAGGGATATGGATGTCTTGCAAAAATACATTTAACACTTGTCCTGCTGGAATTTTTAGGTAGCTAATTTCCAGGAAGTTTGTCAGCAGGTAGTCCACTAAAAAACACCAAGTAGGTCGCCCGTCCCCTTCTTTAAGGTACAATTGCAAGTTCCAGAGGTCAATGCCTCATTTCTCGCTGCTAGATCTAGAATTTGTTTTCCACCTTGAACAATGTCCAGAGTCATTGTTTCATGTGCTACTCTGGCTCTCTTTCCGTCCCAAAGGAAGACATGTTGAGCTCTTATCAGTGTGTCTTCAACATCCTTTGGCATGCATTGTGCTCTAGTCAAAAATTGGGTTCGTCCTCCAATAACCATGTTAATTATTTGTCTCTTGCCCTCCAGTCCAGGCTTTGTTACCCTCCATCTGTCGAGGTCACTCGAGATTTTGTCCAGACCATTGGGCCAGGGCGTAATATAAGCTACATCATTTCCAATGAATGCCCCCAGCAAGCGAAATGTGTCACCGTCTGCAACTATTCTCATTGTTTTTCCAATTGCACCAACTGGCATCCGGTTATTGATTCTTCGTTCTCGTAATACCTTTGCCCGATGTTGAGGTGTTCCGAAGGGTAAGAGAACTGTTTTGTTTTCATTAAATTTTGCTGTCGAGGCTGTGCACCATAGATTCAATATCCCCCATAATGTCTCAAGGGAGTTTACGGATGATAGGTATATTGTTGTATCGTCTGCAAAGAGTGAGATGATTAGTTCTTCGTCCTTTCCGGGGACTTTGATTCCTTTAAGCTCAGATGCTCTGATCAAACATGCGAGCGGCTCTATGGCCAGGTTAAATAATAGACATGAAAGTGGGTCTCCTTGTCGAACTCCTCGGCTAACTATGAACGACTCACTGATTTCACCGTTAATCATTACAACGGTTTCAGCGTTTGTGTACAGTGATTTTATTGTGTTGCAGAATCTGGGCGGGAAACCCATATGCTCAAGAACTCGCAATAAGTATTCATGGTTTATTCTGTCATAGGCCTTCTCTTGGTCCAGAGCGACTATAATTCCATTTTCCTCCGCCGCCTCAGCATAGTTCAGAAGGAATTTCGCAAGTTTAATCTGGTCTTCGATTCTCCGCCCCTTCATAAATCCCGCTTGATCCGGGTGTACATGGGAGGGAGCCACTTCCATCAGTGTCAGAGAGTAAGATTTTGTCATCAACTTGTAGTTGCAGTTGAGTAGTGTTACTGGTCGATAATTACTAATCAGTGATCTATCTCCCTTCTTGAAAATGGGGCAAAGCCATCCGGCGTTGAATTTACAGCTTTCATCCATCCCATAGGTCTCGATATCAGCATACAAACATGTCAGAAAACTAATGACATCGAAAAGTTGTTTCTCAGTACCCGTGCTCTGCCGGAACAGGATGTCCAACATCTTATAAAATTCAAATGGAATCCCATCAAGTCCCGGGGATTTTCCGTTATTTGACAGTTTCAGTGCACGTCCAACGTTGTCGGATGAAATCTCCTTGTTCATTTCATTGAATTGGGTTTCTGAGAGTCGAACCTTGCATTTCTCCAGTGTAATTTCAGTTGCCATCATTCTCCCATACTTGTCTGGTCGGTCCTTTGATTGCATTAAGTTGTGATAGTCCCGTGCCATCTTTGCCATTCTTTTAGGTGAAGTCTCATATCTAGGTACGGGTTCATTTAAATCAGGATCTATCTTCAACTCATTTATGGAGTCCTTTGGATGATAGCCTTTCGCAGATCGTGTCCACGATTTCGTTCGCAATGTTTCGCCTTCCACATCATAACGAACTTCGATCATAGTTGCCTTATTTTCGGCCTCGTCTTCCAGGCATTTTCGGATTTTATCCTCCAGCATGTATATTGCCTCTGACTTATCTTCAGTAGGCATGTCATTGTCGTGTAGAACAATGGTCAATTGTGCCTTCCAAGCGCGTATTTTTCGAGTGGATTCATTACAAATGAATCGTGAGCAATGTTTTCCATACGTTGTGACGTCTACTTTGAATTTTGCCCATAAAGTTTGAATATTTTGAGTTGCGATACGCTCCAAATGATCCAGTTCTTCCAGATCGGCCAGCAGCTTTGCCGCTAGAAGCTGTACTTGCTTCATGAATTTTGGTGATTTCAAGAGGTACAGAGGCAAGCTCCATCTGCCCTGCCCGGGTTGCTGCTCCGGCCGGCATGTAAGTTGTACCGTCACCAATCGGTGATCACTCTTCACTGGGCAATGTTTTATTGTCCAGTCTCTGTAGGAGTCATACTCTTGACTATCTACATTTATTCGGTCAATTCTGGAGTATGAGTCATGTGTCTCGCTAGTTCGCGGATCTGTTCGATGTTGAACACAGGTATAGTCCCGAGTGTCGGGGAATGTTGCACGCCAGCCATCACGTAGTCTCAGTAAGTGTTTCAGTCGCTTATAACTTTCTGGGACTGTATCAGAGGTTCCCGAGTTACGATCTGCCGGATCTTCGGTGAAATTCCAGTCCCCCAAGGTAACGTTGGGCAAGGGTAATTGAGGATTATCGAACCAAGCTTTCCAAAGCTCCTTCCACATCTTGTCCCTTTCATCCGCTCGATTTGGAGCGTATATATTCAGAATATTCAGTGTGGACCCTTTGTGCCAAGGAATCACAATCATCTGGGCGCGACCCGGGATCAAGTCATATTCAACAATGTTATCGGTATCCAGGTATTTTTTGTTAATGACAAAGGCGACCCCAGCTGTTGAGCACGGCTTCTCTGGATGGGCCGAGTAAATAAGTTTGAACCAGCGTGTGAAAATGTTGTTAAATTTCACAGCTGAATCAGGGTCAAAATGAGTCTCCTGCATTGCTAGGACTCCAAGATTATTGGTGTCAATGGTTTGTTTAAGGCATTGTAACTTGTGGTTTCGACTATGCATGGATAAGTTCGTATCCCGGCCAGCAATATTTAGGGAGCCGATTGTCAAAGTAGACCGTGTAAATTTGCCGCAGTTTCGTACTTGCGGTGGTTTGTTCACTTTCCGAATTTTTAGATTTGTTCGTTCCCAGTCGTCTTGGTCGTCTGAGCTCAACTCCGCTGCTCCAGCTGCTTTGACCGGATTATTCATTGTATCGGCTGTTGTATCATTACTAGTAGAATCCGGCCGTGTGTTCTGCCTCTCCACCTGGTGGGAAGTACCTTGGATATTATTTCGTTGAGGCTCCAGCTCAATGTCCTCCATTGGATGATCATCCGCTCTCGGACTTTGGGCTAGAGCAGGAATATTATCTGGGGTACTACCCTGTTGCCCTTCGCTTTGCCCTGTAATAGTCAGAGCAACAAAACTGTTACAGGAGGAACCCTGTATCTGATAGCCAGGGATAGGTTCCTGGGTACCCTGGCTCCTGCTGATTTCACTATCTGAACTCACAGCCAGCAGGCACTCATGAGAGGGATGCACCATCTCCCCGAAACCCTCCCGTGTTCCAGGAGGGTGCAAGGTGCCAAAATTATATTGTTGTGGTTGTACTTGCATAGTTTGGGGTGCGTTTAAGGACCGCCGTCCATGAATATAACTGAAAGGGAAAATAACTGTCCCTTGATAAAAGGAAATTTTTGAGACAGCACACTTGTTGATTCAAAGCTTGAATTCTACTCTGATAGGTACCATGATACTGACATTTTATAAGATTTGAGCTCGAGTTGAGCGCGGCGCCGGGGTCACGTGATTTCGGCCCGGTTACAAGGCAACGAGTCAGGCGATGATGGTCATGGGGCATGGGCGGCGATGGCTGCCCGAAGACGGCGAGTCGACGAGGGGAGAAGAAGAGGTGGAGAATGAGGTTTGGGGACATACCACAGGCCATGGTCCAACCATTATGTTGCATTGGACAGCAGTAACTGCGAAGATGATCGATGAGTCGTTATCGACTTTAGCTCGAAGGCTTATAAATTTGGGCTCGTAGGCTCCTTCCGCCATTTGTGCGGTGTAGCTCGTAGGCTACGCGGGTGTGGAGGTCACCCTTGGGCTGCAAACCCTGGCTACAAACCCATCCTTGACCCATAGACCACTGCCGCCCCCACTTGAGCCAGTACCGCCCGCTAGCGAGCGTGGGAAAAGTGGAGATGGTGGTGGTAACGGATCAAGGAGCCTCCCGCTTTCGGCAATGTAGTATCTTTATCACTTTCCAGCTCTTTCACATCACCCTCGTCTGGTACTCTCACGACAGGTCATTGCCTCACTCGACTTCCTGGAAACCTAACTCTGGTGAACTCTTGTAGAATCTCTGGAAACTGGTCTCCATCTTGCGTAATTTCTCCCAGCTCTTCCAGTCTTACGGCGCCTTGTCCTTGTTGGAGGTAGGTATTTTCCAGCATCTCCATTTCATCTTCATCTTCATCTTCTACGTCTTCCACCGTCACCGTTCCATTGTGCGTCTTATGGACACTGTGTGTAGGCTCCACTCGGGTGGAGCTTGGGGCGGCCGTATCATTTGCGCCCGCCTGTGGTAGTCATTCGGCACGTCTGGCCGCATTCCGCTGCTCAAACGCTGCCACTTCCTCTTTAGCTGTCAGTGTTGGCGCGGGTTTGCCGTTTATGCGGATTACATTGTGTCCAAAATCAAGACTAATGTCGTGCTTCCGCATATATTTAGTGCCGATTACCGCATCATAGCGGTCCAGATTCACAATATCCAAGTATTCGTTGGATGCGCATGTTTCGTAAGTAACATTGGCATTTGCGCCATAATTAATTTTTGACTTACTTCCTGCTGTTCCTAAAAACAACGTAACCTGTTCGTGGATGGGATGGACCTTAATATTGGCCACTTGCACAAAGTCCGGACTACACGAGTCTGTTGTGCACCCTGAATCAAACAGCGTGAATGCCTTGTGGCCGTTGATGTCCACATAAGCTGTAAGTGGAAATTTTTCTTCTTTCGTGTGTGGTGGACGAGGCTTTGCCTCACTTGACTTTCCAGATAATTGATTAGACTTTCTTAAGGTTTGGCCGGTCTAGACCAAAATAAGTCTTAAGACGTTGAAAGGTCTTAAGACCTTGGTAGCTATATACATGTATCAATGCTACCTACTAGTAGACCACTGCATAAAAAAGTCTTAAGTATTCATGACAAAGGTCTTAAGTCTTAACACGAACACTTAAGATATCCGCACGACTTAAGACGTCCACCGAAGTCTCAAGATGGACAAACAACTTAAGACGTTGGACGAACTTGAGTTAAGCATGTATGTATATTAGTACTTAAGTGTCCAATTTCAGGTCTTAAGTCCTAGCGAGCTTGAGATGTAAGTAAGGCTTCAGAGTCCATGCAAGGTCTTAAGTCCCGTTCGCTGGACCTGGAACTTAAGTTCCATTCACCGGACCTTAAGCCCTATCAGATCCCTAAAGAAATGGAAGAGATAAATAAATAAAAAATGTACTTCGTTGATAGGGCGTGTACCAAAGCACGCATGAAAACTACCAGTTTTCTTTCAATTCCGAACCTATTCAAAGGTCGAAGGGAGACTAGGATTAGAGAGAGTACACTCTCCTCGGAGTGGTACTCTACACCTATGACGGCCAAAAGTCAATGGGACACTAGTTACTCGATGCCCAACAAGAATTCCTTACGGGAGAGGTGTTTGGTTTTCGAGTCAACCGTTGAGCTCTGAGAGTTGGCTTACCACCAGACTCCTTGAGTGCTAGAGGTGATCAAGAGGAACTATGGGTCTTAGCGGCTGAACGCTATTAGCGGGGCCTTGTTAAATAATAACAAAGTTGAACTTAGAATGACTCTCCCACTGGGTGCACACTACCATTTGCGGGGCCCGCAAATTATAAGCAAATTGAAAGCAAATTTAGAATTTACTGCTCATTTGCTTTCAATTTGCGGGGGCCGCAAATATTAAATTTGCTTATCATTTGCTTATCATTTGCTTTCAATTTGCGGGGTCCGCAAATTCTAAATTTGCGGACCCCGCAAATTGAAAGCAAATCAGGTGGCCAAACAATCCAAAAAAGGCAAATTTTGAGGTCATCTGATCATTGGGATTCTACCCTCGGGATTCTGATGTACCATACTGGGTATTTCAGATTTCTAGGATTCTGATTAAGGGGTTACAGGGGCAGTCTGTCCAAGATAACTTCTAGTGCAAAGTTTGGCTACTCGATAGGTTTCACTTTTCAGACACAGAAGATTGAGGTGTATCGTCATGTATTACACAATGTACGGGCCTTGGCTAAATGGTGTTTTGCTAGAAAAAACCTCATCAGTAAACTAAGTAAAGTGTATACACCGGAATCACTAACAAAATTTAATGTGGACACACCTGGATTTAAGCTGGTATAGTTTTTGCCCTCGCAGATGACTGTGGCAAGAGCATGAAGCATTAGTGGAGTTGAGAGGGAAGCCTACAGAGGTTAACACGATGGGAAAGCATGCAGATAATGATCAAGAAATCATGATGGTGACTGAACAGCTATTTTAAAGGACTGATCCTCTTTTGATCGGACATAGCTCTTTCTCTCCCTCTATGTTCGGAACTTTGTCTCACTGCTATAGGCAGCCAGGGTCATGAGCCGGCTGCCTATAACAGTGAGACAAATACTGACCTTCCCAGTGTGTTTTATTTCCCCTTTGGTATTCTTCTCTGTTAGCCACATCCTGCCCAGGACTGAGCTTGCTCAGCACCTACCTCCCTGTGACCAGTCCTCTGCATGAAGCCCCCATGTAGCCGGGAAAGAGAAGAGAGTATGGGGCCAACATACTCAACACTCCTCTGGTCATGTACGGAGTGGGCCAATTTGCCCGATGTCTACGATTTTGTGCACATCGGGGAGATCTGTTAATGATCTCCTTCGCACAGTTTTCCTGGAACCCCCCTGCAATCACAGTTAAGTGTGCGCGGGTGTTGAGTCTTTGAGTGGCTCAACTACAGGAAAAAGGATATTGTGAGCTTCTGAACTTTCCCTAGGTTCAGCAGTCTTTTTGAATGCTCAAGTAAACTGCCTCGAAGAAGTATGCCCCCTTCCTTCACACTGCAGATTTTGACTGACTATTCCCTTTTGGACTGGCATATTTCCCTTTGCAGGCTGCAGTAGGGAGCTTTGTTTAAATATTGTTTCCTCTCTGCGCCCCATTGGGCAGTGATGGTTAAGAACGGCCTGCCGACTTGCATCTTCCTTATGTTGCAAGGACTGTTTTGCACCCAGGTGCGCAACTTCCTACATTTTCTTTTGCTATAATGATAATATTGACACAATGTTTTTCAGTGGCTCTTTTGTGTTTCCCCTTGTAGTTCCGCACCCTGTGGGCAGTGATGGTCAAGAACGGCCTACTGGTCACATCTCCCTGGCCTGCAAAGACTGTTTTGTACCCAGATGCATGACTCTCATCCTTCTTTTCTCTTTGCCATAGGAGAACACTAACCCAATCTTTTGTATTAATACCTGTTCAATGTTTTGACTTCTTTGTGCTGCATAAGCAGTGATGGCCAAGAACAGCCTACTGGCTCACATCTTCCGCACGGAGCAAGAAATGGTATGTTCATCACTTATTTTTTATATGCATCTGGCTCAACTTGAGCTTTTCTTTATGCAGAGCACTTTAAACCAACTGCTATTATGCTTTCATCCAATGGTCATAACATGCTGAAACCACACTGTGTGTCCTAACCTCTGCATCTGAAAATTCACCAACTTATCTTTTTTTAGTGCCCTTTGAACTACTGTCTTCGGCCACCCAACATCTTTTATTGTTTGCTGTAGATGGATCTGTGCCACTGCAGGTGGCGGAAGGAGGGAACAGGGCCCGTTCCCTTCTTCCACCACCTGCAGTGAGACAGATGGTAGTTTAGTCTCTTTAGTTGAGAATCCTGAGATGAGCAATATTTTTGCAATGTTGTATTATAAATAATGGCTCTGGTGTCATATGTGGAACCAATTTTTTTCCCCAAAAACCACGCAATCAGGTAGTAAGACTCTAATGGGCAGCACTCACAGGAGCTTGTTGGCGTAGTTGTATGTGTGTTTGTCTCTCACGTTTTGTAATCTCCTGTTTTTTTTGGGTTCGATCCTCCCAAGTCTCACTTTTTAATGCTGTCTCTTTTGGCAATCAACCGCTTTTCCGTGTCACGATAAATACAGTTCATCATTATTTACTCCTTCCCATTGAGTAGCCAGTTTACTTTAGAACTACAACCGAATTTATCCTGAAACTGTTCAGATAATTTATCAATGAATTTTGTGCTCACTCACCCCTTGCACTTGACCTGCAAAACCACAATATTAGGGTTGTTTGTTCAAGAAAAAATCCCTTGAGGAGAGAGTATTGACACAACACTGGCAAGTTGAAGACTGATGCAATAGTTACAGTACTGAACACAGACACCATTTTATTCCTCAAAAGACCTGGGAGCTTTCTTGATTGTGGTACACAACCCTGGGTCTTATATAAATGAACCTGGCCTTTTAAACCTAAATTTTTGAATCCCAGATATGAATTTTATCCCATTGACTTCGGACAGGACTGAGAGAAGTAGCACTGTCAGATTTAAGTTGACTCTGCAACAAACATAGTATTATTGGTGTTTGAGTAAATTATGTATTGGCACTGTATGCAGAGGCTTTAGAGAAAGCCAGAAATTCTGGGTTTCAGAATCTCTGACTTCCTTTCCTAATTTTCCTGTGGATAATTAAGGTTGGAAGCTCAGATCTTCCAACATTTCGGGTTACTACCTGCTTTCTCAAATTCTCTAGTCATTTTACCTTGGCACATTTCTGTCGAACCTACACCGTTATTACATACCCTCTTATTTTCTTTTTTCAGCCTCTGTTGAGCCCACTTTTTTTTTTTTTTGTCAATTAGTGAATTTCAATGTTTCAGCATCACACAGGAGGAAAACTTTGTGCCTGTGGCGCTGGTGGGTATTCAAGTAAGCAAGTCCTGCAGTTTCTTAATTTTTGACGCATCGCTGCCTGCAAAGTATCGTCAAAACTCTCGTGGTAACTTAAATAGGGGCATGGGAAGTCTCCAGGCCCGATTGGGCCTGGTCAGGCCAAATGCGGCCTGAGTTACCAAATCGGGCCTCGAAGCTGTCCACATATGACACCAGAGCCTAAATAATGTCACGTGGACCTAGACGGAATTCTAGGTCCACGTGATCCGGTTGCCCCAGACTTGAAAAAAGTGCAATCCTTCAGGTTTGAACCCGAGACCTCAGACAACTGACTCAACTGCAACGGAGTAGTCTAAGACGCCATAGCAACTTCAATTGGATTATCTTTGACACAACTCACTGAGGACTATGTAGTTTAAACCAGTCCTTGAACAGGTTCGAATTGAGGGGAGGAACTTAACCAGCTGTGAAAATGAATGTCAGTTCACAAGAAAGAAGAAATAAATTCACACTCATAGAAGTTTGAAGCCAAGATTTGACTTGGAGCCTGTTAAAAGCTGGAGCTCAGTGAAGAGGGATAAGGATTTAGACAAGATAACAGTCAGTTGAACACTCCACAACTCGGAAGCTGAGGGTACCTACTGTGAACCAAATTGAACCTTGTTTTGGTCCAAGATTCAAGTACTACCGAATGTTGACCACCATCCGCTTCAAATATAAGGAAGAACTTGAACTGACAGGCACACAATTAACAAGTCAAAAGTTATGTTTGAAAACCGTTGAGGATGTGGGTGAACAGTTCGGTTGTCAGCATTGAAAACCTCATGTAAAATGAATGTAAGGACATACCTCAAATCACACAAGATTGAGCAATATTCATATACGAGATAAAGCAATGTAACAAACAGAATGGTGAATTGTGAACCTTGCCCCGGTAAGTGCCAGAAATGTCAAACAGTAAGCAAATGAATTGAAGTGCAACACTGAAGCATTGTTGGTGGTGGTTCATGTCAACAGCAGGCATGACCATCTGTGCCAAATTGGGTCTCTTGTTCTGTATCTATCTCTCTGTTCAAATATGCAGGATCATGAATAAGGCTGGACATCAGAACCCTAAGAATCTGAACAATTACCCGATGCAGCACATCAGAATCCCAAGGGTAAAATCCCAATAATCAGATGACCTGAAAACTTGCCTTTTTTGGATTGTTTGGCCACCTGATTTGCTTCCAATTTGCGGGGTCCACAAATTCTAAATTTGCGGACCCCGCAAATTGAAAGCAAATGATAAGCAAATGATAAGCAAATTTAAAATTTGCGGGCCCCGCAAATGGTAGTGTGCACCCAGTGTCCCGGCGGCTTCACGGCCCGCCAGGAGAGTATCGGCCTTACGGGAGAGCATCAGCCTTATGGGCGGCAGTCTCAACTCAAGTTGAGTTTCGGCCCGCCGGGAGACCTGTCTGGGTTTACCGTTGAGCCGCTCGAGTGCAACTCAGATCAGAGAATCAAGATGAGCGCCGGTGCAAATGATGCAACAGAGTTTAGGTTGAAGTAGAAAGACGAGACTAGTGACCATTCATATAAACCATCCTCTGGGAAGGTTGTAGAGAACATGTCCAAAAGACTACACTAGAGGGAGGATATGGGACAGCTAGGGCTCTACGGGAGAGACTACTCTACGGGCGGAGCTGTCTGTTGGCAGATGATTAACCTCGGGACTTGAGTTTCAGGCGGAGATCCTCGACAGTTGATCACTGCACGCGCACGTGTGATTGTAAGGTCTCCGGGCAGAGTGTTGGGATAAGACAAGATTTAGAGATGTGAAGGCTACCGTAGAAGGGTTTAACCTCCGGGAGAGCACCATGCCCTCCGGGCAGGCAGCTTCAACCATAGAGCCCCTGACGGGAGACTCACAAGAAGACAAGATTAGAGAAATAAGACACCACCGGGCAGCCTGCCTCCGGTTGCCATGGACCCACGGTCAAGAAAATACCAAGGGTGCCATTGGCTGCTCGCCCATAGATCCTCCCGGAGGATCAATCACGACATAATTATACCATCTCACGACATTCCGAATCCATTCCGAATATTTCCTTTTAGCTTCTTCAGTTTGTATAAATACAGTAGAGATACACCAATGTAACCCAGTGAATCCAGCCCCCCCGCTGTTAGTACCTCAGAGATAAGAGAGACAAATCAGATTTGTTGGAAAGCAATCAGACTGGCGAGCTAGTACGTTCCGTGAACCACGCCCTTTAAGACCACTGTAAGTACGGAGGACTAAGCCAGTCCTGCCGCCCGTGGAAAGCAGCCGCTCTCCAGATCTTGCCGTCGATCGAGCTTGCTCTCTTCCGCTGACATTGAGCTTAGCTCTGTCAAGAGATCTGTTTGAGGAAATAAAGGAAAACTCTGACCTTTCGGTCTACCGGTTGACTGCTCTGTGGCAAGAGTGGACACCGTAGCGTTGTTAGTACACAATCCCTGCATTCTGTGCTCGATTCTAGCTCTCTAGACTGTACAATAATCCTACGGGAGGCTCCTGAGATAAAGATATTGAATTGAAACCCGCAATTGAACTAAACTATACAATTTAGTTAGCGGTCCGCATGAAGCCCTAGGAGTTTTGATTAATCAGGGGCCGTCTCAACGGTAATCGCGGATTAAATCAGGGATTAATTAATCCGTGATGGACAAGTGATGGAGCAATGATTAAACAGGATTTAAACCTGTTCAAAGCGTCCAAAAAGGAAGCATTAGGCGGGGATCGAACCACATACCATGTGGATTCGAACTCAAATGAAGAGACAGCACTGTACCAACTGCGCCAAAAGGACAACATTACAAGTCAAAAGTCGGTTATGAGGGGCGAAGGTCTGGCTAACATATCACATCAAGAGTCTCTAGTTCACTTTGAGATCTAAGTAACTGAGGAAAATTGCTAGAGTGATTTTTCGGGGCTTCCCAGAGGGCTGCAAACAGCCTTTGTGAGTGGGGGCATTCCCCAATTTGGAGGGTGATCGGGGCGAGGCTTTCTTGGATTCCCACGGTTTGCATTCAATAAAACACCCAAACTTTGTTCTAATGGCACCGTTTCCCGTGTTTTTCAAATCTCCTTGCGTTTTGAGTGGTACTATACCGACTGTGGCAACAACAACAAGACCTTGTCAGGCTTCATTTGCGAGGGTCTAGCCCTACCCTAGACATCCAGAGACTTTGCTTCATTCGTAATAATTTGGGTCGTTCAGGTATTGTTCCATGGGTTGAATAATAAGGCCCCCGGCAACCCCTGGTCCCCCAGCTCTGTCTGGACATGGGAGAAGGATAACACATGAATTAAATCCATCAAAAAAAATCACTACTAAAGCTGTCCGTATTTGGTCACCTCAAACCTTTGAAAGCCCCGCTGCATGGCAACATAGGCCAATATCATTGGGCGCGATTCAGCGATGTGCATAGTAGACAGTTTGTTTAATTACTACAGGTTCGTAATAATGTTAAGGCAGAGCCAAAACTCGGTAGAGTGTGCCAGCGTTGGAACATCACAAGTAAACTGATTGTGTTCCTTTTGGTTTGATGTGCATAGGGAACGAAAGAAGTCGATAGTCACAGTGTATTGATGTTAACACAGCAATCAACTTTGAAAGCCAGGCTCCAGGGGTGCAAGGGCAATGGTAAAACTGAGGAGAACCCACTGACCTTACAATATAGTCAGTTTAGCTGACCTATGTAACAAAACTAGAACTAAATGCTGGAGTGGCTAGGTGGGTGGGCAGAGAATTCACAGGTTCTGTGAGTGCATCCATGCAGCAAATGAACCTTGATATGCATTGGAACAGGATAATGAAACTGACTGGCCGTGTGGTTGAGTCTTGTGCATCTCAGGCAACTCAGCACACACATGATGTGCTGTCTGTATTCCTGGTCAAAATTGATGAAAGAGATAGCAGAATAGAACATTTGTCAGGGCCGCTCAGCTCATATAATTGAAGCCTATATAAATTGCACTCCGAAGCCTGGAGAACAATCCGTTTTGCAAGTGTGCGTGACTCTGAGGCATATTCACAGATAGTTGGAAAGGACAACAATCGGCTTCAAAGCACAAAAACACGGCTGTTGGACTCGCCCGGTGGATGAGATAACTTGTTATCAAAGATGAGTTAATGTTGTTGTCAATCAAGAGATTGATATGGCGTTCAAAGTGCACATTTAATAAAAATCACTATTTTTCGACTTTTTGCAACTTTTATCCCTCTTTTAACTCTAAATGTGCATATCCCTCTCTTTGAGTGGTCCTGAGTGGTGTAAGAGAGGGAGATGGAATTTTGCCTTTTATTTCTCCCTACTTTAGGGTGTGCTTGGCATCCCGATACTTTTTCACACAGAACTTCATCCCGATACTTTCTGAACCGAAATTTTATCCCGATACTTTTTGAACCAAAATGTCTTTTGCCAGGGTTGAAAGATTATACATCCCGATACCTTCTGATCTTCCTTCTCTTTCTCCTTCGTGGTTCGGATGCGCAACGTCACAATCACGTGCAGAGTGACTCAAACTGAGCAACAAAATTAAACTCAATACAGTGTATCATCAAGGGTGGTAGGTGTACTTGCTTTTGAGGCCACTGCTTTGCATGGCATTACGAGTCCTTTTTTGATGTCTTCGTTGTCTTTACCTTTACTGAAACTTTGGGCATAGAATAGCCTATAGCGTTCACATCATTATCTCTTTCCTACTATTAGGGTCGTTCACAGTTCCCTTTTTTCCACCCTTTTTCACTCCCTTTTTTCTCCCTGTTTCCCATTTCTTTTGTTTTCCACCCGGTTTTTTTCCCCTTTTCAATTCTACAGTATAAAAAGGGTCTAAAAGGGAAAAAACCAACCTTGTAAGTATGCAAACTGAGAAATACCGAAAAAGTAGTCACCGAAAAAGGGCCGAAAAAAGGGAACTGTGAAACCCCCCGACTGGGCTCCCTTTTTACGGCCCTTTTTGCTCCCTTTTCTTCCCTTTTGCTTCAAAGTACATTGTTTGCATGCTAGGAGTAAAGATGAAAGTTTATCGACCATTGTGAATGATTCTTAGACTCAGAACTATGACTACCATGTAACCCAACTGGAATGAATATTGTGTGGTTGAAATTTCAAAAGAGGGAATGAAAAAGGGAGGGAAAAAGGGCCGGAAAAAGGGAACTGTGAATGACCCTATTGTCATTATTTGCGCAGGAGGCGATTACGGTACCTATTCAACATAATTCTCTCTCTGTATTCCAAGAACTTTCGCGAATACCCTCATGATGATACCTACGATACCTTCTGCATACGATACCAATCCTCACCAACATTCGGACCTTTACAGACGAACGATTTCCCAAAGTATTAGATTATTTATTACAACCTCACGGTCTCCTAAGAAAAATAGATAGCTCATGAACCCGCGCATAGATACGTACGTACCATCTCCCTACGAACTGCTGTCGTAGCCGTACCAGGCCCATCGTCATCATCATAGCAAATCAGCTATGCACAAAATCCGTGAATGAAAAACGTAGCGTTGATGGCCAAACCTTCAAGAGGAAGAAGTCGGCAAAAGAGGGAATGGTTCAAACCAGTGGTCATACTCAATTTTTCCTGTAACACTTCGGCATGCGCGGGCGGCATCTTCGGCAATCTTCCAATTCCATTCGACGATAGTAATGAATTTCCTATCGGCGAATGGGCTGTACTGTGCCTACCCAACACTCACCCTGTCTAATCTGGCGATTCCGAATCGCCCAATAATGCGACGAGAATTAGGAGCAGTTCAAAGATGCCGTGATTGCTTCGAGAAGTACAGAGGCAGGGGAGTCATCTACGAAACCGACGCAAGAGCCTTTCCGGGCCACGGAAACCACATCTGCTTCGTAGACGCAGAATGCCCCATGACAATCAGGTCAACGAAGGACGGGCGCGGGATGTACAAAGAGCTCTTCCCTCCATCTCCCTTGGAGCTGGAACTGCAAGGAGAATATAGATACCTGACGGTATGGGTGTTGGGAGGCCCAGCTTGCTCCACCGAATACTTTCACGCTGAATTCTCGGCTTCCATCAAAGTCGAAGATACAACGGTGAGCAACGCAATCTCAACCAATATGTCTACTGAAAGATAGAAACTAGACCAACCTCCTCACCCAGTGCACAATATGATAATACGCGCTTTTATGTGCCCATTACAAAAAGTAAATTAAAAATCGATGAACAGATACGAATCGTAATCGGATATCCTGGGAAACACGCGTAGCAAGAAAAGTAAAAAGACAATAAACTAGAAACGCCACGTGGAATTGCATGCCAGAGCACAAGACGGAAAGAAAATGTGTCGTGGCGCAAAATAAGGAATACAATAAAGAATCCTAAATAAGTACCACGGGAGAACGACGGCAATCTCCAAGCATCAAATCGCTCACAGCACCTCACGCAGAGTACTCATGCAAGTCGAAGGAGGATCGTCCGAGGGGAGCAAAAGTGTACGTAAACGTATCGAGAACACTGTCCATGACTCACCAACATCCAGGAATGTGAAGAGCCAACACTTGGCTTCCGTATCGTGATACCCGACGATAAAGACAAGGAAATTTTGTTGGTGAGAAATCAGTCAAAGTGCGAGTCAATAGACTTACGAGCGTGCAGAAGCTACACGTGAAAAGAATCGTTTATGTTGTCTCGGAAAAGGCGGCAAACGAAATTCTTACTGGGATCGAAAAGGGTGTGGTGGGCTTCGACACCGAATTCACCAAGAGAATCCCATCGTCGACGGACCAAATCATCCTCGACATGGAAGCCCCGAGCCCCACGGCTAAAAAAGCCGCCAAAGCCATCTTACAATACCTGGAATTGGTTAGCGAAAAGGGCTATCAAACAGACTGGGAAAAGGCTGGCCTGTGTACGATCCAGATCGCCACAGGTGAGACGACGTGGGTACTGAATATGAAAAGGATCAGAGGTAGATCGAATCACTCGCCATCGCGTAACGAGCGAATGAAGCTAACCACCTGCTATCAGCGTTGCCTGTGGAGCTTAAACGAATACTAGAGTCTCCAGAGATCTTGCTGGCCGGTGCCGGCCTACTGAGCGACACGACCGTCATTTGGGAGGATCTGCACATCGACATGAAGCAATTGACGGACGTGGGGCTCATGACGAGACTGTGGAAACCCGAAGCGCGCGATGAGGAGGGGTTCCAACACCTCGCTCTTGACAGCGCCACGAAAGACGTCCTCCAAATCACCATAGACAAATCCAAGCAGAGTTTGATCGACTGGAGGAAAGAACCGTCGGAAAGCGATATTACCTGCAAGTCAACTGATGCATAAATGAAAAAGGCGAGAGACTAACTATCATACAGATGCTGCAATAGACACTGCGGTGTCACTGCGCCTGTTTGAATTTTTGTCTCCGGCTCTAGTCAAAAAAGAACAAGCCATGGGTAAACAGATCCCAGCGTCATGGTACACGTACAACATGACGGAAGGGGAGCCAACAAGGATCAATAGATCACACAAAGGGGCGGTCATTCCCTGGTCGTTTAGGGACTGCACGTGGTGGATGGCAAATAAGTTCAAGGGCTATCTACCGTAGGACAACACAGTAATCGAAACCTTTTAAGCTCGAAGGGACCTGAAGTATTGGAACACAACAACGATCGACGAGAACAAAGGAGCGAGAACAAAAGAAGAGAACAAAAACGAGCGGCTAAAAATAAACTTGATGATCGAGTTTATGAACCGGTCCCGCCGAATTGCTACATACCCCATAAAAAAAGGGAGAAATAAATAAAATAGAGTGTAAACTCCCTCCAGTCCGATCCCTGTATTCACATTTCACCAACTCATCCACTCCAAACACAACGTGGTCGATGGCCAAACTCCTGGCGGGTCTGGAATTTAATGTCGACTTCAAACTAGGACGACAAAGGCCAGTGGGAAACGGAAATACAGTCCACCATTATGTGCTCAGTAACAACGAGGAGCCAGCTGAGTTCCTGATCATCGGCACGCTTTCATCCGTCATCGATCGGCCCGGGGAACCAAAGGTGATCGCACTTCAACCCGAAAGTTCAACCATTAAAAATGCGGTCTAGGTTTTAATTCTTAACGTTTCAGAGGGCCACTTCCCTATTCTACAATCGGTATTCCGCAAACAGGTACAAATTTTAAGCCAAATAATAGACAGCGAGAGATATGATTGCTCAAAGGTTCGCCGAAACCCCTACAAACCCAGGCAAACTGACACCGGTTGATGATGAAATCAATGTATTATACTAGTGCTCAGGCCATTTATGGCCTATGTGACTAGTTAGCTACTGGTACGTACACTACATACGACGGCCGGAGGGTAACTACGTAGGTAGCCTCTCATACACCAGACCATAATCAACGAAGAACTGTGGTGTCAAGAGCCATTCGAAAGCTTCTGCGGCACGATATTCATGCGAATCTCAAAGGAATCCAGATTAGTGAGAATCTATCTCTACGGGTGATACGTAACCCAACGATTCCGACACAGGACATGTTCGATCTGAGCAACAAACCAGACCACCCGCTCAAGATAATAGCTCCCGAAGTAACAGTAGATCCCTTTTCGATTGCGCCCGTACCAAAGGGCAGCCTGCTAATGAGCTCTGTAATTCCATTTCGAGTGGACATGCCAGCGCAGGGAGCTCCAACGGTACACTCCAGAGTAAGAAACTCCAGGAAAGTTGATGATATTTTGGCTTATGGACACAACACCAGGCATATGGTATACACTCCTCGCACACGGTCCATCTATACCGCAGTGAATAAAATACCGAGAGAGGACGAGGAGGCGAGCTGGAAAACGAAGAGTCTAGACAGTATAGAGTAAAAGTCTGACGCAAAATATGGATGGGCACCTGCATCTAGATGACTAAATAAACTCACCGACCAATTATCCTCAATACAACCTCCACGACCGAGAACTCGGTGGCCTTGCTTTCCAACGTCTAACACTGGCCCAGTACAATGGTTCACGACGAGTACAGCATCAATAGTTAACGATATTGGTGTCGGTCCTGCCCCCTAGGACGGACGGCCAATCCCGTCGTGGAGGCAGGAAGCCAAAAGAAGAAGGTCACAAATGATGTGTGACCGACATCATGAGCAGTGTTGATGCAGCCAAGCGGGTATCACCGAGTGCTACTCCGTTCGACACTAAGCGATCATCTTGATGCGATCATCACGTTATATCTCAAGGTTTAGTTAGGTTAGCTGAATAAAAAACGTAGCGCTGATGGCCAAACCTCAAGAGGAAGAAGTCGGCGAAAGTGGGAATGGTTCAAACCAGGTTTAACAAGATTTAAAATCCTGTAAAAAGAGCTTCCAAATGGCCTGAACGGCTTTTTGTTCGAATGCGTGTCAATACGTGGCCTTTCTTTTGTTTCTTTTGTCTGTGACGCATCCGTATAACCGAACTGCACAGATGTTAAGATGTCGAGATGTTACTGACAGAGTCCATCAAAAAAATGTGGGAATGTGGCGGCTCATGTAGTGTAAATCCATGCCAAAGAAACGATTCAAAAATATTCTATTTTTAGGACTCGTAAAAAAGGAGTGTATTTAGGCGATATCCGTGAGTATCTGAATTTAATGTTTACCATTGAAGACCAAAGCAGCCCATTCCTGCCCGTGATGGCGGCCTGAGTCACTCTGCACGTGATTGTGACGTGACGCGTCCGAACCACGAAGGCGAGAGGGGAGGAAGGTCAGTAAGTATTGGGATGTATAATCATTCAACCTTGGCAAAAGAGAGGGATAAAATTTCGGTTCAGAAAGTATCGGGATGAGGTTCCGTGTGAAAAAGTATCGGGATGCCAAGCACACCCTAGAGTAGGGAGAGATAAAAGGTGCAAAATTTCATCTCCCTCTTCGACGCCACTCAGGACCACTCAGGGAGAGAGGGATATGCACATTTAGAGTCAAAAGAGGGATAAAAGCTGAAAAAAGTCGAAAAGTAGTGATTTTTATTAAATGTGCACTTTGAACGCCATAGATTGAGGCCTCCTCGAGAACCAAAGAGCTTTGATTGGCCATTTAGAGATGGATTCTACCACCAGGAAACTTGTTGAGAAGTCCCTGGAGTTTCGCCACTATCTTAGACTGCACTCTGCCAAGCACAGGCGCACACTGAACAGGATGGTTCTGTCCAGTCACTCTCTTGCAGTCGAGTGTCGTCGCTGGAAGGAGCGGGGGAAGCTGATCGTCCCGCGTGAATGGAGCTTGTGGCGGTTCTGCGGTACAGACATAGAAGACCCCTCACACGCAAGGTTCTTGTGTGACAACCCAAAACTAGTAAAGATACACGATATCTTCCCTGCCAAAATCTACGCCGAGGCCCCAGACATTCACGGGAGGGCTACAAGTCCTTGGGTATTTTTCGCGGATGTACTTCAACAACGAGAGATTACACCCTCACTGGGCTGGCGTACTAACCCTTGGAATGCTTGTGTGTTCAGTTGGCATCTGGTAGTTGTTTGTAAGATAACCACCCATACGGTACTACCTGTTTTTGTCTTCCGTAAACTTGTTGTTCAGGCATTTGGACCACGCGAGTATAATATAGCCCCCCCCTCCGGTGCCAACACAGCAACAAAAAGGAAGCATTTGATGATGTATAGAGGCAGCGCACTGATACTGTGGGGATGTACTATCAATTGGGTGAAAGCAACCAAAATACAACATTGAATGTCTCAGTGATTCACAAAATCCAGTCACCGGCAGAAGTGACAGTTTAGAGTAAAATATCTGGATGGTCCAGTCTCCAGAAGCAATACTGGCTCGGTGAATGTGAATGAAATGTCTCAGTTAATCAAGTTGGCATAGTCTCCGCGCTACAGCTCAATGACTCAATTTACCAGAATAGCAAGACTCATGCATATTTATGAATTGCCCGGGTATATTCAATAGAAAATCTGTGAAGAGTGAAGCAGTGACAAACCACTGCATGAAGTATAATACATCCGGTCGAAAGGTCACAATAGGTCTCAAGGGCTAAAAATCCAAGACAGGATGTTGTGGGCAATTCTTTTTCAGGCGAGAGCCCACATCAAACTCATCCCCCGTAACATAGTTGATTTGAAACACAATTGGTGTTGTGCCACATAGTTTGTCAGGAAATTGAACTGTGTTGGCACCCAATGATCTAAACTGAGCAATTCAATGGGATTTGCTCTTTCTTTTCCCTGTGCCAAGAAGCTCATAGCGTGGGATGCAGGAAATTGGATGCATCTGAATCGAGAGCCAGGAAGGTTTGCACAAAATCAATAAAAATGAGAATGAACTTGAATGGTATGCACAGGTTAAGCAACAGTACTTGAACACCCAAAGCGCAACGGGATTCGAAAAACACGGGAAATGGTGCCATTAGAACAAAGTTTGGGTGTTTTATTGAATGCAAACCGTGGGAATCCAAGAAAGCCTCGCCCCGATCACCCTCCAAATTGGGGAATGCCCCCACTCACAAAGGCTGTTTGCAGCCCTCTGGGAAGCCCCGAAAAATCACTCTAGCCATTTTCCTCAGTTACTTAGATCTCAAAGTGAACTAAAGACTCTTGATGTGATATGTTAGCCAGACCTTCGCCCCTCATAACCGACTTTTGACTTGTAATGTTGTCCTTTTGGCGCAGTTGGTACAGTGCTGTCTCTTCATTTGAGTTCGAATCCACATGGTATGTGGTTCGATCCCCGCCTGATGCTTCCTTTTTGGACGCTTTGAACAGGTTTAAATCCTGTTTAATCATTGCTCCATCACTTGTCCACCACGGATTAATTAATCCCTGATTTAATCCGTGATTACCGTTGAGACGGCCCCTGATTAATCAAAACTCCTAGGGTTACTGCTGCTTGTTGATAACACTTGAAAATAACACTCTTGAGGGACGAGACACCTGTCCCACTACCCCGAACTCACACACACAATTGGCTTCGGTTATTGGAGTTTGTGAGATTAGTTAGATTTGGTTGGTTTTGGTTGGTGCTAGTTGAGTTGATAGCTCGCTGCGCTGGTCTATCGATTTCACGGCTGCACCCGAGTGCACCGTTGCATCGTATTAGTCTACCGCTTCCGTTTTGGGGCCTTGACTCGAGTCTTCGTGACGTACTCCCAACTGGAACAAGCCATCAACACCACGACAAAAAAATCCAGAGGCAAGACTCACCCTGGTCTGGCTTTCGACTTGTTCTTGGCGGTCTCTGCCTTCTCCTGACGCTCGGCTTCCGCCTCCTAGAATTGAAGTCAGACACCCAACAATATGAATGAACACAAGAAGAAGAAAACACTCCTCGAGGGATTTGCGGGTTCTCCTAGATCGACGCTCCCCACCTTCCGCCTCGGGCTGAAGCTCGGCAGCTGCCTAGAATTAAAGTCAGACACCCAACAATATGAATGAACACAAGAAGAAAAAAACACACCTCAAAGGATTGCCGGGTTCTCCTGGATCAACGCTCCCCACCTTCCGCCTCGGGCTGAAGCTCGGCCTCAGCTGCCTTGCGCTTCCAATCCTTCTTCTTCGGTTCCTCCACCACCGTCTGCTGCTCGTCCGCCCTCGCCTGCGCCTCTTCCGCCTTACGCTTCGCCTCCACCTTGTGCTTCGCCTCCGCGTCCTCCTCCTTGTGCTTCGCCTCTGCCTCCACATCCGTCTCCTCCGCCTGGCACTGCACCTCTGCCTCCTCCGCCTGGCGCTGCACGTCTGCCTCCGCCTTGCACTGCTCATCCGCATCGGCAGAGTTCTCCTCCTGCTCCCCGGACCCAACGTCAGGAACCTTGCGGAAAAAGCCCGAGCTCCCTTCCCCCGCCCCCGCTGCCAATGCAGCACCCAAGACAAACCACTCTGCGCCCTTCACACCCTGCGGCCCATCGGCGGTGAAGACCACGTCGTTGAATTTACTGGTGTCGTAGTATTCCTCAAGTTTGCTCGCAATAATAGTAGCCCATGAGATAACCTCGTCGCCGAACGCAGCTTCTAACATACAAGTCAGCTGGTACTCTTTTCCTGAGTAGATACAAAGCGACTCACGATAGGACTTGATAAGAAATGCCATCGCTGCCTGTGCCACCGAGTTTGGCGACATGTCGTTGAGAGCCTCAACGGTCAGTGCAAAAACAGGTGCGGCGGGTTCCAGAGGTCCGTCGCGTGTGGCGGCGTACTCTAAGTATACAATTTAGCACAAGCTTGGCTGGCCCGCCGAATAAAGCTTACCTTGCAACAGCTGTTTGGCCCAGCCATGCATCGCGTTGATGAAGCCGGTCGTGACTTGAGGGTATTGGTCCTCGAAGCGCTGGTGGACGTGCACTCCCTGCGGAAGCGCCTCGACCCTGCATGGACATAAGTGACAGACACAAGGACACGGTAATCATCGAGTGGACTTACCATCCGAGACATAATTCGTCGTGTTCATCCAGCCAGCTCATGACCATTGTCGCTAGGAACGGGCGGAATTTGCCACCAGCGTTGAGCGTCTCGACCATGTGCTGGACACCGCCCGTCACGAATTGCTGACGTCTACAAAGACGAAGGTTAGTTAGGCCGAAGTAACGGGAATGAGACAGCACAGAACGTACTCTGTCCAGTTCACGTCCTTCTCAGTCGTCGCCGCAGCCGCCCATTCTTCATGATCCTCCTGCACCCACAGCTGGGCCTCCGCTTTCCGGGAGTTGCCACCAGCATTCGCGCCCGGCAGTGTTTTCGAGAGGTCCCGGATGTCGTACCGATGTTCTTCACGAAATTTGTCGCGGCCGTTCTGGGTGGCAATTCCAAAGACTTTTGCCAGCGCCAGTGCCTGGGCGATGACGTCGGTCTTCTCGGCACTTGTCCCGCCGCGTTTTATCACCTTTTTTTCCGCTCCTCGCTTGTTGGTGAGAACTTTCTGAATTGACTGGGAAGTCGTTAGAGATTAAAGTTTACTCAAAGATACTGTAAGGAGAGAGTACGCACTAAACACCACCCAGCCTTGGGGTATCCACCGAGCAGGCCAACACGTGCGCCTGCATCTTCCTCGGTATCACTGTCATTGCCGTCCCCCGATTTCTTGGCTTTCTTCTTGCTCTGGTTGTTGTTGGCTTGCTGCGGGTGCTCAGCGAGCCAGCTCGTGATACGCGCCGGAAGACATGCTTCCTCAGTTGCATCACCCGGCTGCACGGTGTGCTGGAAGGCCTTCGCCTCAAAGGCGTCGGTTTTCACCTTCTCAAAGAAGTCCTTGACATCCCCCTGGGGCATGTTTGGCAGGTCCTGGCCGCGAAGCGCGACGTCGAAAATCCAGCTGCGCTGGTATTTGTTGAGCTTGGGCACCGGCGTGTGCTCGGCCTTGGTAGTGGAAACACGCCCGAGCGGAGGGAATGGCATGACGTCGGGCACCGCCGTTGGGTTGTATGGTTTGAACATGTCTGGCATTGCGCGAGTGTTTTTTAGAGGTAAGTGGCAGTAGTGTCTGAAGACGAGTTAGTTGAGTCGAGATGCAAGTCGAGACGCAAGAGGGCCACTCACGAGAACAATAGCTTGGTGCATTAGTCGAAACAGGAAACCGAGGCTCAAAGCATGTCAGGCATTGGTGGTTGGTGGCAACATCAGTGCCCATTGTGCGACCAAGCAAGCGTGGATGGCCACCCCGGCTCTATTTAAACGGTGGTCAGTGTCTTGCTCAATACCTAAACAATTCACTTGCCTCTCTCATCTTCATGCCAGTAACCCGCGAAATCCGCTGTCTGTTTGGTCCGCGCTATGCGCCCGACGCTAGTCGCAACGTTCACCACGCAGCCCTCATGCGCAAAGCAATCGAGCTCCAGCCCCAGGCAGTGCTTGAGGACCGCTTCGGCCTCTCTTCGAACAAACTGACAGTGGTAATGGGGATGAACTTTACAGAAAGTAAGCTTGGCACGATCCAGATGAGCACGGTGCGTACCTCTCCTTGCTACGCCATCGCCTTGGCCGCTGACAACTCCCCAGAACGTCAATGGCCGTGCCATCCCGACAAACACTCCGACGCCCCCTCTCGAGGCCCGAGCAGCTCTCGCCGCCTATCTCGGAGTGTACGACCTGCTCTGGAAGAAAAAGGGCAATGACTACACCGTCTGGCATGCGGCAGCGTGGCAGAGCAGAACTGGCACACATTTGTGGTGGAGTATCGGGCCACTAACGACATGGGTCCCCGCCCCGACTAGGCCTTGGAGCCGCTTCTGGGCCTGCAGAGGGTCACTGTCGCCCTCCCCGCCGCCACCGCCCTCGTCCCCATCGTTGGTTCCACTCCCGTGCAGACGCCTCCGCCGCGCGGCCACCGGCGCTACGCCAACTTTCCCAGCCTTCCATCCCCACCGACTAGC
Organism: Mycena alexandri; assembly: GCA_029233265.1. Lineage (NCBI taxonomy): Eukaryota > Fungi > Basidiomycota > Agaricomycetes > Agaricales > Mycenaceae > Mycena > Mycena alexandri. The sequence continues at coordinate 168,670 of JARJCM010000015.1, forward strand.
TCTCCCTCTCCCCCTTCTTCTCCCGCCAGCTTTCCCGCCAGCTCCTCGTCTGCCGGTCGCTCGTCGTCTGCCGGTCGCTCGTCGTCTGCCGGTCGCTCGTCGTCTGCCGGTCGCTCGTCCTCTCCTGTCTGCATTGACCTCACCCACATTGACGATGACGAGCCGCGCGCGCGTCCTGCCGAAAAGCGCAAGTTGGTGCACTTGGGCACAATTGAGCTCACTGATGACGAAGAGGACGAGGACACTCGGCCCCGCAAGAAGGCGAAGTTTGCGCATTAATTAATAATTTTGCAAAAATGACGGAGAATATGTACATACCTCCCTCCTCAGCTTCACCGTCAATTCTACTGATCCTCTTGATCCACGAGCTTCGGGCAGTTACTGGAGTACCTGGACCGTGAATTAGTAGCCATTCACAGCGTGAAAAATCATAGCATTACCGTATACAAATATCTTTTCTCATCCTCGCTTGGTCCCACTATTCACATCGCAATTCATAAGATAAATACACCGTGCAGTGATATGATACATTCTGTATTATACTGGTATGTAAAAGAGTCCAAACGAGACACAGAAAATTAAAACAACAGAACCAGGGCACCGACTGAAAGTCGGGCAGGCTTGACTAAAAGTCAAGCCCAAGTACCGCCAGACCGACATATGAAGTCGGTTGCGGGGATCCAGGAGGTCCTTGGGGGCCCTTGCGTTGTCTTCTGTTGCTGCCTGGGGTCGCTGGGTCCGCGTTGAGGAGATGCTAGAGAGGGAGGGAGTTGGCGGAGAGGAAAGATGTCGGAGTGACGTGACATGCACAGCTTCGTATTGATTTCTCACGCAGTCGGCTTCTTTCGTCTTACCTCCTCCAGCTTCCCTCTTCCCTCTTCCCTTGACCAGACTTTTAGTCTGGTCAGCGCATTGCGACTTCATACGTCGTAAACCCTGTCGACTCTCAGTCGATAATGCAAACATCTCCCGCTGAAAAAACCCTGGCCGAATGGAAACAGAGTTGCAATTCCGCGCCTCAACCCCAGCGTCAAATCCAGCCTGCGTCTCCCACCGGTCCCCATTCCGTTGACCTCCTGCGTAACCGCGATCCGACCAAGTCGCTGGGACCTTTTGACGGGAGGGTCGGTGCATTGGCTGAAATTCACGGGGAATACTACTTCGTCACCACCAACACCGACTACGTTCCGACCCTCCCTTCCCTCGAAACTCCTCACCGGGTTTACCTCCGCTCCGACATGCGCTACGGCACGGACGACCCCACTCTTTGGCCCCAGCAGTGGATGCAGCAGTACTGCCATATGCCGCTCATTGCAAAGAAGGGCATGCGCGATGACCTCGCGCCAATGTGGTGGAACCCCTCGCCGCAGGACTGGTTGGTCGGCAGTGCAGTGACTCGCGGGCTTGGACGACTGCAGCCTCGACGACTTTCCCCGCTCGTTGCTGTTGTCAACAAACTGGTCGAGCGATGCACAGAGTACCGGTAGCTGTGTCTCGCTAAAGAAACCACAGCCCGGTAAGCGAACCACCAGATCAATCATTCCCCGACCACCGGGCGTATCAAGCGAACCAAAGGCTCGCAAGAGGTTCAGGTAGTGCCTACAAGTACATGTTCGCCAAGTTCGGTACTTCGGGTACAAAGTTCCGACGACCTGTCATGTTCGATTAGCCAGGTCAACTTCGATGTAAAAGTTCCGAACTAAAGCTCGAATATTTGATGAAAAATAAGGTCATATATTCAGCGTTCGGACGAAGAGGAATTTTGCTGAACCCGTTCGAACCGCCGAACCTGATGCCGAGATCAAGCCGGTCTTGAACATACAAGTCCATACCCAAACGAGGGCACTCAACATCTCTCTTGCGCATACCAACCACGTCAATAGCAAAATGCGAATAAATACACCCAAGTAACCACCTATCGCCCTCAGAGGTCTCCTATTGGCTACTACTGCCTGGAAAATTACATCCTCGATTTCTCTGGCCCGGGGTCTCACACACGGTTCGACGGCATTTTCGGTCTCCCTTTTGTTCGCTGTGACAGAATGAAATTTAGATGGCTTTTTTCGCTATGCGGCCAACATTGTCTCTTACCAGGACCGTGATGACAAGCATCCTATCTCTGCACCTGCTGTTTCATTCTCGACTTCACCGAAAATCCATGGTTTTTTTGACCGGAGCTCCGTCGGCAAGGTCACTGGATAGCGCCGGAAGCTCTTCACACGAATCGCAGAGGCTGTCTGAGTGGTAGGACCACTGCAAGCTCCTTGGTGCGGCAGTTTTTTGGCAGAAAAAATTAGGTTCAGTTCGGGGGTTCAAACTCCTCCGAACACCGAACCAAACCGTTTGAACTTGAACCTGCGGTTCAGGTTCGGGGCTCAGCAAATTGCTGAACCTGAACCGAACCGAACTTTCCCATCATTAGTTGAGACGGGATCGATTTTATCTCCCAGTGAAACACGAAATGTTTGACGAGGGAACGAATATAGAGCTCCTTCTTCCCCGGCTCCGGATTCTTCGACTTGAGGAAAAGGAACCCAAGGGGCAGTCCCGAACCGAAGACTTCACTGAGCAAAGCGTAGCATTCGAACCCGGCCTTGTTGGTGTTGACTGAAAAGTAAATGAATCAGTAAACCATTATTAAGTCACAGAAGCAGCATACAGGTCGAGTCGAGTGCCATCTCCCGTATCTTACCGCCCCATTTTCGAAGTAAGGACGGCAATGCAAAACAAGTTGCTGTCAAACCATCATTTTGATCTTGGGGAATGGGAATGGGTTCGGCTTCATATACGGAACCGTGCGCGCTGAATTCCTTCAGAAGAATCCGGGCAGACTGAACTTCATCATTGTGACGACGCCACTGGGTCTGCTGTTGTTGAAACCAAAGATTGTACACCGCAAGTACACCGCCTTTTTGGTAAAGTCTGGCTGCGGATAGGACTTGAGTACCTCCTTCCACAGCTGTAATAATTCAGTTCCGGCGAATGTTGTTGATTAAGGAACCCGACCTGAGGTGCACGCATGTTTGGGTTATCAGTGATGTACTTTTTGACATCCTCTGGAACGTCGATAGAGACATATTGCTGACGGCACTCCTGATGGCGGACACGGACAAAGCATTGGGTGTCACCCGATGCGGCCCAGATGGTGAGCCAGCCTTCACATGGAAAAGTCTTAAATTGAGCCTTGTCTAGATGTTTGGCCGTGGCACTTTTCTTCGGTTTGTGCTGCCGGCTCGACGACTGGGCGCAATTATACTCGAAGCGTATAGTTGTGCTATTTTTGAATGGATGTGCTGAGTGATAATTAGCCACTCTGGTTAGTAAAGACACTTCTTTTGACCTTCGGGAATGTTCCTTACAGAAATCGGTAGCTGATGGCGTCCCACACAAGCCGAGCAAGTTTATCGGTGAGCTCCTTTTCCTCGATGCCATCCTCCTCAGTCTGCTCACTGTCATCCTTCTCATTCTGCTCAAGGAGAGACAATATATCAATGAGGGCAGAGAGCGAGTTGACATCGCCCGCTTCCGATAACGCTTCCAGATACGTGTCAACAGGCAACACGTCGACACCAATGAAATCTAATGCATCATCCTTGTTCTCTGGGTTCTCCTTCTCCACCGCGCCTCGATTCTGGCGCATGGTATTTGCCGCCTTGTCAAGGCATTTCCTGCAGTTGGCGGTAATCTCGAAGCCGTTGTTACCAAATTTTGCTTTCCAGTTTTGTGCGGAGACATCCTTCTCCTTCCGGCACTTGTTGCAGAACCGAGCTGGCGCCATTGAGACCCTTCAAAGACGCGACGGTAGGCGGCTTGACTGTGTGAGAGGTGAGGTTAACTTGTGTGACAGACTTTGCACATGACCGTGACACGACGTGGATCTGTTGGCGCTGAACAACTCCGCCCTCCATCTCAACCCTGGTAAATACTATATTGAATTTTAGGTCTCAAGTTGCTGCTAGTGCCGGTGGGAACTAGATGTTAAGCTCTAGTACGCTATCTGACCCATTAAACATACTGACTTGACCGCTATTGTCCGCACTGCACTGAAATAAATACAGATAATAGTCACTACAACAGTAAGAGTCCAAATCCCTTACAAGTAGTTGAACTATCCTCTGAGGTTGAAAGCTTCGCCCTGAGGTTGCGCAACAAGTAGGAGGATCAGGGTGATCACTGAGAGCACCGAGATCAGCGGGCCACGTGGTTGCGCAACGGCGTTTAATGCGGCGAACTTCGACATTTGAGATGATACTGTACCGCCGTGTATGGTAGCAACCGTAACGTGTAACGCAGGGCTATTGGGCAGCTGAAATTGACTTTTATGGAAGTTGATGGCAAAGATTCCTGCCATATAAGGCAATAAACGCGAAGCAACCCACGTAGCGCTTGATTTCTGGTTGCTACCATACACGGCGGTACAGTACTGTACTATTATGACCAAAGGTTCACCCGTCACCTCAAAGGTTCACTGGGATCAAGGTTCATTGATCGGCAATCACCAGATATTTCCATAAATGGACAGTCGGCAGGCTCTGGCCGGCAGTTTTCACCCCTATTTCAGGCCAAAAATCGAAATGTCACTCACAGCGCTGGGCCCTCAATTTAATGGGGGTTTAAGTTGTCTGCGCTATTCAAAATATCGCAATATACTTAAAGCGGCCGAAAACCCGATCTGATACTTCGGATTTAAGGCTCGGCGAAATCTAATCGTTAATCCAATCTATCGTAATCCAAATAAAGCTCGCCTAAACTTAAAGTATCGCCACACCTTTCGCAAGCCACAAAATGCAACACAAAATGTAAGGAATAAAAGGTCTTGATATGCGTTCCGAAACTTCAGGTTTAAAGCGGGAAGATATCCTTCTCAATACTTTACATTTCGAGATACGTTTAAAGACCGCTGAAACGGAAAAAAAAAATCTCATTTAAAACTAATTGAAACAGAATACAAAACTTCAAATTTCGAGGGGCTTTAAACTCATCTGCAGATGATCCGCAGATCATCGTTTCCATCGTCAGCTCCGAGTTGTGTGTGTCGCTGGCGGACCTACAGATACAAGCGGGTCCCGCGCATTAACACCTGCGCCGCGTCCGCTGTGAGCTATCACTTTGTGATACGCTCCCTCCGTGGCTGAAAAAGGCAAATACGCACTACGGAGCACGCACAGAAAAAGGTTGCAAAAAACGACACGACCCCGAATCGAACGAGGGACTCGCAATTATGCAATATTGTGAAGAGACTACAATTGCGCGCGTTACCAGTTACGCCACCGGGTCTACACTACAAGACGTCAAAGAAAAGGTGTCGACCCACGGTTGATTCTCTCCTGTGGGGAAAAAAAGGTACATGGCCTGACCTCGAATCGAACGAGGGTCTCGCAATTGTAATATCGTGGAGAAGTGAAACTCGAGTGCGCGCGTTACCAGTTACGCCACCAGGCCTACCACCAAATAAATCCCCAAAGCACCACGGACCTCACGAAAATTAACAAATCGACATGATGCATATGCAGAACACGGAAGAGGTACTACACGGGGTACGGAAAGTGTCGCCACGCAGTACATATCAAGGCTACGGAAGGAGGTGCGAGCTACGGAGTACGGAAATTGGGCGCACGGGCAGCAACGTTACAGTCCGTGGGTTAGGTATCTCCTTCAAGCGCACGGGAGAGCATGGAGATCCTCGCCGCGAGGCAAGGAGGGCAGTGTTGAAAGGGGTCCGTGGACGAATGAGGAACAAGGTCGCGCGCGGCGGTCGGAAAGAAATTAGTATAAAAGCAGGGACGTCCGTAGAAGAATGCATCTTATTACCTCCCACTGCTCATACCTAAGCTACTCCCCCTCGATCATACGGGGTGAGAATCTAGTCAAAATACATACTTGCTCAGGTTGCGCCGCCCTCCGTGGGATCAACCAAGGTCAAATTGGGCCAAAGCTTCAATCAAGGAGGCTTGTCCGTAGTACTTCCGGCTCAATAGAACGAGCCAGGAGGAATTATAGAAAACATCGGCGTTGATAGCTCGCGTGGTTGTAGTACGCGCGGCGAAACTTCCAAACGGCCAGCAGCCCAACTTAGCAGCGTGTAACCGTTGGCTTGGGCCTCGAACGCAGATCCGTGCGCGGAGTACCACCCCCATCGTCGCGGAAGGCTTATCCAATTCGATTATAACCACTTCACGATTCATTCTCACCACTTCGCCACACACACGCCCACGGAATTGACACTCCTTGGCCGTACCACCACAGCGTAGAGAAAAAGCCGGGTTACGAAGGACTACGCTATAACCCGTACGCGTTGTGTTCAACAGTTCTGAAGATACTGCTTGCCCAACCTATACGAGGCAAGGGGATAAGAAAAGAAACCATATAGCCCAGGCATCTCGACACGGAACGGCGTTCATCTTGCGGAGCGTTGCCCCTTCGCGCAAGTGTAGAAAACCCTCCGATCGAAGCTTTCCTGGAAGGCTAGCCCCCCAACGAGGAAATAAATCCTCGAGGAACCTAGCGAGGCTGTTCATTCCGTACGGAAGGAACTGTACCACCACCACCACCCTTTAAAAATACATAACATTGCGTGTACTACAGTAGCAGACGAATCTCCGCGACAGAGAAATTTCCCTCTAGAGGACGAACTAATTTCGTGCTTTTGCCTGACTATACCACACCCGGTCAGACAACTCACGGAACCGCAGTCCGTATCACAACGTTTATTTAGATGACATATTCATCTATTCTAATTCCATTGAAGAACACGAACTGCACCTTGGAAAAGTATTCAACACACCCAGGAAGAACGAATTTTATCTGAAGAAGGAGAAGTTTGACTTATACTCAAAAAAGATGGACTGCCTGGGACATCTCATCGACAACCGGGGATTACATGCAGATGCTGATAGAATGCAGTGAATTCAAGAATGGCGTGAACCCCGTTCGTATCACGACATACAACACTTTTTGGGGTTAGTACAATACTTGGCACAATTTCTGCCCGATATCACTTCATACACCGGACCGTTGGCCGCGATGACACGACATGCAGCGCTATTTGCGTGGCGGCTAATGCACCAAGCATGTTTTGATAATATAAAATATATATGTTCACTGGTTGGGAAATTCAAGTTTTTCGGTAGAATTTTTCGTGAAAAATGTCATTTGTTTTTCAGACATTTTTCACTGAAAATAGTGGTGAAAAATTCAAATTCAAACTTTCTTTCAAATTTTTCACCTTGGGCTCAAAAAATGGTGAAAATATTTCAAGTTTTTCAGCTACTTTTTCAGTGAAAAATGTCTGAAAAACAAACAACATTTTTCACCAAAAATTCTACTGAAAAACTTGAATCTTCCAACCAGTGGTTGTCGGACAGCAATCCTTCGGCCGATTGACGTTACGATTCACAACCCGATCTGGGTTATATGTGATGCATCCGTCTCGGGAGTTGGAGCGATGTCCGGCCAAGGAGTTACATGGCAAACGTGCCGCCCTGCAGGATTCATGTCCAAGAAGTTTACGAGCGCACAACATAATTATTGTGTGTTTGAACAGGAGACCCTGGCCATACTAGAGGTGCTCCTAAAATGGGAGGATAAGTTAATGGGGTATCACATACATGTGGTTACAGACCACAAAGTGTTGGAGTTTTTCAAGGCACAATGGCGCTTGAACAACAGGCAAACACACCGGATGGAGCACCTGTCTCATTTCGATTTTGATATTCGATACATTAAGGGAGAATTGAACAAGGGCGCAGACTGCCTTTCGTGATATTACGAAAATGATGAATGGGACGAGGAACACGACGACCACCTCTATGTAAATGGCTGATGTGTGGCTGGATCGGAGATGGATGATATTCTGTTTGACCGGAAGTCAGAAGTGATCGAGCAGATGAATTGTACCCAGGTAAGAGAACAATTGGCGGCGCTGCGACGAAGTAAGCGGTTAAGTAACCCACTGGAAACACGGGATAAGGAAGCTGCGGCAATGGAGGCAGCGGAACCGGCAGAAGTTGTCATTGAGTGGGAGACAACCCCCACCGAAGAAGTTGACGTGTTTCACTCGTGATCACGCACCGATAATAATACTGCAGAACCAGTGGTGGATCAGGACTTAGTTCCTAGAATTGAAGCGGGGTATAAGGAAGATAAGTTCTTCTCCAAAGTAATTAATGACCCACTAGCGTTTGCGATGTTCGAACTGTAAGATGAACTTCTTTACACTCGGAACCGCGGTGGAGAGGAGGTACTCTGCATCCCAGACGTGAGAATGGGGGAGTATCGACTCCAGGGCATGTTAGTCGAACAAGCTCACGCGGCTATCGGCCATTTTGCAACCCAACGAACCGGCAACTATCTCCGGTGTTGGTATTGGTGCCCGAAAATTTCACACAAAGTACGAACCTTTTGTGAGGGATGCGAATTTTGCAAAACTAGCAAAGATAACACACAGGCACCAGCAGGAAAGCTGCATTCCTTACCAATACCCACCAAACCCTGGGAATCCATTTCGGTGGATTTTTTAGGACCGTTCCCAAAATCGAGGGGATTCAATTATGTTTGGATGGTATTGTGCAGACTCACGAGTGAGGTACACCTCATTCCTGTTAATACCACAACCAAAGCAACAGAGTTAGCCCGAATATATGTGTGGGAAATTGTGAGACTACACGGCTTACCGCGGAGTATCGTCTCTGACAGAGACTCAAAGTTTACTTCAATGTGGTGGCAGGAAGTGCACCGAATTTTGGGAGCGAAATTACTAATGTCAACGGCTTTCCATCCACAAACTGAGGGAGCCACAGAACGGATAAATCGTTCCATCGGACAAATCCTGTGAACAGTGGTGCACCCAGACCAGAAAGATTGGGAGGAAAAGTTACCAATGGTGGAGTTCGCATTGAACTCCAGTATCAATGCGTCAGCAACGTTTGCACCATTCGAGTTAACGTGGGGATACATGCCCTCGATGATTAGGGAAATTAATCCAGAAAATAAACAACTCACAAAAGGAGTTATTAAATTTAGCGGAGGCCCATGATGTGATAATTGCCGCGCGGGTATTCTCTACAATTCAGGTGAATAAGCATTGCAGTAACGAACCAAAACTCACCGCAGGGATGCTGGTGTATTTGTCAACAAAGAATTTATCGCTTCCCAAAGGAAGGGCTAAGAAACTACTGCCCAGATTTATGGGGCCATACAGAATACAGAAGGTGTTGCCCGAATGCTCGGATTATGAGCTGGAATTACCTGAGGTATTGGCTTCTAGACGGGTGCATAACAGGGTTCATGTAAGTTTGTTGAGGCCATTCATCGCGAACTGCGATAACTTGTTTCCTAACTGAGCACGCCCCGAGGCGTACAACTTTGGCGCACCGGCCGAAGATGAATGGCTGGTAAGCTCAATTATAGGGCACCGGTGGGCGGACAACAGTGTTGAATTCCACGTACAGTGGAACTTGGGGGATACTACATGGGAGAAATTCTCTGAAGTTAAGCTACTGAGTGCGCTGTCAACTACAAGAAGTTTTGTAGATGGAAAGTTTAACTGGGTTGACGTTGCCCAAGTACTTCCAAGTGGTTCGTAAAATGCACAAAGTAAAACTTTAGGTGATGTTTCCAGTGTGAATGAGGCCGATTTACTTATTACACGTAAGTACGGTCTTCAGGCAGGTATCAACAGGGTTTCAGATAGGTATCAACGTGGTTTCTTGCTTATAATTGGCTTGTGGACTGTCAAAAGAAGGTGTGAGTAGTGATCGAGAACAACCGAAGGCTACTGATGATGCTTACTTGTATACCGGTGTATTCCAAGCAAGATCCGTGACGTGGGTTAATTTTGTGAGGCTTCGGCGTGTAATTCAGTAATTGCTTATGTAATTCAGACAGGTGTAATCTTGGCTTGACAGGCTTCAGGTGGACTTCCGGGTGCTTTTAACCAGCTTTCAGTGATCACCTAGTGTTTTACTACAATCTAATGCTACACTTAGGGTGCTTAGGACAAATAACTTGTCTTTGGCAGATGGCAGAGAGATTTGAAGGGCCCATCAGCAAACAGTGAATTGTTCAGTAGCCGCCGGCCAAAGATATCGACCGTTCGTAGTCCCAGTAGTCGTTTGACGGAACCCGATGGTCGTTGGTAGTTCTGGTAGCCCAACGGCAACGGATCAGTAGCACGCAGTAGCCGCCACCACCCGGTCAGTAGCGGCAGATAGCCGAGGTCCTGAGAAATGATGAATGGAAGAGAGAAAAAGGTTCCGGCGGGCTCAGACCGCACAGAGCTTGAAAGTTCTGGTGATGAAAGTCTCAAACTTCCCCTATTCGATGTGCCAGTTTGCGGCAAGAAATTGTCGAAAAGAGCTAAGTCATTCAAACTCCGCCCGCACGTGTCAAATTGCGTGATCATTCCGTGATCCACACGTGTTGGTTGATACCGTCGTGCGCTCTCTTTCTTCCTTTCCCCCCATCTCCCTCCTGCCGACCTTCCCCTTTTTCTCCCTCTCCGACCCTCACCGCTTGCTCTCAAGCCATCCACATGCATCCAAGTCCTCGCTCCGGTGCCTGAAAACCCCGCTGGACTCTGCACGTTGTCTTCTCTTCACTTTCGCACTTCGGCAGTGTCGCACATTGCTCTCAAGACACTCAAGACCTCAAATAACCCAAGTCTCTTACACCCAAGTCAGCAAGACGCACATTCCTTGCCCAAGCCAAGGACCTCAACTCGATCTAATCACATCTTGTTGCACCCGCAATTTACATCAGTCCTGTCGAGGCCTCAAGATCGTCTCTGTCCTCCAAAACTTCCAGGCACCTCAATTACACTCTCTGCAAATATCAACAGCAAGTGCATAGCCTGTCTTCGGCGCAAGAACCCTGGCTGCGGGACTTTAGTGGGACTTGAATACGACGTGTGCGTGCTCGCATTACTATTCCTTCCCACAACTAACATCGTTATGCTTATTATAGGTGTTCTACCTTTCCCTACATCCCCGCCGTGACCACCGCCAACCTACTTCACTCACCGCCGACCTGCTTCAAAGCTTAGGTCTTCTTCGCACACCTGTTAGATCAGCTGTGTACTTAATCTAGTTGAATGCATTATATCTCTCCTGCACCAATTTGGTTTCCTCTGCAACATCTGACCCCGACTACAGCTAGATACCATTAGCTATTGTGAGATATCAAGGACTACTGAGTCTGCAAGCCACTGCTACTAAGGGCTACCAGGTGGCTACTGAGTCTCGCTGCCAGGGCTACCAGCGGCTACCGAGTCTTGGCGGGGGGCTACCAGGAGCTTCATATGGGGGTACTAGACTACGGCGCTACCCCGGATACTGAGTCAACGTAGCGCGACATAGTCAAGGCATTTTTTTGCTGATGGGGGAAAGTGATCTTATTGCAAAAACTCAGCCTCCTTACATACTGTTCTACAATTTCGTTTTCGGGACTCCGGATCAATTCTACAGGTACTGCCGGCCTTCTTTTGACTGTGCTTTGCACTGTTAACTGTGCTTTCCTGTGTTGCTGGACTGTGCAAACTGCGCTTTTTATGACTCCTGTTGACTTGGCATGACTCCTTCTGACTCCCTTTTTGACTCCTTTTGACTCCTTCTCTTTAATCCTGTTGATGTGATTGATTGATCGGCTAATCCGGCCTGGTCGGCCCGTTCCTAATTCGGAAGTAAGTCCCTTTTACAGCCATTTGCGGAACTTAGGGCGAGGGCTGTTTTTTTTAAAAAACACTTTTCAACGAAAATCATTATTGTGAGCTCAGTTCTTGTCTGCTTGCCTTGTGAATATGCTCATGGTGTTCGCAATGCAAATGCGGAGGGCACCACGGTCCTCGTTCTCCCTGATGCGATCATAATTGCCTTATTGGGAAAATGTCGCCCTTTTGGACAGGACTTGTCGCATCCTCTGTGCTGTGGTCAGATTGACCTATAAATTTGATATGATGTCTTTATGAGTATCACTGAGGGCTGGACGGACCGGGATTTTGAATGTGTGTCTTAGTTCACTGGTATTCTGCATTCTCATAACGTGGATATCTGAATACCTTGTATACAAGAAATAAATACAATATGAGGAAATACTGGTCCGTCCAGCCCTCCTTAATACTCATAAAGACATAATATCAAATTTATAGGTCAATCTGACCACAGCACAGAGGATGCGACAAATTCTGTACAAAAAGGGCAACATTTTCCCATTATGATCGCATCAGGGAAAAGGAAGACCGTGATGCCCTCCGCATTTTCATTGCGGACACAATGAGCATATTCTCAAGGCAAACGGACAAAAATTGAGCTCAAAATGACCATTCTCGTTTAAAAGTGTGAAAGAAAAAAAAGAAAAAAAGGACCCGCGCCCTAAGTTCCGCAAATAGCTGTAACTTGTTAAATGTCTTGTATATCCTCATCATTGTGCTGCCGCTCCATTCGCGTCGCTCCGTCTCGTTCAAGGATGTCCAAAGAGTAAGAAACATCCTTCAGTTCAGTAAGCTCTCTGAGGGCTGTCAATTGCCCGCAAACTGTGCACCCGGCTTCTTCGAACACCGCTGGGTCCATTTCTCCACAAAAATCACGCGCAATTGTGCACAGTAATTTGTCCGATGGAGGTCGTGGTGGGAATTCTGGTTCTCGCATCTTCGGAGTTGTGCGAAGACGAGCTTTCTCTGAAGCTAATAAACGTGCATTCTTCCTCTGCCGAGCGGTGCTGGGCTCAGGATTGATAGCTTTACGCTTATGTGATTTTCTCTGAGCAGCCTTGGCCATTCGGGCCAACTTCTTCTTGTCAAGAGGTGTTAAAGTGTCAACAATTCCTTTATCTGATTTGATGTTGGAAGAGAAAACTGTGGCATATGTTTCACACCGTGAACAGCGGTGGGAGTCGAACTTGTTTTGTAACTCTAGCACGGTGGAGTTGTATCTGTGAGGAATTCCATGAATGACTGCAATTTCCTTCAAGGATGGCTTAGGCAAGTATTCGATCAGCTCCCTAATGGGAATGGTCCGCCAAACATAATTAGGGTGGATCTTGACCAAATCCCGGGCCTCTCCAATGCTAAGATGGGCAACATAAGTAAATTCCGAGACTTTGAGGTCCTCAGGCTCTTCTGACCAACTGGTATGCTCTAACAACAGGGAAGCAGGTACCGTCTTTGGTGCACGACCACCACCAACAACCTTATTGGGTTTCTGAATCTCCAGAGTGTCACCGCAAAGATAAGTCATTTCAATGTGCTTCCACCATGATGAAATCCCGAGAACATACACAATAATCAGAAGGCTAACAAGGTCAAGAGATTTAAAAACAAGATGTTCCTCTGTGAATCGGACTCGATGAAGGAGGGCAGAAAAGTCATGTGCTCGAGTGGTATGCCGAATTGTTTGCAGTCGCATTGCCACAAATTGAGGATAAAGTCTCTGAGCTGCAGTGTGTTCTGCTGGAAACACAATTGATTCCCATGTGTAAAGAGAACGTGCGAGGAAAGACAGCACAGCATGTCTCCACGGTTTGAGATACTTCAACATGCGGGAGTACCAGCTGAAGAAGAGGTGATATACCGGCAATAATTTCGGAAGCAATATAACACCTGTATGTTGCGCGGCCCGAGAATTCAGCCACCAGATGTCAACTCCTGGCATGCTTGTCCCTGTGCGATGTTTTACAGAAATGAAAATTGAGTCTGGACTATCATAATCCTGAGGCGGGGGTTCAACAACATAGACATAGTCCCAGGGCGCATGCAAAACATAATCATAGTCCGGGCGGAGGACACACAAAGCATAATCATAGTCCCCACTCGGGACACCCTGTGGGCCAACGTAATTGTTATAGTCCCTACTCGGGACACCCTGAGGGCCAACGTAATTGTCATAGTCCCTACTCGGGACACCCTGAGGGCCAACATAATTGTCATAGTCCCTACTCGGGACACCCTGAGGGCCAACATAATTGTCATAGTCCGCACTCGGGACACCCTGAGGGCCAACGTAATTGTCATAGTCCGCACTCGGGACACCCTGAGGGCCAACGTAGTTGTCATAGTCCGCATTCGGGACGCCCTGAGGGCCAACATAATTGTCATAGTCCCGAGGGACGGCCCAATAGGGGCCACTGTCATAGTCCCGTGGAATATTACATCTGGAAGGACAGCCCATCAGACTACTGGCGTAGTCTTGGGCAGTTTGACCCGGGCCAACATCCGCAGTAGGATGGAAGTACATGTCTGTAAGAAAGAGTCAAGAACAAGCCAATGACGCAGAAAGTTCGCTCTTACCGGGGTCTCCACTGTGGTTTGAGCAACCATACTCGCAGGACATTACGGGGGAACCGTCTAAAGGAGAAAAATGAGGTCCAACAGAAGACTTCCGGTGTAAGGACTAACATGGTAGCGTCCCGCTGACAGTAAGAGGAGGGGGAAACCAGATGAAAGCTGCTGGGTCGGCCATATTGGTTGGGACAGGCAGAGTCTGCGTCCGAAGCAAGAGAGGCCGATCCAGTTTCTGGGTCCAAGCTATGCCTCCGCATCCATCATAGAAGTCCTTTGCAGCGGCGAGTGGATGATATAAGTCCCAAATAGAAGAGTCCGGAGTGCCGATTTGGTAGAGTGGGTTAGCTGCAGGAGCCAGGCTCAGCAGCATGAGAGTGGATTGGTTGAGGAGCATAATGGTAGAAGGTAAGATTGAGAGAATTGATTTCGATCTGACCGCGGATTGATGATCATGGCCGGAACCGTAATCCGACTCAGCGTGTCGGCTCCGCTGATCCCGAACTACGGCACACAGAGTGCAGTCCGGCTCAAGTCAAATGTCATAAAGCGCAGTCCGGCTCGAGTCAAATGCCGGGCAGTGTATGGCAGTGAACACTCAGATTACTTGCAGGAAGTGCGAAGCAACATTGATAATAAATCTGAAGTACAATGTTGTAGTCTAAGTGATTAAATACTAAAGGGTCTTATTGTAATACGGAAAGGAGATATGTACGGTTCCATGCGGAAGTAACAATAAGGTTACATCCGAAAGGGGTGGAAGAAGTCAGGTGACTTGGAAGAAGTAGTTTGGACAATAAGTAAGAAGTCCTGAACAAGGCGGACAATAAGGATGTTGCCTTATGGCGCGATACGGACTTCTGAAGGAAGTCTGCCGTGCTCCGACGGAGCGGAGTCGGGGGTCCGATCAAAGCCATTTGGCCATCCTCGGACCTAGGTCCGAAGGATCGGGACATGGATATAACGGTTGCAGAACAAGAGTAAAAGGAAAAGGAAAAGAAAAAGAAGACAATACTGCCATCCCAGTTTCGAAAAAACTCACTCACCTATCCCACCTCCACCACAAAGGGAGGGCTTGGTAGCAGCCCTCGGGAACCAGAAGGCTCTAGGGAGTATTACCAGCAGCTCCTTGCCGCTTGTCCCCGGTCTTATGCTTTCCACCTCGGGATAATTGTTTCCATCCCACTCGTCTTCAAGAATGCCGTAGTCTTCTGGAAGGATATTAGGGTGGGACAGCATGTTGTCGAGGAGTTCTAGGAAGGTGTTCTCCGCATCGAGGTCTTGGAAAGGAGAGTGGTGTCGAGCGACTTTTATAGGTTGGTGGCGCATATTTTGAGCCAGATCATCTTCGATCTGATTCTCGAGAGCTTCCTCTGGAGTGGGCTCAGAGTCGGTCTCATCCTCGTCTTCATCTTCCTCTGAAGCACCAGCCCCGGTGCGGTGTCGAGAACGACGAAGACGGGGACCCGCAACCCCATAATAACGACTAATCACATCGGGATGGAGTCCGTCTAGCGGATCATCGCGGTAAACACCCTCTGTGGTCTGGCCGAGAAAGCGAATGTCCTGGGCCCGAAAAATCAATACCAGCAGTTAATGAAGTTCTCATAACTTACGGCTGGGCTCTGATTGCTGGTCATTCGACCGGAAATAGGGTGTAAGTTCCACTCTTCTTGAAATTCCTGGCAGTCTTTGTTGAGCGCCGGGAGAAATAACCGATGCAGCAGCCATAAATGACCGGGATTCTTGCGATCCAGATGGTGGAGCCTTCCCAGTCGTGTGAAGAATGCCCGCCAGCGGCGCGCGAATTGTGTTCCTACTTCTACCCACAACCGTTCGATCTGAGTATTGCGGGTAGACCTGAAATGCATCAAGATGCGGAGATGACAAGAGAAAAACAAAACGCACGAGCCCAGACCCTCGATGCATCACCATCCATATCGCAACCTTGGTATTTTCACCACCGCGGTCGCCACGCATTCGCAAGGGTGTACCGTAAGCTTGGATGGCGTCCATGAACACCTGGAGTACGGTGGTCGCAAGATTGTTTGTGCTTGCTCTTAAACCGGTAACCTTTGGAGGAAAATATGTGAGATCAAGGCGACAGAGCGATGCGATAGAACCTTGCTTACTGTTCTACAGTAGCCATCTATGAAGCCATGTATCACGATGCCCCACCAAATTAGCTTGTGGTGGCCGTCACAATGCGAGAGATAATTGCGGCGGGGAACTTTGTAACGTCGACGTTTGATGGCAAGATGGGTTCTGAGAGCCTGCCCGAGCGCGTCAACTCGTTTCAGAGAGTGGCGTGCTCGCTCTTTCTGTACGCGGAGGCCATTGCGGCGGAAGTGACCCCGGAGGTAACGCAGTCCCGAGGCGGGCTTTTTAGCCTTGTACTGGCGTCCAGCTCGTCGTCGTCCAGTGTGTCTAATCTCTTGTCCACTCCGAGCTCTCTCATCCTCTTTCGCAGTGTATTGCGATGAATTCCGAGAGCAGCCGCGAGAGTACCGTGTTTAATATTGCGATTGGATGAGGTGGCTTCCTTGGGGTAAGGCTCCAACCATTTAGTTTTTATTTAGTTGAGCCCGTAAACTAAACCTAAATGGTATCTAAACGGTTTATAAACGGTTTAAAAACGGTTTAAAATAGTATTTTTTTGAGTGCAAAAAATAATAATAGGAAAACACCGTAACTAGCCTCGACCGCAATCCAGCGTTGCTGCCTTCAACAATCCCTCCTTTATCCACATCTTGAGTAACATTGCCTCCGTAATTGTGTCCGCCTTCATTGAGGCGCGAGTCTCCCGGCAGAGATGGCGCGCGCTGGAGAACAAACGTTCAACCGAGACTGGTACCCGGGATAGCCAAAAAATCGCGGGCCATGCGTAATACCAGCTTGAACTCGGCTTCTTGCTCCTACGGAAATTATCTTCAGTACAAGACAAAATTGCCATAGAAGTACACTCACCTTCCACCTTCAGCGGGTTGTTCGGATCGCCGGCGTGACCCTTGAATGCGCTCTAAAACCGCTCGATTTCGGGGACTTCAACCACCTGCGGCGCAGTGTCAGCGACATCTACCATACATATATCATCCAAGAAGGATTTGAATGAGCCGGGAGTTGAGCGCGCAGCGGGGGCGGCGGGCTGACCGTGGGCGATACACATCTGAGTGTCTTGTAAGACAGCCTGGTGCACGGAGCTAGGAGGCTCCCCAGTGAGCCGAGATGCAGCGGTCTGGTTTCGTTTCGGGCGGGGCTTTGGCGGGGGATTACTAGTCGACATGGCGGGAGGAAAAGACGTGTCCGGTCGCATTCAGGTCACATTTTATCAGCCGTGCTCTGCCGATGGATCTCAATGGAAGGTTGTGGAAGGGCGGAACACAGGACAAATGATGGGCTTGTAAACACACGGATGAGGTTCCGAGATCACCAGAATCGGCTCCAAGTCTTTGCTGCCGCCGGTAAATTGCGCGAAAATCTAACGGTTTAAACTGTTTAAAATCGTTATGTTTACAGTTTGCCGGCCCCTCCAAACTAAACCTAAATAAAAACGGTTTTAAGGGTTTAAAACCATTTATAAACACAAATGGTTGGAGCCTTACCTTGGGGTACTCTGGGTCGACGTGCTTTCGCGGCCGGCCTAGTCGACCTGTCTGTTCCTCGGACACGGGTTGGAGGAGCTCGATTTCATCTCTCTCTCTGACATCAACGGTCAATGCTGGAATTTAAGGGTGTTTTGCAAATTGAGGCGACTTACATTCCTTCTGCAGTGAGTGCGGAGACCTGTAGCTCATAGACAAGGGGACCAAAAATCTCTGCACATGCATGAATCCACAGCTGCGGGACCTCGCCATCCATTCCCTCCAGAACTGGAATCATTGTATCGATTATATTGGAAGAGAGAAGCTTGTAGCGGAGAGGATCACTGTCCTCCTCCCGAAGTGTTTGTAATGCTCGGACATACACATTGTCGAGGAGTTGGCGGGCAGTAATAACATTGGCAGACCATGGGAGTGGATTTTGAGGAAGTGCAGGTATATTGTCTGGAAATTCGAAGGGTTCCATGGTGGTAGGAGACGGAGACGCGGGCATCATGTGATCGCTGTTTTCTTCTCTTCCTGCTCCATCATGTCGAGACACGACTCGCTGTATTTTGCGGATGGTACTCTCACTTTGCAGGTAAAAGACTTCACATTGGTACAAGGTCATGCCTAATTTATTTCAGGATCTAGACGGCACCCTGTTCAATG
Organism: Mycena alexandri; assembly: GCA_029233265.1. NCBI lineage: Eukaryota > Fungi > Basidiomycota > Agaricomycetes > Agaricales > Mycenaceae > Mycena > Mycena alexandri. The sequence continues at coordinate 187,189 of JARJCM010000015.1, forward strand.
TATATCGACACCATTTCATTGCCAAGAGCGGTTTCTTCAGCGGGATGCTCACCTTGCCCAGTCCAGACCAGCCTACACCGATACAGAATGCCAGTAATGGCATTAGTGATAGTACGGCAGTACCTCTGCCCCCGAATTTCACGACCGTCGAGTATGAGAAATTCCTGAACTTCATTTTCAATGTTGGAAGGTGCATCATTCAGTTTCTGATACCCAGGAAGCTAAACACCTATTATATTCTGACAGCTGGAGCCTAGATATTCCCCTCGTTACGGACCTCTGCGCCATTTTGAAGACCAGCCATTTCTTCGCCGCGGAATCAGGTGTCCAATATGCCGTCCATTATCTGCAAGCCCATGCCAATTTCCCTGCCGCGCTGCGATTCAGGATGGGATGTGACTATAGTATTGTTAGTTGGGTTAAGGCTGCCTTCGACGACCTCGTCGCCGTCCCAGTGATCGATATGACCGTCGAGGACGAGGCGCTACTTGGCACACAGGCTTTCCGGGCATTGGTGTTGACACAGGCCAAGGTTACAGACCATCGTATGTCCCTCGCCGTGTGTCCGCCTCTACCAACCCATGCCACATGGTGCCGCAACCCTGCGTACTGTCAGACGCAGTGGGAGAGTGCGTGGACCTCGATAGCCGGCCCATTAGGCTGGCTGATCAAAGAGGAGCTTTCCGGCGCTGAAATTCACAACAAGCTTGACCTCTGGGTGCCGATGGCAATGACTGGCGAGTGTCGGCTTCTGACGTGTTCACGCCTCAAGGAGGACCTCAAAAGGGAGGAGGTGATCATAGATAGCGCAGTGACAGCACTCATTAGACTGGTAGTGGTGTAGGCCGTAGGTACTTCAGTGTTGTGGTCGAAATAGAGCGCGAAAGTTGCCAAAGAAGGCGCGAAACATTGTGAATATATAGCGCGTAGAAATGTTGCAATGAATAGCGCGCGAAAGTCTTCCAAAATGGCGCGTGAAAATGGTTCGAGTCTTGCGCAAAGTTGCCAAAGAATGGGCGCGAATTGTTGTGAATGTAGCGGGGGAAAGGCTGTAATAAATAGCGCGCAAAACCTTCTGAAAAGGCGCGCGAAAAGGTTTCGAGTCTGCAGGCGAGAAGTTTCAAACAGGTCGCGCGAATGTGGAGGGTGGAAAGTAGCGCGGGAAACCAAATTGTATGGCGCGATTTGTACATGTAGCGCGAATCATTAATGTGCAAAGCGAACGTCATAACCATTCACTACTGCCAATCAAGTGCTAACCCCGCCGACTTGCTCACCAAAATTCTTCCCCGCGACACTACTTCCCGGCTTCGCCGCATAATAGGGGGACTTTGCTGATACTACTGGATAGCGCGGTCAGGGGAAGTGTTGTAGTTTGACCCCGCCATCCAGTTACAAGTCTATAAAATTTATTTTTAGACTTGTTATTTACCCACGGTTTCCGAGCCAGTGGACCTGTATTTTCTGAAATGATGTATGCTTTTCGTGTTGGAACACTTTACTTTTAAGGTAATTTGATTGCTGCTTACCTTACCTCTTTTTACTCATCTTCACGTGTTCTCAACTTAATTATCTTGAACCCATCGGCCATAGAAATCAGTGTTCGCCCTAAAGGCCTTTAGGGCGACCCGAAATTTGCCAAAGGCCTTACAAAGGGTAAAGGCTTTGGTCAAAGGGCACGGCAAAGGCCTTTGATCAATTTCCCACGCAGTCTGACACTGGCAATTTTATTCGTGGCCAACACAATTTCTACGCACGGTACTCTTCATCTGAGTGTATCTCCACACCCATCGTCTGGAATGTCATCCTCAGTAGCATTGGCCAGCTCTTCCATCATGATTTCCTCCGCTTTCACTGGCATGACCTTCGTGAATGGTTAGCCTCACGTTTGCCCGTATGAAGTTCCGTCCCGCCAAATAACACCTGCAGTGTGAGTGGTTTCCATGCAGGACGTCGGTGCGAGGAAAAAAGAGAGAATATCAAAAAGACAAACCAAAATGAAGTAGCATACACGTGAGCGCCAAAGGCTTTGGCAAAGGGCAAAATTTTGAGCCAGATCCCCAAAGGCCTTTGCAAAGGCCCCTCAAAGGCCTTTGCCCTTTGGGCGAACACTGATAGAAATAGATCCGACATGATTGGAAGTGGCCGGCAAGCGGCGGGCACAAACAGGGTTCTAGTCGTCGGTATGATCAAGCGGACTGCTGGCGTACAAGACACCGAGAGCATCCGAGAGCACCTGAGAGCACTAAGTTAAATCATGGAGTCAGCAGAAATGACAAGTGATCACGTTTGTGTGCAAGTCACGTGTCGTTTTTCGCAGACATTCTCTGACCTCTGAGCACAAACCGTCACTTCGTTCCTGTTTGTGAATCATGCGAACAGTGCTATCAGATGGGATATAACAATGCGAACAATCCTTGATTGGGACACATTGTCCTTCACCCTTCATATCCATCCTTTCGTCCATTGCCTTTGATCTTTTTATTTCCAGATCATTGAATGTCCAACTCTTTTCAGGTATAGAATCAATGTATGCTTTCGCTTTTCACTCATTTAACAGCTAATTTGTGCGCCTTGGCTGCACTTTTTCAACATACCAACCAAATATACTGCAACAAACTCCGGGTTCTAGAGAAATTAGCTGGGTCATGGCACACAATCTGAGTAGGCAGAAATTGTCCTTTTCATGTGTGGAACCACCCTGTGCATTCACTTTTCACTCATTTACCAGCTAACCTGTGCACCTTGCCCAAACTTTTTCAAACTGCCAACGACATATACTGCAACAAACTCCGGGTTGTAGGAAAGTTAGCAGGGTCATGGCACACTATCTGAGTCATCATAGGCCGCCCATTTTATGTGTAGAATCACCCTATGCATTTACCTTTCACTCATTTACCAGCTAACCTGTGCACCTTGCCCGAACTTTTTCAACCAGCCAACCAAACATACTGCAACAAACTCTGGGTTGTAAGAAAATCAGTGGGGTCATGGTACACAATCTGAGTGGGCATAAACCTTCTTCTTCATGTTTAGAATCACCCTCTCCATTCACTTTTCACTCATTTACCAGCCTACCTGTGCAACCTGCCCAAACTTTCTCAACATGCCGACCAAACATACTGCAACAAACTCCGGGTTGTAAGAAAATCAGTGGGGTCATGGCACACAATCTGAGTGAGCAGAAACCTTTTTCATGTGATGTTTTTAAGGGCTACAATATCTGTTTCTCGGCTTCGATAGCACTCCTTCCAATAACATTGGGTCATGGGTTCAATAGGTAAATTAAAACCGCGATGGATTAATAGATGTACAGCAATGGTGCTCAGGCCTAAGTTTCTGTACTGCAAAATGACGATGAACCACTCCACCTAAGGCCCTACGTGTTATATGTAGTAATAGTAAACACAAAAGGCCGAAGGCCAGACTTGTACTGCCATGCGCCAGCAATGGCCCTCAAACACAAGTCCCGATGGGGACGCCGCGACTACGCGCGATGTTTGGTTCACGGGGGTCATGTATTTAGTAGAGGCCTGCGGCCGATCTCTTCAGACTGAAGAGAACGGTCGCAGGTGAGTAATATGTATCTACATCACTAAACGCTATTGACCCAACACCGTTGCGCAAACACGGTGTGACCCGGTGATCTCGGTGATCCCCCGCCTCTGCGCAACTCAACAGTGTTGCGCAACACTTCTAAGCAGCTTCTAAGTACCTCAATGAACTTGTATAGAGGTTTAATGGGGAAATTATCATTCTGAAGCTATTCTCGTGCTCCTGAGATGCCTGTTCTCCCAATGTTCTCTACAAATATAACTTGTATTTTACGGTGGATCCACTATGAAAACAATCAGAGGGTTGTCAAACACATATTCCAATTTATTGACATGGCTCAAGATTTTTAAAGACCGAAAAACGACTTGCACCACTGGAGTAAGAAGAAAACGGTAAAGTAAAAAGAAGTAAGTGCAACATGATTCGAACCCTTGACCATCACAAACTGTGAATATTCAAGCGCAACTCAGCACACCAAGTAGACTAAAGTACGATCGAATTAGGACACCTTAGAGAATATATTGAGCTAAATTTCATGCTGGCAGCAGTAAACCTATATTGAATTTTTACACTGGGCTCTGGAATGGACGGCGACACTACATTTGACACTTGAAAAATATTTGAAAGAATTATAGAACCCCACGAAAACCTTTTCAGAGTACATGCAGGACCTATAGTGTTGCGCAACACGGCTGAAGTTGAAGTTGCGCAAAGGCGTCCAATCACCGAGATCACCGGGTCACGTGTCTGCGCAACGGTGTTGGGTCAATAGCGTTTAGTTCTACATCCAATACATTCAGACTGAAGAGAACGGTCGCAGAACTCTTACCTACAACAGTTCATTTTTCCCGTAGGCTTCCCCGCGGTCCACAATCTGCCTGGCGCATCCGTTAAGACCGAGAATCGTTTAAATGACAATGCCGCGCGCACTTTGACTTCTCCTTTCCGCTACACTTCCATAACGAATGGCGCAGCGGAAAGAGTTCCCGCTATCTCACGAGAAATCGCTGCGCACGATATGCGCCAAGTGTGGTTTTCTTCAACGTCGTCCTTATAATTACAAGACCTACTAGCACTCTAGATTCTGCGCTCAGACCTCAGCACATCCGCTTATTGTAAGGCCTTCATCCTAATTTTCCAATTCCTTTCCCTCTCCGTTTCATTGAGTATACTGATTACTCCCGGCGCGAATATAATCGTCGACCCCATTCTATAGCGACAATTCCTCCTTCGCCATGCAATGTTTATCCAACCTTGCACTGGTATCTAACCTCGTAGCGGCAGGGAGGTTTTCTATGTATATTGAATTCTATTGACCCTCCTCTTCCATCGCCTTTGACTTCCATGTTTCGGGGCTTCCAACCTGCTGTCGACTGCAGGTGATACTATTCCGCCCTTCTCATTCATGCTCACCGTTTAGTCTCCCACTCTTCCCCGAAGTTCTCTCGATAGCAATTGCGACGTTGAACAGCACAAGTCAGTTCGCGTCCGATGGGGCATTGTCTCGTAGCCCTATCTATAACATACGACCACCCCTATCGATATCTTCGTACCTATCTATAGTGAGACATCTGTGCATCTGTGCATCTTTCATCTGTCATTCTTCCATCCTTCCAAGTAGTATAGCCTTCATCTTATATCTGTCACCTGGTTCAGGTGACTGGTGACGGGGGCTCATGAACTGAACCATTTTGGCATGGGTAGAAAGGTGCTGCAATCCAACGCTTGTGCTCCGTAACTGTTGCAACACGAGCACTCTCGCACTTGTGGTTTCCGGTGGTTTCGCTCGGATTTTTTGGAAGGAATACTTGCGCCACAAGTGAATAGGGTGTTTCGTAATAATAAATCCGACCCACAGATGCGTACGTACGAGAGTACATATAGGACACAAAACACAGCAATTGACTAAATTAAATGGAAGCCTACGTAGCATTAGCTCCTTGCACATGCTACAGTGCGTGAACTTCATTCCCTCCTTTCTTGTGGCCTATGTCCTCCGCCGTAGACTCGAAATGCTGGAAAGGTACCGATCAATTAACAGCTCCCAGCGTGGATATGGGAACTTGCAGTCATAACTATGACGTCTGTGTTGTTGTCGACTGTGGTGCCGCCGGCTCCTGTCGACTTGCTTTTGTGGGCAAATTTCAGGCCGGCGAGTTTAGGAGAGTTGCCGCCATCGTTCCAGAAAGAGGTTTGAATGTGTAGGGGGCCACCGCCGGACCCAACGTCCGTTCCTCCTGCTTGCAGAAGGGGCGCGCGGGCATTAAGGGTAGCCATGAGCACGTTGCTATACCTGATCATCTTCAATCAACTTGCTTCAGCAACTAGAATTTCTTCGTACAATCGACCCAAAATGAGGAAGCTGCGGTAGAATAATCATCAGATATAATATAAAAGCGTACGATGGATGGGACAGACAGGATGAAATGGAAATTCCACTCGTTACAAGTGAGCCAAAGGGTGAGCTCCATTATGGCCCCAATGCTAGTCACTGCCCCGCTTTCAATGCTGAAGCGAATTAATCTGTTGATCATTCCCGCAGTTTGGCTGAACAGGGTCTTGGATTTGCGGCGAGAGAGCTTGTAAGCACTATATTAGCTGGAATTTAAGGGTATGCAGATACTGTACATACGATGGTAACCAGAGATATAGTGATGAGATTATCTGCAACGAGGTCCGCCGAGAGCCAAAGCTGTTGAACGAATGATGTGATGTTAGCTCGGTGCAGCTACGTGGTGGACTAGAGAAAGAGACACCGTAATTTCCCGCGACACACTGTACACAGCTTCGTAAGAATCTCCCATAACTTGTATCTAACACATATGTGAGACCCATGAACATCACTGTTTGCACTTTGTGTCACCCTGATTCCGAAGTAGAAGGTTGCGGCCATTTGAAGAATTATTATCTAGAGAGTTTGTTTCAGCAACTGTATTTGGTTTCAAAGAAAAAGTGCCCGGGCTTACGCAAATAATTAGAAGGGGCAACCAGATAACACGATTCATCAGCTGCCAAATGCGCCAGGTGTAAAACCCTTGCGCAATTCCCGCAACTAATAAACACTGAGAGAGGAATGATTCAAGCCGATATAAACCTTACGCAAGCCGTTGAGGAGCACCAGAGGTACCCAGGACCAGTTGAATGCGAACAAGCGGTCGACATCACCCCAACCACTTCCAAACAGAAGCCATGCCGCGATCATTTGGAAGAACATGAAAACCGACTCGAGGAAGAACAGGACCCACACTGTGCGGAGCGACGATTCGTCTGTCATCAGAGGGTGGAGCAAAGAAAGAACTCACCGAGCCACTTGATTTCGATTCGGTCTTTCGGGGACAGCTGCGAGTATATGTCTGGACAAATTAGGATACCTCGCCCTCTTCTAGAAATAAAAGTATACTTACAAACTTGAACAACCAGCACACCGTAGAGCCCGAAGCTCCACATGAATCCGAGGACCTGGAGAAACAGTTAATTATAGGGCGCACGCAGTCCATGGAGTTCATGGATTGCACCATTGGTCCAGTGCTGTGAGCTATTAGTATGGTACGGCATGGTACACAACAGCTGAACTCACAGTAAAGGAACATTCACGCCGGGAATGACGAGAGGTGCCATTAGAGATTGAAGCTTGAGGGCAAGGATCCAGAGCCGCAGATTTATATCCCCTGGCACTGATCCCACCTGGGGTGCCATAATTATTTTTGTGGCCTCAACACTGCTCCGGGTTGGCCCACTGTCAGGTGTCGGGAGGATTTCTTCCACGGCGACGGCGAAGGGTCGTAGAAAAAGATAGACGAAAGACAATGACGCATTGGACGAGCCAAGTTATTGCACGCCCTTCATGATTTTTCATCAGCCTTTTGACATTTTGATTGTCGGTTGTTTGGGGTTGTCAGGTTGCGGCAACTTGACAACCTCGAAAATCTTCAAATTAGCGGTAAAAAAAAGTGTACTGAATAGTTTCAATGTAAAACTGTGCTAGAAGCCTAAGCACTGCGGCAAGTATAATCACAAATCTTTTTTTGGAAAAGACAAATTTTGGTCTTGCACGGGCTCGAACTCTCGAGGTTGTTCAGAAGATTACATAGGGTTGTGAGGTTGTGAGGTTGCGCGAAGTTGCGCCGATTTTGGTGGGGTTGCGAGGTTGCACAACCTGACAATCAAAAATGTCAAAAGTCTGATGATCCCACGGATTAGAAGTCCCGTGATTAAGGGAGCTCAAAGTTGGCCGAGCTCTCGTAGCTGGTTTTGTATCTCGTTCTCAAGCTGGTTTCCAAGTCGAGAGATACGGCGGAAAATCTGACGTCCCCATCGGAATTTCGTAGCTCAAATACACGTATCTTGACACATGTTTCCCCAAATGGACTCAGTGCCCCTGTTTCCTCGTTGTCGTGCATTAGGGCCTCTAGGACACTGCAGAACATGTAAGATAGGTAATATTGAGTAACTACGGTGGGTATGGGTCATATGACGCGTCCTACACGCGTCTGAACGCGTCCGCGGTTGATGCTTTTGATAGGAGCAAATCAATCATCATCAGCCCCATATTGATGCTCTCTGTGTAGTTTTCCACTTCCATGGCTCGAAAGACCGTCCATGAACAGGTTCATGTCTATGGCACTCCGTAGCCTTCTAAGGCCTCCAGAAACTGCTCAGGAGCACGCGGAACAACTGGGCTTCGACATCGCGACACTTATTGCGATCGCGCAGACAAGATACATCAATGGCCGTCCTCCCGTCTTGAAGATGGGAAACCTACACTTGGCCTGGGCTTACGCACAAAGTCCCAGTGATCACCAGCGGTTTATTAACATGCTACGCGTCACCCCAGAAGTCTTTCGATTTGTTTTGAATCTTGTTTTGAATCTCATTGATCAAAATGAAGTCTTTTATAATGACTCAAACAACGGGCAGACACCTGTGGAGCAGCAGCTCGCTGTTACCTTCTATCGCATGGGCAACGGGAGAGGAATATTTCATTTAGGTGTTACTACTTTGGGACGGATGCCGAAAGAGCACGTGCAGATCGGCCCCAAATATGACGCAGATACGGAAAAAGTCGTAGCTGGTTCTGTATCTAGATACGAAGACTAGATACGAAAACCCGAGGTGCCAGCTCGGCCAACTTTGAGCTCCCCTATTACAGCGGGAAATGATGCCTTGCATGTCTATTTTCGTGCGTTTCCCGGTCACGTCTCCCCTCGTCTCCCGCGCAAGAACAGATTTGATTGAACATCAGACTTTTGACATTTTTGATTGTCAGGTTGTACAACCTCGCAACCAACTCGCAACCCCACCAAAATCGGCGCAACCTCGCGCAACCTCACAACCGCGCATTGGAACGAGGTTTTCGCCAACAAGCCAGACAAGCCACTACTTTGGCTCAGTCTTGTGCCCAGGTAAGATGGATGATTCTCTACAAAATCTCACCAGGTGAGTAAATCCCAATGGAAGTTCGTGAGGCGGTGCACGCGGTTCGTCCGATGTTGAAGATTACATGGGTTAACAAAATTGGATACAAGCGACAGGAAATCGTCGGTCCCACATTCTGTCGTCGCCGTAGCTGCCCGCGTTCTCCCAGGTCGAATAAGTACAACAGCGGAGCCATGCTGAACAATGACACCTGTCTCAGTGTCTGAGCCAGTGACAGTCTACAGATCTGGAGTTGTGATACAGTACGTGAGATAGAGCCAATCAACGAGGTATTGCTGTAAAGGGTCCGCTGCCATTTCGTTGACAGAGGTTCTTCCTATCTATCTAATACGAAGAGATAGGGCCCACCACGCAGATGTGTCGGGGAAACAGGTCATTTCCAGGTCTCGGGGAACCATCCAGATTCCATCTATAAGGCCTGAAATTAACTTATAGACAGGGTCGGTGAACCGAGTTCACATCTATACGTCAAGGAATCTGAAGCACAAAATACTGCCATAAAGTAGTCGGAACCCATGAAAGTAGGGTCAGTCCGAAAAGCAAGGTGTGGAATTTCTGGCGATGGTTTTGGCTCTAAAAACTGTGTTCCGATCCGTTTTCCAGGATTCTGATTATGCTGATGTGTTTTCACAACTCGTTCATGAAGTTTCACCGATTTTTTAATCCCATACCTTCAAAGGTGGTGCAGATCCCATTCTGGGATGTTGTCTGATGGGAAATTGTTCAAATTTGGCTGAAATTCAACATGCGATGCTCGGTATTCCACTAAAATGCAGGACTCAACTTGAGATAAGGAAATTGTCTGAATCCTCTCCTCCTGGGCTTTAGGGAATCACACCGTACGTACGTACCGTATACGGTACGTGACAAGATCCGTGAATACGGAAGACGAGCCGTACAGCTCATATGGTCAGAATACTGTACCATTACGTTCAAATCGACAGTCACACGTCACGCACCCCCCTGTCGATGTCGAATTTCAGTCGTGGTCATGCGTCACCCGGGCCTCTGTCGAAGCTCCAGCGCATCACACCCGGCCCCCAAATCGCCCAAAAACTGCGAAAAACACCAAATTTCCGATACAAATGTCGAAATTTTCGGGGTGTCACGCGAAATTTCGGCAGCTGTCGAATTGTCGAATTGGTCGAACCAGTCACGCGTCACCCCCCTTAACAATTTGAACGTAATGGTACAGTAATACAATAACAGGTGGCTACTGCCCAAGGGTCCATTACATTAAATCTGGGGAGTTGCCGTACAGCCACAATGCCTCATATAAGGGCTCCCGGCACTGTTGATGGCGGCTCTGGAGGCCGTCGGAGTTTGAAATAAAGGTCATTAAACCATAAATCAATTAAAATGGTTGAAATTGATGGCTGTCAGTATTGGGTTGGGACTGATGGCTCCGGCCATTGCCTTGAAATTGATGGCTGTTCGTATTGGGGTGCTATAGCGGGCCGTATTGGGTTGCAATTGATGCCTGGTTGCTTTAAAAGCCAATATTGGTGGGTTTCGGATCCGACGGCTCGGATTTTATCCATACGTGGATCTTGTCGTTATAATCGTACATTTGGGAGAGGCAATATTCCAGATACTGCGGGGATATTTCCCATTGAATAGTAGTGTCGTCGATAAAGATTGGTCGGCAGTCGACAGTATTCGTGCCCTGGGGGCGTAGAGCACCACGGGTGCCCTAAACATATTATATGAGAAGCCGGGAATGACTGATTTCGGTTTTCCAAGTTCTCGGACGGCCTCGGAATCCGGTTCCGAGTACTCGGCGCTCCAGAAATTCACTGATACCGTTGTTGTTGGCCGGGAACGCGGATTTATTCCGTTCCGCCCTATGCAAAATCCACGTCCAGGGTCTCGACGATCGAGAAGTTGTCGGCTTCGATAAAAGTCCCGCGCTTCGGCTCTTTCCTGCGGCTCGCAACGGTCACGACCCTCCCCATGTTAGGGCAAGTGAGCGTGAGATCCTGCGTGCCATCGATGTGGTCCTTGGTCTGGCACTCGGTGAACCGGAAGAAGGGACGGCCGAGTAATATGTCGAACGGGGCTCCGTCCACTACATGCGCCTGAAGCAAGAGATCGATCCCGCTGAAACGGCGCGTTTGCAATGTGCTGCCATCTAGCTACATTTTGCGTTTTTTAGAGCTAGCGCATGACGAAGTCTGCTAGCTTCTATTAGGCACATTACTAGCTTCTCAGGGCTACAAACTAGCAATGGGAACTCTGTTCGGTGGTACAAAGGAGAGTCAGAGTGAGCTCCGGCTGCTGGCTGTAGTACGAGTTATAGTGCTAGGCGCGGTTTACAAGCGTTACACTAGGCGAATACACGCATCAAGGAGATAAACATACAGGTCTAGTACCTCAGAGTGTCAAGGATTCTATGAACGAGGACCAACGGCTGCACAGACGGAGCTTTGGTCGGAGCTAGCGCAGAGTAGGAACGAGCACGAGCGAGCTAGCAGGTGTAGGAAGGCGGCTAGTACCCAAGCAGCTGGACAGACCCTGTTGAAGTCGATATAGTAGTGGCCGAAGTGGCGCTAGCTGAGACAATGCGAAGGGACCAACTATAGGGGTATAGGAGTATACCCCCCCAGCAGGTCAGGTGATGGACGTGACGCGATCCAAAGAGCCTAACGAAGACAAATAGCAGAAACAGTGAATTCATGTTGAGATGGAGCAGTGGATGAACGCTAGGATGTTCAGTCCGTAAGATAGCGGGGTGGAATGGTGTGATTATGAGCAAGCTGCACCGGGAATAGTAGTTCCGGAGTGGGGTTGCACATGGAGAGTTGCTCGGGTGCAGACTAGCACGCTGAGAAAGGCAATTATACCCGGTTTGCTGTCGAGATGGTCAGATAGTTGACCAGCTAGGCAGGCCCAGACCAAGAATAGAGCCGGCTCGTCTTCCGGAGGTGGTCGCATGACCAGAACATCGGCCTGTTTTACTCATTTCTCTTTACCTCATCATTTTCTCTCTGAACAGTATATAAAGCCTCATAAAATACCGCTAGAGACCAGTTCATGCCCCGCTCATTGCTCAGTCGATAAGGGTGTGCTCAGGCCAGTCGAAGCGGAGATAAAGTACCTTCTCTGTTGTAGTCCAGTCTATAAGAATCACAGTGTTGTTTGTTGGATCCAGAAGTAACTGTGTGAACCAATAAGTCGAAGCTTCGCATTGGGAGTTTGTGAGCGGTGCCATTCTCCACGTATAAATCAGGACCGAGAGCACAAGAGTTTAAGTTTGAGAGTTGTGGCTAGCTTTGTGGTGGACTTCAGTGGTAGCTACACATTGGGTGACCAGGAAACACCTCCCGTAAAACGGACCACGCCCGGCACAGCACTTTGGTAGAACTGCCAGTCGATTCATTGACCGACTAGTTGAGCTAAGAGAATACTCGGGGTCCTTAATAAGCCCAAGTGTAACAGAAAAGAGCTTGGATTCAGAGGAGTCTAAGTCGGCCGTTAGCAGCATTCAGCTAGCCAAGCCATAGAGGAAGTGCAGAAGAAGCAGCATAGCCCGTTATTGGGAGTTTTCAGATAGACACTTCATTTACCTCGCCTAGGACGACTGCACTTTGTGCGTCCACCTAGTAAACATCCTTATCACCCCCAAACCTGTACATCCCAACCTTGGGAAGTCTTGTTTCGGAACGTCAAGGGTAGCTAGCGAATAGTGTGGTGTTTGTTTAGTTGGGATAGTTGAGGCCATAATTCAATTCTCGTTGTGCTAGGAATCCAAACCAGTAGTCGCATACTACGGCTCGGACCCGAACTCACTGAGGAAGACGCGCTTAGTCTTAGTGAAGTATAAGTAGGGGATTTGGTGTTGTGTTAGGTTTGTGTGTGGTGTGTTAGTGTTCAGCTAGCCCGCATTCAGAGCTTATTTAGCCCATTTTCACTGTTAGCGCATCTTGCCCGTTTCACCGCCGAGGGAGAATTTTACGTTCTTGACCAACCCGGCGGTCGTACTCTGGTTTGAATCTGCCGATTCCATAACCAGGGTTTTCTCCGGCGACAGATGGACACCGAGTTCCTGCCAGACACTGCGGTTCATCGCAACAATCTCTGAACCGGTGTCGAGAGTGCAAGTGATGGGACAGTGCTCATTGACCGTGATGTCAAGCACCCGGAGCGAGTCGATTGGGGAAGCGGTGAGCAAGGTCGTCCTTGGTTCCTCCATGTGGGTATAGCGCATTACGAGTGCTGGGGTTTCGCCATAAAAGGAAGATTCAACCGTGGGAATCCTTTTTGTAACCGTTGCGTCGCGATAATGACGACGGAACTCGGCCGAAAGCATGCAAAGCTCTTCGTGAGACACCAAAATTTTGTTTTTCTGGGCTCTCTCGATGACGACCTTTTTGACCATTTCCGGGTTCTCGCAGGTTGCCTGATATTTGAACGCCGGAAGCGGAGGCTGAGTTTTAGCTTCAACGGGTTTGGCGGCAGGCTGGATCTCGATTGTGGGTTTCAGGGAAGACTTTGCTGGTGCCTTCTTCTGAATAACCACTTCCGGGACCGGTTTTTTAGGCCTTGTCCGCTCATTCGCCCAAACTGCTGCTTCCTCCTCCGTTTGCGCCAACGGGTTGGGGACCTCCCCGAAGGCCATCGTCTGGACTGGCACGCTAGACGCGTAGGTCATGGCATTGGCGATATGCGGGGGCTGCTCGCGCTCGAACGTCTCGATCCGAGCTGCCGGAGCCGGCTCAGGTGGGTGCTGCGGATGTTGCTGGCGCGCTGGATTCTGATTCAACCAACACTCGATTCGTTCGGCCAAATTGTGCCCAGTAATTGCTCGGGGAACGAACTGCCCATTCGGCAGGACTATTTTATTGTCCGCGTTCCTGAAGCACTTCCCGTCCCGCATGAAGTCCCCTGCGACTGGGCACTCCCGTAGGAAATGGTCGTGTGCCGAGCAAAACCCGCACTCCCCTGCTGGGAAGCCAGTTCCCCGATTGCTCGGACCATCATTCCACGGCTGGCGCGGCGCATAGTTGTACCGCTGTTGATAACCGCCTCGATTCCCGTTCGAGTTGTAACCTCCCGAGTACTCGGGACGGTATTGCTGGGGCTGCGGAGGCGGCGGCTGGTACGCAGGCTGAGGCTCTGCCGCTGTTACTTGGTACATCGGGTACGAGGGAGCACTCAGGCGAGTAGCAGTTCGAGTTATCGCCTGGGTGAGGGACTGCATGTCCACGTGGTGATGTTCGTTCATTTTCGCAAAAGCGTTGCTGAGGTCGACCATCTCCTTTTTAATGGAGACAGCACCTTCGGTGTCGGTAATCGTGCCCAGGCTCTCCAGAACGTAGTGACCGGCCTTGACCAGGTCCTCTAGTTCGTATGGTTTGCCGCTCGGGTGGTTCGGCTTCACGATTTCGAGTCGTCGGAAGACTCTGCCGCGGAAGCCATCGTCGAGGCCTCGAGGAAATTCCTTCTGCGCCTCCATTGCAGACATTTTCCCTTCCTTTGTCAACTGCGCCGTGATGGTTTTGAACTTCCGGTAATACTCGGAGGGGTCATCTCGGGTCTTTATTTTCCTGATCGACCTGTCGGTGATGAAGGTCTCGAGGTCCTGGGCGGTGAAGAGCCTATCTCCATCGGCGCCTGGGTACAAGTCCTCGATTTTGGCCTTGAACGCAGCCCAAGTCGGAGGTGCGTTCGGGTCCAAATGACCCTTCCACAGAAGTTCATCTTCCCTCTCGATGTAGCGCATGGCTATCTTCATTTTCTCCGCGTCCGTAGTACATTCGTAGGACTCGGCAATCTCCTCTATGTCCTCCCAATAACGCTTTATGCTGAGCGCTTTCCCATCTAATTCCGGGACCCCACGGCCCGTACGTCCAGGAAGAGGTTTCGGGTTCGGGTGATTCGTCTGGGGAAAGTACGACAGGCGACTCGGTGGTCAAAGTCTGTGTCTCGGTTGTCGGGACTGAATCAAGTGATGATTCGGGAGAGAGAGCCGTTGGAATTGACTCTGGCGAAGAGGCGAGGGAGGTCAAAGGTGACTCCTGCGTGGTTGGCGGATGGACAATGGGCGAGGGTGTACCGACTGGTGTAGATACCGAGGTAGTCGGATCGTTCTCGACGAGGTTAACCTCTTCGAATACTGTCCTGGCGGAGCGAGCTTTGAGCCGCTGACTCCGGGCGACACTTTGTCTGGCAGAAGCTAGGACCTTTGCTCTTTCAGGATCCACGATAAAAAAACCCTCGCGGTGGGCTCCAGTTGTGATAAGGACCGCGGTGCCACTAGGCGAATATGTGGGATCACAAAGTGGCTGGTTCGTCCTCTAGGGCTCTTTAAAGTTGGTTCCTAATATAACGTGAGGCTGTAGGTGGTCTGCCTTGTTGCATCCGAGTGTGTGTGTTGGTCGAAGGTCGAAGGTGTGTGTGTGTGTGTGCGAGACCCGAGTGCTCGGGACGGGCTGAAGGCGGTTTACGAGTGCTCGGAAGGGACATTGGCGGTGTCCGGTAACCTGTAGTCAGTATTTTCGGATATATAAATGAAAGGCAAATCCTTGAGACGATGTCCCTTGGCGGTGGTGACGAACAAGCGTGTTGGTGGTCAACTCAAGGATGTAATTGGGGGATAGAGGTACAAGGTCAGGATAAGAACTCAGTGTTGGACTAGAGTCCTCGACTGGAACTGTCTCCTTGTGGTAGCTGACTGGGAACTGAATCCAAAAGTCCACAAGGAATTGACTGACTACCTTCGATTCGTCCGACATCTTTTATACCTTTTCCAAGCCAGTCACGTTGTCCGTCCCGTCGGCGTCCACAGCCTCGTTCCACATGCTCCTCGAGCCTCTTTCGACCTTCCGTGGCATTTCTGAGCTCCCAGACTGCCGATATTCGCGGACGTTGAGCTTCACGAGCACTCAGAGGTGTCGAAATTCCGAAATAGCGCCGTTTCCGAGTGTTCGTAAGGGATTCGCGATGTTCTGAGTCGTCGGATGGTGGTGGAATAGGTTATAATGGTGGATAGGACGTGGGGGAATGGTCATTTGGTCGCAGACATGGCTATCCTGCCGTCGAGGGTCGCTCAAGAGTTGTTTGTAACGTTGTATGGGGGCTCGGAAATGGCGCAAGTTCGTAAGTCGCAACGGTGCGCGTGGTCAGGTCTCCCCGTGAAGCCCGAGCGTGCCTGGCGTGCCTGGTTGCCATCCTGGCCGGGTTCGGTGCTCGTACGAGTTGTCGTAAAACACTGGAATCATCGAGTAACGAGTTGTTGGAAGTAGATCCGAATGAGGCAAGGTCGTTTCCTAATAGCGTGAATCTTGAGTGAGTGGGAATTCCGAGCCGTCACGTCTCGTCCAGACAAGCCATGAGGCGGTGTGAGCAGTGCAGCGCGAACACAAGCCTAACAGCGGTCAAGGTTTTTTTTACTGCTGCGCCTCTGTAGCTTGATGAAACAACATTGAATATGCATAGGTGAGTTCTTCTTAATACATCTAAAATTCGATTTTTGATCGAGTTGTAATCCGTCGGTGAGCCCGCGACGGCCGTCCCGTTGTCCGTCCCGTTCCGTGGAGAATTCTGAACTCTTCGCGACGGGACGGGTTCGCCCGTTCGACTCCCGTTGAAACGACGGCCGTGCCCGTCGACGGGACGGCGTGCAGCCCTAGTTTGTACCACAGGAACTTGAGGTTGAGGTTGAGGCCAAAGTGCAAAGGTACTTGAACTCGAAATCGGCGCAGATTCTCAGGTAGATTGATAGCAGAGAATACGGTAGAAGAAGATTAGAAAGGGAGTCAATAAAAACTGAGTGGTAGTTCATGCGGCGGAAATGTGAGGTTGCCAAAGTGCAGAAGTACTTGAACTTGAAATCGGAGAGGATTCTCAGGTAAATTAATAAACACATTGAATAAAAGGTGTACTTGTCCCGCGGCGCAAGCAAACCAAGGTCAATTGAAATTGCAAAGAGCTACGAGGCAAGGTTAGTGTTAAAATTGATGGCAACAATTGAAAAAGACCTGGAACCAAAGCTGCACTGCAAGGCCAAAAAAATTTGAAGATGATAAGTTCCCCGGAAAGGCGGGCAAGGGGAGCGAGTCAAGCTTGGAATGCATCTGGACGAAGAGATTAGGAAGAACGAAATAAAAACAGCACGTACCCAGCAAGTAGTTCAAAATTAAGAGGCAGGTCGAGGATTTTGGAGCTCAGCATGGAAGTTTGAGGTCGCTCCGGCCGCTACAACATGAGAACGGTCGAAAGTAAGTATTCCATGCGACAGAACTGAGAGATTTCGAAACTTGGGTGGAGGGGGAGTGGATCCCGGTAAGTTGACACCAGAAAATGTAGAGAATAATGAATAAAGAAAGGTACTTACTGGTACCAACGTCTGAGTATTTTACGAGGACTAAAATTAGTCTTCGTTTTTAGATTCCCCTTCACCCACAAAAGTGTGACTTTGGGGCATCAATAGAAATTCATATCTCCGGGGGCCCCTTCATTTCTTGTTACCTGCCATCAGTAAGAAATGTAACCTGATTCCGGGTTACTGACCTTTTGTATGCTTTTCATACATTGCCGAGGGCGGCCAACAAGTTAGGTCACATCAGTCACATCAGGCTGTGTTTAGGCTGTGTCTGTCAAGTTCCGACGGCTGCCGGTGGCTTGCATCATCCTCCGGCATGAATTTTTGACACCCCTAAAAACCCCGAGGCCCACCGGATATTTTGTGTCATCCCCGGCATGAATTTTGGGTTTATGTGTCAATTCCGACGGCTGCCGGTGGCCTGCATCATCCCCCGGCATGAATTCTGACTAAAACTTGACCCCCAAAAAACCCCGAGGCCCGCCCGGTGTTTGCATCATCCCCAGCATAAATTTCAGGTTTATCAACTCAAACTCTCAATTTATTTACACCACCATGCACCAAATCTGCACCATGACGGTGATAAGCCGTGAAAATGACTACGCGTGAAAAGAGGCAAATCTTTTCATTTTAAACGTGAACTATTTCGCTGGCAAGCTATCATATAGAGTGGTTTGTGACCTCGCACAAGTCCGACTCAATGGTCCAGATGGCTAGGCAGACCCTGTTATGTGCAAACTGTTCTATGGGCAGGGAGTACCACTGATAGTTGAGTCGCTGAACACCAAGTACACAAACTAGACGGATATGTAATAAGATTTGGAAAGGCCAAAGTGTCAGCCAGACCACCTACTACTGTGCCAATTTGTAGGGAGGCAACGGCCTGAGGATCGTGACAAACCGGTTGCCTATTTTCTAGGCAACGGGCCCTACCGTTACCGTGACGGTTGCCTACATAGGCAACGGCTAATTATTATTTTGGGGATTTTTTTCGATTTTTTGCGGCTGTTTTCAATGTCACGATTTTTTTAAAGCAACCGACCTTACCGTGACCGTGACCCGCCGGAAAATAAGCAACGCAACGGGCGGCCCGTGACCGTGATCGTTGCCTCCCTACAAATTGGCACAGTACGAGGGGGAGTAAAATGAACTATACCAGTAACAAAGACTTCGAGTTCTGAACCAAACACGCTCAACTATTTGCTTGCAGCTGTTTCGACTTGGGATGCGACGCGAACTACCACGTGGCACGGTGCAGTGCCAAGGCTTAAAGTGTTTCTCCAGCCCGGGAAACCAACCGAGGCACAATGTCTACATTTGGAGCATGTGATTGAACCCGGAAAGCCAACCGAACCAAGGAACAGCTTGGCCTCCATCTCAGTGTGAGCTATCACTTTGTGATACGCTCCCTCCGTGGCTGAAAAAGGCAAACACGCACTATGGAGCACGCACAGAAAAAGGAAGGAATGTTGCAAACACGACCTGACCTCAAATCGAACGAGGGACTCGCATTTGAATATTATGAGGAGAAGTCGACTGCAAATGCGCGCAGTACCATTACGCCACCAGGTCTACACTACAAACATCAAAGAAAAGGAGTCGACCCACGGTTGATTCTCTCCCGTGGGAAAAAGTGTACACAACCTGACTTGCCTTGTGGGGCCATTGCTACGCATGGCATGTACGAGGACTTTTCCTTTTTTCAAAGTGATCTCTGAGGTAAAGATATCTGAGCTGGGTGGGACCGGAGTGGGACCCAGTGTGGACAACTTTGATTAGCTTAAAAGTTGATACATCACTATGCACCAGAGTATGCAATTGAGAGAAGAAACTCTGGTGCGCGCCTGTACCGTATCCTGATCACTGAATCTATGTACCTGATATGGCCACTCAGATGTGAGTGTGTCATTGGGGACGACAGCGTACCACCGGCCAAGAACAAAATCCATAATAGGTGAGTATGGACCATGAACGACCGCCTCGAAATAGATATGAATCTTACGAATGAGTTGAAGTTGAATTACTCTCTATCATCTGTCTTAGTCCTAGAGACGCGGCAGGGAACCATGCCAAGAAATTGGCTTCGTCAACCTGAAGTTTTTGTGGGTATAGCATCAAAAGGATCACGGTAATCCCCACCCCCCCTCTTCTCAGTCATCCTCGGATGATGAGCGGGTCGGCTAGTAGAGATGTTGAGCCCTACGCTGTCGCACATGTGGCGTGCGTAAATACATTTCCTCGGGTGATTATCTTACAACTGTTTTGGGGGTCGAGAGTTCCCCGTCCTTACGTGGCTGCTGCCCTCATCACGATTGCTCGCCCCCCCTTCATTACTGCGTTCAACCATGTTCTCAACCAGTGCTCGGCGAGACCCGCCAATCTTGATTTGCCGGAGCTCCGTAGGCCTCGGCGCAACAGCGGCCTCTCGGCATGCCTCGGCATGCGTGTCAAGACGCTCGGGGTTGTCGAGCCAATATCAGTGTTTAGGGGGTCAGTGCATACCCGTTCGCACCGGGGTGGCACAAACCTCAGCCAAGTCTGTTCATCCTCGAGTATATATACAAGAGTGGTTGCAAGTTTTCCCCTGCAGGAGTCAAGGAAATTGGGGAGATGACTGTCCAAATATTGTTCATCGACGCAGCATCGACCGGTTGTAATCCCATTGTTAAGCCACACCCGGCAATCTAAGCCAATAATTTGTAAAGTGAAATGAACCAGATGAAAGCTGCTGGGTTGGCCATATTACAGCTCTTTGTGGATGTAATGACACTAGCTAAATTTAGGAAGAAAGAACAACTTTTGATCCGACCTTTTGTCTCGCTCGTTTCTCGCTCAAAACTGAATAGATTAGTAGTCTGTAGTTGACCGCGCCACCGGTGTTCGCTCGCCCACCTTATTACCAATCATTTGGCAGGTGATTACAAATCACTTTTCCCCTCCCTTCCCACTGCTCCCTACATCCTCCAGCAGTTGAAATTCAACCAAATCGGTGCACTATACTACCTTATGAAGGGATCTACCCCTTCAGAATATTTTTATTCTATGCCTTTGAGCTTGGACTAATATCTCGGTGTTTGGCGCATGCCGGGCATCAAATTTCGGCATCCTCGTTCTTGAAGCTTCGCAACGAAATTTAGCTGCATAGAACACTTGGGCCGATGAAAAACGCGTCGAAGGACTCACCTCAACACCCGAGAAAATTTGTGATTTGTCATAAGCGGGCGAGCGATCAACTGATCACCCTAATCAACAGACTACAACTTGCGAGGTACGAGCAAAATGTTGTAGCGTCTGTCTACAAGAGACTAATAGATTAGGGTCATTTCAACGGTTTTGAGAACAGCTTAAGCAGGCCTATCAATTTCTATGGGTCTCACTCCTTAGTTGGAATTTTTCAGGTACCCCATAATTCGGCCTTGGGGTGCCGAACTCGAATGGAGTTTGTCATTACTAGGTCAGTTCTGATCCGATTTTCCTGAAACCAGGTGCATATTGAAGGTGGGGATCTGGCAAAGGCTACCATGACAACACACAATGCTTCTGTACCAAGGTAACTGAAGTCTTCACCATTTTGGAGATATTATGTTCCGCAAGATGTACACCAGGTGTGAGACAAACCTCACATAATCTGCCTGATCTAGTGTGATTGCCTCTCCTCCCCAATTATAAAACCGTTGGTATCAAGTGAATTGAATAAAAAAACACGGAGCTATTGGACTCACAAGTTGTGGTTGAAACGGCAAGGTGCAAATTTTGGGACCGACTGTTCGAGCGAGTTAAGACTTTCAAAAGGTATCACTCGAACGCTTAGCTTCGCGCCTTTCCAACACGCCAACAACCAGCCAAATCCGTTCAGTTTTGAACAAGAAACGAGCGAGACAAAACATTGAATCAAAAGTTGTTCTTTCTTTCTAAATTTAGCTAGTGTCATTACATCCGCAAAGAGCTGTAATTGGAGCAGGCACTGTCAGCGTCCGAAGCAGGAGAGATTGATCCAGTTTCTGGGTGCTCCGGCTCCGACTCCATTATGGAAGTCACTGCGGAGTGCCAATTTGTAGAGTGGGTTAGCTGGAGCCAGGCTCAATATTAACGAGCTCGGAGCACCAGCATAATGGTAGAAGGGTAGTAAGCAAGTAGTAAGTAAGATTGAGAGTTGCCAATTGAGAGAATTGATTTCAACCCGACCGCGGATCGGGGATCATGGCCGGAATCGCAATCTGACTCAGCCCGTTCATGGCTCCGCCGATCCCGAACTGCGGCGCACACAAAGCACAGTCCGCTCGAGTCAAATGCCGGGCAGTGCAGGGCAGTGAACACAGCAAATGGTGACAGATGTGACCATCTGTTGGCCGAGCACGGCAAAGTAACCAAATATGAAAAAAGAGTAAGATCCCCGGAGTTAGCTTACGTTCCGTTGACAGCAGGTAAGTAAAAATCTAATAGCCATCAGGCTCGCAATTGTTCCCCCTTGTCACGCATTTTATGGGTTGGGAATGAATATAAAAACGAGGACAACTTACGTTTGGTCCTCGTAACCTCGAATCGAACGAGGGTCTCGCATTTGGAGGATTACGAGTCACTGTGACTTTTCACAGTACTACAAATGCGCGCGTTACCAGTTACGCCACCAGATCTACTCTACGAACGCCAAAGAAAAGGAGTTGACACACGGTTGATTCTCTCCGGGTTGATTCTCTCCCGTGGGAAAAAGTCACCAGGACTGGCGTACACGACCTGACCTCGAATTGAACGAGGGTCTCACATTCCAATATTACAAGGAAAACACAGTAAATGCACGTGTTACCAGTTACGCCACCAGGCCTACCACTGCAAAAACCCCCAAATCACCACGGTCCTCACGAAAATTAACAAATCGACATGATGCATACGCAGAACACGGAACGGTAAACATCGCCGACGCGGAGTGCTGCACGGAGTACGGAAAGTGTCGCCACGCGGCACATATCAAAGCTACGGAAGGAGGTGCGAGCTACGGAGTACGGAAATTGGGCGCACGGGCAGCAACGTTACAGTCCGGGAGTTAGGTATCTCCTTCAAGCGCACGGGAAAGCATGGAGATCCCCGCCGCGAGGCAAGGAGGGCAGTGTTGAAAGGGGTCCGTGGACGAATGAGGAATAAGGTCGCGCGCGGCGGTCGGAAAGAAATTAGTCAAAAAAGCAGGAACGTCCGTAGAATGCATCTTATTACCTCCCACTGCTCATACCTAAGCTACTCCCCCTCGATCATACGGGGTGAGAATCTAGTCAAATACATACTCGCTCAGGTTGCGCTGCCCTCCGTGGGACCAACCAAGGTCAATTTGGACCGAAGCTTCAATCAAGGAGGCTTGTCCGTAGTACTTCCGGCTTAATAGAACGAGCCAGAAGGAATTATAGAAAACATCGGCGTTGATAGCTCGCGTGGTTGTAGAACGCGCGGCGAAACTTCCAAACGGCTAGCAGCCCAACTTAGCAGCGTGTAACCGTTGGCTTGGGCCTCGAACGCAGATCCGTGCGTGGAGTACCACCCCCATCGTTGCGGAAGGCTTATCCGATTCGATTATAACCACTCCACAATTCATTCTCACCACTTCGCCACACGCACGCCCACGGAATTGACACTCCTTGGTCGTACCACCACAGCGTAGAGAAAAAGCCGGGTTACGAATATAACCCGTACGCATTGTGTTCAACAGTTCTGAAGATACTGCTTGCCCAACCTATACGAGGCAAGGGGATAAGAAAAGAAACCATATAGCCCAGGCATCTCGACACGGAACGGCGTTCATCTTGCGGAGCGTTGCCCTTCGCGCAAGTGTAGAAAACCCTCTGATTGAAGCTTTCCTGGAAGGCTAGCCCCCAACGAGGAAATAAATCCTCGAGGAACCTAGCGAGACTGTTCATTCCGTACGGAAGGAACTGTACCACCACCACCACCATTTTAAAATACATAACATTGCGTGTACTACCGTAGCAGACGAATCTCCGCGACAGAGAAATTTCCCTCTAGAGGACGAACTAATTTCGTGCTTTTGCCTGACTATACCGCACCTGGTCAGACAACTCACGGAACCGCAGTCCGTATCACATCGGATAGCCAAATGAACTATTTGGGGGAGAACCTAACCCTTCGATCAGTACGATCAAAGAGATGCCGAAGTGATCCGGAAAGTTGAACCAAGGGCCAAAGTACGACTGTGTACAAATGGCGCTACCAATATCTTGCCTAGTCACAAACTAGAAGGGCTAACATGCCAGCGTGCACTTCAGGTAGGCTGGAGGCAAACAGTTGAAGAAGACTGGAAAGCGGAAGGAATCTAAAAACCACCCAATTCATCCAAACATTACAACAATTTCACGTGGACTTCGGAAGCCACCCGACCAACCAATTGGAAGAAGAACCGAAATAGTCGGAGCCGCAGAGTTCAGATAGATACCCGAATGGACTCATAATATTTCCTTAGTCATACGTTTCTGAACCATGTATAAAACGCAGTAGAGTAGAATAGTTAGGCAGCAGATTCCCCCGGGACATTGGCAAACCCACCATTGGTTCTGGAGTTTCGTGTTCACGGACGAACTAGTTGCTACTAAGCGCTTGTATTCCCAAATTGATGGATTGATAGACTCAATTTGACTTGAACAATTGGACTCAACCTGACTTGATTGACTTGACTTGACCTGACCGACCGATTTGACTTGACTCGACCGATTTGACCCACTTGCGCAAAAGACTGAAAGTCTACTGTTGCATCCAAGTTCTTCCGTAGAACAAAAACACCCACACCAGTTTAACCAACCGTTACCATCAATACTCCCCGCTTTTGAGCAAAAACCTAAAAAGTGCACAAACCAGTAGCCAACTAGACCGTTGTAACTCCTTCGAACTAGAAGTCGAGTAGCCTAAACAACTTGTGCAATCTTGAACTATTGAAACAACTTGATCTATATAAGCCTAATACTTGGCTTCCACCCCCGAGCAAACCCGTTCATCACGACACTGGTTCAGTCAACCACGGATGGGATGCAAATTTTCTGCTGATGCGGGGGAGTTGTCGGAAGACCCTCTGAGGACTCGACTGCACCATCACCGAGACCTCCAGGCTTCCCGTGGGTCAGGGAAATTAAATTCCCCTCTGTGCATGCAGAATTTGCCCAGTTCTGGGCTGTGCCTCAGTTAACCACGGGGGAGTTGTCTCTCGCAGGTCAGGGAAATTAAATTCCCCACCGTGCATGCCAAATTTGACCAGTTCAGGGCCGTGCGTCCGTCAACCACGGGTGGGATGCAAATTTTCTGCCGATGCGGGGGAGTTGTTGGAAGACCTCCTGAGGACTCGCCTGCACCATCACCGAAACTTCCAGGCTTCTCGCGGGTCAGGGAAATTAAATTCCCCTCCGTGCAAGCAGAATTTGACCGAATTTGCCCAGTTCAGGGCCGTGCGTCAGTCAACCACGGATGGGATGCAAATTTTCTGCTGATGGGGGGGAGTTGTCGGAAGACCCCCTGAGGACTCGACTGCACCATCACCGAGACCTCCAGGCTTCCCGTGGGTCAGGGAAATTAAATTCCCCTCCGTGCATGCAGAATTTGCCCAGTTCGGGGCCGTGCGTCAGTCAACCACGGTTGGGATGCAAATTTTCTGCCGATGCAGGGGAGTTGTCAGAAGACCCCCTGAGGACTTGACTGCACCATCACCGAGACCTCCAGGCTTCCTGCTGGTCAGGGAAATTAAATCCCCCTCCGTGCATGCAGAATTTGCCCAGTTCAGGGCCATGTGTCAGCCTGGAGGCCTCGGTGATGGTGCAGTTGACTCCTCAGGATGTCCTCTCATGACTCCTGTGTGCAAGCGGGGGCAATCATACAAAGATCTGACCCAATCAAATTTGATCAAATTCCACAGAATCCCCCCGGAAATTCCCCCCCGCTGGTGGGCTGGGATGGCACACACTCTGAGCACTTGATAAGCACCTTTGACCCCAATGTGAGTCACCACCAATTATGGTTTCCATTCATTTAACAGCCCCCCCTCCCACACATTGATTTTTGCCTCTCAGTCTAAAGGGCTCGACTTTGATTACAAGGGTAGCAATTCGCCTAGTGTAACACTGGCTGTAACTCTTCTCTTCAATCCATCGCTTTGCAGAGCACCCCGAGTCCACTTGAACAACTTATGTCTTCTCTGGGGCTCCATTCTGCTGGCACCATCCCTTGTGCCGCTCAAGGGTACACACAGTTCTAAAAGCACACAAGCTAGCGAAACAGTTCATGTGATTCTCCTCTCCTTCTACCCTCCTTTCCTTATGTAATTCTTCAATTCAACATGTCAGTTTTAAGCCAGGTTTCAAGTTTTTCACCAGTATTTTCAGCTGAAAAACTACTGAATTTGTGGTAGAAAACTTGAAATGGAGTGTCAGCGACAGCCCTAGGTCGGCCTGACGGGATGTCGATATGGAAATAACCCGGCCGGGACCTTTATACGAATAACCCGGCTAGAACCCGGGGTGAACGCCGATGAGGGGATATAGTCGGATAGCCACAATAAGGGGCGAAGTCCGGCGTATGTCCGCTCGAGGTGAAACCCGAAAAGACCCGAAGGCGGTATAGTACGCGCCCAGATAACCCGCACGTAGGGTTACCGATGAGAGGATGAACGATAGTATACTGAGAGTCGTTTCCCAGTGGGGAGAAGACACTTCGTTGTTGCCAGGCCAAAGTATAGCTGGTATTAGACGAGGTAGAATCTAGAGTACAGGGAAGATTCTACCTAGTATATATACTACTCTGATAATTAGGTATCCAAGGTTTCATCTGAAATACCAATCGGCGTTGATGAGACAACGTATGGCACTATGGCAACAGGGACAGACCAGCATCCATTTTGGGATGATGGCCGTAGTTCGCATCAAGCAAGGGGTCAAGGACCCCTGGGACACCTCTAGAGTACTTTCTGCATGAACAGGTTGATAGAAAATATCTAACAGTATGTATATTCAAGCCCACCGACAGGCAATAAATTAGAGTCAGTACCTATTGCTTTCAGCAAGCTTTGTATTTTTTTTCTGACGTAGGGACTGATGTCCTCCCTCATTAAGGTGCAAGTAGCCAGGCTGGATCAAATCAGGGTACCACGCTTCGGACACATTGCTCTCGCGCGTTTCGGACGGCGCCGACGTGGGGACCAGACGAGGCAAAGGGGAGGGTCCCAGGGGACACGTACATGTTTTGGTTTCAGTTGATAGAGCGAGAATTGAGTTCAAAAATTGTGCACAAGCCAGTGGCACCAATTGCCTCAAATAAGATCAACAACTTTCCCTCTAGTGTGCCAGTTTCCAGAGTAATCAAGCAGGCAGAAGAGCAGAGGATATTTGAGGTAGGAGACTAGGGACAATTAGAGTGTTGCCAGAGGTTGCCGGGGAGGTCATAATGGTAAAGAGGAGCGCTCACTTGTCACAGGTCACACCAATCAAGACGGATTCAATCGGGCTGGTGGAAATTAGATTGCAAGTGCATACTTGCTCTGCAATCCTAGATCTCGAAACCTTTTAATCCTTCTAAGGGTACAAAGTCGCTCAAATATTGTCAGATTTTCTCGAAGACTCCCCCTTTTGCATGCCCACCTGCAAGACAACAAGTATTGACGCGTTTCCTGATCACAGTGGCTGTGTACACCCATTTGGACCCACAACTCACCGTCCACCACCACTACCACAATGCCTGAGGGCAATGAAATCAGTTTCCTACAGAAGTACCTCCTAGACTTCTTCCCCAGACTACAAAAGTGGCTATCAAAAGAAGCTCTAAATAGGCCATTGGAGTTGGTCAAGATATGGACAGATGTGCGAGGGATGGAAGTAGCCGATCTCAAGAAACAGGAAGAATTCCTGCTTGCTTATGCAGAGACCTTGAATTTGAATGAAATCTCCGATGCTAAAGGACGGCACTCATGTCGCTTGGGTTAGGAGACTACATAAAGCCGCATAGGCTATTCCAGACACTCATGGGCAGCTGGACTCATGATCCACCACGTTAATTATGTTTCTCTATTCCATTGGGGTTCAAGGCTGATCTCTAGCAGGTTTGGAGCAAGTTTCCCCCTGATGTCCAGGCTCAATTATCCAACAAACAAATTATCCAACAAACATGATAATTGGGAAACATTTATTGCAGCTTTGTGTTCGCTTCCATTGACTTCTACAATCAGTCTCGCGTAAGTAGACCCAAGTTACACTGCGCATTTTTCCGCAGATAAACACTGCGGCCTTAAAGATGCGGTCACTGACCCTCGAACTGAGCAAGAGAAAGTCGCTTCAAAATCTAGGGCATCTCTGGATTTGGTTGAGCGTACTTTACCGCCCTTCATTAGTGAATTGCGGAAATTGGCTGCTTCGTTACCCGAAAGAGCCTGTTCCTGTGGTTAGGCTTGAAGCAGACATGGAGTCGGCCTCTGAACAATCAACTCGGGGATGCAGCTCTCGCAGGAGGGGAGCAAAAGGAAGCGGCTCAAGGGGAGCACAGGGACGACACGGTGGAAGGGGAGGACGTGGTGGAGCAAGGGGAGGATGTGTTGCATCAAGCCTGAGGATACCCGCAGAACAGATGTGTGTGTCTCGATGGCTTTTTACAGGGCAGGGTACAAACTATGGCGGGAATCTCTTCACAGCTCGCGAAGTTTGGAGTTGCAAAGAAGAAAGACCTCAAAAGCACGACGTCAACACATCCAGATATCTCTGGCCCTCATATCTCTTTCCCATACTCAACGAGTCGAGTCTGTAAGTGAAATCACAATCGACATAATTGACAAAACTGACTTGAGTTGATGCAGTGGAGTGGCATAGACACTATGGAGGAGACCTGTATGCAGTGGATAGGAGTTGAATTTGACGCTCGAGATTTGATTTTGAACTTGAAATCGTGTTACCTGGAGGTAAGTCACAAGTAGTGTTCTGGACAGTGGATAATAACCTAAAGATATGCCAGGTCGAGCTCCTACTGCACACTACCCCTCAAATTTACACCACAAAGCAGTGGTTAGGGGTCGCACGGACCCCAGATTCAGTAAGCGAGCATAATATAATATCAGATCAGTGCAATTAATATCAATTCGCTCGAACAGAAAAGAGGTTTCAAAGTAGTCATCACACTGCAGGTAGGATTCCGGTTCTTTTTGTGTTCTCTGGCAGTTGACCCTGTCTGTCACAGGATTACCACCTGAAACGCTATGGGGTAAAATTCGGAAAGATCCCAGAAAGCTGGTTCAAGTTGTCACGGCCTTGAGATATGTTTGAATGTCTCAGACTCTAAACACGCAGTATGGTTTCTTAGTGTCCTGTTGTCCATTGTTAATAAACTCGGACGCAGAAAATTTCTGTCCAGAGCATGAAATACAACAATACCCAAATGGACGGCAGTCATCTTTTAATTCGGACTACAGAGGACACTGTGCAGTAAGTTATCTTACTTATCAGCTAAAAGATACTGAAAGGTAGCAGATTTGCTAGGGAACTGTGGGTTCATGGGAAGCTAGAGTCAAGAACCAGTTCTAGGCGGAAGGCTTTGATCGACACATACCATGTACGAGATTTTTTTTTTTCATTCTTCTTGGGTATATACTAATTAACACCTAGGCCATGAGCTATAAAACTCACACAGAGGCCGGGGCTGCTAATTTCTTTGGGGAGAGTTCAACGAAGACGAACATGGCTAAAGCACCGTTATTCTTTGACCCAGGCGAAGTTACCTTGACAATTCTTCTGTTTGATGGCCTGGGTCCATTGCTTTTGAAGACTGGGAGGAAGTTTCCCAGAACGAAGGGATGCTTGCATTGAAAGAAATCTGTTACTTTTATGACCACCTTCCTGATTCACTGACTCGGTTAGAGCGGTTGAGTTTGAAACCCCTCCCGCTGCTTACCGATTTAGAACACGCCGAGTTGGTTGCGATCAGAGGGGGCTGTCAATCCCCTGGTACGCTACCTGCAAGGGCTTGGTTTTCATTCTGCAAGCATCAATAACAGAACATGTGAGTGCAACTATAAAACTTAGATTCCGCTCGCTCGCTGATCCTTTCAAAGCGAGTACAGCTTGGAGCTTGATCAAAGATCCTGTTCGTTGTCCAATGCCAACCTATCTCTAAAGAAGTCGATCTGGTGTTTGACTCGAGCACCTTTCAGCAGAACAACCAAAAATCCAGAGCACTCGCCACCAGATGCAGTCTTGTTCACCCGGGCATCTGATGAAGAGCGTTGCAGAAGTATGGTTGAGTACATTCAGCAATACGAAAACAAGGGGTCGGTAGGGCCTTTAGCCTTCTGTATGCTGTCAAGATAAATGTGAATTGTCACTCGAGGTAAGTATGTTTCTTTTCTTTTCTTTTTTGGTGAGGGAATTAATGAGAGTCCAGCTTCATCGCTCCCTGCCTATACCATCCAGATTTGACAGACCGGCAACAGGAATTGGTGTTAAGAGCAAGAGACACACATCGAAATCCGAACAAACATTGGGATGCGCAAAGGTACGAATAGCCAGGTCAAAGCCGAGCAGAATTTTTGATCGCGAGTCTGGAAACACTTGCGAGAGGAACTGGGTCGAGAACCAATACGGTCCGAAATCTCCACTTGGACTCGGGAAAAGAAAAAGGCAAGCAAAGCAAAGGGCAAGAAACGTGCACTGGCTATCAAGCGGCCACCTTCATTCAAAATCCAGAGCAAATGCTTGCAAGAGAGATATGGAGGGAAGGCAGGAGCTCTGCTGCTCAAGTCTCAGGTGTCGAGGCTCCTGGGTGTCAAAGGGGCAGAAATCGGTGATATCGATGTCGACTCGGATATGGGCGCTGAGGAGAACTCGGTTGGGGATATTGATGAGAACGAGTCTGTGGTAAATATGGAGAGCATGGTTGATTCTGAGGAGGATGGCTCCTGTATGGTAGATGATGAATAGCTTCTTCTCGTGGCACTGCTGCTAAGTACGGTTCCGGGATGAGTTCGGGTTCCGGGCCGGGCCAGCCGGTCCGAGCAGGGAGCGAACTTCAAGAAGGGCAAAAAATGTTGTAGGCTGGAAATCTGTCTTAATCTCATTACTATTCTGATTTGATTTCATCTCATGTATGCTCATGTATTCATCTACTCCTTGTATTATTTTCTGCCTTGTGCACTACTACTGTCAATGCTTTCAATTCGTATGTGATCATGTTCCGTGGTCCCAGGGGTCCCTGTTACATGCCGAGACCAATTCGATCAAACCATCATCAATCCGATGCTGATCTGTCCCTGTTGCCATATGGCACACAGGAGTGTGATCGAATATATCTCCACGGTGTATTGGCAGTTTGACACATGTCGGGTGTCCGATCGTCGATCCTTGAAATATCCCGGGCGGTTGTCAACTGTCGATGTGAGTTACCGTCGTTTCAGGGAATATTCCGGGTCAGTCGTCAGGTGGATCCAGGAGTATTCCGGGATGTTCCTTTGGTATGGCGTTCAAAGTGCACATTTAATAAATATCACTCTTTTTCGACTTTTTTCGACTTTTATCCCTCTTTTGCCTCAAAATTTTCATATCTCTCTCTCTTTTGGTGATTCTGAGTGGAGGAGGGAGAGAGGTGAAATTTCGCACATTTTCCCTCTCCCTACTTTGACCGTGTTTTATATCACTCTACTTGTCAGATCGGTATCAGTAATCTCTCTCTCTCTCTCCCGACACAAATTTTTATCTCCCTCTGTTGATGAAAAAAAAAAAAACACTCTCTCTCTTGCATGTCGAAATTATCTATCCCTCAATGCTTTCCAAGTTCTCTTTCTCCCTCTTGTGTTCCGTACGCGCAGTGTCACAGTCACGTGCTACGTGACACGGGCCGGTCGGGGAACCCAGCCACCCCCTGAGGGTTGCTACTCGCTCCCGCTCGTTGCCGTGACGGATGCGGCCGTCGTTGCATGGCCCGTTGGCTCGTATTTGAGCTCCGACGATACGGTACGGTCAATGCATGCTAAACAGGCTGAATTTTCGTTGGACCAAACAATTTTTGTGTTCCCAAAGCGGAACAACAGTTCGGCAGTCTCGGCTGAATTCAGCTCGCTCTCCAGTGGGGTTCAGCAGTCCTAAAAGGGCTTCAAATGTGTGGGACCCCGATAAAAGTGAGCGGTAAACCATGAAGAACAGTACTCTCAGCCAACTTACCAATACTATGGTGACACACTTTCAAGTTTGCAACACTTGTTGACTTGCCGTTCCGGCCCGTGTCACCGTGCACGTGACCGTGACATTGCGCGTACGGGACACAAGAGGGAGACAGTCAAGTTGGAAAGCATTGAGGGATAGATAATTTCAACATGTAAGAGAGAGAGAGAGATTTTTTTTTCACCAACAGAGGGGGATAAAAATTTGTGTCGGGAGAGAGAGAGAGAGATTACTGATACCGATCTGACAAGTAGAGTGATATAAAACACGGTCAAAGTAGGGAGAGGGAAAAAGTGCGAAATTTCACCTCTCTCCCTCCTCCACTCAGAACCACCAAAAGAGAGAGAGATATGCAAATTTTGAGGCAAAAGAGGGATAAAAGTCGAAAAAAGTCGACAAAGAGTGATATTTATTAAATGTGCACTTTGAACGCCATACTTTGGAGTTCAGTTGTCGTATGGCAAACGGGGTAGTAGGAAAGGAAATGAATGGGTTGTGAAAACCACGATTCATGACATGGAGGTTTCAAATTTTCCACTGGAAAACTTGAATTCAGATTTCAAGTTTTTCACCTCCATTTCAGGCGAAAAATGTCTGAGAACTGCTTTAACTTCTTCACCTATATATACCCTGCAAAAAATGGTGAAAAAAAACCTGTATTTTCCATCACATTTCTCACCAACAATCACAGTGAAAAAGAAGATGAAAACTGTTTTAAAAAAAAGTGAAACCAGGTTTCAAGTTTTTCACCACCTTTCTTTGAATTTTTTCCACCCATTTTTCATGGATTTTCCCACTGAAAATTGTGGTTTTGAATTTTTCACCATCATTTATAGCTCCAAATGATCAAATCTGGGTGAAATTGAGCTGAAAAGTTGGTATGAAAATTTTCTTTCAAGTTTTTCACCTTAAATTTCACTTGAAATAGTGGTGAAAAATGTTTGAATTTTTCAGCTACTTTTCCAGTGAAAAATGTCTGAAAAACTACCGGAATTTATGGTAAAAATTTAGCATGAACTCTTATGAATTTTGTTTCAAGTTTTTCACCTCGAATTTTACTTAGAATACAGTCGCGAACGGCGAAGCGAAACGGTTAGAGAAATCGGCGGATTGCGGGATGAAAAGGACCTATTTATGCTTATTTTCGAATGCAGTCCAACACATTGGCTCCCCCGCTATTGATTGACCACAAGAACCGCGGTGGTTAGCCCCGTTTTGAGCGAGAACGAGGCCAGATCAGGAGTTTATTCGTATTACTGCCACAGCGAAACACTTGCAAACAACCCTAATCGAGGCAGAATCGAGACGTGAAATGGCGAAACCTCTCCGTTCAACCTGTAAGTTCATGGAATATTGCGACAGCTCATGCCTAATGTCTTTTTCTTGGAATTGACGGCCCGAAGTGCGGTCGCAAGGCGAAAATTTGGGATTTTTGTTCAAATTAGCGCTAAATTAACCCTAAATAGCGTCAAATGGAGGTAATGAGCCAAATTCACGGTTCCCGGTGTGTTCCGTTGCACTCAAGGACCTCGAAAACATGGGTTCCAACCTTTTTCTTGCCCTACAGAGCGAGTCGCGGCCGTTGTTTGGTAGTGTTTCGCTACGTCATCGCGTTTCGCTTCGCCGTTCGCGACTGTAGAGGTGGAAAATGTTTAAATTTCTCACCCTCTTTTTCACTGAAAATGTCTGAAAACCCAACGACATTTTTCACCGTAAATTATGCTGAAAATTTTGAATCTCCGAACCAGTGTGAAGTGACCAGTGGTTGAGAGTAGTTTGGTGTTAGTTTTGGTGTTAGTTGGAGATATATTCCATCTATCTCACCTTAGCGAGCATTTTCCCATTCCACCCGTGCACATAGTGAAGACCTTTCAATGGCACATGTCAAACTGGTGCCGTGCCGTTCCATCAGAGGTCCCGTTAAGAAACGGCCCATTATGGCAAGACGACGGCACGCCCGTGATACCAGATATTTCCGCACCAGATACTGCTTTGTGTGCGTGGTTGGCCCGCCTTTATGCTTTGTCAAGTGTCAACCCATTTTGAGTTTTCTTAGACTGCTGTGATCTACCGGGAGGATCCTGAATTTGGTCCAGGCATCACGCCGCTTCGGAAAGACCAACTCAAAAGCTTGTTTGGTCGTGGGAGCTGCGGGCCGGCTGGATGATCACGAGATCGTGCCGCGTTTTTGACTCTCTTGCTCAATGCTTTGCCCTTCTGCCATTGCATCGCCTTGAAGGAAAAGGCCAACAACCTCGCGCTCCGGCAACACCTCGCCTACGTTAAATCACTGAATCCCTCAGACTGAAGGAGAAGCACCGCTCATGTCACCATCTCTGGCTCAAGTTGACCAACGTCCTGTTCTCCTACGCTCCTCTGGTCCCAAGTAGTACATCCTGCTGTCACTGCCGCTTGCTCCTCTTCCACACACTCACCCCCACATGTCACCCCCCGGCTCGCATTTCCTCGGCCCGTTTGTCATCGCTGTGTACTCCGAAACTGTTCCGACACGCCGCCACTGCGTATTCGACATCTAGGCACGTTGGCCACTCTTTCCTCCGCCGTGTCACATCTACAGAGGGTACATCCTTTGATTATATTCCCTTGCCTTGCCTTTCTTATTATCATGCTTAGTGCACCTCTTCGACACTGTGAGAGCCCAACGGGGAGCTGGAGAATGAGGATAGGGCGGGTCTACACGGGGTACAAAGTCACAGGTGCATGTATCTCCACAACTGCCCCACCTCCCTGTGTACACCACGTTTGCGGGCATGGGGAACGTATGTCCTTGCTCGGAGCAAGTGGTACATACAGTGGCGGCGAAAAGTTCTGTCCGAAGCCGTTTGGGCTCATTTCTCGACCGAATTCCCTCAAATAAAATGCTACCATGCACTACTCTCGATTTTATGATGACTAGTGCAGTTTAAACTATACGACACCTGTTCCGTTCCTCCAGAATAAAAAAAATGAGGGTTTTCAGAGAAACTGAGATTCTAAAATCAGATTGAATGAAAAAACAGTCTATACAGCATGAAAGTACTCGTAAAGGAGACCTCAGTATCCTTTTACTTGACCTAAATTGATAGGCATTTGAGCTCATGACGGAGTCCGCAAGTTGGCTATTTTTTGTGTTTTAAGGCTATTTTTGGCCATTTTGAGCCAAAATGCTGGATTTGCAGCGGACATTGTGAGCTCAAATGCCCATCAATTTAGGTCAAGTAAAATGGCATTGAGGTCTCCTTTACGAGTACTTTCATGCTGTATAGACTGTTTTTTCATTCAACTTGATTTTAGAATCTTGGTTTTTGTGAAAACCCTCATTTTTTTTATTCTGGAGGAACGGAACAGGTGTCGTAGAGTTCAAACTGCACTAGTCATCATGAAATTGAGAGTAGTGCATGGTAGTATTTTATTTGAGGGAATTCGGTCGAGAAATGAGCCCAAACGGCTTCGGACAGAACTTTTCGCCGCCACTGTACTATTGCCCCTCAGCGGCCGATGTCCGGGCGGTGCTCGCGTGCACCTGACATCCCTCCTCGCTGTGTCCCTTCACCCTTGCTCTCGCCGCCGTCTTTGCTGACTCTCCTGCAGGACCTCCATATGCAAAAGTCGAGAATTACTACTTCTCACTGCTCCAATGCTGCGCTGTTAATCAAGACGCATCGGCGCTGCAGGGAGCATCCGTTCCTCGGCATCGAGACTCGCTGCCACATCTCCGTCCTCCCACTCGGTGCAAACCAAATTCACTCTGACATGTCAATGTACGCCCTCCCCGCGCTTTCCTCCTTAACCTTCTGCTGACCTCCTCCTCGCCTAGGCCCTCGCTCTTTCGTGCCATTCCATCGATCTTGCGTACCCAAATCCACAAAACCTAAACAATGTTAGCTTTATGGAGGGCGGGGGGCGGGAGCAGGTGCATCCTACTTACCCTTTCCTGGCCCAGTGTCCTGATCTGCACCGTTTTCGCGTTGAATCCAGCCCTCAAGTCGTCGCTCTCGCCTCCATCGCCCGAAGGACTACGCCCACCTCCCCGCCCTCTCTGCGGCTGCAGTCGCAGCCGCTCGCCGCACCGTTGCCCTGCGAAAAATCCTGCCTGACCCACCACCCCTCGCCTCCCGCTGCGTAGTGCTGTTCGGGCGCGCGGGCCGCACCTTGCACCTTAGCATCGCACAGATGGCGGCGCACTGTCTGCAACACTCTCTGTCTGCGGCCCTTCACTGCAACCCAGCGCACTGGCATGCGAAACTACTGACACCGATGACTAGTCCCCACCCGCAGAAGTGCGGCTTCAGCTCTTGCAAGCTGAGACCCTGTATCCCCGCCCTCTCCACGCCCGGCACTAGTGGCATTCGCACTGGGATCCTCGCTGACCCACCACCCTGCGCTGTGTGTGCGTGTGATCACGCGCGAGTTGGGTATGTTGTCTGCGACACCTCTACATGTGCTTCGCCGCAGTCCTGTACGCGACTCTCCTGTTGCCGCCGCCGCCGAGTCTCTCACCCGCACAAGTGAAAGCCTCCTCAGCGGAATGATCAACGCCGGTGGTACTACTCCGACATTGTGGGCAGCTTGTCGGCAATTATCCACATCCTTTCTGCTCCCTTTCCCCGTCCTGTTTTTTCCTTTCTCCCATGCTCTCTCCACGTCTTTCTCCTCTCCCTCTCCCGCTCGCGAACCTACTGTCGCTTTTGTCAGCACGTTACCCCGGTCTTTGTACCTCCCATCTCTGTTCCTGCTCCCTATCCCCCTCCTCCCCACCTCCTCTTTCCTCTCCCTTTCCTGCTCGCGACTACTGGCCCGATGCCGTGTTTGTCATTGTCTCCCTCACCGCTTCCCGGCCCTCGTACACACAAGGCGCAAGGTGTGTCTACGCACAAGCCGCGCGGTCTGCGTAGGTGTGTCCCCGTGTGCACCGCTCGCGGCCAAAGCCCCGTCTGGGCGGAATTAATCCGGCTCGGCGGGGGTGTATCTGCTCATGCGGATGCCGTCCGTGTCGAGTGAGGGATGGTGGGTGCGGGAGGCAGTGGGCAGCGCAATAGGCTGATCGTCACACATTCCCAAGGGATGTGTGTAACTGTGCGCGATGTAGGCACCTGCGGTGCTTCCCAGCCGCCGCGAATGTGGAAACGGGTACGATCATGATGCCGTGTTCTTCCTCCCATCTCCGCCCCACTCTTCTTCTGCGTCTCCCCCTTCTCCCCCGTTGTCTCCCTCTCCTCTTCCCACCCTTTCCCTTTTCCGTCCCTCACCGCACCCGCACCCACGCCCCCGTTGTCGGCTCACACTTACACGGGTCCCTCCTAAGATTGTTGATGAAAACAGAAGCCAGTACAGATGAACACAAGGGTACGACCCAATAAGATCAACTAAAACTTCTACAACGCAACGAAGCCAGTGGGAAGTGCTGAGAACCGTTAAGAAATTCAACCAGCACCAGAAACTCGGACAGTTAAGATTCAAGCCAAAATCGGACGAAACTTGTGTCCTGGTTCAACCCGCATCCGACTCAAGTGACTGTAAACCACTGTTTGGAATCTTATGAAGAATAGGTTCCGGTT
Source organism: Mycena alexandri (assembly GCA_029233265.1). Taxonomy (NCBI): domain Eukaryota; kingdom Fungi; phylum Basidiomycota; class Agaricomycetes; order Agaricales; family Mycenaceae; genus Mycena; species Mycena alexandri. Next base: position 224,232 of record JARJCM010000015.1, read on the forward strand.
AAACCAAAATTTACCACGACTCTACCCAATGCAGCGAAGGTGTAAAATGGAATGAATTGTGTTGAAGTTCCGTGAGGAACTGAAAGTCAGCAAGGAAAAAAAAATTGAGTGATGTACCTTAAAACTTGAAGGCTTGAAGCACATGAACAGTAATGTGAAGTGATTAGTCAGTGTCGTGCATCGAAAAGTTAGTGATCGACGGTAAGAGTGTGTCTCGAGAAATAGGGGCAGAGCATTGTCCAACTTGAGGTTTTTTTTTTTTTAGTTGCAGCAACGGAGAGTGGAGGTCCTGGAGGTTAAGGTTCCTGGGGGAAAATCGAGGACACATAATGTCTTGAAGCAGGTCAAGCCTGGGATGGATAAATCTCAGTGAAGGGCCTCAAGAACAATAGAAAGAAGAGATTAAAACCAGACAGAGAGGACAAGTTGAGCTTGAACGGAGTTGAAGTTGGCATAGCTCACTGATTGAGAGATTCAAGTTTTTCAGGACAATCTACAGTGAAAAATGATGTTTATTTTTCACACATTTTTCACTTACATTATGTGGACACTCTCGAGTTTCTTGGTGATGCCAACTCTGGGTTGAAGGTCTTTAGGCGGTGAATGCAACCAGCGAGACAAAAGGTGAGTGTAACAACATATTTTACAGTTACAAAGCAAGGGATCAAACTAGGTGCATGGAAACTAACACGGGGTGGAGACCAACCACTTACTACTTCAACTACTGCTTCTCGCCCCAGTACCGTGAAAGGTTGTTGTTCTCTCAACAGACACTAACAGGTGAAACGGGACAGAGACACACATGTTGACAGGACCACAGTATATTCCTAGAGGCGAAATCACCAGGCTACGAGCAACGGGAGGAATACAAGGGGGTGAAGTCGGGGGCTGTTACGTGTGGTACAGAAGGCAGTGTTGTCAAAGTCAGATCGAAAAGGTCACAAAGGTCGGAAATTTGTGATGGGTCAGTGGTCTGACCCGTCAGACAGAGGGTCAATCCAATCATCAGAACTAGTCAAGGATCTCGGACCGATGCCATCCGAGATCCCCGAGCCATGACACGCTCGGATGACGTGATGACGAAAAAAAATGTGAAAGAGGAGTGGCGATGCTGACCAGGGTCAGTCATCGACACATCAAAGGTCTGACTTTGACCCCTCAGAACTGTCTGACCGGGTCTGACAGGGTCAGTGACAACACTGACAGAAGGTAAGGTAAATAGTGGCTATATATACGAAGGAGAATGTGACTGAGCAAGTGTAATGTGATGAACCAGCTTACTGGTAAGATGCATGTGTGAGGATGGCATCCTGACATACTGGTAGTGAGAACGGTCGTCCCATGAATGAACCCGGGCAATACTCTTCCTTACCTGCTCAGTATAAATAAATACATTTCAAATAAAACTACAAGACATTGACACAGGTGAATCTTCTCCATACTTGAAACTCAGATCATAACAGGCTCAACATATGCTTCATTCAACTACAGTTCCACTTCAGAATCCTCCTCATCCTCCTCATCCACCTTCCCTACTGGCACAGAGAGCTCAACCAGACGTGCCAGGTTCTTCTGATGTTGCTCCTTCACATTGTTGTTGACTCTGGACATCCTCTCATCTATAGCTTGAATCTGCTTGGTTTGTGAGGAGCTCTCAAATAGTGGTCTTGCCATTTCCCAGAGCTCCAGGGCATTGAGTGTGTCCCCATTTTTCTCAGAGATATCTCCAAGTCGAATCATACATTCTGCTTTGCTGCGGTGGACATCCATCAGTGTGAAGCCCTGCAAGGCCAGCGTAAACAGGGAGCTGGCTGTGACTTCATCTTTGTCCTGGAGGAAGACATCCCCAATGAATTGGAGGCCCTTGTGGATTCCTAGTTTCTCTTTTTGCTTGAGCGAGTGGACAAAAAGAACTGTGCTCCATGATGGATCATGGTGTGAACCTTCCCAACGACTGATATCTCCCAGTCTCTCCAGGCATTGGCTGACTAGTTCAGAATCATTTCCCCACATTTTGCTAAGGCACTTGCAAAATAACACTGTTGACATGTCCCCCTCCCTGAGATTGAGGTCCGCCTGGATGGTACCACATGCAGTTGATAGTTTAACACTTCCAATGACTTTGAAGATGGTGCGGGCCAAATCGATTTTCCTTTGTATCTCATGGTTTACTTTCCCCATCGACACCTCAATGGCGGCCATGTTTATCAATGCTATTCCTTGCTGATAGGGATCATTGACAACAGCTTGAGCTACTTGGTTATAAATACTGAGTGCCTCAACATATTCTGATTTATGGTCCCGAACATCACCCAAAAGCATTCTAAGTGCATTGTCCTCAGCACTGTGAGGTAAACCACACACATCTAAGAGACTTCTTGCTCTGTTCACCAGCAATATGCATTCTGTGTAATTCCCCAGTCCTCGCCAGTTATATGCCTCTATACGCAGTCCACGTGCTTCTCTGTACAAATTTCCTGTAATCCTGGCCAATCTATGGGCCTCCTTTGCATAGACCTGTCCAGCAGTGTAGTCACCGCCAGCACATTTGATAAATGCAAGTTGAATGAACACATCACATTGTTTTTCATTGTTTCCAGCGGACTGTGCCAGAGACAGAGCAGCTTGGCCATGCTTCATTGCCACTGAGTTTTGGCCCTGGCTGCTGTAATGGCCTGTCAGCGCAAGATATAAATTGGCTGTGTAATAATATGTGAGTGTTACAGCACCAACATTCAACAAAAAGCATACACTTCAGATTAGGATCTTCAAAGTAGTTGCAGCATTCCATGCCCCGGGTTTCTATCCCACCTGGATGATTTGGATGATTAACTGGCCATGTCTTGAGAGTCTCTATGATCACATAAACCTCTAGTTTGGGGTCACAAATTTGTGCAGGCATTGGACTGATTAAGTGAAGCAGAGATATGCCTCCATTGTGGTGTTGGGTAAGGCGGCCAAACTGGTTAAGATAGCATGCACAGTAGATGGTGGCAACTAGATCTGGATGTCCCTGGTGTAGAAAATATCGTAGGATCTTTTGAATGTTGGAAAAGTTTGAGGAAATTTGGGAGATGGATAACATTCCTGATGCTTTGCCAACATGTGCCATATACAACTCAAGGAGCTCTTGAAAGTACTTGAAAAGTGGTCTGATCATTTGATCTGTTGCAGGTAGTAAATGCTGCATATATTCCTTAATAGGCACCAGCACCTTTAACCGTTTGTGGTCATCAGTGTAGGCCAAGCTGGTACGAAGTAATGCTGTTTTACAACCAAGGATATCCTTGACTGGAAATTTGCTTTGCTTCAGCTCCACATCCGAGAGTCCATCTGGGAGTATTGATAGCAGACTGAGTAGGTCCTGGGAGTTTGGCATGGATGTCATTCTTGAACTGGAAAGTGAGAGCGAGATAGATGATTCCAGATTAGATCTCTTGTTATAGCCCTCTGATAAGAGAGCAGTTTTTTCAGTTTCCCAACGGGACAATATCCTGGAGCAGCCTTCGGCATCCACCAGATGGGCCAGAAGACTGATTACCAGTGGCATATTGTCTGTTAATGCCAGGATTTGGTTTACTTCCTCAATTGAGTGGCCATCTTCTGCAATGTCAAGGAACATCTGTTGCGCAGCATCCTCTGCTAATGGTCCCAAGGGTGGTAAAAATGGCCTAGTCCACTTCACTTGGGATGGTCTTTCTGCTCCTCGCATTGTGATCTGGTGGTCTATCAGTAAACCTACAAGTCACAACAAAAATACACCAACTATCAATGCCAGACTGGGTATATCTGTGAGGAGAGACAGGAACCCCTCAACCTCCTTGCGAGATTCAGCTGGGTCCCAAAGCGTCTCGAGATTGTCAAGGACCAACAAAGTGGGTGGAGCATTCGAAAGGTACCTGAAAACCCCTTGGGTGAGATCTTGTCCTGGCTTGAGGCCTAGATGAGCACCAATGGTATTGACAAGTTCAAGCTTTGTTGTGAAACCATCGCATGCAATGAAAAACCGATTGGCATGGTATTTCACAGTAATTTTGCTGTGATGCAAAACTGCTCTGGATAAACTAGTCTTTCCCATTCCACCTGCACCGAGAATGGCAATTCTAGGACTTTCTTCTTGAAAAAGTTTGAGGATGTCTGCAAGTTCATTTTCCCGACCATGGAATATCTTTGGTTCCGCTGGGAGCATTGAGATGGAGGTGGAGCTACAATGATAAGCTCACAAGCTGAAGGGCCACACGAGATCCTACCTTGCATTGGAATAAACTTGACTAATCTGTGGAATGGTCATTGTTTATTCTCTGAGAGGATGTAATCACCTACTGAGGACACTGAATCTGAGCTAGAGAGTGTCTCAATAATATTGAGCGCCTCCTGGTGCCTGGCTTGTGCATCTTCTTGCATCTCTTTGACCTCAGTGATGATATTGGTGATCTTGGGTGAATATTAGTCAGGGCCTTTTTCCTATACCAAGGCACTCACCTGAAAGAAATCCAATCCTTGTTGCAACTCGGCCTTGCAATCCTTAAGTAAGGTACCCCTTTCTCCCTGTCGAAAGAACATTTTAACTTTGTTTCCACTTTGTTGGGCCTCAACAAAGGTATGGATCTTGTGGAGAGTCCTAAATTATGTGTCAGTGAATGATGAACTCAACCAAAACCAGATAGCTACTGAGTAAAGTTTGCAATGTGATTCAACACACTCGGAGCCAATTCTCCTCCAGTATCTGACTTGATATATAGCCCAGTGATGGCCATGAGCACCTGATGAGCTTGCTCCATCAACTCATTGCAGGAATTTTTGTTTTGTTTGATTGTCTAGAACATCAACTCAGGATTAGTCAACCAAATTTTGATGATAGGTGTACCTCCGCCAGCTTTAAAAGGGACTCTGTGGTATTCAAAATGGCCTCCAGCCCGGAGATTTTGAGAGTGTCCGCAAGGAGTTGCAGGCTACTCATGGTGATGTTCAAACATTTTGAGATATTATTCAGACGAATGTCAGTTGTAGTTGGGTGACGGGGCATGTAGGTGAAGGGTGGGTGGCCATTGACGAGCGACCAGCCTTCTATATCCCAGAGAGTCCTGAGAAGGTTCGTTCCCATTGGTTGCGGTTGATCTTTGTCGCTTTCACACCATCTGGATACACCGGAGCATGGATCCAAGCTTCTGTCATGATCATGGGTTCACTTGTAGTCTTCGGAGTCGATGTGCTTACTTCTTGATCAGATCCGGTAAGGCTCATAACCTTCCTATTGAACCAGTTTACACGCTGCAACCCTGGGGCATCCCTCTAGAACCTCCCATCAGCTTGCCACAGATCTGCCGCAACCGTGCCGGTGATGGTATCCCATGTTCGAATTTCACAGTGGATATGTACTGCCCTTTGTATTTTGTGCCTGTAGCCACAACCACCCGATCAGTTGTGTTTGTAGGTAGGGAATGCAAACTGAGTACCTGCTTAAGCAGAAGTGAGCCATAAAACCGAACCCAGGAATAGTTCGAAACAACAAAAACCAGAGAGCAAATGGAAGCACAAGTGTTAAACTTGAAGCATTCATCATTTAATTATGTGTCGTTCAACATCGTAGGCAGCACATTGGAATATCTACCCTCTGATAGGCCGGCGCGGAAATAGGCCATGACCCAACAATGACCTCACCCTTCAGACAGAATCCACCGCCAAGCCAATGGCCAATCCCAATAACTCTCTCATGTTCGTCCAAACACAAGCTCAACATTAGCCACCTCGAGGTATTCTTCGAGTCCAGAACCACATTCTCTCCATAATCCATCAGGAATGGTTGGATGGACACTCGAAGGTACGAAACAGAGGAAACAAAAGATGGGAGAAGGGAGGGATCGAGTGGTGAGTGGTCCAGCTAAACAGTGAATCCCCTCGAGTGATCCATACATACAACACTCAACACTGCATGAGAAGCGGACACAATTCACGGTAATTCCCTGTTCTTTTAGTAAATTAAATCAGTGTTCCACGGCTCGAGCAACATGTCAACGGCGTTCGGGTCAATTTTTCAAATACTTTGGATCGAGTGAAGGAGGAGAACATTGAGCTTCTGAAGGCCCTCATAAAACGCAAGCCAGCGAAAGTGGTTGATGTCGTTTCCACAGGAACAACCGCAAGTTCGAACTTTCCCGGAAAGCTAGGGCGACGGGCATTGAAGGAGGATGACCAAGGGGACGTAGGTATACTAACATTCAAATATTCAAGGCCGAGATAAGTTCGAAGCGACAGTCAGTAACCAAAATGCGCCGAATGAAGCACATACAACGTCATCAGACAAACTTCAAACAGCGGGCCTGGGACTTCAAGCTTGAAGGCTCACATGAATTTTGAAGGTCGGGCCGGATGATTTGCATGTCGTTCGGGGGTGAACAGCCTCGGCCACGCCAGAAGTAAGCCAGAGAAAGTGCCTGGAAGAGAGCAGAAAGATTAAACAAATGCAGACCCAAGAAACTCAAAATCGGAAGACAGGCTGAGAATTTCGGACCGCTGCATGGGCGTTCATCGCTTTGGCCGCTGGAGAGTCCATCCTGGGGATAGTTAGGCCAGAGGCAAGTCGGAGACTATCCGGAATGCAGTAATACCATAGGAACTTGAAGTTGAAGGCGAAGTGTAGAAGTACTTGAACTCGCAATCGGAATGGGTTCTGAGGTAGATTGATACCAGTAGAAAATAATTATAAAGGGAGGCAAAAAGAGAGCGACCAAAGGAATGGTACTGGCAGTAAACGGAAACTGGCATTTGAATTTTGAGTTTAGTGGAGCGGATAGTACCAGACCAGAGCAGTTGATAGTGGAAGCGGTCCGAAGAGGCGACAACGAGTTGAATGAGTAAACCTTGAATAAAACACGTATAAAGTATACCTATTCCGCAGCGCGAGCAGGCCGTGAAGGCACGATGGTTGAAGAAGCAGCTGTGAGGTAAGATAGTGTTGAAATTACTGGCAAGGATTGAAAAAGACAAGCAGACCTCAAACCAAAGCAGCCGCACAGTCAATTTAACTGATAATAATTTTACCATAGAGGCGGGAAACAAGTTTAGAATGCATCTGGACAAAGAGATTAGGAAGAGCAAAACAAAAATTCATGCAGAATGAAGCACGTACCCGGTAAGTAGTTCAAAATTTTGGAGCTCGACATGGGAATTTGAGGTCGCTCCGGCCGCTAAAACCTTGATTCGCATGAGAACGGCCGAAATTAGGCCGCAGCATGGGACAGAACTGAAAAAATTCGAAACTTGGGTTGAGGGGGGGAAGTAGCCTACGCCTCCCCCACCCAGACATTTCCTTAAAAGGCATATCTCATCTTTGATGTACATCACGTTTCCGTGCGCTTGAGATGCCTTCGTAAACAACTCGAGCGGCGTATCAACAACCTCTTCCTATGGACTTTTCGCAGCCAGCGCCGCCGCCCGGTGTCACATCGAAAAAAGCAAGAGCAAGCAATGTCTCAACAGGATCCCAATATTCATTGATAAAGACCAAAAATACTGTGATACATGTCGCGCTGCAAACGCGAAAAACAGGAAGGCTACCAGGGCTCGCGCCGCCGCCGCCAAAGCGTACCCCGCCAACAGCACCGCCCCCAGGAAGCGAAAGGCTCCGCTTGGCCCCGTCGATGACAGACCCACGAATCGTCCACGGGCAGACACCTCTGACAGCGGCGGAGATGCTAGCCAAGCTGGTCAAGAATCGGATGACGACATGTGTACAGAGGGCGAGAAGGACAAGGTGAGAACGAACTTTGGACATCCTCACCTAGTAGCTATTTTAATGTGCCATAGACTGCGTCCGCGGACGTCGAAAACTTCTTGGACACAGATGATTTTTACGACACATTGCGAGCCCGATTCAAGGACGGGACAGTGGATTTTCACGGAGCGTACCCTGTTGCTTTCGATGCATTGGTGTCCCCACGCACGCGTGTTCAAATGGTTGCTGCTGAGATTTGGAAGATTAGTGGCCACCGATTTACGTGAGAAAATATTTCAAGTAAATGAATGATACTGACAGAGCGTAGTGTAAAGGACCATAAGAAGCTAAAGAATGGGCACCGTACGCGCCTGTGGTGTAGCCAGGATGAAGCTCGCAAGAAGAAGTCGAAGGCCTCACACAATCCGGATATTCGTAACCGCGACAATGTCGGCATGAAGCGGTACCGTTGCGGGAGCTTCCTATCTATTAGATGTGACGGAGAAGAAGGGGAAGATGGTGCACTAACCGTGACCGTCAAGCTCAGGCATTCTGGGAAACATGTCGGCTATCTCGATGTCTCGCTGCCGCCCGAAGCTCTGGCGATGATTCGGGACAACGTCCAGTGGCTTACGCCGGGCGCGATGGTTACCAAGGTGCAGGCGGCCTTCCCCGTCGTCACTGCCGCGCAAATCCACAGAGCTTGGATGGAGATGAGCGAGCCATTTTGGCGCTTCGATGACGATCAGCTCTTGTCGACGAAGAAATTGCTTCAAGAACATACCGATGACGTCGACATATTTGAGCCGCAGGATGTTCCGGAGGGGGTAGATATGGTGTGCTGGGGAATGAAGGGAATTGCGACGCCGTTGGAGGGGAAAGTGGTGGAGGTTGGGGTCGACGCGACATGTAAGTGCTTGCAATTGCCTAATTGGGAATCCTAACTGACCGCGGTACAGATAATACAAACTCTAAACATCTTGAGTTGTATAGTATCATGGCGGAGCATGACAGCGTGGGGTTTCCCTTGTCCTACCTCCTCCTGTCGACAGCGACATCAATAGATCAAGGAAAGCGGACAAAGGCACTTACGGCGTGGGCCAAATGTGTTCACGACACGTACGGGGTGGATCCAAAATTCGCACATGTCGACAAGGATATGGCAGAGATCAAGACACTCAAGAACGTCTGGAAGGCAAAAATCAGCCTTTGCTGGTGGCATCTGCGGCGGGCTGTACGTACCCGACTTACGAGCGCGAAGCTCGCCACTACCCCATATGACCCCGGTCGCGCACACGGCGAGTTCGAGTTCATTGACGTCGCCTTCGTTCCACAAGGGCAAGCAGATGGAGGGGAGTACGAGGGAGGTGTACACGACACCGTACCCCCCGCCGTTACACCCGTCATCCCTCCCTCTCAGCACCCCCAACGCATGACGCTGCCCAATGGTCTGCGTATCACAATACCAGGCCGACACCCCGCCGCGTCTGCCACCGAAACTCCGGCACCGACAGAGCCGACGGAGAGCGCTGCGAGTGCCGCCCAACCGAGCAGTGACGCTGTCGTAATCCGGCAACCCCTTGCACCAATCCGCGTCGAAATTCGGCAGCCTCTCGCCTCGATAGACGGGAATCACATGCACGGACTGGCGCGAGAGGGCGCTGCAGGTGCTGACACCGCAGCATCGGGCCCGTGTCTGGAAGGTGCGGGGAAAGAAAATGACGATGGAGACGCACCTGAGGGTGTGCATACACGAGTCGGTCGCACCGTGCGCCCCACGCACAGAGCAGATGCCACAGATCCGGAGGTATTGGTGTCGGCAATGAAGGCGCGGAGGTCTGCGACGACTGCGACAACAACGCCTGCAGCAGCAGCGCCAAAGCGTGCAACGAGGGCGGCGAATTCGAAGAACACTGACAATGCAAGCGGTGAGGGGGAGGAGGAGGAGGTAGAGGCGAAGACGCGACACACCTTCTGTCCCGCGGCCTATCGTGAGCCCATATTGACGATGATTGAACACCATTACTGCACCCATCCACTGCTCCCCGGCAGCTCCCATCCTAGTCCCGACGGAATCAAGCGCTGGGCTGTCTCACAGATGTATAAATTCTGCGTCGAGCACGACTTGCGAGAGGTGTGGGCTTACCTGTGGGAGAATTGGTACAGGAGCTCTCGCTGGGAACTCTGGGCGCGTTCGGTACATCCAGAGATCCCCATCTTGAAGACGACAATGATTCTAGAGAGCCAGTAAGTCCTGTGTCATCAATGAGGCTGCATTTACTCACCGTTATTCAATAGCTGGCGTCGTATTAAGCACGACTTCCTCCACCACTTCCACATGCCGCGCTGCGATTTACTCGCATGGATCCTAATCGTCAAGTTGGCGCCGACGTACTATCGAAAACTGGAGCAGCTACTTACAGACACCGGGCGCTATCGAGAGCTGCCATCCTGGCGAAAGGACTTCAAGAAGATATGGCGGCGGAATGAAAAAACTCCTATCACACTGCCGGTGAATCCAGCGTACAAAACTGACGCAGCGAAGGGGCTATGCACCTGCCGATCGATGCCCACTTCTCGCTTCCTCATTTGCAAACACTACGTCCAAGCTGTCGAGTGTGTTCCCCCGGTATTCTTCCTAGAGGTCAAACGGCATCGCACGCCACCATTCTGGAGGCACTCGTCTCTGCGTCCATTGGGACAGGATTCCGCTGCAGACACGAACTCTGACGACATGGCGGTTGACGCGCTGCCGGGATCGGACGACGCGCCGCTGGACTCGGAGGACGACGACGACGACTTGGTGGATACGCGGCTAGATGAGGATGACCGGCGGACCTTCGTCGAGTCGATGGACGAGAATATCGATGTGATTATGGAGTTTGCGCGCGGACTCAAGTTCCAGAAGCAATTTCGCGACCAACGTATGCTTGAGACGGTGGAGAAAGAGGGTGCATCGTTCTTGCGTCTGGCGCGGGCGTGTTTGCGGAAGGAAAAGAGGCTGGCATCGACACGAGGCAGTGTTCCTTCGACGTGGGACAAATCAGCCGGCAGTGCCATGTATTACCGTGCTAGGCCCGCGGCTTCTCAGACTTGACACGTCGTTGGGCCTCTTTTTTTTGCTATTTCTTTACCCTCAAACACGTCTGGTACTTGTATATACACTACATCGACTTAGCACTAGAGCCTTAGCGTTATCTTATCTTATTTGTAAGCATTTCCTTAAAAGGAAATGTCTGGGTGGGGGAGGCGAAGGGTGGCTGAGGGGGGGGTGGATTCCGGTAAGTTTACACCAGAAATGATAGACGATGCGGTCAAAGAAAGGCACCGGTAGTGAACTTCAAACGACCCAACTTGAATGGGAGACCGCCATTTGCACTTGGTGGAGCCAGAGCCAATTGAACAGGTCAGAGGCTATGACCGGAAAGCCGTGGTGGTTGAAGACAAGGAGCAGCCGTGGGAGCTCGGGCCGGCTCCGAATCGAATGATCACGAGATCGTGCCGCGTTTGTTTGACCAACCAAACAAATCTATCGTGTTGCCATGAACCTCCGACTCCTTGTCTCTGTCGAATTGCCGAATCCCCCACAAATTGACACAGCAGTCCAGACTGAAGGAAAAGCACCAGTCCCGCTTGATTCTTGCTCATGCCACTGCCTCCTTCGCCCTCACTCTCGCCGCCGTCTTCGCCGACTCTTCCGTAGGATTTACATATGCAAAAAACCGATTAACGCTACCCTGTTGATCAAGACACATCGGCGCTACAGGGAGCATTGCTCTCTCAACACCCCGTTGGCGCGCATCCGCGTACCGACTCCGCCGCCGCACATTCGGGATTCGGGTACGCCTGCCCTGCTCCTTCCTCTTCCTCTTTCGTCCACCATTGACGTCTCCTTCACCAGTCCCTCGCTCCTTGCGCCGTTCCATGCACCCCCGATACCGCGGGCGCGTACTCTATCAAGGCTATAAATCAAATCTGCCCTTTGTGCTCGCCACAACCCCCTGCGTGCGCGAACCCAACACCGCGCCGCCCCCGTCGAGTCCCTTACCCTCGCAAGCTGAGACGTTGCGTCCCCTCCCTCTCCGCGTCCGCGCCCGACCGTCGGAGTCTTTGATGACCTTCCCCGCCGCCAACACCGCGGCCGAGTCCCTCATCCGCAAAAGTGCGGCCAGTGACACAGACACTGGTGGTACCGCTACGAAATTACAGCGCGGTCGTCGATCTGTCTCCCCGCCTTTCCCCGCTCTTGAGTCCACTCTCCTCGCTCCGCTCTATTCACCTCCTCTACCTTCTGCTCCCTCTCCCGCTCGCGACTATGGGCACCGCGCACACCGCCGCCGCGTTCGTCAGCGCCTCCCTACCCCCGCTCTTCGTACCTCCCCATCTCCCTCCCCGCTCGCGATGCCCTCCTCCCCCACGCTCTGGCCACGTCCCTCCCGCCCTTTCCCGCTTGCAATTACTGGCACCGCCCACAGCCGGATGCTGCGTTCATCAGCGTTCCCCTCGTGTCGGTGTGTCTGCGCACGGGGCGCAGTCTGCGTCAACGGCTTCCGGTCTGTTTACAACGCAGTACCCACATCCGCGCGCGCGTTGTCAAATACCTGCGCGGAATCAATCGTGGGCTGCGGGCGTATGGGCTCATGCGGATGCCTTCCGCGTCGAGTTCGGGGATGGCAGATGGGGGAGGGCAGCGGGCAGCACAATCCCTGATCGTCACACGTCCCTTGGGGATTTGTGTAACTGTGTGCGCCGTAGGCGTCCTGCGCCGCGAATGTGACGCGGGTATATCCCTATCCCGCTCCTGATACCTCCCATCTCCCTCGGTGTCCTCATCCCCATCCCTCTCCCTCTCCCCTCCTCTTCCCCCCTCCTTCCCCTCCTTTTCCCGCCCCTCGCCACACTCACACCCGCGCCCACTCTTTGCGCAGAGTCAATCGCGTGTATCTCGGACAGCGCGGGCCGGCGGGCCGATTTTTCCGCGCGTGCACATTTCGCCGCTACACGGGCGCGCGCTTGGACCCGCTGTCGTATGGGGAAACCTCACGCCCGCGCCCCATCGTTCCCCTTCTCCCCTCCTTCCACCCGACTCCGTAGCGCCGCCGATGTCCGTATATAATTTCAAATATAATTCATTCTCAACGTATTTGTGTGTGATTTCTCGTAAGAAGGCGGGCGTGATTGAATCAGTCCCTCGACCTCAACACAATGCGCCTCAAACCTATCCATCCCCATGTACGCTTGCTAATCTCATTTCCATCGTCTTCATGCGGAGAGGGATGGATGTTGAGAACATTGTGAGAATTCGACGAATCGGGTGGTAAGTACTTTATGTGGAATTTATTCGGGGTGCGGCTTGTTTCATAGGCTTGCCTCTTGAGGAGGGAACCGCATCGAGTCAGGCCGCACTGGGAAATAGCACTGCTGAGCGGACGAAAAAGGAAAGGAATCCGTCAAGCTGAGCAACTCGGTCACCGATGACTATTTTATCACAGTCAGGAAAGTGGAATTCATCTACAGCACAAACATATAGTCACACCCACTTGAATGATCTCAAACGAAGAACTGAAGTTCAAGCCCTCAGGGTGGGAACCAACATCAGTTGAACAAATCCTCAAACAGCGGCGCAGACTAACATACGCTTATGCTAACGGTCTTCGTGGATCGTGCATGTACTCGTGACTCTTGCGTCGATATATAGCCTGGAAGACGAAGTCAGCACAACGTACGACGAACACCTCCCTCCGCACAAAGACACCCACAGGCGAGACACGTCGAGTGCAGAGTTTCCTCCTTTTCTCTCGTTCGCCTCCGCTGCGAACCCTTCGTCATCCTCCAGACTCCAGCCTCCAAACTCCAAACTCATCCCGAACGAACGCTCCTCGTCTGCCGTCTGTGAAAGGAGAAGGGACCGAAGTTTCGGCGGGGACACCGTCGAAAAAAATGTCGCTCGTTCGCCGCCTCCCACCGTCTCCTTTCCCCACACCCACGACGCACACGAAAAACCGCGCCACCAAAAAGTAGAGAACCAAAAAAAAACCTCGCTCACCTCAACCCCACCACCAAGCACAACCCTCCTCGCCAGCTTCCGTGGGCGGAAGGTGCACGTCAGGAGGGGAGACCCGCCTCCCGCGTCTTCTTGCTCCTTATCTCCACCAGGTGCATTCTTGCTCTCTCCACCGTTTGCGTCGACTTCGAGATGAGGGGCGGTGGTGGTATCTTGATTTTGCGTGGCGTTGGCGGCGCCATCGTGCTGCTCGCCTCGCGGGAGTGTCGTGTCGAGGCGGGAGGGCGCAGAGTGCGGCGAGGCGGAGGGATTTGAGGAGGAGGAGAAGGGGGTGGACGAGGCCGCGCTGGGGAGAAGAAGGATTAGTACTGGAAGGGGCGAGAAAGCGGAGTAAAATAGAGGTGAAAGGAACGGAAAGGAAAGGAAAAGTAGAAGTACGTAGAATGGGAGGGCAGAGCGACACGGAAACACGGGCGGACCGGCCACGCCTGCCCGCCCGCGCAGAGTCTGCCTGCTGCTGTGTCGTGTTATGCGACGTCCGCCCACGCCGCACGCTCGAGGATACCCACAAAAAAAAAAACACGAATAAAAAAAGGTAGCGCATGATGGAGCTCCAGCGACAAAACATAGGCGTACATATAAATGAATAATGAATAATAAAAAAGGACGAGACGATTTCAGAAGGAAAGAGAAGTGAGACGGAATCGCAAGTAAGCCAGTGCGGGGAAAGTGCCGACACCAACGTGCTCGTTGGCCCCAGCCCACCCCGGCGCCCCGAACGGTACAAACCACAGAGGCACATGACCCCTCCCCTGCCGCCTATGGCCCTCGGCTCCGCTCCCCAACGGAGCCACAAGGCACCACAAGGGACGCCCGTATGAAAGGCCCGAGTGCGCGCACACCAGGGATCGGTAAGACACACGGATACCACTCCAGTGGGCGTCCGACCGAGCAGCACACTAGCCACCGACCATATCGACACCACACCTCGCTCTCTGAGTGTGTGTCCGGACACGCACACCGACCGAAGAGCTAGCGCACACGCGGCGAGGTATACATGCAGTTGGAGAGCGTGATGCCAGCCGGGGGGTACATACGCCCACCGGAAACGAATCCGCCCAAGCGCGACGTAGGCGTAGGCATGAACGTGTGATATAAAAATAAAAAATAGAATAAATGAACAAAATGAAAGAAAAGTGAGAGGGAATAGGAATGCGCAAGCAAGCCAGGGCGGCACAAGCGATTGCCGATACCAATGCACGAGTCCGGCGCGTCTGGCGTCCAATGCACCCCACGCCGGCGCCACGACAGACAGAGAAGGTACAGCACACGACCCCCGCCCCACCACCTACTCCGTGCCCGGCTCCATCCCCCACGGACCCGCCATCCTGCAGCTGTCCCCAAAGCACCCAGACCGCCCCTTTGTGCCTTTGCGTCCTTGCGATGAGAGGGAGGGGAGGGATCCAGGCGGTCTCTTTGTAGACACACGTATAGGGGTAGGGCACGCGAGAGGGCGCGTGGGTGAGGGAGAGGGGAGAGGGTGGAGCATAACGAGCGCCTGCACGAAGAAAGTGCAGCGCAGCTCGACGGTATCCAACTGCGACCAGTGCGGCAGACGACGTCTGTGACACGACGAAGGGAGAGAATGATCACAGAACGAACGCATCCAGGGCGCATTCGAGGTAGACCGGAGCGAGCATTTTGTCCTGAGACGATTCGACGAGACGTGCGCTGAAGGTCGAAGAAAGTCGCAGGGACTGGAGAGGAAGGGAATATGCAAAGAAGGGAACGCCTGCACCAAGAAAAGGCAGCGCATCCCAAGCGCCCGAGTGCCAGAGGGTTCGTTCACTCGTCGACACGAAGGACCCAACAACGAAGTGAATGAAGACAAAAGCAGACTCACATCTCCATGACCACATCCCCAGCCGCGGCTGCGGCGAACCCGTCGTCAGCACCAGGCGTAGTGAGCGGCAGCGGGCGCGTGCGGTGCGCCACGGGGTGCATGCATATGTGCTTTGCCACTCCTTGTGCGTCTTGTTCCTCCTCGAGAGTCGTGATAGGCGGGCCCGCGTCCTGCCCAGCTACGCGTACTGCCCCAGCGCAGACCACGCCAAGCTCATCCAACTCGATCTCCACCTCCTCGTCGTCGCTCTCGTACTCGTCCCCTTCCCATATTCGTCCTCCAACTCCCTATGCAGCTCGTCCTCCGCCCGCGAAGTCGGCGAGGCGAGGGGCAACAAGTCTTCTTCGGCGACGGCCACACGAGCCCACGGAAGCGCGGCGGGTGTCTCTTCCCGCCTCCTCCATTGGTGTTGAGGAAGGCGCCGGTGGAGTTCCGATCGTCGGGCCCCGCAAAGAACGTGTTCTGGACAACGTTGCCACCCTCCAGCCCATGCAGGAACGGGAAGGTCGCCCCATCCGGTGCGTGCACCATCGTGTGCCGCCTATGCAGCTCGGCGAATTGCGCCGCGGAGACGATGCGGGCGCCCGGTATGCTGCGGTGCGGGGGTAGAGAGGAAGGGAGGAGCGACGTGTCATGGTGTTGCTATTGTCGTCGTGGCCACGGACAGGCTCGCGATTCTTGCTTTCTGAGCAGTAAACTAGTTCAAATTTTGAATGCGGGTGGTTAGTGGCAAAAGGGGTCGGATGATTCGGCCGATCGCTCTCAGTGTTGATGCTCCGACCCGGGCCTCCCGACAGGAGTTTTCCGAGTCTTCCGCTTTTCTGTCCTTGCGCAAAATGCAACTCGACTCGCTCCAGTCCTGGATAACAGACGGCGTCGAGCTGACTCTGGACTGAATTTGCTCTTTAATGAAGCATCTTGCTGGATCCCTTCTGAATGCGACAAGGTGAGCTGTGGCCCTTGACTTTCTATCGCTTACCTTCCCCAGCAATTTACGGTCCACTGGAAGAACACCAAAGCCTCCTCGCGCACTTGGCGTGCCGAAGTGGGATGAGGGCGTCTCGATATCTGCTAGCCGTTAACGTTCAGTCAGCAGGTTTGCCCGGAATTCAACGTGTTAGCGGGGACTCGGTAATTATACACCTTCACACCACTGGGGCTTCATTTTAACTGGTTCCCCTTCGTTAACACCGCGGGCAAGGTGTGTGGCAGGTAACATGTACATGCCGTAGGTGCCGCGCAGGTGTTATGGCACTTCCTCCGAACCTGCCATAGCCACGAGGTTTGATTAGATCAGATAGAATTGGCTGCCACGTGCCTTGCCCGCGGTGTAAGCCATACAATAGAGCCAGAAACCCAATTTTAAATATCTCATTCAAAATTTCACTAAAATGAATTTTATATACCGAGAAGCGGTATGCCTTCCTTCTTTCCTTTCAAGCTTCCCTCATTAGATCTAGAATGATCACCACACATAACAGCTCTATGGCATTGAAAGTGGCGGTGGCATGGGCAGTTTGAAGACTGACACCGAAAGACAGTGGTAAATTCCCACTGTGGGAGAAGTATTTTAGGCTTGGTACGGAAGCCGAACTGTAATATTGAATATCAAACATTCCCACTTTTTTTTCAGGGTGCGGCCTCCTCCCAACTCCCTCACAGTGTAATCAGATAACCTCACACCTTTGGGACCCCGCGGCTTAACCAGTATTGTAACTTCAATTAACGATAGTTTCCGCTGGGCGGGGCCATTGGGCCGATGGTATTTAATTAATGGGGTGTCCGGGGTTTACCAAACGACATTTACGAGGACAAAACTTTAGTTTTCCTCGTTTTTATATTCCTTCTCCACCCCATAAAATGCGTGACAAGGGGCATCAATTGCTTCGTTAAGGAGGCCTTCAAATTACTGACATGCTGTCAACGAAATGTAACCTAACTCCGAAGAACTGGTTCTTTTTTGCCGGCTTCGGCCAACAAAATCAGTCACATCAGTCACGCTTTGCTGTATGCGCTGCCCGTTCGCCGCGCATACCCCGTACCCCGCCGTGATTCTAGTCACTCTGCAGTGCAATGCCGTGAAATGCCGATTTTAGAGTCATAGTACGCATATTGCGCCATGATTCTTGTAATTCCAAGGGGGTACCATTTTGTGAGAGTCAAGTATGTCACGCTGGTTTGTGCCTTAAATGAGGTCTGTGAACTTGAATCTGAACTTCAAAAGCTTGCCCGGTCACCCGTTCAAAAGATATAGCCACTTTTGTCCCAAAAAAAAAAAAAAAAAAAAAAAAAAATTTTTTTTCAATGTTGGCTCAATCCGCATAACTTTCGAAAAAAAAAAGCAGCAGACCTGAACCAACCACGTCATTATGACGTCATAAAATTCCTATATAAGGCAGTCCATCACCCCAAAAGGGTAATTGATAAAAGTGTCCATATCTTTTGAACCGTTGACCGGGTGAGCTTTCTGAGCTTAGATCCAGATTGCCAGGTCCCATTTTAGGGCCAAATCAGTGTATGCTCCAAAATTTTAATTTTCGCACCCCCTTGTGTAATTCCGCCGTGCAAATGCCGAGTTGGAGTCATAGCGCCGGGTGCCGGCGCTCCAACGCAACTGACTCACTTTCAATTCAATACTTGTTCAATACCACTTACCATGTCGGAAAAATCAAATTAGCCTTATAATCTGCCTCCCTTATAACCCCATTATAAGGTGGTCAAAAATGCTTGTACTAGCAAGCTGGGCCTATTTCAATCCCAGAAAAGGCCTTATAAGGTTCTTTCAAATTATAAGGGTATGATAAGGCCAATAAGGCAAATTTTATTTTTGGGACACATGCACCACCCACTACAAACAATTTTGCTTCTCAGCCTGGCCCTTGCAGGCAACCTGAGTTCAACAGGGCCCTCTCAGGACCTCTGTGCCCAGGATTCCAACCCCGGAGGCAACCTCTGGGGCAAAGGAGTGTGCAAGGAGGAGATTGGGTCTTTGACCAATTTTCTCCCTCTCACTACAGTTACAACGAGCCCAGCACCAGGGCCTATTGCTACTGCAAGTCCCAACACTGCAAGGTAAATTTCTTTGTCTGTACTTGAATGTGGTCGGATATTAACGTGTTCCTAGATCACATTTGCAGTGTTTTGCTCGACTTTGCCTCTCCAATTCATATGGAATACACTTGCTTCATACTGGATTACCTGATTTCCAGAGGTTTTACAGGATTCCATATTGTTTCTCACCGACAACCCCCTGCTTGCAGCGGCGGCATAATTAGCTTATCAACTGTCCTTTGGGGCTATGGTCCATTTGGACAAGGCCTAGTGCCCCACGCCCTCCGGGGAATTGTACTCGGATTTGAAGGCTCAGTGCCGCATGCCCATCGGGAATTGTACTTTGATTTGAAGTTTAGCAGTGTTCGCCTAAAGGGTAAAGGCCTTTAGATTTTTTGGCCGAAAACTTGCCCTTTATAAAGGCCTTTAGCTGTCACGTCATCATCATTGGTCACGCTAATTTTGAACATGAACAGACGGCCGACAACAGCGAGCAAGTACCTGAGGCCATCCCACTAATTAGTAATATCACCACCTGAAAAAACTAACACTTGGGGCATTATTTGCCGGAGTAGAACAACTTCCGGGTGCGGACCATCGGTGACGGCAAATCTAGAGGAAGGGGAGACACTGATGCAGCTGGGGACAAAGTTTCGGATGACGCAAGTATAGAGATGAATTCTGGTGACGAATTTCGTGCTTAAAAGTGGTACTTCACTGGCTTGAGCGCGAATAAAACCAGCGGTGTTGGACCGCGTGGGAAATTGATCAAAGGCCTTTAGCTACCCTTTAGCTAAAGGCCTTTAGGGCAAACACTGAAATTTAGTGCTGCATGCCCCTCGGGGAATTGAATTTGGACAAGGCTTTGCAGTGGACTGGAAGTGAACAACCCATCCAACCACTGAGACCTTAAATTCCTTGGCAACTGGATATAGTTTGGCCGTTATCCAACAGTGAGAAATCATTGAAGCGGTCCCAGCATGATATTTCGGATTGGTTAGAACAGCCTCCGAACAAGAAGGCTCGTTCTGATGTTGCCACAGCCAATGCAGTCGGAGCAATGCCAAGAGGACTGATCTGGGATGCAGACAATTATAGTTGTGGATATGATTCATTGTTCACAATTCTATTTGACATCTGGAGAAGCAATCTACCCAGATGGCATGAAATATTCAGCTCAAGAACTGGGACTCTGGAGAATCTTTCAGATGGATTTTTGCGAGTTACAAACCAATTGACCTCCTTGGAGAGCTTAAGAGACAAAGTTAGAGTGAGCTTGAATCAAAAGGCACCCTACAACTTTCCGTACGGTCACCGCGGAATTTCGATTGAAAACCTGGCCGTAGCTCTTGTCGGGCGGACTGTGTCTTGTGCAACGGCAAAAAATGTTCTCAATGTATGCACACAGATCTCGTCGAGAAACAGTGTTTCAATGAGTTTCACTCTCTCAAATATGAAGAGAATATTGATGGCATGCACTTGAAGGAGTGCCTTTTGAGAGGATTTATCGGGCCGAACCCACACATTATGTCCTCAATGCAGGGCAAGCGAGATGCAGTGGATACCCCAACTGCAACGAGTGCCTGACCTGCTCATTGTTGGAATTCAGAGCCCTGGGTTGTACTTGCCAATAGATCCCAAACTGCGGTTTGATGTAGATGGGCGCTGTGAGGCTTGTGTTCGTGCTGTACTGCTCACACCACCTCATGGCCTGTCTGGACGAGACGCGACGGCTCGGAATTCCCACTCACTCAAGATTCGCCCAATTAGGAAACGACCTTGCCTCATTCGGATCTACTTCCAACAACTCGTTACTCGACGATTCCAGTGTTTACGACGACTCGTACGAGCACCGAACCCGGCCAGGATGGCAACCAGGCACGCCAGGCACGCTCGGGCTTCGCGGGGAGACCTGACCACGCGCACCGTTGCGACTTACGAACTTGCGCCATTTCCGAGCCCCCATACAACGTTACAAACGACTCTTGAGCGACCCTCGACAGCAGGATAGCCATGTCTGCGACCAAACGACCATTCCCCCACGTCCTATCCACCATTATAACCTGTTCCACCACATTCCGACGACTCAGAACATCGCGAATCCCTTACGAACACTCGGAAACGGCGCTATTTCGGAATTTCGACACCTCTGAGTGCTCGTGAAGCTCAACGTGCGCGAATATCGGCAGTCTGGGAGCTCAGAAATGCCACGGAAGGTCGAAAGAGGCTCGAGGAGCATGTGGAACGAGGATGTGGACGCCGACGGGACGGACAACGTGACTGGCTTGGAAAAGGTATAAAAGGCGTCGGACGAATCGAGGGTAGGAAGTCAATTACTTGTGGACTTTCGGATTCAGTTCCCAGTCAGCTACCACAAGGAGACAGTTCCAGTCGAGGACTCTAGTCCAACGCTGAGTTCTTTCCCTGACCTTGTACCTTTATCCCCCAATTACATCCTTGAGTTGACCACCAACGCGCTTGCTTGTCACCACCGCCAAGGGACATCGTCTCAAGGATTTGCCTTTCATTTATACACCCGAGAATACTGACTACAGGTTACCGGACACCACCAACGTCGCTTCCGAGCGCTCGTAAACCGCCTTCAGCCCGTCCCGAGCACTCGGGTCTCGCACACACACACACACCTTCGACCTTCGACCAACACACACACTCGGATCCAACAAGGCAGACCACCTACAGCCTCACGCTCTATTAGGAACCAACTTTAAAGAGCCCTAGAGGACGAACCAGCCACTTTGTGATCCCAAATATTCGCCTAGTGGCACCGCGGTCCTTATCACAACTGGAGCCCACCGCGAGGGTTTTTTTATCGTGGATCCTAAAAGAGCAAAGGTCCTAGCCTCTGCCAGACAAAGCATCGCCCGGAGTCAGCGGCTCAAAGCTCGCTCCGCCAGGACAGTATTCGGAGAGGTTAACCTCGTCGAGAACGATCCGACTACCTCGGTATCTACACCAGTCGGTACACCCTCGCCCATTGTCCATCCGCCAATCACGCAGGAGTCACCTTTGACCTCCATCGCCTCTTCACCAGAGTCAATTCCAACGGCTCTCTCTCCCGAATCATCACTCGATTCAGTCCCGACAACCGAGACACAGACTTTGACCACCGAGTCGTCTGTCGTACTTTCCCCAGACGAATCACCCGAACCCGAACCCCCTATCCGAATTAGGATGGCTCCGAAACCTCTTCCTGGACGTACGGCCCGTGGGGCTCCGGAGTTTGATGGGAAAGCGCTCAGCATAAAGCATTACTAGCAGGGACCCGTGCTTCGCAACGGGAATCTGTTTGATCTCTGAGTCTGAGTGTGCAATAGGCAGCGTAAAATAGTGTTCATATTGATCAACAAAGTCACACTACACGCTAAGACTGTAAGAAAAAAAAGTAGGTCGAAGCAAATCGTGGATCGCGATAGAAGAAAGCGGGAGAAGTAAAAGAAAAAGAATAACACAACATTGAGCAGGCAGTAGTACGATTATCGAGAATTCAACCAATAGACGGGACAGGGGACGGCGAAGACGGTGCGGCGGACGAACTCCCATCACCCTCGCCCTCGGCATCGGAGCTCTTGCGGCGCTTTGGGTCTTTGTCGAGATTGTCATATGACCAACGCTTGAGCCGAGTGCCAGGGGCCGATTTCATGGTGGACGACGCTGACAGATATAGGTCAGTCAGAGGGCAGAGAAGAGAGGCATACAAAGAGAAAACACTCACAGGGGACAGGGCTATTGCCAGCTGGGGTGGCTGGTGGTACGTAGTTGCCGAGAAAGACAATGTTCTCGACGTCGACATGATACGACTCTTTGACCTTGCCGTTGTCGAGCGTACTGGTCAGCCCGGTGATGAGCCCCGTAGCCATGATGAAACGTTTGTTGAACGGGACCGGCTTCTTGATGTTCTCGTAGCGGGGAGAATCCTGGATGGTGCAGATGGTAGAGAAAACCGACCTGAATGGGGGGGGGGGATATTGTTTGAGTAAATGGAAGATAGAAAGCACACAGAACCCACTTGGCAGCCGGCGCGCCGATGGTCTTCTTCTGCATCTCGCGGAACGCTCCCGTGTACTGATCAGCGGTTACCGAAAAGGTGGCGGAGGGGACGTCGACGTTGAAAGCCGCACCACAGATGTGGGCGTAAGGGCGTTGGCGGTAGTCGATGCCGGCCTCAGATGGGTGGCCAAGGTGGAACAGCTATAAACCATGTGAGTACCAAGAAAAAGAAAACCCGACAGACTTGGACGCACAAACTGGATATCCCTGACTAAAGCAAAGTCGTCGGGGGTCAGCTCGGAGCCGGACTCCTCGCCGGTGAAGACCTCGACAGAGGGATCCATCTGTGCCACCTTGGAATGCTGTGAGATTTGTGATTGCAGTGACGGAGTGAATAAATATTACCGTGGTGTAGACAAAGTACAAACCAACTTCTGGAAAGACCTCGTCCTTTGAGTTGAAGTAGCGGAGCGAGGCCAAGATGGACTGGCGATCGGCGGCACCAAGATAAAATGTGGCATCGATGACCAAGCCTTTTTTGGTGATCTTGCGCGGATTTTCAAGGACGGCGAGACCAGCGAGGCTTGCATAGGAAGACGAAGACATTGTGGCAGTAAAAGGTGGAAGAGCGGTGGGTGGGGGTGTGCGTCAAGCGTCAGAGTTATAAGCTCTACGTTGGGCCGATGAGGATGCCATGATCGGCTTAAAGATGCCCCAGAAAATTTTCAACGGTTGCAGTAGAAAGTTTTTCAGAGCAGCCTCGAGGTCGGATCCCCAGATAATTTGACGTTTACAGCGATGAATCGAGGAGATCGATGGGTCAGAGTAAAAGAGGCGTGTGTTTATCATTGTTATATTGGGCAGATTGGGATGAGTGACAGTGGTCAGCAAGGTGAGTAAGCTCCGATCTGTTCCTTTGCTCGTCGTCCACACCCATTCCAGATGCCTCGCCATCCATGGTCACATTCTCGAAAATTCTCTTCGCTGCTGCTCTGTAGGTTCCACGCTGTCCCAAATCCCCGTCAAGTCTCCCCCGGTCCCTGGAAAGCCAACCTCAGTTTTTTTCGAACCTGTGTTAGGCACCGGGTGACACTTCGATTTTCACCGTGGCTCCTTGGAAGATGTACAGGGATTTTCTCCCACTCATTTATAGCTAAGAAATCCTGAAAATCTTGCCGGCAAGCCTATTGAATCGGATATTGGTGTCGTGCCATCACGTTAAATTTGGGAATGCAT
Source organism: Mycena alexandri (assembly GCA_029233265.1). Classification (NCBI taxonomy): domain Eukaryota; kingdom Fungi; phylum Basidiomycota; class Agaricomycetes; order Agaricales; family Mycenaceae; genus Mycena; species Mycena alexandri. The sequence goes on from JARJCM010000015.1 coordinate 248,148, forward strand.
GGATTCATCTATGGAATGCAAATCTGTTAATTGACTTCCAAGGAGAATACAGTATTACATGGAAGGAAGGAAGGTATCTACATTCTATAATACGCGCTGTTAGACCCAAAGATGAAAGTCAGCACAAAGAAGAAAATAAATTGGAAACCACTCACTCAGTCAAGAAGAACTTCTGGATAGACGACGTTAGTCGTTTCCGAGGCCGCACTACTGTCTGGGAGCAGAACTTTGATGCGTGCACCCGACGTTGCGCGCGAAAAAGCAACGTACAACTGGCCGTGCGAGAAAACTGGAACGCGAAGATCTAAACCCACAAATTTTACCGACTGGCCTTGCGCCTTGTTGATGGTCAAAGCAAAGGCCAATCGGACAGGAAATTGAAGTCGGGAGAATTTGAAAGCGAAGTCCGTGGAGGCAGACGGTGTAAGGGAAATTCTGGGAATGAAAACGGTTTCACCGTCATGATCGCCACCGACCAGTCTGCACTCTAGAACCCTGTCAGACATGCGGAGCAAGATCATTCTGGTTCCGTTGCAAAGCCCTCGCGAAGGGGAGAGATTTCGTAGCAGAATCAACGGACAGCCGATCTTGAGTTTGAGCTCGCCAGGAGGTAAGCTACCTGAGTTCAGAGAACGGAGGAACTCGACGGGAATAAGGGTGTCATCGCTCCCCGGACCATCTGCACCAGCTTCTTCAATGATTTTGTCAGCGCTGAAATATGTTCGAGCTTCCCCAGACATCGCATCTAAGACGGTGTCGTTGATTTCGGAGACGTCGGCATTGCGCGGAGCAAGAATCATACGGTTGAGAAAATAGTCTGGAGGAGGAGGGGGCGTACTCGAAATGCCGGGATAAATGAAGTCCGTGAGAGATTGAGGGCTGTCGCATTCCATTCCGGGCCGCAGAGTGATGGTGCCATTTGGCGCGATATCTCTTCCGTGGCCGACATCGAGAAGCCAACCAGTGAAGTCCTGCCCCTCCTGGCCTTGGGATTCAAGCCGCATATTACGGTGAAGGTGGAGGACTTCGATCCTGTTCCACAACGGCGAACGGCGAATTGAGGCACAAACAATCTCCTCGCGCGACCCCTTTGGGACGACCGGAAGGATTTGCTGGAAATCACCACCAAGTACAACAGTGACTCCTCCGAACGGACGCTGGTCGCTGAGAAGGTCGCGAAGGGTGCGGTCGAGGGCCTCTACAGCGTGCCTGTGCTGCATCCCAATCTCATCCCAAATGATGAGAACGGTACGTCGAAGCAAATCTGCGCGCTGACTGTTTTTCGGGATATTGCAGAATGACTCCGCATTGAGGCCGTCAATTGGAATTTTGAAGACCGAATGTGATGTTCGGCCACCTGGCATCAGTAGCGCAGCAATACCGGACGATGCGACACAAAGGACAATCTGCTCCTCGCTTCGGAGGAGATGGCAGGCTGTCTTGTAGACAAATGTCTTCCCTGTACCGCCAGGACCGTTGAGGAAGTAAGTTTTCCCCGAGCGCTGCCGAACTGACTCAACGATCTTGTTGAACGCCGCCCGCTGTTCCGGATTGAGTAGATTCATCTGACGTTCAGCGTACTCACGCTCGTCATTCCGGTTGTAGTCGAGCTGCTCTGCGATTAGGGGATTTGCGACCGCAGCATCCCAATCAATTTGGGGAAGCGGCATAGTGGGCCAGTCCGGGAGTGAGCGACCGGACTCCGAGAGCAGCTTGTTGAGGAGGAAGAGGCCGTAATCATAAATGTTGTCTTCCGTAGGATTGTGGTTCATTGTTTGCAGCCGACGCGCTAAATCGTCGCAAATATTTGAGCGGAATTCCGCCCACAGAGCTGCCGGCCGCGATGGCTCACAGAAGAGCAGCAGTGTGGCAAAGAGCTGGCGTAGCCGATGGCCGGTCTGCATGTGTGACGCCTCTGCAAGGCATTGTCGCCACTCCCCGTCATCCTCGAGCAGACCGCGCGCAAGGCATGCCTCCAAGAAAGTTGGGAGTTCGACCCCATTGTATGTCCGAAGATCTTTAAACGAAGTCGGCCCTTTTACCACGGTTAGAAGGGTACGGAGGTAGAACCTCTCCCCACCATTAGGCGGAACGAAGAACATACGACCTAGGGCCATACCCTTTTGCCGGATCGCCCAGCGCTTTTCGTTTTTACCGTCCTTCCAGGTGAAATGTTGGGGGAATTCTTGATAGGTGTACTGGCGGGCAAGAGCACCGAGCGCACCATCATTGGCATTGGCTTCAAAGAAAGCAGTTAGCCGAGTGCGTTCCGATGCAGAACGGTTAAGGAGCTCTTGAGGGTCCTCGCCGGCATCAAAAAGCACCAAGTGTTGACCTGGAAGATGGACCTAATTGCAAAGTCAATTCACAGGCAATAACATCAGCAATGAACGATACCTGAAGACGAACAACATTGGGAATCTGATCATGCATATCAAAGTGAAAGATACGCCATGCAGACTCGGCTTATGGATGTACTTGAAGGCGTACTTGAAAGAGCCGAGGGAGACGGCACATTCAACATTTATATGACAGTTGTATTTAGCGGAGAGATAGGGGTTATACGGGACGATCCAAGAGTTGTCGACTTGGACACCCCGTACCTCATATGCACGGCCGTCGTTGGGTCGAAAATACTGCGGGTACCCGTTTTCATCCATGACGGTACGGTCCGTGAACGCTTTCGGGTAACGCTTAGTGCAACGTCCACCGTCCATGCACGGGGATTTGGGATTCGCCGCACCGCACGGTCCGTGAACCATGCATTTCTTGACAGTTTCAAACAGCAAAGGCTGGGTATCTGGGTCTGGCCAGCGGGCCCAGATGGCGGTATCGATGTCTTCTGGCGTGAGGAGCTTCTGACCCTGCTCAAAGAATATGAGAAGATGGATATGAGGAAGCCCGCGCTTTTGAAACTCGATGGCGTAGACGTATGCCACGGTTCGCCCAAAGATGCCGTTCTTGTAGATGTCGTCAATGATTACCTGCTTCTTGAGCTGGAAAAGCCGTGCAATCAAGTCCGGGCGGTCTGAGGGTTGTTGACCTGGAAACACGGTCTGGAGAAAATGACGCGGGGCGGTGAGACGGCGCAACACCAATTGTGTCGCAATCGGGCTATTTTAAGCTTTATGAGCACTAGTTGGTGCTAGGGGACTCAGGCTATAAACTAGCTTCTGGCTGCATTATTGACTAGTGCACCAGACCTCTGTTCGGTGATATAAAGGAGAGTCAGAGTGAGCTCCGACTGCTGGCTGTAGTATTCTGCACAGTGCTAGGCGCAGTTACAAGCGTTACACTGGACAGGTACACTATCAAGGAGATGGACCAAAGGCCTAGGCATTCAACAGGGATTGTAATCCAACCAGGAGAACCAATGACTGCACAGAATAAGTCCGAAGGGACTTAACAAGCGGGCTAGCCAGCCAAGAGACAGGATCATGTGTACTAGCACCTCGTTTATCGAGCTAGCTATCGCAGTTGACAGTGGAGCTATTACCTTTGAGTGCCTTGAGCCTCAGGTATCATTCAGAGCGAGTCCTAGCACTTGGATTCAAAGTAGAGATGTGTTGGCTGGTGCTAGTGCTTCAGCAATTGCACTAGCAAGGTCACAGAGTGATATGAGGCGTAGAGAATGATCATTGAAGTCGACTAGCTGTACTAGCATGTTTGGTTTACGAGGCTAGCGTGGCTAGCGTACCATAAATGCGAGCTAGTTCGACTCTGATCTGTTCCTGAGATGGCAATGGTGACATGTTGAGGAAGTCGAAGTGGACAATCCAACATATGAGCAGGTGGAGTCATTTCGGAGCTTGGTGTGATGGGCCTAGCCTAGCCAAGGCCTAGCCGAGGCCTAGCCAGGGCCTAGCATCATTCTGGACCGATCTAGGATCATCTTGGACCCGGAATTGGACCCGGACTTCGGATAAATGGCCAAGATCGTCATAGCAGTTGACAGGTGGATGAGGAATCACCCCGGCATGATTAGTAGATATAGTTTATGTCATGGACTTCTGAGTAGTATATAAGGAACCAGAAAACACCGCTAAAAGCCAGTTCATGCCCCGCTCATCGCTCAGTCGATAAGGGTGTGCTCAGGCCAGTCGAAGCGGAGATAAAGTACCTTCTCTGTTGTAGTCCAGTCTTTAAGAATCGCAGCGTTGTTTGTTGGATCCAGAAGTAACTGTGTGAACCAATAAGTCGAAGCTTCGCGTTGGGAGTTTGTGAGCGGTGCCAATCTCCACGTATAAATCAGGACCGAGAGCACAAGAGTTTAAGTTTGAGAGTTGCGGCTAGCTTTGTGGTGGACTTCAGTGGTAGCTACGCATTGGGTGACCAGGAAACGCCTCCCGTAAAACGGACCACGCCCGGCACAGCACTTTGGTAGAACTGCCAGTCGATTCATCGACCGACTAGTTGAGCTAAGAGAATACTCGGGGTCCTTAATAAGCCCAAGTGTAACAGAAAAGAGCTTGGATTCAGAGGAGTCTAAGTCGGCCGTTAGCAGCATTCAGCTAGCCAAGCCATAGAGGAAGTGCAGGAGAAGCAGCATAGTCCATTAGTGGAAGTTTTCAGATAGACACTTCATTTACCTCGCCTAGGACGACTGCACTTTGTGCGTCCGCCTAGTAAACATCCTTATCACCCCCAAACCTGTACATCCCAACCTTGGGAAGTCTTGTTTCGGAACGTCAAGGGTAGCTAGCGAATAGTGTGGTGTTTGTTTAGTTGGGATAGTTGAGGCCATAATTCAATTCTCGTTGTGCTAGGAATCCAAACCAGTAGTCGCATACTACGGCTCGGACCCGAACTCACTGAGGAAGACGCGCTTAGTCTTAGTGAAGTATAAGTAGGGGATTTGGTGTTGTGTTAGGTTTTGTGTGTGGTGTGTTAGTGTTCAGCTAGCCCGCATTCAGAGCTTAGTTAGCCCATTTTCACTGTTAGCGCATCTTGCCCGTTTCATCTGGAGCCCACCGCGAGGGTCCAGTTTTGATTCTAGTGCAATAGAGATTGTTGGTGGTTCAATTTGAACAAAAAGACGGATACCAAGCTTTTTGAAAGCTTACCAAGAGAAACAAGTACCTCAGGGGAACCCTTTCTCGAGTCAAGAAGTCGAGGAAGATTCCTGGCTTGCAGACCTGAACAACCTGCAAGTTGGAAGAAGTTGGAAAGAGAGCATCTTCAAAGTTACCCAGAGTCGAGCTCTCTAACCGATTCCAACCAAACAGAGGACGTTCAGCGTTGGGAGAAGGATCATCACCATCGTTGAATTGGTTCTGAAGTCTCTAGTGTGTTCAATAGGGAAGACAAAATTTCGTTGGAAGCAGCCTCTGCTCAACTTGAAAAATTGTAATCTGTCGCACTTGAACTTCAGTTTCGAAGATTATGGATGTCCTAGCTGCACTTAACTGAGTAGTTGATCAAAGAACGTCTTCGAAGCAACCAGAAGAAAAACTGGGTTGGTCCAGGGTCAGCATTTCGAACTTGCGGCCTTTGGCAAACAAAAATCCGGCATTAGACAATTTCATGCAGTCTAGCTCTGGAGCGGTTGAACTAGCCATTCAGATGCTACTTGCACCGGTCAAATATGTGCAAGCCCTGCAAAGGGAAAATGTCAATCCGATAAATCAGTTGGTTCCACGCTGGTTAAAGTCGAAGTTTCCTAAAGATTTGGGATGTAGAGTTGGGTTTGATAATGGCCAGGATATGAGCCAGAAAAACTTGCAATACAGCCTGGAGATTTTGGAGGATGGAGGTGGTTTTAAGATCGCTGCAAACGGTCCTATAGAGTGAATGAAATGTCAGAACGATGAGGTTCAATGGGCAAGACCTTATTGCTTAAGTTGAATCGAAATGTAATGGCACTTCGTTCAAGGGTTGAATAGAAGGCATTGAGATGAGTTCAAGAATGGTTGCAGCGCATTTTTTTCCCTGTGAAAATAAGGAGAAACGAGCCTAGACTATGATCCTTGCTCACAGGAAGCTTGGTGAAGTTCCTAGATGTATGAAGGAGAGATTGGTTGGACACTTGAAATGTGGCATGGAATATTGGTTCAGCTTGAAGGAAAGACAGAAATCATTGTACAACTGGTTTAGAAACCCCGCTGCATTCGCTATTTTGGATAGTGGTGTTAGTATGTGGTTCAGATTGGTTGACATCGCGATTGCGACGATTGGTCTTACCTAGCAGTTCAAAAAAGTGCGAAGCAAAGTCGGAATAATGTTGAAAATAACTCAACATGAAGTAAGACTCTTGTGCACGGTTGAACCAACCAATATCCAAGCGCTAGCGAGTGTCAAATCAAGTTAGTAACTGGTTGAACGGAAGAATTGAGTTTTCAGACCATGATGAACCTATACTGGCTCAACCGGCGACGGTTGAAGGTACAGTGAAGGGGAGAGGGCCGAAAATTAAACCACATGCAAGGAGAGGTCAATTATCCTTGTGGTTATACATTCTGGGGTTCGATTTAGCGAAGACTTGATGGCCAGTGAGAAGTAATGTAGTGAGATCGGTCTGCACTAGCGGTTCGAAACTGCGAGGCATAAAACTGAATAGTGTTGAAGTAATTCAGGGCATTTGTGCACACCAATATTTGAAGGCTAGCGGCGTCATGTCGAAGCTAGTAGCTTGTTGAAGGCGAGAATGAAGTTCTCTAGCCATTCGGAACCTGCACTGACTCAACTGGAGACGGTTGAATGTACAGTAAAGGGTGGAGGGCGAGGAAACAAGTCAAATTCATGGAGAAATCAATTATCTGTGAAGGTTGAACATTCTGCAGTCTCAACTAGTGAATGCTCGAAGAGCAGTAAGCAACTCGTGTTGAGAAGTACCACAGCATGAGCAGCAAAGATTGAGTGCAGTTGAATCTGTTGAATGGGCAGCATTTGAGGCCTAGTTCATTCAGAATTCAAGCTGACAGTTGGTTGAAATCTAGCGCCAATATGAACCGGAACTGACTCAACTACGGTTGATAGTTCAGTGAAGGGGAGAGGGCACAAAAAAAAAATAGCTGAAGTTGGGAAATGCAATCGTCAGGCTACTGTGAACTTGAACTGACTCAACCGGGGACGGTTGAATTGTTTCAGTGAAAGGGAGAAGTCTGAAGATGAAGCGTTGTATTCAGGGAAATGACAATTATACTTGAAACCCAGCATTATATGATTCAACTAGCAAAGAGCGGAAGGAGTTGCTGTGAAGTGTCACAGCATGTGAAGCAAGTCTTGTGGACTGTTGAACAGGCATTATTTGAAGCCTGGTTCGTTCAGAACTCAAGTGTGTAGCTGGTTGAATTAATAGGATGGAAATGAACTGTACAGACATCCTTGAAGCTCGAACCAGTGAGAATGCGGACACAGTAACTGAAGTGTGGTTGAGTTCGTCTCACCATGTAGTAAGACACTTGTGCTTGCTGTAGTGGCAGTTGCTCGAATGCTGGCTTGAGGAAATTCCAAGCTAGTGTGGCAAAATGAAGAAATGAAGTAGTGGTTAAACTTTGCAGATATCCCAGGATAAACTGGTCAGACCATCACATTCACAAACAGACTCAACCGGGGACGGTTAAAATTGTTTAGTGAGGGGGAGGAGGCCGAGTTATAATCCATGATGAAACTGTAATATTCTGTGGGTTCAAGCCTATGAAAATTTTTCGAATTTCTGCTTGAAAGAGTAATGGTTGAAGTGGTTGGAGTCAAGTTGAGGAAAGTTCGGGTTGAAAAACTCGAAACGAATCCTTGGTTTCTTCCTGAGAGGTTGGTTGTGGACCAATAGAAGCAAGAGAAAAGGTGCAAGCCTTTAGAGTTGTCCTAGAATGCGGCAGAATCTTGTGAATAGAAGTGAAGTCGGGCAAAAGTTGAGCAGCTAGCTACATGACAAACAGAATCATTGTAGATTACAATGTTCTTGGATGAAAGGGAATTTTGAATTGGCGAATGCGGTTCATTATAACCTTCTCTGAGACTTGTTTCGATGTTGCAGCACTCAGCTAGCTTAATGAGAACATACACAGGAGGAAGAAGCACACTTTCGGGAATCAAGTAAAGTAGGATACAAGGAGCATGAAAACAGGCAACGGACCGTCTGAGAAATTTCTTGTCCTTGTTGAGTCGAGCTTGGAATAAAGGCGAATGTCAAAGGACGAAATGTAACTTGTCTGAGACTTTGTTGAGAGAACCAAAGACGATATCTGTGGGAAATATCAGTCCAAATAGTTGGGCTTGGAGGTTGAACTGTTGAATGGCACAATGGGCACACATAAATGAACGTCTGGAGCAAGATATCATTGCTAGGACCACTGAACTCGTGAAGTGCAAGCCACTGACCGGCAATCGTCGTCAACCGGGGACGGTTGAGATTTAGTGAAGGGGAGATGAGACGGCGCAACACCAATTGTGTCGCAATCGGGCTATTTTAAGCTTTATGAGCACTAGTTGGTGCTAGGGGACTCAGGCTATAAACTAGCTTCTGGCTGCATTATTGACTAGTGCACCAGACCTCTGTTCGGTGATATAAAGGAGAGTCAGAGTGAGCTCCGACTGCTGGCTGTAGTATTCTGCACAGTGCTAGGCGCAGTTACAAGCGTTACACTGGACAGGTACACTATCAAGGAGATGGACCAAAGGCCTAGGCATTCAACAGGGATTGTAATCCAACCAGGAGAACCAATGACTGCACAGAATAAGTCCGAAGGGACTTAACAAGCGGGCTAGCCAGCCAAGAGACAGGATCATGTGTACTAGCACCTCGTTTATCGAGCTAGCTATCGCAGTTGACAGTGGAGCTATTACCTTTGAGTGCCTTGAGCCTCAGGTATCATTCAGAGCGAGTCCTAGCACTTGGATTCAAAGTAGAGATGTGTTGGCTGGTGCTAGTGCTTCAGCAATTGCACTAGCAAGGTCACAGAGTGATATGAGGCGTAGAGAATGATCATTGAAGTCGACTAGCTGTACTAGCATGTTTGGTTTACGAGGCTAGCGTGGCTAGCGTACCATAAATGCGAGCTAGTTCGACTCTGATCTGTTCCTGAGATGGCAATGGTGACATGTTGAGGAAGTCGAAGTGGACAATCCAACATATGAGCAGGTGGAGTCATTTCGGAGCTTGGTGTGATGGGCCTAGCCTAGCCAAGGCCTAGCCGAGGCCTAGCCAGGGCCTAGCATCATTCTGGACCGATCTAGGATCATCTTGGACCCGGAATTGGACCCGGACTTCGGATAAATGGCCAAGATCGTCATAGCAGTTGACAGGTGGATGAGGAATCACCCCGGCATGATTAGTAGATATAGTTTATGTCATGGACTTCTGAGTAGTATATAAGGAACCAGAAAACACCGCTAAAAGCCAGTTCATGCCCCGCTCATCGCTCAGTCGATAAGGGTGTGCTCAGGCCAGTCGAAGCGGAGATAAAGTACCTTCTCTGTTGTAGTCCAGTCTTTAAGAATCGCAGCGTTGTTTGTTGGATCCAGAAGTAACTGTGTGAACCAATAAGTCGAAGCTTCGCGTTGGGAGTTTGTGAGCGGTGCCAATCTCCACGTATAAATCAGGACCGAGAGCACAAGAGTTTAAGTTTGAGAGTTGCGGCTAGCTTTGTGGTGGACTTCAGTGGTAGCTACGCATTGGGTGACCAGGAAACGCCTCCCGTAAAACGGACCACGCCCGGCACAGCACTTTGGTAGAACTGCCAGTCGATTCATCGACCGACTAGTTGAGCTAAGAGAATACTCGGGGTCCTTAATAAGCCCAAGTGTAACAGAAAAGAGCTTGGATTCAGAGGAGTCTAAGTCGGCCGTTAGCAGCATTCAGCTAGCCAAGCCATAGAGGAAGTGCAGGAGAAGCAGCATAGTCCATTAGTGGAAGTTTTCAGATAGACACTTCATTTACCTCGCCTAGGACGACTGCACTTTGTGCGTCCGCCTAGTAAACATCCTTATCACCCCCAAACCTGTACATCCCAACCTTGGGAAGTCTTGTTTCGGAACGTCAAGGGTAGCTAGCGAATAGTGTGGTGTTTGTTTAGTTGGGATAGTTGAGGCCATAATTCAATTCTCGTTGTGCTAGGAATCCAAACCAGTAGTCGCATACTACGGCTCGGACCCGAACTCACTGAGGAAGACGCGCTTAGTCTTAGTGAAGTATAAGTAGGGGATTTGGTGTTGTGTTAGGTTTTGTGTGTGGTGTGTTAGTGTTCAGCTAGCCCGCATTCAGAGCTTAGTTAGCCCATTTTCACTGTTAGCGCATCTTGCCCGTTTCAGCGGCGCGCACCGGCGCGCACTGACGCGGCATTGACGCGGCACATCTTTCAGTTAATTTCTGGCTTCCTTAGTCTTTTAATCAGCTCCAAGACTCTCCTGGGTGAGTGTACAATGCTCCTTCAGTGTTTAGGCAGCAGTATTGAATTTCAAATGTAGCAGTCGGAGGTTGAACTCAGGCCAATCTACTCCAAATTGAGTTCTACTCATCTCTGTGTCATACAAGAGGTGCAACCAAGTATCCAAGAAGGTTTACAACCACTTAAGAACATTCTCAATCTTACCGTTGCCGCGCCGGTGCCGCGTCAACGTCCGCGTCAGTGCGCGTCACTGCCGCGTCAGTGCGCGCCGATGCCGCGTCAATGCGCGTCAATGCGCGCCGGTGCCGCGTCACACCGCGTCAATGCGCGCTAGTGCGCGCCACGACTATAAAAGTGTGCATATGCCAATAAATGCACCTCACATATGCTTTCAGAGTCCGAACACAGAGTCTGGGCGACTGCAGCCTGATTTTCTGTATCTCTGAATTCAACAATCCCAATATTTGGCTGAACAGCGCTTAGGGCAATAATCCTTTGATACAAAACGGTGGGATTCATTCCTGGAGGGCTTTAAACGAGGTTCTTGGCCAATAACATCTTCAAATTCAACTGCTGACCCATAGAGATCCGACAGTTTGGTAAAAATTTTCAATGTAAGTCGCAGTGGGACTGTGCCTGGAAACAGTCTAGAATGCCAATCGGCGTAATCGCCAGAACGTGGCAAGTTTAAGTTAGCTGGTAGTGTACATCGAAAATTTACAGGCTAGGGAACAGATGTGTTAGATAAAGTGATGGGTAAGGTATTCACCGTAAACAAACCGCTGCGCTGCGTCGGGTCCGAATCTCTCGGCCATCTCGGGGATGTTCAAAAACCAACCACGAGGTTGCACTTCCCAATTTCATTGAGCGGACTGAGTACATTCTACTCTATCCTTGATATGTCTGTAGTGACGCCAGTGGCTGCCTCTCCCGAGGCCTGTTGGAGTAGTTGTATTTCCTCAATGCGGAATCAAGACTGATTGAGACTGCCTACCTACCAGGCCTAAGGTTACTCTCCGGCTCAGGTTATCTTTGCTTTATAATCCCTCGAAGACAGAAACCGTGATCGTTCTTTGCCCTGATTCCTAGATTTCCCAGTTCATCTATAACTGCGCCGTTCAGAACTACAACTCGGAACATCTCAACTCAACCTCGCAGTCTCGTGATGTTTTGACGTAGCAGAGCATCTCTTTAGTTTGTGGGTCCTTCGTTTGTAGGTCCTTCGTTTGGCACGTTCAAGTTGAACCTAATCTTTGAACTTCTGGTATGAAACAGCTGAGTTTTGATTGTATCTTCTCTCCCGTGCTCAATATAACTTTCACTGGACATTTTCAATGCTGAGTGTTTCAATATGAGGGAGTCCTGAACTTGTGATCCAAACAGTGCTCCATTTTCCGTTAAACAGACCTCGCACGGGCTTGAAGGTCCGAACAATGTCCGCCAGCGCACCTTTTGAAGAGGGTTGGGTGTTGCCATCGAACCTGAACTCTCGAGCTTGGCTTGGCCTATGTCAGTACTCAGGTTTTGATGAAGTTATTGCGGAGTTGCAGACTCTGGGGGTGTAGCAATGTTTGGAAATAGAAGTAAGTAGTTGTAGCTTCTTGCATCTCCATTTACGCCACAAATACACCTCGGAATTGAAAGTAGAATCTGAGTTCGAAAGAGGTGTAATCTGGTGGAATGCCAGATTTTGAACCGTGGGACTTGCCGATTGACCTGGTGAAAGGAAAGAATTATCCCACTCCCCTCGGGATGAAGAAAATAAATCAAACTACATTACTGGGGAACTTATAAACTGGTGGCGGATGTGGGACACGACAGGTAGATATTTGTAGGGATGATGCATGCCTTAGCGGCTCCGTGCGCTACGGTGCGGCCCTGCCGCGCAGTGACGCGTAACGCTTGCGCAAATATGCAACTTCGAAGACAAGGTAGATGCTCTTACATGGGTCCATCCATCAGTTTTTGTTCCTGTTCCGAGTTGATCGTGTCCCAAGAAAAAAAGTGAGCATAGTCCAGGTTGTCTTAGGACGCATTTACTGATATGTCTTGCGACAAATCCTTGAGAGTCAGCCTACCTGTGAATTTCTCCCTCGACTCTGGGGATAATCAAGGCTAATCAAGGCACGAGGAGACCATCTTGCCAACTGCATCCTGCAAATGTCTGTGGAGGCCACTTCCCGATCCACTGACTTGAAGCAACCACACGCCACCGAGAATCCCGTGCACCGATCCACTCGACTTGATTGAACGTATCTAGTTTCAGGGAATCCTTCGAAGCTATTTGTCTCGGAAGGACCGAAATTTGAGTGGTGTATGTTGAACTGTGAACCCTTGAAAATGGTCCAACTGGGTAAGGTATCCACTCTCTCAACTTATCGCTTTAATTTCCGCTGCCTTCACTGAATTGATTTGTTTGAGCTGGCTGTCACGTCCTCGGACTTTGAAGATTGAGTCATATGCTAAGCAAGTAAGTATTGACCGCCTTTGTTTTAGGTGAAGTTATCCAAAGTGGAGATTGGAAGAGAGTGGTGTTCCGCCTTACCTACATACTCAACCCCAGCATAGTTCAATTCCCCGCTCTCGGCCTTCAAGCTGAACCACCGCGAAGTTGCACATTCTTACTTAGGGACCCTTCCTCCTCGCAGGGAACCGGTGCCGCCTCCATTGGGTCCAGAAACAGGCGGGAAGGGTGACTTAGGCAAACATTCGGGGTGGAATCCCAGTGATGGCCAGAAATGTGAAAGTGGGGTTTTTTATGTTCAGGCAATGTATTTTGATCTAAAAACTCATACTACCTTGTCCCAGGGTTTGGGGAGTGTTTGTGGAGAAAAGGGAGGCGGCGCGCCGATGCCGCGTCAATTTACCCGTAACGCCGCGTCACTGCCGCGCCGGTCCGCGTCAGTGCCGCGTCAGTCCGCGCCGGTGCGCGCCGCCCCGCGTCACTTTTACCATACCCCTGGAAACAGCTCTCGGGTGATTTCGGGCCAATCCGGATTTGTTGTAGCGGTAAGAAAGACGTCGACAGTGCGATAATACCTGGTGATGGTCATTAGTGACAGGAAAATATCCAGAATGAGAACGCACCTGGCAATGGCCATCGCATCTTGAAAGTGTTGACCCATGTGTCGTGGACCCCCGATGTAGCTCGAGGGAAGTACGACACGTTGCCCGAGATTTCCGAGTTCGATGTTGTCGTCGTCAGCATGGATTGCATCTTCTAGCCCACTGTAAAGCTCAGCTCGAAGCTGGCCCTGGTTAAAGCGTAGGTAATTTAGTCGGTTTTGATCCGCTGACGCCCACATGTCCACCATATATCGCTGGAGGAGGTGGCATCCACGCAAAATGGTTGAGGCTTCACCACGGCGCTGATGGAGACGGTACGCTACATAGCGGGTTTGAGTCAGGCGCGCGGGATGCTCTTTCTCCGGGTCATGAAGCCTCAAATCAGGATGCCAACCGTTTTCACCGCAAGGAAAGAGGATAACATAGTACAGCGGGGTATAGGCGGGATGGAGGTCACTGATTCGAAGGAGAGGCCCGTTGCGTCGCCGGAGAATTATGTCGCGAGGCTCTGTGTTGGTTTGATTTGGCAGGATGACCGCGACCTCGTTTGCGGTGGGCAAGTTCCCCCTGCGCGCATGGACCCCAGGAGCGACACGCAGTCGCACCGATACATTGTCAGCCAGCTGCGCCGCAAGAACTTCGTGAGCATGCAAAAACAGTGGTGCATATTGGTGATTCTCCGTAATCACCCGCTGTAGGATATTCATAGTGTCACGCTGCAGATTCATATTGCTCTGCATTCGGTAGTCAAGAGCGGCCTGGGGCTCGTAGATATATAGCTGTGCATAAATAGGGGTGTGGCCTTCAGATGGAAGCAGTGCCCCTGTACGATGGCAGAGCTCGCCGTGAATGCGGAAGATGGGGGGGCCGCCACCGTTGTTGATAGAGTGGTCCTCGGTAACACCGAGCGACGTGAAAGACAGCGCGGTATTATATTGAGCAATGTTCTTGCGAAACTCCTTAGATTTCATGTCGTCATTTACCAATAATGCTCGGAGTTCCGCGGGTGGCTCTTGGAGGCGCTCGAGCACAACTTTACCATTGTTGCAGCACATCGGAAATTGTGGATTAGTTTTCGAAGAGTTAGTAGTTTTCTCCGCCATCCTATGGAGAGCGCCACAGTGCCGGCATTGTACATCCATGCGCCCGAGGTCATGACGGTGAAACGGGCAAGATGCGCTAACAGTGAAAATGGGCTAAATAAGCTCTGAATGCGGGCTAGCTGAACACTAACACACCACACACAAAACCTAACACAACACCAAATCCCCTACTTATACTTCACTAAGACTAAGCGCGTCTTCCTCAGTGAGTTCGGGTCCGAGCCGTAGTATGCGACTACTGGTTTGGATTCCTAGCACAACGAGAATTGAATTATGGCCTCAACTATCCCAACTAAACAAACACCACACTATTCGCTAGCTACCCTTGACGTTCCGAAACAAGACTTCCCAAGGTTGGGATGTACAGGTTTGGGGGTGATAAGGATGTTTACTAGGCGGACGCACAAAGTGCAGTCGTCCTAGGCGAGGTAAATGAAGTGTCTATCTGAAAACTTCCACTAATGGACTATGCTGCTTCTCCTGCACTTCCTCTATAGCTTGGCTAGCTGAATACTGCTAACGGCCGACTTAGACTCCTCTGAATCCAAGCTCTTTTCTGTTACACTTGGGCTTATTAAGGACCCCGAGTATTCTCTTAGCTCAACTAGTCGGTCAATGAATCGACTGGCAGTTCTACCAAAGTGCTGTGCCGGGCGTGGTCCGTTTTACGGGAGGCGTTTCCTGGTCACCCAATGCGTAGCTACCACTGAAGTCCACCACAAAGCTAGCTGCAACTCTCAAACTTAAACTCTTGTGCTCTCGGTCCTGATTTATACGTGGAGATTGGCACCGCTCACAAACTCCCAACGCGAAGCTTCGACTTATTGGTTCACACAGTTACTTCTGGATCCAACAAACAACGCTGCGATTCTTAAAGACTGGACTACAACAGAGAAGGTACTTTATCTCCGCTTCGACTGGCCTGAGCACACCCTTATCGACTGAGCGATGAGCGGGGCATGAACTGGTCTCTAGCGGTATTTTATGAGGCTTTATATACTGTTCAGAGAGAAAATGATGAGGTAAAGAGAAATGAGTAAACAGGCCGATGTTCTGGTCATGCGACCGCCTCCGGAAGACAAGCCGGGTCCATTCGTGGTCTAGGCTTGCCTAGCTGGCCAACTATCTGACCATCTCGACAGCCAAGCCGGGTATAATTGCCTTTCTCAGCGTGCTAGTCTGCACCCGAGCAACTCTCCATGTGCAACTCCACTCCGGAACTACTATTCCCGGTGCAGCTTGCTCATAATCACGCCATTCCACCCCGCTATCTTACAGACTGAACATCCTAGCGTTCATCCACTGCTCCATCTCAACATGAATTCACTGTTTCCGCTATTTGTCTTCGTTAGGCTCTTTGGATCGCGTCGCGTCCATCACCTGACCTGCTGGTGGGTATACTCCTATACCCCTATGGTTGGTCCCTTCGCATTGCCTCAGCTAGCGCCACTTCGACCGCTACTGTATTGACTTCAGCAGTGTATGTCCAGCTGCTATGGTACTAGCCGCCTTCCTACACCCGCTAGCTCGCTCGTGCTCGTTCCTACTCTGCGCTAGCTCCGACCAAAGCTCCGTCTGTGCAGTCGTTGGTCCTCGTTCATAGAATCCTTGACACTCTGAGGTACTAGACCTGTATGTTTATCTCCTTGATGCGTGTATTCGCCTAGTGTAACGCTTGTAAACCGCGCCTAGCACTATAACTCGTACTACAGCCAGCAGCTGGAGCTCACTCTGACTCTCCTTTGTACCACCGAACAGAGTTCTCATTGCTAGTTTGTAGCCCTGAGAAGCTAGTAATGTACCTAATAGAAGCTAGCAGACTTCGTCATGTGCTAGCTCTAAAAAGCGCAAAATGTAGCTAGATGGCAGCACATTGCAAACGCGCCGTTTCATCTCCCCTTTACTAAATCTCAACCGTCCTCGGTTGTGGTCCGTGTGTGTCACTTTCCAGTTTTGTAGTTACTGAAATGGCATCTTTCTAGTAACGTTCAAATATTTTCAAGGTCTTTCTTGCATTCCCATGCATAGTGTCAATTCATCTAGCCAACTTCTTCCCTTCGACTGATATTTCCCACAGTTGAACTCGGTCTTTCCTTTCTAGGCAAAGAGTCGCACGCTTGTGTAGCATTGCTGTCTTCGCTTCGAGAACGATGATCATTGCCTTTTCAGGAAATCGATCAATCTTCTCTCAGCTAGCCGATTTTTTCAGACAATTCGACCTCCTTTCGCTCAGCTAGCCCCTGATTCACTCTGGTTTGTGCTAACTCTCGTAGCTTCTCACCGGTGACCTCACAGCGCTCTAGCTAGCAACGTAACCTCGTGACTTTGCGCCGAGAAGCTGATTTCGGTGGGAAAAGAAGCGGCTATTTCCGGATACCAACTCATTGCTGGCGGTACCGCGGTGTGCCTGCGGGCTGCGGTTCAGGGTCGCCAGGCGTGGGTTCTATCCCACGGCCAGCTTCCTTCGCTTAGCGTCTCATATAAACTGAGGCGCTAGCTGACTTCGCCCATTTCTTTCTTTCCTTCCTACTTTCACCCCTCTACTTCCACTCTCTACTATCTTCTATGGCGAAACGCAAGGCTGCCACATCTGTTGCCTCCGTCTCTTCTTCTGGGCCCTCACTCGCCGTTGACCCGGACGACCTCCACGCGGCTTGGTCCCACTTCTGGCCGTACCAATGTTTCTCTGACATCACCCACTACTTCACCGAGGAGAACATCCAGTCGTCGAAAGCTAGCGCTGTCGTGCCAATGCTGAACACGATGTGCCCCCTCATGGTTCGTTTTTCTCGCAGTTGGTCTTATGTTTTAACGACCTTGATCGCAGGCCGACTTCTACAAGAAATACCCGAGGTGGAATTCGGACGTCTCGGCCTACCTCGCCGCCATGGCTGTTGCCTCAACCCTCCTCGTTCGCAAGCACTTGGGTCGCCAACGTCTCCCCGAGTTCGCTGACCTCATCTGGGACTATCCTGACTCCCTTCCGGCTGAGCTCGTAAGTTTTTTACATCCGCTCATTCTCTTTTTCTTGAGACTAACAACTAGCCTTGTCTAGGAGGAGGATGGTATCCCTATCCCGGACTCCAGCTTCGTTCTCCCCCACATCACCGTCAACACTCCCAAGCCTGCGTCCAAGACGCCCTTGTCGCTCAAGAAGGTTTACGATTCCGACCCCAAATCCGACGCTGACGTTGTCGATGAGCCGCCTCCCAAGAAGACCCGTACGAGCAACAAGGTTCGTTTTTCCTCTCCCTTAGTCGGTCGACCTCTGATAAACTTGTGTACTCAGGGTCGAGCTGCCTCTGTGGAGAGTGAAACCACCCCTGTCACTTCTAAAACGGTGCGTCACAAAACGCTCCTCTTTTTATATCATCTAACTCTTCCTGCTAGCGTTCTGGAACGGCTAGTTCCAACCAGGCCACCCGCTCGCGTCGCGCTGCTGTACAGCCCGAGGCTAGCGCTACGCCTTCCAAGCCGTCTACCTCAAAGACCGACATCTCCTCCAAGGCCGCCAAGTCGACTGAGGACTCGCCTCCTCCGCCATCGCGCGAGGAGTTACTCCAGGTTGCGATCAACGCCGAACCTTCGCCTCCCGGAGGTAAGTCAATCTTACGCCTTTCCCAAGTCGTTTTACTAACCTAACGTCCAGAATGGCGCGTGGGCAAGGCTCGTCCCTTCGCCGCGCAAGTTCGCGCCCCCGAGGTTTACATTTCTGACTGGCTTTCGCCAGCGCTGTGGTCGGACGCGGTGGTCAAGTGCATCAGCTGCCTTAACCGCGCCCAGCCCTGCAGCGCGGGTGCACCTGGAACTCGCTGCGATCCCTGCGTGCGAGGGAGCATCAAATGCTCTCGCCACAACAACGCCGCCGAGGATGCCCTTCTCCAAGAGAAGCTTCGCCCATTCTACGTGTTGTCTTCCGACTGTAAGTGCCTAGCTACTCTGGCTAGCTTCAACTAACAGTCCTTCTTTAGTCTTCATCAAGTCGGTTGCTCATGCGCTCAATGCACGTCGCCGAGCTGAGCTCCACTACCGTCTTTTCCTCGGCGCTATCGACGACTTATCTCGCACGAACGACGACGCCATCTTGGCCTACGCCAACGCTGCGAACCAGCTATCCGCGGAGTCGATGGAAATGTTCTTCGAGAACCCGGACGACAAGGCGCAGGTGGAGGCCGTAGTCGCCCGCTCCCTCGAGACCAAGTCCCTCGAGCGCCGCCAGCTGGAGCATCTCCAGGCCAACCCCACTTCGCCTATCCGCCGTTTGGACGAGTCGCAGCCACATTCGCCTGCCAACTCTTTCCATACGCCGGCTCCGCCACCAACTTTTGGCCTACCCGACTCCAACCTCTTGCCTTCTAGTTCAGCAATGACGGTTGTCGAGTCGGACACCCCGATGCCTCCTCCAACTGAGGCCGCGGAGTAGCTTTTGGTGTGTGCAGTGGGAATTCGGGTGTCGCTTCGCGTCTCGTTTTGATTTTTCTTTTTATACACACATTGCAATGCCACTAGTTTCTGTTAAAGGCCAGGAAGTTAGCGTCCAAGGAAATACTCAAAGATGAAAATACCACGTACTCGACTGGTACCCGCTTTCGTCGGGAGGCAGCTCGTTTCCCCCGCCTTCCTCGTCGACCAGCTGGTCGCGCTCTTCGTCCTCCACCGCCCCCGCCGCCGACTCGTCCTGCCACCCCGGAATACGAGACGTCCCATCCTTGGCGGCGTCGTTCCGATAAAGGTCGTGGCCCGGGTACCTCGCCATCAACTCCCCGATCTCTGCCTGCCCAAACGAGTACCCAGCGGGGTGCCTCTCGTATGTCGAAAGATTCGGCACGAGGCTCCCCTCGGGGACTCGCAATGCGCCACCAGTGAACCCCGAGATCTCCATCGGCATATCTCCCATGGGAGGCTTGTCGTGCGCATAGGAATAACGAGCCTCCGGATGAGCCGCTTGGTGGACTCCCTGCTCGATGGCGCCCCCGAGCTCCCGCGCCGTGTCGAAGACCTTGGAGATGGTGGACTCGAGCGCTTGGACGAGCCGAGCCGTCACGTCCACGGAGCGCTGGTTGTCGGGGAGTGGAACCAGGTGCTCGGAGTCGCCAAATTGGGCGCCCAAGTACGGCACGAAGGCCGGTGGGTGGACCCCGGGAAGTTGGAGCGTCGCGCCGTGCGCGAGGACCGGGATGGAGTTGTTGAACGCGACCTCGCCTGAGTTCCCAGAACGTCCGGGAGCCTGGTTGAGCAGCATGGCGCGGGCGAGGAACCGCTTGGTCATATCGAGACCGGTGGTGGCGTTGGCCAACTCGACGAGCGCGTCAAATTGCATGTCGGCCCAGATCAGGTTCACGACCGGGAGCGCCTCGGCTGGGAAAGAAAACGGGCGACATTAGCAAAGCTCCGTAGGATTGCCATAACGGGGTTCTAACTTACTGGTTTCGGTCCAGTCAAACAACTCCTTCGATAGTCGGCACGCGTGGGTCCCGTGGATGCACTGGGTGCAACTGCTGGTTGGGGTGTTCTCGCCGTAACGCGGACGGATGCACACGAAGCCCCGGTCGAAGCAGGACTGGCACCCCTAGGAAATTCGTCAGCCGAAACATTCGAACCAAGAAAAGAAAAATCGGCTCACCTTGCCCCGCGTAAAAGCAACGCGGTACGGGAGTGACGCGCACTCGACACGATACCCCTCCAGACCCTTGACCAGCTTCATCGACAGCGCCGTATTTGTCGGCGTCCACCCGTGTGTGGTGATCGCCCTGCCGCGCTGCGACTCTGGCATTGGGCCAGAGAACGGGTTGTTCTCCCGGTGCCACTGAGCCTCGTCGTAGGTGTTGGCCACCGCCCCGGATTCCCCCTTCACCCTGCGCCCCGCCACGACCTCTGGGGTGTCGACTTTCCGCCCTTTCCCCTTGTTACGGGTACTCGGAACTGGCGCCTCGCTCGCCTCCCGCTTGGATTCCCCTTCATCCTCGTCGTCCCCGCGCCTCTCGCCTTCCCCCGGTTCCAAAAACGCGCCCCCACTCAACTCGTTGGCGACCTGGTCGTCCATGAACGAGGAACGGGAGCGAGAAGAAGACGCAACGGGCGCCGCTGAACTCGCCGCCTTTGAAGCAGCGGTTGGGGCGCTCGCCGCGCGTCCTTGAGCCGGACCTGAGGCGGGGTGTGCGATGGACCGGCGCCCGGTAGACCTGGAAGGAACGACCGAGTTGACGAAATAGTGGGCGTACTCGCCGATGGAATTGAGCAACTTGACAAGGTTGGTATCGGCGTTCCGACGGGCGGCGTTGTACTCCAAGATTTGCTGCTGCCGGTCCTTCCAGAACCGCGGGACGTTGGCGCGGTAGCGCACCTGCTTCTCCTCGTACTCCTCCAGCTCGGCCTGGTACCCCTACTTCCACTCCGCGCGCCGCTTCACTTCCGCCTTGTGGTGCAGCTCCCGTATCTTCGCGTGCGCCCTGTACACCTCCTCCATCTCCTCCGACGTGTGGGAATTGTCGAATGCCGTCTGAGGTATTTCTGGGGCGGGCGTCGGGACGTAGGGGCGCTGGTCCGGCTTCTTGAGGTTCGGCATCGTGTAAACCGGGTGTGCCGGGTCGTCGGGAAGAGGGGAAAGCGGGAGGGCGTACGGGCGTTGGAACCGGAGGACGTTGAGGGCAAGAAGGTCTTCCGAGTACTGGTCGACCATGCGTTGGGGGTGTTCGTTGAACCCCGCGCACCAGCTGGCGTCGGCGCTGGACTGCCACGCCTTGGTCGGAAACAGTGCCGGGTCAGCGTTGTCCAGACGAACCCGTTCTTCCATTGGCGCGTGCCCGCGCTCGAGCACCGCGAGATCCACCCGAGGAGCAACAAACCAGCGACTGACCGAGGGCGGGCGGAAACGAACGCCTGCCGGGAGCTCGTTGACGAGTCCCAAAGAATCGGGGAGCTCGTACTCGGCAAGGTCGATGGCGCCCTCGGGAATCGGCGTCCCCTCATCAGCGCCCCCGTGCTCAGAGTCTACACTCCGAGCAGGGGGAGAACTGCGGGCGGGCTTGGCCGATCCCGACCCCCTCGCACCGAGTGGCGCGTCGTCACCCGACGACTCGGAACCGGATTCCACAAGAACCTCCACGGGCGTGTCGAGCTTGATACGTTTTGGGACTGGGGCGGAAACACTAGCACTAGGGGAGCGACGGCGGCGCTGCGCCTGCGAAGAGTTGGCAGGAATGCCTGGTGGGTTCTACGGGCACTCAGAAAACGAGAAAAATATTGACGAAAGGATGACAAACCGATTTTTTCTTGCCCCTAGGCCTAGGCCTGGGCGCCGGCGCCTTCTTGCTTGAGAGAGAAGACAGGGTGTTGGGGTCGGGCATCTCGTCGTCCGGCAACGTCTCCATGGTGGCAAAATCGCGTTTCTTGGGAGTTGGGGCCTCGGGCTTGTAGTTGTCGTCGTCGTGACTACTACGGACTTTTGACGGGGAGACGTCGCTATCCGAAGAGAACAAGGCGGCGGCAGACGAGGAGGCGGCGGCACTGCGAAACGACAGCGGTTAGCTGTCGCACCAATACCTCCACACCATCGGCATTCCGTGCCACTCACGGTTTTCGTTGCTTGGGCTTGTTCTGGGGCTTTGGCGGGGCCCCCGTCGAGCTCTTGGATGAGGCAGCTTGCCGAGTGACGCGTTTGTTATCAGACATAAGAAAGGAAGGGCGGTGAGGGAGGTCGACGAGAGGTAAAAACCAAAGCGGGAGGGAAGGTGACAAGGGAGGAGGAAGAGACGAAGAAGAGACGAGGGAGGGAGGAGAGAGGAAGAACGAAGAAAAATCGAAGCCAAGGAACAAGCGCCCAAATCGCAGTTAAACTCACCGATTCAGCTATGTTTTGATGCCAACAAGCGGGACCCTGCACGCCTCGTGCCTGGGTTCTTCTCCCACGCTGCGGAATGCCCGGGCACGTCAAACGACGCGTCGATTTGGAGGGGAACGAAGGGGGGGGGAAGAGAAACGCGAAAGTATTGCCGAAAAAGGGGTTCTAAATCAGGACTGTCAGAAACTTGATCGCCAGGTCACGTGACCGGCTCGCCAAGGGAATCGCCCCGTTTGGACGTCCCACGACTACTCGGAAAACGCCGAAAAAGGAAATGGTCCACTTGGGACCGCCTAAAAACAGCTTATCGGGGATAAAAAGTATCGCACGGAAAAGAATCGCACGCGAGTTTCCAACCGCTGGGAAATTTTGGAAACCTCGACAACCCAGGACCGCCATCGAATATTGAAATCGTTATCGAATATTGCAATCGGAGTCCGGCGCCGGCCCACGTTTATCGACACACGTTTATCGACGAAGCCACCGACTACAGAGACTCACAGGCCTATATTGTTAAAAACTCGGAAAACTGTGCACAAGAAAACTCGACCGGATATCGACGGACTGACCACCCGACGAAGAAGGTCTTCCATCAGGAGAATAATCCTGCTACGAAATCTCGAAAATCATACTAATTAGGAAACGACAGTCACGAGACGGCCAAACTTACGAAAACATTCTTTTACGAAACGAGAGAGGAGGACGTGCGGAGACCTCCACGCGCCATGCCGGGGACGAAGAAAACTTACTCGCGAAATATCAAGACGAAACGCCTTTCACACGACACGGGGGTGCCCAAGTACGAGTTTACGAGTACTCGGGAACAGCATACTACGACTATGTGGTGCTTTCCGAGTGCTCGGAAACCTCTGTTTCCTCCCTCGCCCCGCCCAAAACCGAAATCCCGAGCGACACCACAGCCTCCTGTCGCCACAGGACATTTTCTTTCACCTCCAATGATGCATACACCACGACAACTCGATCGCACTCCCTGAGTCCTGAGAAATACTTCTCCCTCGTTCTGGAACGTCCACCTCGACGCTGCGATCACAACGACACCCCACACCCCGCGTTTTCACCTACACAGACATGATTTATTGCGCGGACTGTGAAGAAAGGCTACTCGGACTCTCGCTATCCGACATGGAAATGAGGCTAGGCATCGAGCGTCCTCTCCAACGGCGCTGATACATCATCCAGCCTGTTAGCCAGCATCCGCAGGCTCCGCCGAGTCGGCCCTTTCTTCAGTACAATACAATGAACGGAGTCCACTACGGCGACTATACCACACGCACGAGCGGCCAGCTCATACTCCTCTGGCTGGGCTGTCATCGCAAAAGGCTTGCCCTCGTGGTCCTCTTTGAAGCCACACCCTACCGAGTGCTCGGCGCCATCTACTCAGAATGCGATTAGTTCGCGCCGTGTCGCCAATGGTGTCGTGAAGCGCAGGTTCTCTTGGAGGAATGTGCGGAGTCCACCGTCCGGGATGAAGAACCTGTTGGCAGGCCAGACGACATTGGTCTCGAGAAAGCGACGGCGTGCTGAGGCATCCATGCCTTGTTGTTGAGGTGGTTTGGTTGTTGAGGTTTTTGGGTGTCGCCTTTTTATAGGTTTGATCGACCAGGGACGGTCGATGGTAAAGCTTCCTAGGAGGTGTGAGGCTTGTGTTTGTGCTGCACTGCTCACACCGCCTCATGGCCTGTCTGGACGAGACGCGACGGCTCGGAGTTCCCACTCACTCAAGATTCGCCCAATTAGGAAACGACCTTGCCTCATTCGGATCTACTTCCAACAACTCGTTACTCGACGATTCCAGTGTTTACGACGACTCGTACGAGCACCGAACCCGGCCAGGATGGCAACCAGGCACGCCAGGCACGCTCGGGCTTCGCGGGGAGACCTGACCACGCGCACCGTTGCGACTTACGAACTTGCGCCATTTCCGAGCCCCCATACAACGTTACAAACGACTCTTGAGCGACCCTCGACAGCAGGATAGCCATGTCTGCGACCAAACGACCATTCCCCCACGTCCTATCCACCATTATAACCTGTTCCACCACATTCCGACGACTCAGAACATCGTGAATCCCTTACGAACACTCGGAAACGGCGCTATTTCGGAATTTCGACACCTCTGAGTGCTCGTGAAGCTCAACGTGCGCGAATATCGGCAGTCTGGGAGCTCAGAAATGCCACGGAAGGTCGAAAGAGGCTCGAGGAGCATGTGGAACGAGGCTGTGGACGCCGACGGGACGGACAACGTGACTGGCTTGGAAAAGGTATAAAAGGCGTCGGACGAATCGAGGGTAGGAAGTCAATTACTTGTGGACTTTCGGATTCAGTTCCCAGTCAGCTACCACAAGGAGACAGTTCCAGTCGAGGACTCTAGTCCAACACTGAGTTCTTTCCCTGACCTTGTACCTTTATCCCCCAATTACATCCTCGAGTTGACCACCAACGCGCTTGCTTGTCACCACCGCCAAGGGACATTGTCTCAAGGATTTGCCTTTCATTTATACACCCGAGAAAACTGACTACAGGTTACCGGACACCACCAACGTCGCTTCCGAGCGCTCGTAAACCGCCTTCAGCCCGTCCCGAGCACTCGGGTCTCGCACACACACACACACACCTTCGACCTTCGACCAACACACACACTCGGATCCAACAAGGCAGACCACCTACAGCCTCACGCTCTATTAGGAACCAACTTTAAAGAGCCCTAGAGGACGAACCAGCCACTTTGTGATCCCACATATTCGCCTAGTGGCACCGCGGTCCTTATCACAACGCTCACACCCCGTACCATGTATCCAAGGCATTTTTCACTGATGGGCCTTAAGTGTGGAAAAAGTGCATTTATTCATTTAATTATAGACTACAGACCTCTGCAAGGATACAATGAGCATAAAGGGGTACGTCCCGGGCATATAAGAGATCAAAAACTGGTTTTTAATACTACAAACAGCTGTAATATAAACTATGAACCCTTGTCACAGGCCTGGATGAGTTACTCAAGCTCGTCTGGCTCCTTTAACTGATTGAGCTTTCGATATGTAGATGCTAGATGCTGCATTGCCAGGACACAATGTGGATGCTGGTCCCCCAAGAACTGCCTGCGCTTTTCAACCACCACAACCTGGAGCTCCTGGGCCTCCTTGTACTCCCCCAGGTTGCTGTGTGTCGCAGCAAGATTCCCCATGGCCCTCAAGGTTTCAAGGTGATCCTCTCCCAGAAGCTTGGTCCGCTTCTCAAGCACCACAACCTCGAGCTCCTGGGCCTCCTTGTACTCTCCCAGGCTACTGTGTGTCAGAGCAAGATTCCCCATGGCCTCCCAGGTTTCAGGGTGATCTTCTCCCAGAAGCTTGGTCCACTTCTCAAGCACCACAACCTCGAGCTCCTGGGCCTCCTTGTACTCTCCCAGGATACTGTGTGTCAGAGCAAGATTCCCCATGGCCCTCAAGGTTCCCAGGTGATCCTCTCCCAGAAGCTTGGTCTGCTTCTCAAGCACCACACCCTGAAGCTCCTGGGCCTCCTTGTACTCCCCCAGGTTGCAGTGTGTCAGAGCAAGATCTTCCATAGCTATTAAGGTATAGGGGTGATCTTCACCCAGACGCTTGGTCTGCTTCTCAAGCACCACACCCTGAAGCTCCTGGGCCTCCTTGTACTCCCCCAGGTTGCTGTGTGTCGCAGCAAGATTCCCCATGGCCCTCAAGGTTTCAAGATGATCCTCTCCCAGAAGCTTGGTGCACTTCTCAAGCACCACACCCTGAAGCTCCTGGGCCTCCTTGTACTCTCCCAGGTTACTGTGTGTCAGAGCAAGATTCCCCATTTCCATTAAGGTATGCAGGTGATCTTCACCCAGAAGGTTGATCCGCTTGTCAACCACCACAACCTCAAGCTCCTGTGCCTTCTTGTACTCTCCCAGGTAATGGTGTGTCGCAGCAAGAATGCCCATGGCCCTCAAGGTGTCTGGGTGATCTTCTCCCAGAAGCTTGGTCCGCTTCTCAAGCACCACAACCTCAAGCTCCTGTGCCTTCTTGTGCTCTCCCAGACGTTGATATGTAATTGCCAGTTGGTGCATGACTTCCAGGCTAGCTAGATGCTCTTCTCCAAAATCCAATCTGTATTTCTCAAAGGTCGGCTCTATGAGTGCTTGGGCTTCCTTGAGTTTGCCTGCACCTATGTATATGCCCCAAAATGCAGCTCTGAAGTCAGCCCCCTCATTGGCATCCAAAGGGGCAACTAAGTCAACATGAGGCATCAATCTCAGAGAAGGGAGAATTATGTCATAATCTGGGATCTCTGAGATAGACATTCCAAGTATGGATCTGACACACAAGCGAGAGGATCCTTCATCAACAAGAGTACTGCGACTCCAGGCATGGACCAGTGGATGAATAGAAAACATTTTTGTTGCTGCATCAAAGCTGATCAATGAGTAGGACTTGATCTCATTGGTGATATCCAAAAATTTGAGAGAGTTCCATTCCCCTGTGGATCCTAGAAAATGAGACAGAAATTCAAGTGGCTCCTGCAACTCCTGTTTGGGTGGCAACCACACTGGGAAGCTGTATCTTGATGCATAGCTAAACATGTCCTCTGAAATCCCAGTGTAGTGAAGCAAAGAGCAAAGCTGCAACAGGCTAGCCGCTGGCTGACTGAGCTGATCAAAACTGATTTGCCATGTTGTGTAAACTGTGCATGCATAGTGATCATGAGACTGCTCTGGTTTTTCTCTGAGGAGTTGGGCTCGATTCTGTGCATACAGCACCAAATAACCATTGAGGTCTTCAGACTTGGAAATGAATGCCCCTGCCTGAACAATTGCCAGGGGGAAATAAAATAACTCCTGTTGAAGAATTAAGACTCCCTTCATGATACATTGCCAATTCTCTGACCTTCGCAATCTTGGCAGCAACCTGAAGATTTTCTTCCGAACTTTCTTTGGCTGCACTCCGAAGCAAGAGGGTGGTTGCATCTGATTCTTCTATGCCAGACACAGGAGAGTGTTCACCATAAGTTCGAAGTTCAGGATTGCGAGAGGTTACGATGATGTTCCCATGATCACACTGTGGGAGGATGAGATTGAGGTTGATCTTTGGGTCATCGGCATTGTCGAAGAACAAGAGCCATCCCTTCTTTGATTGAAGCCACTCCAAAGCATCTTGTGCAGAGTCATCAACCCCTTTGGATACAGCTATCTTCTTTAAGGCTGTTTCAATTGTGTTCAGTGTGCTAGCATCAACAAGAAAGGTGTCTGAGAAGCTGTAACTTGGATTTAGCTGCACTCGCTCTGATTTCAATATGCAACCTACCTGGTCGAGGATTCCTGTATGAACTTAAGAGCAATTTGAGTCTTCCCGGCCCCACCTAGGCCATGTAAGACATAAATAAGTTGTTTTCCTGAGTCTGTGGTAAAGAACTGGTGCATCTTGTTCAAAATTGTCTGTCTGCCTTGAAAAATCCGAGATGGAGGGGGACAGTTGTTGATACTCTGAGCCACAGGAGCCCCAGTGAAACCTACACATCTTGAACTTTAAACTGTGATGTACAGAAGTTGAATAAAACCTACTGGGACCTGTCACAACGGCATGAATCTCATCTACCTTGAGACTTGTATCCACAACTGTGAAATTTGTGTTTATAGCTGCCATCAGCTGAAAACCCATTAGATGAGTAGGTCATAGTAAATTCAGAGATACTTGCCTTAAGTTTTGAACATAGTCCTTGAATTTTCTGCTGATATCCGGCAATTTCATCTGTGATGTTGCTAGAATTCACAAATTCTTTGACTCGTCCACGAAAGCCTTTTGATTGGTCCTGCAAATTTTGTATCACAAGGACTACAGCTTCGAGATAGCTAGTGAATGGCTTCAATTTGAGAAATAAGGAAGTCAGATCAGTACCACACCTTTGGAGTTCCTCACACAGGGCTTTGAACTTGACAGCGGCAGTATTCCCATGGGTTACAATCTGGTCGTGAAGAGCTGTCACAATTTCCATTGTACTGGCACACAGCTCTTTCAGGTCCTCGCGATTCCTCTTGACTTTCTGGACCCCACCCAACATGAGTGAAATAACATCAGATAACTAGACACAAACCTGAACTGTCTCTAGAAGGACAAGGACGGTCCCAGAGACACCCTTGATGTAAGGAAACGGAGCGCATTCTGCGGCCGCCGTGATTGTCTTGGCGGTGAGGATTGCTGGTGCCAACCAATCTGACTTTGGTTTGTCGGAAGCCTTCTTTCCTCCTGTTGGTTGAGGGGCTGAAGGTCCAGAATTGAGTGGAGAGATGGTAGACATGGAGGAGGATAAGGACAAGTAACAACGTGTAGGCCTCGAGGCTGAGGCACAGCCAGGCACAGCATTGCCAGCTGACTGTCACAGCCTGTCAGTCCCAAAATAAGTCCAACACGTAGCAAATTCAATGCTTAGATACATCTCATTACTCATCCTGTGACTCGAGCTTTGGTGTGCTGATTAAGAGCAGCACGGGCGATGGGGGTGAGGGAAAAGAAGTGTTCTCAGACTTGAAAGTTGCCGGGCTTTACACCGGTTTGGAGATTTAAGTTTTTCAGCACAATTTACGGTGAAAAACATTGTTTGTTTTTCAGACATTTTTCACTGAAAAAGGTGGTGATAGGCCGGCGCACGAGGGATGCCTAGTGCTGGCCAAGAATACGATACGGAAAAAATATATTTTGAATATATTCACTTGAACACGAATACAATACGCTCCAGAAGGGATGAAGAGAATATGGATATAATACAATATGGCTACGGCGTATCTGAATATAATTGAATACAGTGATCTACCGCTTTTGCCGGCCAAAAGGTCATAATAGAGCTGTAACCCACTCAAATATCTATTTAGGGGATTTGAATTCCCCATACCTCTCACATTTTGTTTCAAACCAACGAATTCCAGTCAAATTCTAGTTGACTTTTGAACCGCCTTGTTGCCATCAATCAATTTTGATGTGAAGTTGAACCGAGGTTGAATTGGCCGTACACAAAGTTTGGGTGGGGATGCTTGGGGAAGGACTGGAATGACCTCAGGGTGGTATTTCAATGCTTTGGGTGTCTACAAAATTTGCCTGAGACTTACTTTAATCAGAATTGGTGTCATTTGGTCACGGTGAATATAAAGTGAATATATCTGAATACGTATTCATATTCAACCTCTTGAATATGAATACGATATGGATAAAATATAATACGGCAAAACCGTATTCATATCATATTATGGCCAGCACTAGCCCGGATGCCATATCACACTCGAGCTCGCCGTGCCCACTGTCCCTTATCGCGGTCTAGAGGAAGCCGATTGGCGCGCGCGCCGTATCAAAGGAAGAAAGCCGGACTGGCTCTCCCGCTGACCGCCACACCCTTCTTCGCTGCAGGTAATATGTAAACGCACACTCAGAGTGGATCGTCGGGGACAAAGTCGAGGGTGCGCACGAGGAGAATGAATTGGAGGATGGGCCAATCGATGCAGCAGGAATGGGATTATTTGGCGATGAAGGGATGAATGTGAGGAAGCATAGACGCAGTTGGTCTAGACATAATAACGCAGGTCGCGCGCGCGTCCACCGATCTCCCTTCCCCTCCACCATATCTCCTCTCTTCGTCTGGAACGCCATAAAAATAGCAAGCAAATAAAGGAGGGAAGATAAAACATACGCACACTTATGAAGCGCATACTCGTAGCCGGGGGTACTGTGGAGGCCGGCTGAAATTCAATTATGTAGTCAGCTTTCAGCTCGAGAGGGTAAGGATAAGGGAGGAATCTTAAAGGACGGTCGTAAGAAGTCGATAAGTGGGAACAAATTCGCTCGATTGGTACTCGTGAAAGGACGCGACGCTCGAGGTCAATTGGCACAATCATGCCTGACGCGTCCCCGCGGCGCGGCCACCCAACGGTTCGCGGAAGGCGGAAACGGCTGTGCGCACGAGATAACCAGCGGGAGCCGCTTGCCCCTGCGCCTCCCTATTCCGCACCCCCCGAAGAACGAGAGAAAAAAGCCACCTGTAGCCTCTTCAAGCTAACACCGATTGCCTTATTGAGTTTGATGTGTGGGGACTAATCTTGCCATCTGCACGACGCCGCTCTTGCGTCCAGTTCAGGATTTGACTCGGAGCGAGTGGGAGACGGCTGGGCCACTCGCTGCGTGCCCTGGCCAACTCGAGTCCATCGCGGCGGATACCGGCGACGTTAGGGAGAGAAAGCTATATATGTCAGCGTTAACTGGTTCAGAATCGGAATTTTGAGCGCGCGACTTTGTGATTAATGTCAAAAGGGGTCGGATGTATGATCATGTATCGGCCGATCACTCTCGATGTCGATACTCCGGCCCGGGCCTCCTGCCAGCTTTTCTTCCCGCTTCCTCCGCGTCCGCTTTTGAGTCTTCGGCTTCCTCCCTCACGTCGGCGACATTGAACGGAATGCAACTCGGCCCACTCATTCCTGGATAACTCAGCGCCGCTTCTGCTAGCAACAGTAGTGATAACACCAATCTGCAAAATAAGGAATGGGCTGAGCAGGAAGAGACGGAGGCAAAAGAGGCGTCTGGGACGAGCACTAGCACGGGGCCGATGGGCGGTGGTGTCCGTTTGACGCCGGTGGTGCTTGCGAGAAGCACGCACAGCGTCGTCCGGAGTTCTCTTCCCTGCGTTCTTGCCCAGTGCGTCGGTGGCGCTTTCTTCGAACCGGCGGGACGCAAAAGCCTGCTTTCACAGCCGTCGCGTCTACCCCCTTTCCGTGCGCTCGTGGACAGGGGTGCAGCGGATCCGCCGCGAAATGAAATGGGCGCAGTGCCTGCCTGCCTGCCGTATGCCGCGCTTCTTGGGCAACGGAGCTTGTCTTTCGTTCTTGCTTTCCTGTGAATTCTGCCTTCCGCCGTTCTTCGTTCTTCGTCCGTCGTCTTTCTGCCCATCCACATCCGTCTTGCCTGCAACCTTCACGGAAATGCGCGGATCGATATCTCGGCCACCTGGCAGTAAGTATATCGGCGCTCCAGCCCGACGCGGATCGGGATGCGTGCGTACCCGAAGGTGGGGCGGTCACTGGATGTGGGCGTGGGCCGTGGCCGTCGGGGAGCGTTCGCGGCGGGCGAGCATGAGTGTGCACTGCGCTCAGAGTTGTTCGAGCCCTGGATGAGGAGTCCTCTTCGTTGTCCTCAGGCCTTTCTCCCTCTGTTCCTTTGTGCTTGATTAAAACATTTCACTCCCGTTCTCCTTTTGGTTTTTCTCCTCTTCGTCTTCGTCCTTCGTCCCTCTAACTTCCGCACTTTGCATTTTGCATTTTGAAGACTGACATCTTCTTCCCCTAGCGCCCCACGCTCGCACACGCCCCCGCCTTCACCGCTTCTACGCTCGAAAGTACCAGCAATGGTGCTAGTGGTAACAACGCCAATCCGCAACATAAGGAGTAGCAGGAAAAGGAGAGGGCGGCGCGGGAAGAGAGGGAGGCAAAAGAAGCAAAAGAGGCGGAGGAATGGGAGTTCCGCCCCGCGCGCGTACCGGATGGGCTTTCGTTGCGGAATTTTGGGATTCAGGTGGTGCGTATCGTTGATTTATTTTTGGGGATGTGTGCGCAGAGCGGGGGAAAAGGCAAAGAGAGAGAGACCCGTAGGCGGTTGTCTGGGGTCCCGCCGCACTCTACGCCCACCGCGTTTTCCTCGCCGTGTTACATACAACTCATTCATCCATGATTTATCTACTCACTGACGCCTCTTACAGTGACAGCCAACCTACGCCACCCTCTCCGACATCGTGCTCTACTCCCCGCGCGGGCTGTCCTCGCCCGCGCTCCGGGCGCATGCGGCACATTTCGTGGCGGCGGTGAAGCGGAAGAGGCGGGAGCGGTGTCTTGCGATGGGTGTTGGTGAGTGTCTTGTTTCGTCTTTCTCAGCGTAGCATACTGTGGAACTCGCGCTGTCGTTCCCACCGCTAAGAACTTACTGACTTTGACTTTCAGGTAGACCCGACCTCGCCGGACGCGCCGCTGGAATATAATGTCTTCGTGCTGGATGCGGACGCGCGCGCGTTGAGGGCGAGCTCATGATGCGCGTGTTGTGAAGGCGGGGAGCGGAGAGCGGAGGGGCGTCGATACTGTACTGCATCGTGCGAATGGGGGGGAGATGGACGTCGACGGCGCCCCGCCCACGCACGCAGACACGCACGACGCCCCGGTCGCGGTGCCCATCCACCCCAACACGGTCGGCTTTGGGCAGCGCGAGCGGGACGAGATGCCGCAAGCGAGCGAGATCTTGTCGGGTTCCCGCCGTCCGTGGCCGGCCGCGCCCAAGGAACGAGCGGAGGACGAGGCGGCTGTTTCTAGGCAACTCGGGCGACGTGCCGCTTGCGGACGATGGTGGAGTGCGGGGGGAGCGGAGCGCGAGGACCCGTTCGCGTGCGAGGGACGGGCTGGGGTACGATGTTTGTGTCGAGTGTTATGAGATGGCGCCGTTCCCGTCCGTGGCGCACCTGCGCGCGGCGGAGGACCATTTGACGATGCTCGATCGGATGTGGGAGGAGCGCGTGTGTGGGGAAGGAGGAGGGGGAGGAGAGGGAGGAGATACGCGGGTCCGCCCGCCGCCGAACGCCAAGGCGGTGATACACCTGCCGTTCCCGAGCGCGCCGTTGAATACGGTGCAAACGACGAAGGCGTTGTTGCCCGTTATCGCGTTTTTGGAGCGCTGCTGGTGGCCTGTGGTGCCGACGCCGCCGCCCACCTCGAGCAACAGCGGCGGCACGCCCGCGAGTGGTGGGCCGGGCGCGCGGAGGTGGTCGACGTTCCCTACGGTGTCGCCTGCGTCGTTCTTCCCCTCGCCCCCGCCGCCGCCGACTCCGCCCCGCGCACCGCGCACCTCGCTCGCTTACCTCGCCCGCGCCGACCCCGTCGCTCCCTGTGCGCACGCGCCCGCTCAAGGCGCTCATCTACTCGTCCGTCCGACGGGTACACCGAGCCCTCGCCGCTCGCTCTCCCTCCTCATGGCCGTGCCCAGGCTGAGCCTCCCCGCGGCGTACCTCGAGCTACAGGTCGCGAAGCGGCGGAGCTTCTTTGTGTACCCGGGCGAGCTGGATCTGCTGCGGTGCGTCGAGGCGCGGATTGGGGGCGGGGAGGTGTTTGCGCCGGCGCGGCTGGGGAGAAGGATGAGCGGGGCTGCGATAGGGTCGACGGGTAGTTTGGGAGCGCGGGTGGGGCGCAGGCGCAGGCGTCTGCGAGTATTGCGAGTGTGAGCGAGGTTGCGGCGGCGGCGCCGAGTGCGCCGCCGCACAGCGGGGGTGCGCGGCCGTCGGCGAAGAGCGTGTCGTTTCCCTCGAGTGCTGCCGTTTTTATATTTGGGCAACTTGTACGTCTTTCTTTCGTTGGTTATTCGGACGAAACTGATATGGACACACGCAGAGCCCACGCCCTCGAACGCATATGTACATGCTGCACGCCCTCGGCATAACGCACGTCGTCTCGGTCGGCAAATGCGCACTCATTCCGCCGCCGGGACACTGCCCCTCGACCGCGGACAGCTGCACCTCCGCCGCGTGCCGCGCACACCATAACTCCAACGCGCACTTTATCCAGGGCAAGGGTCCGGGGACCCAGGGCTCGCTGTGGATTGGGGAGCGCGAGGGGCGGATCACGGTGCTCGATATCAAGGGCGTGTGCGACGACGGGATCGACACGCTCGAGCCGCAGCTGGGGCCGATTTGCCAGTGGATCGAGAAGGCAAGGCAGGAGGGCGGGCAGGTGCTCTTGCATTGTCGGGTAAGAGTGTCGCGGAGTGCGACTGTTACAGTGGGTTTCCTCGGTGCTCGTGCTCAATCAGTTAATTGGTGCTGAATCGAGTTCGCACGTAGATCGCATACGTGATGAAGCACCTCTCGCTCCCGCTCGTCGACGCGTATCTGATTGTCACTGTGCGCTCGCGTCGCCCGTGAGTGCTCATCCAGCCCAACATGTGGCTGCTGTACAACCTTTGTGGGTGGGAGATCAAGCTCGCGAAGGAGCGCGCGCAGGGGGACGAGGCGCGGCTGCGGAAGGAGCTCACATGGACGCTGACGTGGCCGTATCTCGCTAGGTCATTTTTTTCCTCGTCGCCGAAATCGAAATTAGTGGCGGTGCCTAATTGTGTTTCAAATATTTTGTTATTGAAATAGTGGCTGTGATGAGATTGTCTTTGTTGTGGTCGGGGAATGGTAACCAGTACACTCCAGTACATGCACTTCAGATAAGTGAATCACTCCGAAAAAGAGGTAGTTTTGGGGCTCCTGATGTTGTTGCTGAAACTCAATGTATCAGTAACAGAATAAGTTGTGCAAACATTTAAGTACCTGAAATCAAAAGTTTTTTACAAGTTGATTTTGTTGTTGAAACGGATCATATCGGCATTAGTTTCCGCGGCCCCGAAACCTGCCGTTTCAGACACCATTTCGGTGTTCCCAATACTGTTCCTGATACTATTAGTATCAGGAGGAGTATTGGGAGAGCGAAAACAATAAGTATCAGGTACCATTTCAGGTGGTGCCCCGAAACAATAAGTATCGGCCGGCTTAAGGCTCCAACCCATTTCCGTCTTAAACCTTAAAACTGTTTCAAACGGTTATAACCGTTTTTATTTCCATTTGATTTGGTGGCCTGAACAAACTGTTTGCAAACTGTTTTCAAACGTTTTAAACCATTATTTTTTGCGCAGTGGGCAGCCACAGTGTTGTACTTAAGGGTCTTAATATGGGTGCCTCCGGAAGCTAAGGCCTTAAGAGCCATTAAGGGTTAATTAAGGGTGTATTTTTAAGGGGTAATTAAGGCTTAATTCCCAAAAGGGCGAGGCGGGTTTTTACCCTTCAAAGTCATTGCCAGAAGCCTCCCGAGCCCCCGCATCGGGCTCCTCACCGCTGTGCTCCGCTCCAACGATCTCCATGTACAACACCTCCCCCGAAACTACCCGCGGACCACAAGCCGGGTTTCCAATTGCTGGGCAATCTTACTGCCAAAGAGTTTTGTGAGGGGCATGGGAAACCACGCGTGGGGACGGCGAGTGCGCACGGACCACCGGAATGGTGGACGGTAATTTGTGGATGCAATGGCTGAACAGATTGAAAAAAACTTGATTGAGTGCTCTTGATCGGGCTTTGGGGCGAATCGGGCCTCCGTCCGTTAACCCTTAATAAGACCTTAATATTTTTTGGCCCGATGTTAAGGCCTACTGTCATGAATCGTGGTTTTCACAACCCATTCATTTCCTTTCCTACTACCCCGTTTTCCATACGACAACCGAACTCCAAAGGAACATCCCGGAATACTCCTGGATCCACCCGGCGACTGACCCGGAATATTCCCTGAAACGACGGTAACTCACATCGACAGTTGACAACCGCCCGGGATATTTCAAGGATCGACGATCGGACACCTGACATGTGTCAAACCCTAAAAGCCAATACACCGTGGAGATATATTCGATCACACTCCTGTGTGCCATACGTTGTCTCATCAACGCCGATTGGTATTTCAGATGAAACCTTGGATACCTAATTATCAGAGTAGTATATATACTAGGTAGAATCTTCCTGTACTTTGGATTCTACCTTGTCTAATACCAGCTATACTTTGGCCTGGCAACAACGAAGTGTCTTCTCACCACTGGGCAACGACTCTCAGTATACTATCGTTCATCCTCTCATCGGTAACCCTACGTGCGGGTTATCTGGGCGCGTACTATACCGCCTTCGGGTCTTTTCGGGTTCCACCTCGAGCGGACATACACCGGACTTCGCCCCTTATTGTGGCTATCCGACTATATCCCCTCCTCGGTGCTCACCCCGGGTTCTAGCCGGGTTATTCGTATAAAGGTCCCGGCCGGGTTATTTCCATATCGACATCCCGTCAGGCCGACCTAGGGCTGTCGCTGACACCTACCCTTAGTCTTAAGTTAAGGCCTTAAGATCTTAAGGTCTTAACCCTTAAGTGCAACACTGGGCAGCCAGCCGATTCTCCGACCCAACCATTGATTTCGGAACCAATATTCATCCGCCCATCCACGACCTTTCATGAAGGTCCGCTGGCGCCCGCCTTCCGAGTCATTCTGCAACATTCACCCACAACGTCGGCGGTGAGCATAAAGTGTGACCCAATGTGATGGTACACATTCTTTCTGGGTGGGGCAATACAACAATTTTGGGATGTGTTCAGAGGCTATGCCAGCGACCCCAATAACCCGCTGAAGTGGTGGAAGGTCGGTGTTTTGAGCCTTTTCCCTGACTTTCTCAAGTGCGCACCACCTCTGTCACGATTCTGAGTCACGAACTTCGCGGCTTATTGAAACCTGAAACAAATTACAATCACACAGGTGATGTTCAGCAAAATGTGGATAAAGGATGGGTTGTTGAAGGAGGCAGTGGGCAGCATTGGACTGGGGAAGAGGCTAGCTACTGCGTGTTTTACCCGCCCAAAAATTACTGTTTGAAACGGTTTGAAACAGTTTCAAATGGTTTTATTACCGTTTCCGTTTTAGTTTGCCGGGTCCTTCAAACTAAAATCAAATGGTTGGAGCCTTAAGGATAACAACGTGTAAGCTGATGCCAAGGTACAGCATTGTCAGCTGACTGTCAGTCCCGAAATAACCGAATAGCATCTTTACTCATCCCGTGAATCAGTGATTCGAGCCGCGGTGCGTTGATTATGCTCTGAACAGACGTGAAAGACTCAGATAGTGTCAGTAAAGTCGAGATTACAGGATGAGAAACAGTAAAAATAAAGTAAAACTCGGCAAGGTTTCGAGTGGCCAGAGTGGGGAAACAGATAATAAGGGGTTTCACACTTGATTATTTGGGCCCAACTTGGGTCCAACTTTGATCCCCAATTCGGCCCCAACTTGAGAGTTTTTTCTCTCAGGAAGCCTAACGGCAAGACTAAATTGAAAAATTGAAGTTGGGATATGAAGTTGGGGTCTTAGTTGGATGTCAGTTCGTGGTCCGGAGCCCGATTTCACATCCAACTTCGAAATCGGCCCAATTTCGGTCCCAACTTCGAGCCAAGTTGAGCATTGAGTTGGACCCAAGTTGAAACCCCCTAATGATGTAGAGCAGAGGTGAAGGTCGAAAACAAGAGCGAGACCGTCGCCCGGGAGAAAAAAAATGCACTATATGGACCCTGACCCTCGAACCTCGGTTACTTACCTCCCGTCGCGGAGGGCAAGCGGAGGGCTTCAATTTCAAAATTTCAATCGGACTCTAGGTGGTGCTGGGTGCGGTCCAGAACAAGAGCCAGTGTATTGCAGCCACAGATTTGTGGGGACAGCAAAGAGGGCAGAGATGCAGATGGTGTCAGAGAGTAACAAGAAGGCACTCCGATCACTGATACATGGCCAAACAACCCATTGCGTCCGATTATGGGAATCACGCTTGTAAACGGACGCGGACGCGCGGGTCACAGACGGTCGAGTTCGAGTGATACATCAACGATAGAATTACGTCAACGATCAACGATACAAACATTTGTCCACATTTTTTTTTTTTTTTGCTTTGAGAGGATAAAATCTCACACATTCTCGCTCATATTTATTGATTAAAGCTCGCACGAACAAATATGTAAGTTGCAAGAGTACCTACATACACAGACACGCGTGCAGCCCCCAGTTCCCTGTACGCTGCAGCTCAGAAGCAGGACCATGTCCTGTCGTCCAGCCCGACTCCCGAGTCATCCCGACGCACGACTTGCTCCTCATCACGCTTCTCTCGTGCACCACACTCGTCCCGGCGGCTTTCGCCGCTCGCGAGCTACATGCTCAACAACGCCCGAGTCACAGAAGGCAGGTGGCGGGCCAGACACCTCGCTCGGCATGCCTCCACCACCTGTCAACGTCAACACACACAACGCCACCCTCCACTGCCTCATTGCACCACACGGACCGCATACTCGGCCCAATCCGCCATGCACCGCACTCTCCACTCCCCCTTCCTTCTCGCCCACCAAAAGAAAGAACAAAATAAATAAAAGGGAAAGATGAAATAACTCGCTCCATGTCCATCTCTGTCCTCTCCCTGTACTTCAGCGGCTGCACGGGGAGGGAAAGTCGGAAGAGGGGGAGGGCAAGGATCTTATCGCTCTCGAGCATTCGACAGCCTTGCGTCCGCCACCAAGCCCAGCTCGTGCTCGGAGGACACCGACAACGCTCGCTGCACTACCCGCGAGGACGGCGGGGACGGCGACAGCCGCCCTGTCAACACAGCCCTGCAGTGCCGAAGAACGCATGGAGTGAAAGGATGCCAAGCTGAATATATGGGGCGGCAGTGTAGATCCCCCCCCAGTGCAAACAGGGCCTGCCGCCCAGCGATTTACGCTACGCGTGCGCGCACCTGCCGCCTAGGGCTTTGTCCCGCGCGGTGCATATGCACAACGCCGAGGTCAAAGAAAACCGCTGCGCGGCCGCCTCGAGAAGCGCGCGCGAGACTCATTCCCGCATCGATGCAAGTGCATTATGCAAACACGCTCAATGAGCGTGACGAGCATCCCGCGTCAACCTTGGGCGGAAAAGCCGAGCTCGCCATGCCCAGCCTCCCTCGTCCTGAGGAAGCCGACCGGCGCGCCGTATCAAGGGAAGGAAGCCGCGCCAGCTCTCCTGCCCACCACCACACCCTTCGCAGCGAGTAGATCACAGAATATGAAGGTAAACGTACGCTTATGCTAAGGGTCTTCGTGGATCGTGCATGTACTCACGACTCTTGCGTTGATATATGGCCTGGAAGACGTAGTCAGCACAACGTACGACAAACACCTCCCTCCGCACGAAGACACCCACAGGCGAGACACGTCGAGCGCAGGGTTTCCTCCTTTTCTCTCGTTCGCCTCCGCCGCGAACCCTTCATCATCCTCCAGACTCCAGCCTCCAAACTCCAAACTCATCCCGAACGAACGCTCCTCGTCTGCCGTCTGTGAAAGGAGAAGGGACCGAAGCTTCAGCGGGGACACCGTCGAAAAAAATGTCGCTCGTTCGCCGCCTCCCACTGTCTCCTCTCCCCACACTCACGACGCACACGAAAAACCGCGCCACCAAAAAGTAGAGAACCAAAAAAAAAACCTCGCTCACCTCAACCCCACCACCAAGCACTACCCGCCGCACCAGCTCCCGTGGGCGGAAGGTGCACGTCAGGAGGGGAGAGCCGCCTCCCGTGGCTTCTTGCTCCTTATCTCCACCAGGTGCATTCTTGCTCTCTACCGCTTGCGTCGACTTCGAGATGAGAGGCGGTGATGTCTTGATTTTGCGTGGCGTTGGCGGCGCCATCGTGCTGTGCTCGAGGCCGGAAGGCGACGTGGGAATGTCGAGGCGGGAGGGTGCAGCGTACGACGAGGCGGAGGAATTTGAGTTTGAGGACGGGGGGTGGACGAGGGCGCGCTGGGGAGAAGAAGGATTAGTACTGGAAGGGGCGAGAAAGCGGAGTAAAATAGAGGTGAAAGGAACGGAAAGGAAAGGAAAAGTAGAAGTACGTAGAATGGGAGGGCAGAGCAACACGGAAACGCACGCGGACCGACCACGCCCGCCCGCGCGCGCAAGAGTCTGCCTGCCGCTGTGTCGTGTTATGCGACGTCTGTCCACGCAGCGCGCCGTACGCCACACGCTCGAGGATACCCACAAAAAAAAGAGAAAAAATCACGAATAAAAAGAATGTAGCGCACTCGGTGCTTAGCGCATGATCAAGCGCCAGCGACAAAACGTAGACGTACGAATAATGAATAATGAATAAAAAAAAAGAACGAGACGATTTCAAGCGAGACGGAAACACAAGTAAGGTAGGGCGGCGAAAGTGCCGACACCAACGTGCTTGTTGGCCCCAGCCCACCCCGGCGCCCCGAACGGCACAAACCACAGAAGCACACGACCCCCTCCCCCGCGCCTACTTGGTCCTCAGCTGCGCTCCCCAACGCGAACGAACGCGCGTATGAAAAGCCCGAGCACGCGATAGGATGGGACACACGGCTCCGGTGGGCGTCCGACCGACTACTGAGCGCACTAGCCACCGGCCATATCGAGACCACACCTCGCTCTGTGTGTGTGTCCGGACACGCACACCGACCGACGAGCTAGCGCACACGCGGCGCCGAAGTATACATGCAGTTGGTACATGAGTTAGCGCCATGCCATACATGCGCCCACCGCCAGCGACGAAACGAATCCGCCCCAAGCGCGACGTAGGCATATGAATAAAATAAAAAGGATGAGACAAAAGGGGAGAGGGAAACGCGAAGGGAAAGAGAAGTGAGAGGGAATAGGAATGGGCAAGCAACGCAGCTCATTAAGTTACGATTTCGCGAAACATTGTGGACGTGGCCGTAGACCGTTTCGCGAAATGTTGTGGCCAGCCATTTAAGGAAATTTGGAGTTACAAGAAAAGAGTGGCAAAAGCGGGAATTGAACCCACGGCAAGATGCATATGGATTATGCAATGCAGGATACATCACCAGGCTAGCGTCATAACCAACTACGCTATCATTGCTATTCCTTCCTACACTTTTGATTACCTTCTATGACTGCCTCTGAGCACATATAACAAATCTCCTAAACTACAATAACAATATCCTTGGGACCCTGACTCTAACCAACCCTAACCTAACCCAAACCTTAACCAACCCTCACCCTAACCCACACCTTAACCACCCAACCCTAACCTGTGTGAGCTGGACAACCTAGTTTCTTCACTAAATGCTGATTCTGTGCTTGAAAAAACATATGATGTATGGCCATCATCTGGACAGGATTGCATGCTCTCTTGGCTCAGTTGGTTACAGTGTTGCCTTATTGGTTGATGATGTAATCCATTCCGTTTTGCATTCGTGGGTTCGAATCCCACTCTTTTAATCCTTTTCTTAGTGGCCGAGATGTTTCGCAATTCTTAGTGGCCGAGATGTTTCGCAAAACGTCCTACGGCCATATCCAGGATGTTTCGCGAAAACCCCCTATACTGAGGTGAGCAACCCAGGGCGGCACAAGCGATTGCTGAGACCGACGCGGTGGCGTGCAATGCACCCCACCCCACCGCGTCGCCACGACACACGTCCCACCGCCAACTCGGCCCCGTCACCAAGGCGTATAGAAGCGCCGAACGAACGGGCCGTGGAACAGACCCAGATCGCCCCGCCCTTTTGTGTCCGTTTGTGCCTTTTGTCCGTGCGCGCGGGCGCGCGGAGGGGAAGGATCCATGTGGCCCATGTGTGTCGACGACGCGGAGCGCAGACACATGTACAGGGCTACGAACACGCGCGGTGAGGACGAAATGGGAAGTGGGAGGGAGGCGAGGAGAGGGAGAGCAGAGGGTGAGGAGAGGGGTCAAGGAAGGAAGGTACAAGAAAGAAGGAGGGAGAAGGGAGAAGGGCTGGAAGGAAGGGAGAACGATGAAAAAGGAACGACACCGGCGTAGGACCCAGCACTTGGTAAGCCCGCAATCAGAGGTACAGCGGTGCGAGCATTTCGTCCTTGAGACGGGCGCACGCTAGCATGATTCCACACCAAAAGAAAAGAAGGAACAAACAAAGACCACCAAAGAAAGAAAGACGCAAGAACGGCGGACTCACATCTCCAAACCACATCCCCACCCGCGGCTGCGGCAAACCCGTTGTGGGCGCCAGGCGGAGCGAGCGGGAGCTGGCGCTCGCGGTGCGTGACGGGGTGCTTCGCCGCGGTTGCGTCTTGTGCTGCCGGCCCCAAAGTCGTTGTAGGCAATTCCTCTGATGCGTCGATTCCATGCGAGCCCAAATGCCCCGGCGCAGACCACGCCGAGCTCATCCAACTCGATCTCCACCTCCTCGTCGTCGCTCTCGTACTCGTCTCCATCTCCATGCTCGTCCTCCAACTCCCTGTACAGCTCGTCCTCCGCGCGAACTCGGTGACGCCGCGGGCAACAAGTCCTCTTCCGCGACGGCCCACACAAGCCCGCCGAAGCGCGACGGGCAGACCTTCGCCCCGAGAACAGGAGAACGTCGGTGGCAGACTCAGCTAGGTGCAGTTCAAAATCGGAATTTTGAAGGCGTGTGGTTACGGCAAAAGGGTCGGAGGTATCGGCCGATCGCTCTCAGTGTTCATGCTCCGGCCCGGGCGTCCCGCCAGCACTTCCAACCCTCATCCGCTTTTGTGTCCTCGGCTTCCTCCCTCACGTCGGCGACATCAAACGACATGCAACTCCGCTCGCTCCAGTCCCGTATAACTGTAGACGGTGTCGAGCTGACCCTGGACTGAATTTGCTCTTCAACGCTCGGCGGATGGGAAAGAAGCATCTTGCTGGATGCCTTCTGAATGCAACAAGGTGAGCTGTGGTCCTTCCGACTTTCTATCGCTTACCTTTACGGTCCACTGGAAGAACACTAAAGCCTCCCCGGCGCTCGCGCACTTGGCGCGGGCCCGGAATTCCACAGACAGAATCCTTCGAATCTGACGGCGTCGCACACGATTGAAAGCATGGCTCGCTTCAGTTTTAAATACCGTCCCATTGGTACGATCTATTCCATTATATGCCCATTTGCGCGTCAATAATTTCTATTTCAGAGCTCTTGAGGGCTGAGGGCATCGCATCGCCTGCACCTTGAGGGGAGCGGGCCGCGACACCATCGGATGTTGTAGATTTAAGCATGGAGGCGGACGAGGACGATGCCGAGGAAGCGGAAGTTAGGAAACTGGAGGTGCGCACCGGCATTAAATTCATATTCAGACCCGCACTGACGTTTGCTGCTAGATAAAACTTGAGGCGTTGAAGAACAAGCGGCAGCCTAAGCAAGTCAAGCGCGAGGCTTGATTCGAGGTAAAGAAGGAAATCAAGCGAGAAGGGTTGACTTGGATTCTGCCTGGTGAAGTTATCGATTTGACTTGAGGTACCCGCTAGATTCTAATCTCAATACCCTATCCCGCATTGTATTTTTCATATCATCCCAAGTTTACCTGGGCATCTCGAAATCTCCAGCTTACGGCTAATTCAAAAACAATAGATGTTTTCGATTTAAAACAAAACTTCGGGCCGACACTGGTTGAAAGATTCAAGTTTTTCAGTAGAATTTTTGGTGAAAAATGTTGTTTGTTTTTCAAACATTTTTCACTGAAAAAGTAAGTGAAAAACTTGAAACATTTTCACCATTTCTTCAGCCCAAGGTGAAAAATTTGAAAAGAAGTTTGAAAGTGGTGAAAAAAGTTTAAATTTTTCACCACTTTTGTCAGTGAAAAATGTCTGAAAAACAAACAACATTTTTCACCAAAAACTTTACTGAAAAACTTGAATTTCCCAACCAGTGCGAGCCCAAAATCTCAAGTTTGGACTCTTTAATTTTTCCCCGTGTGCTTTGTCACCACAAATTAGGCTTTATGAGGAATGTGGTGTTGATTCCTAGGCAAGTTTGCATTATAAGAGAGAGTAGAACAAAAGGTTTGGCTGGTTGCATCGCGTTTTTGACAGTTTACTTTTTTGGGCTTTTTTGACTTGTAAAAGCTCGGCAAAGCCTAAAAAGGACACAAGTCCGCAAGACCACAAGCTATGTCCAAAAACCTGCAAGACCCCAAAAAAAACTTTTTTGTGAGCCATCCCACTGAAGTCTAGACATCATTTCTGCCAACTTTTTTTTTTCTCACAAGAGAAAAAGACCCGCAAGTCGCAAGACTTTTGTCATCTTGCTGATGTGGGGCTGGGTGGCCGCTGAGAGGGCTGTGCTCGGCCCGAAGAAGTGTTTTAAATCGAAAATGTCTATTGTTTTTGAACTAGCTGTAAACTTCGAGTGTCAGAAATTTGATGATGCCCCCTTCTCATTATTATGTTGTAGTGTCTGTCTACAAGAGACTACTATTATTTGGGTAGTGCTGGCCAGGTCCGGTTTGGAAATTGGTTTGAACCTGAACCGAACCGAACTGAACGCAAGGTTCAGGTTCAGCGTTCGACCATTTACACCGGACGCCACGTTCGAGTTCGGTGTTCAGGTGATGCAAGTTTTTTTTTGCGAACCTGGACCGAACCCCGAACCGAGTTTACCCATATTGAAAGAATGTCAGTCGATTTTCTGTGTGCAAGGGGTCATTACATTGATACTTGTGAAATGTAGGAACTCCTCTAGCGCATGTCTAGGCCGGGATTTACCTCTTCTTTCGTTCAACATCCAAATGCCAAACTTTTCAACCGTGGGATTTTCCCATTCGGCAGTCATTCAGTGGTTATGAGTCTGATCGGGGCTACACTCACGAAGTAGGAGCATAGAATGCCTCCATAGTTGTTATAATTGACGAGATTTGGATGCCCTAAGGTGGCCAAATTTTGCTCGTGTTCGAATGCAGAGCCGAACCTGAACGCGGGTTC
The DNA here is from genome assembly GCA_029233265.1 of Mycena alexandri. Classification (NCBI taxonomy): domain Eukaryota; kingdom Fungi; phylum Basidiomycota; class Agaricomycetes; order Agaricales; family Mycenaceae; genus Mycena; species Mycena alexandri. The sequence goes on from JARJCM010000015.1 coordinate 292,808, forward strand.
AGGTTCGGGGTTCGGCAGGTGCCTGAACCGGACGCAGCGTTCGAATTCGGTGTTCGGAGAAAAGTGCCCTGAACTCGAACCGAACTCAACCTGGCCAGCACTATATTTGGATCATCTGCATGACCAGATTCCAAAATCACTGTATCTTGGGGACCATTGCCTCAGCCTCGGGGGTACTAGTGAGATCAACCATACATATATCATCAAAGAACGAATCAAGAGCCTTCCCAAATTCAATGGTTAGGCCAATGGAGAATCATCTGCCCGCTGCACGAAAATTGATGGTTTAAACTGTTTTGAAAAGCAAATGATACAGAAATAAAAACCGTTTGAAACAGTTAGAGCCTGACTCAATCATCTTCGCCGTTTGCGCAGTTTTGTCATGATTTCCACTTTTTCACCTAACCCCCAGGTTATTCAACTTTGACCCAATGCGGAATAACCCGGATACCGAGTGGTTCAGGTCATCAATGCCGACAATGGATCAGGTATCCCATCATTTATTTCAACTTTCCTCCGATTACTTTTCCAACCATCACCCTCTCTGCCACATTACACGATGGGGGTGGTACTCCGCGCACGGATCTGTGTTCGCGGCCCAAGCCAACGGTTACACGCAGCTAAGTTGGGCTGCTGGCCGTTTAGAAGTTTTTGCCGCGTGTTCTACAACCATGCGTGCTATCAACACCAATGTTTCTATAATTTCTCCTGGCCCGTTCAGAAGTACTACGGACAAGCCTCCTTGTTTGAAGCTTTGGCCCAAATTGACCTTCGTTAGTCCCACAGAGGGCGGCACAACCTGAGCGAGTATGTATTTGACTAGATTCTCACCCCATATGTTCGAGGGGGAGTAGCTTAGGTATGAGCAGTGGGAGGTAATAAGATGCATTCTTCTATGAACGTTCCTGCTCTTATACTAATTCTTTTCTGACCGCCGCACGCGACCTTATTCCTCTTCCGTCCACGGACCCCTTTAAACGTCTTTGTCCGTGACACCTAATTTCCGTACTCCGTAGCTCGTGCCTTCTTCCGCGGCTCGATATTCGCGTCTTTGTCTATGGTGCCTGATTTCCGTACTCCATTACTTGACACAATGCTTGCCTCCTCCACGGCTTCCTGGTACCTTGGTTACTTATGGCCCGATAGTTGCATCCTTTTGCAAAGAACAAGAGCTTCTGCTGCGAGTTGAATCGAACCAAGGTCTTCCGTATTTATTGTGTTGATTATTGGTTTCCATGAAGACCATAGCCATTGGCAGGGTTTGTAGTGGTAGACCTGGTGGTGTAACTGGTAATGCACACATTTATTGTAGGAAAGGCACCCCATAATCTTTAAATGAGAGACTCTTGTTCGATTCGAGGTCAGGTTGTGTGCTCGTTAGCTTCTTTTTTCCATGCATGTTCCGTATTGCATATTTGCCTTTTTCAGCCGCGGAGGGAGCGTATCACAAAGTGATAGCTCACAGCGGGTGGGCCCAGTGCATGGCCAGGGTATTTGTCCTTGTCGTGAAGTTGTGCAGTGGTAAAGCCATTCAAATCAACAGCTAGGCTCCTTACCAGCCTGCCATTACAGAAGTGCAAGCATGTTGCCGTAGTCCGTCCGGGGTAGATATCGAAGTTGTGGGGTCGTTCTCTGCGAGAGTGACCTCCTCGAACACATTTTATGCCGAGCGAGCTTTCTACCGCTGACTCTCCCAGGCTTTCCTGAATCCTGATTCCGAGTTTTAGTCTCCAAAATTAGTGAAAGTAGGTCACCCCGAGTAGTTGTGTTGTTATTTTAACCATACAAGTGCTCGCCGGGGCACTTCGCGTCCCGGCAATCCGTTGATATTGGCAACACTTTTAATGTCCTAGAAATATGTTCAGAATACACAACTCTTGGCACAGTGTGAGTGGTGGACATTTAATTAGAGAGCAGGAACTCCAGTTATGTTACCTTCCCAGCCAATTTTTCCAACTGAGCTGTCTATATCGAACAGGCGATATGTATTAGCCATAGGATAGGATACTGAAATGAATAACGGGCAGTAGATTGACCTTGGTTTCATCATCTGAGTGAAAGGGATATTCAGGGTTGATTGAAGGTTGAAAGCATGCTAGCCACTTGATGAGGGAAATGTGTTGGCACCATGATTAAACTCAATGCAGACTTTTGAACACTGGTACAGAATATGTGAATTTTGGTCTTGTGGCAAGAGTGAAATAGAGGATCAAAGATGTCAAAATAATAAGTTAACCAGGCAGAGGTGGAATTTCGAGGTGGACTGTCCAGTGGGACAACAATCAAAAGAAGAAGGTTTCGTAGCCCTTGTGTGCTCTTGAAGGCTTTTGAAGACAGATGAAGGAATAATCAATTCCCACTTGAATGAATGAGGACGTTAGGGAAGACATGTTAATTATAACCGGGTCATGGATGACTGCATTTTCAGAGGAGAAAAAAAAGCTGTGGTTATCCGGAAAGGATGCTGAAGCAATAAATTTAAAAGACGTTGTGTCAATGTCGTGGTTCCACGTTAGTCTTGATGGCGGTAAGTGAATATATCAAAGGAGCACTGGAAATAGGTGGTGGGCCAAAAGTGGATCAATAGACAGAGCAGCGGAGTTTAGAAAGCCTCAGTGCATAACTTTATAAAGAGAGAGAGGACACATACACTTCCGAGCTGTGTGTGTTCTTGAGTATTCAGGGTGGCCAATATTGTGTCTGCGGGTACTGAGGTGGGGAAGGTCAGTGTCACTACAGCCATTCTTTGAGAGCCAAAGTGTACAAGGGATTAGCTCTGGGGGTGTCATGGGTTGGTAATGAGTCCATCTTGAGTGCTCCTGAGTGCTCTGGGCAGACATTATTTCAACTGTGCACAGTCCTGAGCACTCAGGGAGGGACCTCGTCGCAAAGACCAATACCGATAGCTAGGTTGCGCTGGAGACTCAAATTGGTTCCGGGAACTTCATAGGTCGACAGTAAATTGAGTCAGGTAGTTTCCAGTGCTCAGGTCATCAGCCATTTGACCAAAATCTTCTCCCCTTTTGGAGCTCACAAGGCGAAAAGGGCTCAAAATTACACTCACAAAATGGGAACAGAGGTAGGATGAATCCTTTGAATGCCAGGGAACACCTATTTGACTGGCCTAGTGCATGCCTGACACGGTTATCTATTCCCAAATTCAAAATAAATGCACTTGTTCAGGGCCGAACTAGCGACCTTGTGAGATTGACCTCTAAGTTTGCGGCCTTTTTGTCTTTCGGTCTTTTTGCCCTTGTTTGGCCTTGTTCAACCTTGAACAAGCATCAAAAGTTTCGTGTCAAAAGTCTGATGGTGGTCCTGTTGTCATGTTGTTTCTGGGTTGTTCTGGTAGTTCCTGATAAGGCAATGTTGTTTCCTAATTGGGAATGCATTGACAAATTGCCGATACTGAAAACTTACATGTGTTGTTTGAAGAGGTGATGAGGCTGTGTGAGCGGCATAACACAAACACAAGCCTCACATGTTTTGACACCACTAATCAAATCTGTAGGAATTGATCAGGAATTCTGTGCAACTACTGGCTCCCAAGTTCTACATTTACTGGCAACTCCTGATTGAGAAAAAATCAAAGACAAGAGCATGGTGGGGCAACAATCCCAGATAATCCCGGCATTCAACCAAGTGTGCCCCACTATGGTCTTGTGTCTTTGATGTTTTCTTAATTAGGTGACCAAGTTGCAAGTTCAAGCCATACATTGAGACAATAGAAATTATCAAATCATGCAGAAGACAAGTCAAGACACTAACACTAACTAGTACAAACTATGAACCCTTTTCAGGCCTGAATGAGTTGCTCAAGTTTGTCTGCCTCCGTTAACTTATTGAGCTGTCGATATGTAGATGCTAGATGCCGCATTGCCAGGGTACTATGTGGATGCCGGCCCCCCAAGAACTGCCTTCGCTTTTCAACCACCACAACTTGAAACTCCTGGGCCTTCTCATACTCCCCCAGGTTACAGTGTGTCAGAGCAAGATCTCCCATAGCTATTAAGGTATAGGGGTGATCTTCACCCAGAAGCTTGGTCCGCTTCTCAAGCACCATAATCTGAAGCTCTTGGGCCTTCTTGTGCTCTCCCAGGTTACAGTGTGTCACCGCAAGATTCCCCATAGCCATCAAGGTCTCAGGATGATTTTCACCCAGAAGCTTGGTCCGCTTCTCAAGCACCACAACCTGAAGCTCCTGGGCCTCCTTGTACTCTCCCAGGCTATGGTGTGTCACAGCAAGATTCCCCATGGTACTCAAGGTTTCAGGGTAATCTTCTCCCAGAAGCGTGGTCCACTTCTCAAGCATTGCAACCTGAAGCTCCTTGGCCTCCTTGTACTCTTCCAGGTGACAGTGTGTCACAGCAAGATCCCCTACGGCTATTAAGGTATACGGGTGATCTTCACCAAGAATGTTGGTCCGCTTCTCAAGCACCACAACCTGAAGCTTCTGGGCCTCCTTGTACTCTCCCAACTTAGCATGCGTCCGAGCAAGATTCCCCATTGCCCTTGAGGTATCTGGGTGATCTTCCCCCAGAAGCTTGGTCCGCTTCTCAAGCACCACAACCTCGAGCTCCTGGGCCTCCTTGTACTCTCCCAGGTTATTGTGTGTCCGAGCAAGATTCCCCATTGCCCTTGAGGTATGTGGGTGATCTTTCCCCAGAAGCTTGGTCCGCTTCTCAAGCACCACAACCTCGAGCTCCTGGGCTTCCTTGTACTCTCCCAGGTTGTTGTGTGTCACAGCAAGATCCCCCATGACTGTCAAGGTTGCAAGGTGATCTTCTCCCAGAAGCTTCGTCCACTTCTCAAGCACTTTGACCTCGAGCTTCTTTGCCTTCTTGTACTCCCCCAGACGTTGATATGTAACTGCCAATCGGTGCATAGCGTCCAGGCTAGCTAGATGCTCTTCTCCAAAAACCAATCTGTATTTCTCAGCGGTCTGCTCTATGAGATTTTGTGCTTCCTTGAGTTTGCCTGCACCTAAATATATGCTCCAAAATGCAGCTCTGAAGTCGGCCCCCACATTGGCATTGAAACCGGTGACTAAGTCAACATGAGGCATCAGTCTCAGAGAAGGGAGAATTATGTCGTGGTCTGGGATCTCTGAGATAGACATTCCAAGTATGGATCTGATACACAAGTGAGATGCTCCTTCATCAACAAGAGTACTGCGACTCCAGGCATGGACCAGTGGATGAATAGAAAACACTTTTGTTGCTGCATTAAAGCTGATCAATGAATAGGCCTTGATCTCGTTGGTAACAGCTAAGAACTTGAGAGAGCTCCATGCTCCAGTGGGTCCTAGAAAGCACAATAGAGCTTGAAGTGGCTCTTGCAAGTCCTCTTGTGGTGGCAGCCAGAATGGGAAACTGTATTTTGAAGCATTGCTGAATATGTCCTCTGAAATCCCAGTGTAATGCAGGCAAGAGCAGAGCTGCAGGAACATAGCAGCTGGTTGACTGAGCTGGTCAAAGCTGATTTGCCATGTTGTGTAAACTGTCCATGCATAGTGATCATGAGACTGCTCTGGTTTTTCTCTGAGAAGTTGGGCTTGATTCTGTATGTACAACCCCAAATAACCATTAAGGTCTTCGGACTTGGAAATGAATGCCCCTGCCTGAACAATTGCCAGGGGGAGATAAAATAACTCCTGTTGAAAATTAGGATTCCCTGCATGATCCATTGCCAAGGCTCTGACCTTAACAATGTCGGCAGCAATCTGAAGATTTTCTTCAGAATTTTCTTTGGCTGCACTCCGAAGCAAGAGGGTGGTTGCATCCAATTCTTCCATGCCCAACACAGGAGAGTGTTCACCATAAGTTCGAAGTCCAGGATTGCGAGAGGTTATGATGATGTTCCCATGACCACACTGTGGGAGGAAGAGATTGAGGTTGATCTTTGGGTCATCAGCATTGTCCAAGAACAAGAGCCATCCCTTCTTCGATTGAAGCCACTTCAAAGCATCTTGTGCGGAGTCACCAACACTTTTGGATACAGCTATGTTCTTTAAGGCTGTTTCAATTGTGTTCAGTGTGCTAGCATCAACAAAAAAGGTGTCTGAGAAGCTGTAACCTGAATTTAGCTGCACTCACTCCAATTTGAATATGCAATCCACCTAGCTAAGGATTCCTGGATAAATTTAAGAGCAATTTGAGTCTTCCCAGCACCGCCTAGGCCATGTAGGACATAAATAAGTTGTTTCCCTGAGTCTGTGGTAAAGAACTGGTGCATCTTCTCCAAAATTGTCTGTCTGCCTTGAAAATTCCGCGATGGAGGGGGACAATTATTGATACTCTGAACCACAGCAGCCATGGCGAAACCTACACATCTTGAATTTCGATGTGTGACATACAAAATAAAACCTACTGGGAGCCATCACAGCAGTATGAATCTCATCTACCTTGAGATTTGTATCCACCACTGTGAAATTTGTATTTACAGCTGCTATCAGCTGAAAACCCATTAGATGACTATGCCATAAGAAGTTCAGAGATACTTACCTTGAGTTTGGAACACAGTTGTTGAATCTTCTGCTGATATCCAGCAATTTCATTTGTGATGCTGCCTGACTTCACAAATTCTTTAACTCGTCCCCGAAAGCCTTTTGATTGCTCCTGTAAATTTTGTATCACAAGGACTACAGCTTCAAGATAGCTAGTGAATAGCTTCAATTTGAGAAATGAGCAAGTCAGCTCAGTACTACACCTTTTGAGTTCCTCACACAGGGCCTTGAACTTGACAGCGGCAGTATTCCCATGGGTTACAATCTGGTCATGAAGAATTGTCACGATTTCCGTTGTACTGGCACACAGCTCTTTCAGGTCCTCGCGATTCCTCTTGACTTTCTGGACCCCACCCAACATGAGTGAAATAACATCTGCATAACTAGACACAAACCTCAACTGTCTCTAGAAGGACAAGGACGGTCCCAGAGACACCCCTGATGTAAGGAAACGGAGTGCATTCTGCAGCCGCTGTGATTGTCTTGGCGGTGAGGATTGCTGGTGCCAACCACTCTGAGTTTGGTTTATGGGAAGCCTTATTTCCTCCTGTTGGCTGAGGGGTTGAAGGTCCGGAATTGCGCAGAGAGGCGGTAGACATGGAGGAGGATAACAACGTGTGAGCTGAGGCTGAGGCACAAGTTGTCAGCTGACTGTCAGTCCCAAAATAACTTTTTTTTTTTTTTTTTTGCGGTGCATTTGATTGCACACAATGACACCCCACTTCTGTGGGTGCCCCCTTGGGTCTAGGCTTTCACCCCTTTTTGGGCCAACATTGGTTGAGCTGTACAATCACACAGAGAAGTCTTTCTGGGGAACTATGACCCGATGTATTAGGGGAAGTCAAAGCTGGGATTTGAGACCGATGCTCGCCGATTCCAGGACTGATTTTGCGTTCTATTCTGAACTTTAAATCGCTCCAGAATCGAATCAACTTTGACCAACCCCGATTCTCGCATCGATTTTCTGCGGGATCAAAACGGGCCTGTCATGAGAATCAAAACAGAATCAACGCCAGAATCGGAACAAGAATCACCGATTCTGGTCTCGATTCTGGATGATGAATCGGTCTCTAGAATCGGTCGCAGAATTGGTCTCTGATTCCAGCTTTGACTTCCCCTATTGTTGCGTGACGACTCTTACGCCAAGGTGAAAATGCATTTTACGCAGACCATTGTCTTTTATAGACGGTACTGTGGGGCTCAGCTGATACGCAATACCCACTAAAATCCCTGATGGTTCGAAGCCGACGGACACATCCGCTGGCAACCGGCGCGAGGCTGGGCTTGGCACTGGCATATCCACAAAGCCATTGCAATGGTTTTACCGGGGTTCGAACCCTCGCGGGACCCGGGGCTTTCAAAACTAATCAAAACCCAGGACAGCATGATTAACCACTCCGCCATGCCGTCCCAAAATAACCAAAAAATAACTAAATCTTTACTCATCCTGTAATTCGAGCCACGGTGCGCTGATTATGCTCTAAACAGACGTGAAAGCCTCAGATAGTGTCAGTAACATCGAGATTACAGGATGAGAAATGGCAGAAGTAAAGCCAAACTCAGCAAGGTTTCAAGTAAAAGCAGAAGTGGCCCGCGCGGGGAAACGAAGAATGATGTAGAAGAGGCGAAGGTCGAAAACAAGAGCGAGACCGTAGCCCGTGAGAAAAAGAAAAATGCACCATATGGACCCCGACCCTCGAACCTCGTAGTCTGTAGTTGACCGCGCCACCGGTGTTCGCTCGCCCACCTTATTACCAATCATTTGGCAGGTGATTACAAATCACTTTCCCCCTCCCTTCCCACTGCTCCCTACATCCTCCAGCAGTTGAAATTCAACTAAATCGGTACACTATACCACCTTATGAAGGGATCTGCCACTTCAAAATATTTTTATTCTATGCCTTTGAGCTTGAACTAATATCTCGGTGTTTGGCGCATGCCGTCGGCATGCCGGGCACTCAAATATCGGCATCTTCGTTCTGAAGCTTCGCAACTAAATTCCGCCGCCTCGAACACTCGGGTCAATGTACTGAGCGTCAGGGAGGCCGTAAATCGACAAGAAACGCGTCGAAGGACTCACTTCAACATCCGAGAAATTTTGTGATTTGTCATAAGCGGGCGAGCGATCAGTTGATCACTCTAATCAACAGACTACAAATTGCGAGGTACGAGCAAGTTTTTGTAGCGTCTGTCTACGAGAGACTACGAACCTCGGTTACCGAGGGCTTCAATTTCAAATTTGCAATCGGACTCTAGGTGGTGCTGGGTGCGGTCCAGAACAAGAGCCAGTGTAGGGCAGCCACAAATTTGAGGGGACGGCAAAGAGGGTAGAGATGCAGAGAGTAACAACAAGGCACTCCGATCACTGATACACGGCCAAACAACCCATTGCGTCCGATTATGGGAATCACGCTTGTAAAAGGACGCGCGGGTCACAGACGGTCTAGGAATTCGAGTGATACATCAACAATAGAATTACATCAACGATAGAAAACCATTCGCCCAGCTGTTTATTTCTCTTTCTTTGTGCTTTGAGACGATAAATCTCACACATTCTCGCTCATATTTATTGATTAAGCTCGCACGAACAAAATATGTAAGTTACCAGAGTACCTACGTACACAGACACGCGCAGCCTCCATTTCCCCGTGCGGTGAAGCTCTGCAGCATGACCATGTCCTCGTCCAGCCCGACTCCCGAGTTGTCCCGACGCACGACTTGCTCCTCCGCCCTCTACCCTCACGCTTCTCTCGTGCCCAACGCTCGTCCATGTTCTGCTGACTCGAGTGCGGGCGGCTTTCACGAGCTACATCTTCTTGCGAGCACATAGCAACGCCCGAGTCGTAGAAGGCAGGTGGCGGGCCCCCAGCACCTGTCAACGTCGACACACACACAACGCCACCCTCCACTGCCGCATTGCACCACACGGACCGCACACTCGGCCCAATCCGACGCGTACCGCACTTCCCACTCCCCCTTCCTCCTCTCGCCCACCAAAAGAAAGAACAAATAAAAGGGAATAATGAAATAACTCGCTCCATGTCCACCTCTGTCCTCTCCCATACTTCCGCGGCTGCACGAGGAGGAAAGTCGGAGGAGGGGGGAGAGCAAGGACCACATCGCTCTCGAGCATTGGACGACCTTGCGTCCGCCACCAAGCCCGCAGGTTGTGCTCGAAATATCGCGGATGTACACCTGTACAGGAGGACAACGACGACGCGCTCCGTACTACCGGCGACGCCCGCCCTACAAACGCAGCCCCGCGGCGTCGAAGAACGCATGGAGTGAAAATGAATCCAAGAAATAACCCCGTACTCGTCCCAGACGCCTCCGCGGGAAGACACTCACGGGCAAGACACGTCGAGCCCTTTCCTCTCTTCTCGTTCGCTTCCGCGGTCCCGGCGCAGAATCCAAATCCCCCCTCGTCCGAGCTCCAAACTCCAAACACATCTTGAACGAAACGCCCCCGCCCCTCCCGTCTGGCTGAATGGACCAAAGAACCGGCGCCGTCGACAAACGAAGGCACGAGAGCAAGCGAAGAAAGAAAAACACAGAGAGAGAAAACCGAAGTAAAGAACGCACCTCAACCCCACCACCAGGCACGACCCTCCTCACCAGCTCCCGCGGACGGAAGATGCACGTCAGGAGGGGGGACCCGCCTCCCGCGTCTTCTTACTTTTGCGCTGTTTCGTGGTGTTCTTCGTGTTCTGCTGGTGCTGGATTTTGCACACTCGTGGCGGCGTTGGCGGTATCTGTACTCGCGGCGTTGTCAGTGGTATTTTGCGCCTGCTCGAGCCCCCGGGGACTCGCAGGTGAACCGGTGCTCGTGCTCGTGCTCGCGTCGAGTGGGAAGGCGCAAAGTACGACGAGGCGGAGGAGACTGAGTTCGAGGAGGGGGTGGAGGTCGGCGCGCTAGGGAGAGGAAGAATTAGTGTTGGAAGAAGGACGGTGAAGAGGGAGTCAAAGAGAATCGGAAAGGGGGGGTAGATGCGACGGCGACGACGGGCTGTGAAAGCCGGCTTTTGCGCCGCTTCGAAGAAAGCACCACCGACGCACGCACTGGGCAAGAAAGAAAGAACGAAAGGAAGAAGGAAAGAAAGAAAGCTCCGGACGACGCTGTGCGTGCTTCTCGCAAGCACCACGGGCGTGAAGCAAACAAACGGCCCCGCCACACCAGCACGGCAGGTAGAGCGATACCGCCGCACATCGGCCCCGTGCTAGTGCCTCTCCGTCCCCAGTGCCAGCAAATCCCCATCGTCCCCGCGTCGTCCCCCAACCTCCGCCCACAATCTCGCACGAACGCACGAACGCTCCCGCCCCTCGGCCCCCTCAGCCGTCTGCCATCGGACCAGCAACGAATCGGCGGGCACAGCGTCGCAAACTCAAGGACAAAGAAAATCAGGTGAGGAGACGGTGCACGTCTTCCCTGCGCACGCCACACGCCGCACAGCGCGTAACGCCCTCACAAAAACCCGCCCGCGCGAACAAAAAAAAACCGCGCAAACAAAACAAAACAACGCACCTCACCCCCGACCCTTCGCACGAGCTCCCGCGGGCGGAAGGTGCACGTCAGGAGCAGGGAGCCGCCTCCCGCGTCTCCGGTGGCTTCTTCCTTTTGCTTGTCTGCGGAGTGATTTGTTCGGTGTTGTGCGTTTGCGCGGTGTCGTCTACACCACTTTCTCCTGCCGGTACTGCATCTTGCGCGCTCGGGGCGGGATCTTGGGTGTGCGTAGGGTGGGCGGAGGCCCGGGGGACGCGCGGTCGTGGTATCGGGGAGGGAAGGCGCAGAGTACGATGAGTGTGAGGACGAGTCGGAAGAGCTGGAGCTGGAGGGGGTGGACGCAGATGCGGGCGCGGGCGCGCTGGAATTCGGTAAGTACATTGAAAGGACGATGAAGAGGAAGAGAAGGGAGTGGAATAGATGAATGAATGAATAAAGGGGGAAGAAGAATAGAATAGAATAGGAGCGAACGCGCGCATGCCCGTATGCCCGTATGAGCAAGCGACGAAACGAATGAAAAGAAGTAAAAGTAAAAGTAAAACAAAAACAAAACAAAACAAGAAAAAGGACGAGACGAGATATTTCGGAGGAAGAAAGCGAGAGGGGAATGGGAATAAATAAATAAAGGGGAAGTAAGTAAAGAAGGATAGAGCGAGCGCTGGTATGCCCATATGAGCAAGCGACGAAACGAATGAAAATAAAAATAAAAATAAAATAAAAAAGGAGACGAGACGAGATATTTCGGAGGGAAAGAAAGGAAAAGGGAATGGGGATGGGTGAAACGGGGTAAGCCAGGGCTGCGCAAGTTGTCGTCTTGGCGCGCACACCACTCTCGTGTCGCGCCAACGCGGCTCCGACGCGCTGCTCCAAAGGACGCTGCGCGGAACAGACCCAGACCCAAACTGCCCCTTTGTGTCCTTGGTCTTTGGAGGGCGCGGAGGGGCATCCAGAAAAGGGAACGGGAGAGGGGGTGGAAGACGAGATCGGAGAGTGAGGGACGGGCAGAGGAATGGAAAGAAAGAAAGAAAGTAGAAGGGAGAAAGAAGGGAGAAGCGCTGGGAGGGAGGGAGGATAACGATCGAAAACGAAAGAGGAGCGAAAGGGCTCGTCCACTCGTTGAACACGAGCAGTCAGAGTCACGAATAGGAGCACGAAATGCGCCAAAAGAAACAGAAAGACCCAACCACGAAAGTGAATGGGATCGTTCGCGGGGCGACGGGCGACGATGAATCTCGCCTGTATGTACGAATTCTTTTATAAAAAGAAGACGAAACGAGATATCTCGAAGGGAAAGAAAGAAAGCGAGAGGGAAATGGGAATGGGCGCCCCTTTCTCCCCCGCCGCGCCAGCGCGGCTCCGACGCGCCACCCGCTACACACCCGCTACACAGGCGGCCCCTTTGTGTCCTTGGTTGCGGAAGGGAGGGATCCACGACGTTAAGGAGAAGGGTGGAGGGCGGGATTTGCATGCAGAAGGGGAAAGGGGGAAAGGGAGGGAGGAAGGGACAAAGCGAAGAGAATGTGCGCATGATGCAAAGGACGGTAACGGTCGAAAGACGAGCGCCTGCACCAGTAAAGTGCAAGTGCAGTGCATCCCAAGCGCGAGTGCGAGAAGGTGCACGAAATGCGCCAAAAAGAAAGAACGCAAAAACGAAAGACGAAAGACGAAAGCCGGACTTACATCTCCATAACCATATCCCCACCCCCGCCCTCACGCGCGGGCGCGGAAAACCCGTCGTCGGCCTCGGGCGTAGCGAGCGGCAGCTGGCGCTCGCGGTGCGCGACAGGGTGCATGTGCTTCGCCGCGTCCGCGTCTTGTGCTTCCTGCTCCCGGGCCAACTTGAAAGTCGTTGTAGGCGGTTCCTCCCTCGCGATGCGCATGTTAATCCCGTGGGAGCCATTCAAGTCAACGGCGTTCAGGTCGTCCATGAAGTCGTTGTCGTTGTTTCTGTAACTTCAGTTTAGAATTGGATTCGATCCAGCACGAGGCCAATCGTTACGTGATGCACGTACTTACGATCACTGATGGCAAAGATAGCTCTATTAATTATGGAATTCCGTACTCCCGCTCCGTCAGGACCATGGATTATACCCTTGGAGGCCAGGTCCAAAAAGTCCGAAATCTACAACTTTTTGTCGGGACAGTTTTTGGCGTGTTTGGGTCGATTTTGTCGGGACAAGACCTAGCCGAAGGTGCCGTAAATGTCCCAAAATGGTTATTTCTCACTCCCACGGCTCACGAAATTCCCCAGATTGTCTTCGGCTGTTGTTTTCTGCGCTACTCTCCACGGTTTTCCGTGTTTCTCAAGCGAAAGTAGTCATTTCCGAGGGATTTTACTCCAAAACCTCGACGAAACTTGGGCCAAAACTGAGCCAAGGAGTCAGGTTTTGTCGGGACAGGAGTCCTAGTGCTGGCAAGGTTCGGTTCGGTTCGAGTTCAGGGTACATTTCCCTGAACACCGAACTCGAACGCGGCGTCCGGTTCAGCCACTGGCCGAACCCAGAACCTGAACCTGCGTTCAGGTTCAGTTCGGCGTTCGAACGGGTTCGAACCTGAGTAAAATTCGGCCTTCTCGGGCATCTAAAAAATAATCCAAAATCATAGATATTGGTTTTACCTCATGATAACCTTGTCAGTTGCACCTGGAGCAGTGTTTAGTGACCGTACAGCCCTCAAATCACTGACGTCCCACAGTTAGAAACTCTGGCGATCCGAAATGGGACGGGAGGGCTGTAAAATCCATGTCAAATCAACTCTAATTCCCGCCTTGGGATGCAGAGGTATGGAACTGAAGATATAAAGGTCAGAATCAAGCAGAAAATGTTCTGCATATGTACGGAATCCACTAATTTTGAGCCCTTTCGGTTCGCGGTTCGGTTCAGGTTCAAGCTTCAGCCTCACGGCGTGAACGCCGAACCTGAACGCCGCGTCTGGTTCAGTTCAGTTCAGGTTTGAACCGTTTTCTGAACCGGACCTGGCACTTTTGCCCTCGACCCCCAGTTTTTGTCGGGATCGGACCTGGGTTTGAGGCCCAAATCTCAATTTTTTGTCGGGACGAGGTCCCTGGTCTCCAACCCTATAATCCAGGGTCCTGCTCCGTCCCCTCGTCTGCGCCTTTACTTTCACAGCAGCTGTGCCTATGCCTCTTCCTTTAGATTTAAACACACAGCACGGCCCTTAACGCAGTGATAGCTCTTCATTTTAACCCTTCTCATTCTGATTGAAAGGATTGGAGTAAAATTGGATTCCAGGGGTAGGGAGATTTTTCAGAGGCCTCTGCACCCACCCGATGCGTAATATGTGTGCCGCCCACGAGCAAACAAATGCTGGTTGATGTCAAGGAGCAAGCATGGGAACCTGCACCGAATTGGGTCAGGTCGTGCCGGTTATACCCAAAGTCGACATTAAGAGCGGAGAGACAGGAAGAAAACGACAGAGTGTGGAAGGGAGCCGCTGTGTCGAGGCCAGATGTTCTGACAATGGCTAGAAGGCCAGAAGTAGGGGAGAAAGCTGTGGATGACTGAAAAATTGTGGAGCACGCTTATGTAGAGTCTTCAAACGAGAAATTTCAATTCATTCCCCAAAAAAAATGTTTATAAGAGACTACTGATTCCCATAACCTCCTGTATCTCCAATTTCGGCCACATGCAACCTCGGAGTGACACATTGGGTCAACAACGAAATAAATTTGTACAGCATATTGCCATGCATTGAGCAGGCTCCAAAGCAAACCACTGCTGGCAGCAGAGGACGAAATACACCTGCAAGCGAGAATATTCATCCAGTGAATGGACGGGTTGGAGACCTACTAGATCAACACCTCAGTATAACTAGATAAATATATTTCAAATGAAACTACAAGACATTGAGACTGAACAGAAGAATCCTCTCCATACTTGAGACACTTCAAACAAACTACAAGATACTGACACAGGTAAACTTCTCCATACTTGAAACTCAGATCATAACAGGTTCAACATATGCTTCATCCAACCCCAGTTCAATTTCGGAATCCTCTTCATCCTCCTCATCCACTTTCCCTGCAGGCACAGAAGGCTCAAGCAGATGGGCCAAGTTCTTCTGACGCTGTTCCTTTACATCTTTGTCCACTCTGGACATCCTCTCATCTATGGCCCAAATCTGCTTGGTTTGTGAGGAGCGCTCAAAGAGTGGTTGCGCCATCTCCCAGAGCTCCAGGGCATGGAGCAGATCTCCATTCTTCTCTGAGATGTCTCCAAGTCGAATCATGCATTCTGCTCTGCTGCGATGGACATCCATCAGTGTGAAACCTTGCAAAGCAAGTGTGAACAGGGAGCTAGCTGTGACTTCATCTTTGTCCTGCAGAAAAACATCCCCTAGGAATTGGAGGCCCTTGTGAATTCCAAGTTTCTCTTTCTGCCTGAGGGAGTGGACAAAAAGAACTGTGCTCCAGGATGATTCATGATGACCATTTTCCCAACGGCTGACATCTCCCAGTCTCTCCAGGCAGTAGCCCACTCCCTCAGCATACTCTCCCCATGATGCTCTGAGGCATTTGCCAAACAACACTGTTGACAAGTCCCCTTCCCTGAGATTGAGGTCAGCCTGAACCACATCACACACAATTGATAGTCTGGTAATCCCATTCACTGTGAAGATTGTTTGGGCTGCCTCAATTTTCCTCTGTATCTCATGCTTTGCAGCCCCTAGAGACACCTCGATATCAGCCATGTTTATCAATGCTATTCCATGCTGATAAGGATCATTGACAGCAACGGCTTGAGCCACTTGATTCTGTGTACTGTGTGCTTCAACATATTCCGACTTTCGAGTCTGAACCTCCCCCAGTAGTGTCATAAGTTCATCGCCCTCAAGACTGTGATGCAAACCACAGATATCTAAAAGACTCCTCGCTCTGTCAACCAGCAATATGCATTGTGTGTAATTGCCTAGTCCCAGCCAGTTAAGTGCCTCTACACGCAGTCCCTGTGCTGCTCTGTACAGATCTCCCACAATCCCGGCCAATCTATGGGCCTCCTTTGCATAGACTTGGCCAGCAGAGTATTCACCAACAGCCCATTTGATGTATGCAAATTGTATGAGCACATCAGATTGTCTTCCATTGTTTGCAGTGGACTGTGCTAGAGAGAGTGCACTTTGGCCATGCTTCATTGCCATTGGGATTAGGCCCTGGTTGCCATAACAAGCTGCTACTGCAATATGAAAATTGCCTGTGTAGTATATGAGCTTTATGGCACCAAGAGTGAGTAAAAAAAAACATACACTTCAGATTAGAATCTTCGAAGTTCTTGCAGCATTCCTGACCCCGAGTTTCCAATTCCGATAAATGGTTTGGATCATACCTTACACGTGGCCATGATCTGAACATCTCTGTGATCATTTCAAGTTCCAGTTGGGGATCACAAATGTGTGTGAGCATTGGACTGATTAGGTGAAACAGCGATATGTCTCCTCTGTGGGTGTGATGGCTGAATCGCCGAAGAGAACATATACAATGGATACTGGCAACTAGATCTGGATGTCCATTGTGTAGAGTACCCCGGAGGATGTTTTGAATGTTTGAAAAGTTTGATGCAATCCGGGATATAGAGTGCATTCCTGATGCCTTGCCAGCATGTGCTATATGTAATTCAAGGAGTTCGTGAAAGTGTGTAAAAAGGGGTCTGATCATTTGATCTGTTGCAGGTAGCACACTCTGCATATATTCCCTAATAGGTACCAAAGCTTTTAGACATTTATGGTCATCAGTGTAGGCCAAGCCGGTACGAAGCAATGCTGCTTTGCAACCAAGAATATCATTGACTGGAAATTTGGTCTGCTTCAGCTCCACATCCGAGAGTCCATCTGGGAGTATTGATAACAGACTGAGTAGTTCCTGGGAGTGTGGCATGGATGTCATTCTCGAACTAGAAAGTGAGAGTGAGATGGATAATTCCAGATTAGATCTCTTGTCATAGCCCTCTGATAAGAGAGCAGTTTTTTCAGTTTCCCAACGGGACAATATCCTGGAGCAGCCTTCGGTATCCACCAGATGGGCCAGAAGACTAATCACTAGTGGCATATTGTCTGTCAAGGCCAGGATTTGGTTCACTTCCTCAGTTGAGTGGCCATCATCTGCAATGTCAAGGAACATCTGTTGCGCAGCATCCTCTGCTAATGGTCCCAAGGGTGGTAAAAACGGCCTAGTCCACTTCACTTGGGATGGTCTTTCTGCTCCTCGCATTGTGATCTGGTGGTCTATCAGTAAACCTGCAAGTCACAACAAAAATACACCAACTATCAATGCCAGACTGGGTATATCTGTGAGGAGAGACAGGAACCCCTCGATCTCTTTGCGAGATTCAGCTGGGTCCCAGAGCGTCTCGAGATTGTCAAGGACCAACAAAGTGGGTGGAGCATTGGAAAGGTATCTGAAAACCCCTTGGGTGAGATCTTGTCCTGGCTTGAGGCCTAGATGAGCACCAATGGTATTGACAAGTTCAAGCTTTGTCATGAAACCATCGCATGCAATGAAAAACCGATTGGCATGGTATTTCACAGTAATTTCGCTGTGATGCAAAACTGCTCTGGATAAACTAGTCTTTCCCATTCCACCTGCACCCAGAATGGAAACTCTGGGACTTTCTTCTTTAAAAAGCTTGAGGATGTCTGCAAGTTCGTTTTCCCGACCATGGAATATCTTTGGTTCCGCTGGGAGTAATGAGATGGAGGTGGAGCTACAATGATTAGAATACAAGCTGAAGGGCCATGTGAGGTCCTACCTTGCATATGAGTTGGAATAAACTTGACTAATCTGCGGACTGGTCATTGTTGATTCTCTGAGAGTATGTAATCACCTGCCGAGGATGCTGAATCGGAGGTGGAGAATGTCTCAATGATATCAAGCACCTCTTGATGCCTTGCTTGTGCATGCTCTTGCATCTCCTTGACATCAGTGACAATATTAGTGATCTTGAGTGTGTCAATGTTAGTCAAGGCTTCTCCCCTATACCAATACTCTCACCTGAAAAAAGTCCAATCCCTGTTGCAACTCAGCCTTGCAATTCCTAAGTAAGGCACTCATTTCTCCTTGGCGGAAGAATGTTTTCACTTTGCTACCACTTTGTTGGGCCTCGATGAAGGTATAGATCTTGTGGGGAGTTCTAAATTATCTGTCAGTCCGTGACGGACTAGACTAGGACCAGATACCAACTGTGTAAAATTTGCAATATGATTTAATACACTTGGAGCCAACTCTCCTCCAGTGTCTGACTTAATATATAGCCTGACGATTGCCATGAGCACCTGATGAGCTTGCTCCATCAAGTCATTGCAGGAATTCTTGTTTTGTTTAATTGTCTAAAACATCAGCTTGGAAATAGTCAAAAAAATCATGATGATCATCAGTTCTACCTCAGCTAGTTTGACGAGGGACTCTGTGGTATTCAAAATTGCCTCCAGCCCGGAGATCTTGAGAGTGTCCGCAAGGGTTTGCAGGCTACTCATGGTGATGTTTAGACATTTTGAGATATTGTTTAGATGAATGTCAGTTATAGTCGGCTGACGGGGCATGTTGGTGAAGGGTGGGTGCAGAACCATTAGCGAGTAACCAGACCCTTATATCCTAGAAGTCATGGGAAGTTTTGTTCTCATTGGTTGCTGTTCATCCTTTCTGATCTGTCACCACCGTGGTGTCCACACCATCTTCGTCACTTCGTTACTTCGCTTAAGTTGACGGATCTTCGTCTTTGATGAGAACCTGTGAATGTTCGTGACATTGGCATATTTTTGGGAAAGCTCGTAAGTTGTTTGTTACGGCAACTGCTCTGCGCATCACGAAGTGATGGGTATCAGCGGTGTGCCGAGCATGGCCGGTTAGGTTCGGGTTAGGTTTAGGGGTTTGGGTGGGGTGGTTAGGTGGTTAGGGTGGTTAGAGCTTAGAGCTTAGAGTTAGGGTTAAAGTTAGTGTTAGGGTAAGGGATCTATACGAAAAACCCGCCCGGCCTTGTGCTGAAGGAACAATGATGGCCGATGCTTCCGGGTTCTTGAACGTGCCTAGTTAAATGACAAACTTTCCCGAAAACATGCCAATGTGACGAACATTCACAGGTTTTCATCAAAGTCACGAAGATCCGCGAACTTACGCGAAGTAACGAAGTGACGAGGGTGAGGTATACTCCCACCGTGTTAGCGGGGACTCGGTAATTATACACCTTCACACCACTGGGCTTCATTTTAACTGGCTCCCCTTCGTTAACACCGCGGGCAAGGTGTGTGGCAGGTAACATGTACATGCCGTAGGTGCCGGGCAGGTGTTATGGCACTTCCTCCGAACCTGCCATAGCCACGAGGTTTGATTAGATCAGACAGAATTGGCTGCCACGTGCCTTGCCCGCGGTGTAAGCCATACAATAGAGCCTAGGGTTGCGGAAGAAATCAGGTGGTAAATTAATATGTAATTTACCGCGGTCACGTGTAGCGTAAATTACCTATTTGTGGTCGGCGGGTTGGAAGTACCTAGTAATTTACTTCCTCCACGTGATAAAATTGCACGAAAACTGCAAGAGCGCTCAGAGAAGTGTAGGTATGAAGTCAATGTTTCCGGCAGTACCAGATGTGTGCAAAGAAAAATTATTTGCACTGAAATTTCCGTGCTTGAACAAAAGTGATCGTGAGCAACTGTACATCGCCCGATTGGGATGCAAAAAGCAACACTCTCTCTCTCGCCCAAGACACACCTACCATGGACGAACCCCCCAAGGATCCTTTGGACCCGAGCTGGCGAAACAACGGGCATCAGCTTGCCGATGTACCTTCGGCAGTAAAAAATTATATTGCGACGGAACTCAAGATGGCAGGCATCTTCCGTTCACTCTATCTCCCAAACTCTCGACTTTCTGTCACCAACCTCGTCGCATTCACACTCCCTCCCATGGCGGCAAGCGCGAAGGAATATCATGTTCCTTCCGGACATACCTTCTTTCGTCAGGATGCCAATCATGCCGATTTAGACAATCTCAGGACTGTCAAGGTCCCGCCTGTAAACGTACTCGCGACGTTAATGTCGGAGAGTCGGCAGAAGTGGTTGGATGGGTCAGAGTCCATTTGCCTGCTCGGGAGCGCGGATTTATTCCCGTTATGGTCTCTGGACTTCTGGATCGAGCTCCAACTGGTGGTAAAGCCCGCATTTGATAGTTGGGAGAAGGGAATTGCGTGGCTGAGTCGAAAGGAACTCGGAGGTCATTTGCGGGAGGTGAAGGCCGTTTTTAAAGCACTGAGTCGCTTGTCATGGTCGGGAAGCATCCCACTTCTCAGCCCTCATTCCCCGGGCAATGGAATCCCCGTCACTTCACTCACCAAGTTCCTGTCGAGGGATTGGTTTACGAGCCTTCAAATAGATCAAATGGTGGACCATATCCTTGGCGACATTAAAGCAGCATTCCCAGCCCGAGACGTGCACTTGATGGACACAGCAATGACCGCAGGAATCTTGAAGCATTATCGGCGGTCGAAGTGCGAGGAAACAGACGACTATGATCCCAACGCTTTGACGAAAGACAAGTTTGTGCAGCGCTTCGGAGCCAGCCTTGACGATCATTCGGAGCTGTTTGGTAGGGATGATCACCGTCCCGTTTACGGTGACGGCCGTAATTCTGCGCACCCGAGACGGTGACGGCCCGCCCTTTTAGCGGCCGTCTTTCTCGAGTTTATAACCTGGTGGCGGGACGGGCGGTAGAAAAGACGGCCGCAAACGGGGCGGGACGGCATTATTTTTTAGCTAGTATATAAAATAGGGCCCCAGACTGATTCTCGTGGTACTAGGCATCTATCTTGAATGGTGTATTCAAAAGAAAAATACAAGTAGATTACATCGCAGCGAGCTCGTCAATGGCCGTACGCGCTAACTTGAGATGCTGCTTAACAATCATGAGGGTAGATATGGTTTCGGCAGAGAGTCTCGAGCGGCGCAGCGATAGCGTATCACGGCCACTTGAGAATACGCGCTCAACAGCAACGGCAGACCCTGAAACATCGTAATCAGCGACATATTAAAATATCAAGAGGAAGTGAATATACCCGGTATTGCCAGAACGTCTCGCGCAAGCCGATAAAGTCGCGGGAACTGGAAGCGCCGTGCATACCACCATGCAACAGGATCACAGTTCTCGAAATCCTCCTGCGCCAACTTAATAAATGTGTCGATCTCGTCAACAGGCTGACGGCCGGATTGTTGGTACCGCCGAGTGAAGTTGGGTTTCTGGGGGGATGTGCGAAAATGTGCGCGGGAGGAGGACGCCATCGGTGGAGCCGGGGTGGTTACGACAGGGGCAGTAGTTTTGCCCGGATAGAGTGTATCTAAACGCGTGCGCATATGCCGCACAGAAGCATCAACGCTGTCGAGAAGGTCGGGCTCATCTGCAAAATCCCGCCGCAAGGATTCATAACCAATGCGAGGATCGAGCACTTGAAAAGGCCATTAGATTCAGTTAAAAGAGCGTGGTTGAAGGACATACATGCAGCCCACAAATAGTAGGGGGAGGCATCGGACTTGTAGTAATAGTCACTGAGTTTGCGATGGGCCTCGAGAAGACCTCGTTTGAGACGTGGTGGCACCGAGTCTGACAAGTCGTGGATGATTTGGCGGAGGTGGTCCTGCAGTCCGCGGAAGATTGCATGTGTTACCGAGAGCATCGAGTGTTTTGTGCGAGACATGTCAGTGGTTGCAGAACGGAAAACTTTCAACCAGTCGGTGACCAATCCTATCGCATTCCAATCAGCGTCGGACAGCTCAAGTTGTCGAAGCTCCTTGTTCCGGTAAACAAAGGTGTCGATGGCGGCACGGTAGTCTAGGCAGCGGCCTTGAACCAATGAAAGAGGCAGTGAGCAGTGCGACACAGAGTATTGATTGTGTGGACTTACGAAGCATTTGGTGAGTAGAGGACCATCGAGTAGGAACATCGAGGATCAGCATCAAAGGTTTCTGCTCCATAGTCCCCACCAGGTCGAGCCAGAGTTTGCGCCGTTGAGGGCTAGACCTAACTGCCCGGACGATGCGGCGCAACTGAGGACATAGAATTCTGATGAGAAGTCCATGTTATAACGGAGCGATCGGAGGAACATACCCTTGCTACGGCCTGCAAATTATAAAGTTGGTCATCTGGTTCATCTTCGTCGTCACCATCGCCTCCGTCTTCCCCATCCCCATCATCCTCTCTATCTACGCCGGCTGTGACATTGTCTTGATACACACCCCGCTTTTTGGGGTCTGGTCGTTCAACAGCACCTATCGCTTCGAGGAGCTTTGAGTTGTGAGAAAAGTTGATTCAGAAATTAACACTGCAGAACGAACCTTGAGAACGGCAAGATGTGTAGTATGCGGAAAGCATCGCATTCGCGCCTCAAGTGCATCCCACCAGGTAATTCCTACAGACTTGAACTTCACTTCTAGGGCCACCACGAGGGTGTCGTTGTTGCTCGCATTATCCATCATGGCCGCCAGAACCTGGATGTAATATTATTACAATAGGGCTCGAATATCAACACGAACGCTTGCTTGTCCGTTATCCAAGCCATATTTTTTCAAAGTTTCCCACACCGCATCCGCCATGTTCTCGCCGGAGTGCTCACCCAGAATCTCGCGAAAGTCGATCAACATCTCCTCTAGATTTCGGTCAGTTGACCCACGACATGTAAGGTGAACTCATACCAAGTCTCCCGTCGTTCGTAATGTAATGTGCGATGATAGCGAGGAAAGCGTAGCCATTGCTAGAGGTCCAAGCATCGAGGGATATGGTAACTTTGGACTCCAACTCCTAGAAAAGCAAGTGAGATGGGAATAAGGTTTGGAGGATCTACGCACCGAGAAGAATTTGCGAATTCCTTCCGTTGTATCTTCACCAAGTTTTAGAATGCGGCGCTTCACGGATGTGCGCCCGGGGATGTGAAGCTTATCAGAGGAGATGGTGGACGTAGGATGGTGTGTGTACTGAAGGAGACGTTGGAACTCCTTGTTTTCAACGAGGTCGAAGGCTTGGTCGTCAGCCACCATCCATTCAATCAGGAGTTTCTCAAATATCTCCTGATCGAACGGAACCTGCAGAGAAGTCAGCATGCAAAAGATTTTATATCAAGGAGAGGCTTACAGAATCCCCGGTCTGCTTGCGAAATGCAGCGAGGATGGAGTTGGATGCTGCTTCCAACTTGCCGAGGTATGCAGACGCTGCTGCCGAGTCAAGGTGTTTCTTACCAGCGGCAATATCGAGTTCATCCTGTGTGGGTGGCTCAGAACGTCCCTTCAGAATCTCGTACAGGCGATGCATTGGCGGAACCCGACTGTGAAGATGTCCGACAAGACCTAAGATGTGTTAGTCACAAAACAAACCTTCACGAAAAAATGATTCGCACCGTTAACACTGTGTTTCTGGGACCGTTTAACCGTGATAATCTTGGAGGCGCCATGAAGACACTTATAATGCTTGTCTCCATCGTCGCCGGGGACGCCGTATTTGTTGAGGTCTACACGCTCGTAGAACTCGTAGATTACGTTGCGAGTCCGAGAAGCACGTCCAGCATCCTATAAATGGACAGTGTTAGTGACGCGTATGAGACAAGTTGAAAGTCTCACCGAACTTGAGGTCATATTGCTGTCCGCTCTGCTGAGCTTAGCAGGGACAATGCGAGGTTGTTTTGCGGAAGGTGGAGCATCAACAGAGTCCAGGGCGGGTGATTGCGATCTCTGGCGGCGTTTACCTTTGGCCTTGTCGGATTTCTTGGTGCGAAGATGAGGTTTGGAAGCCTTGCTGGAGTGCTCAGGAACCGTTTTGGAGGGGAGCATCGTGGAAATCTGGGCGGCAGGTCAGCGCGTGCCCGAGTGACGCAGGAAAGAGACAGAAAATTCACCTCCTTCATTGAAACATTGTTAGAGTCGGATTCAGATTCAGTCGAGCTCCGAGAGGCGCTGGCTTCGAAGCTTTCGTCGCCAGAGTCTTCGACATCCAGAACCTCGAAGGAGTTTTTGGACAATACTAACTTCTTCGGGGCTGCTGCGGTGCAGGAACGACGAGGTTTTATGGCGATGAATTTACCGTTCTCGTCATGCTGCTCTGCGAGAAGCATCTGTGCGAACTTGTTGGATTTTTTGCGGTGACCACGACCTGGAGGATGTAAACGAATGAAGCATGTTTCAGGATTTTCGCACCTTCAAGTTGTGGTTGATCTTTGGACGGCGCCGGAATTGGGGCTTTGTCGTCGGGATCGTTGAACCATTGGATTTCAGTCGCTGGAAGAAGGTTACCATCGGAGCCAACAGCGCATTGTTCAGAGGAAGCCATAACTCCAGTGCAGGGCAACGCGGGGAGCAAGTAGAGTTAAACTAGTTGACCCAGGTATTTGAGGAGCGCATTGCGGATCATCCGGACGCCTGGGAGTGGCCTGGTCGAGCAATATCAACCTGGGCGCGTCCAATGAGGGCCTGTAGTTGACGGAAAACCCCAAATAAAATAATATTGTTAGTGAAGAATACATACCAGCCGAGTTGGGCGCATCCAATGAGCAAGTTTGGAGTCGCAGCCGACGGAAAACCCCGTAGAAAAACAAAAGGCCTGAGTGAAGAATACATACGAGTTGAGCTGGGCGCATCCAATGAGCACGTTTGGAGTCGCAGCCGACGGAAAACCCCGTAGAAAAACAAAAGGCCTTAGTGAAGAATACATACGAGTTGAGTTGGGCACGTCGAATAAGCACGTTTTGAGTCAGAGCCGACGGAAAGCCCCGTAGAAAAAAAAGGTCCCAATACAGACGAGCCGAGAGGGTGCATTCAGTGACCGCGTTTGGAGCCGCAGTCGACGGAAAACCCCGAAGAAAAAAAAGGTATTAGTGAAGAATATATACGAGCCGAGTCGGGCACGTCAAATGAGCATATTTTGAGTCGCAGCCGGCGGAAAACGCCGTAGAAAAAAAAGGTCGCAATACAGATGAGCCGAGCGGGTGCGTTCAGTGACCGCGTTTGGAGCCGCAGTCGACGGAAAACCCCGAAGAAAAAAAGGGGTATTAGAATACATACAAGCCAAGTTGGGCACGTCCAATGAGCACGTATTGAGTCGCAGCCGACGGAAAACCCCGTAGAAAAAAAAGTTCCAATACATAAGAGCCGAGCGGGCGCACACAGCTAATTAAAATGATTTGCAGCCAGGGATTCTGCCTTAGTTCCTTGATTTTGTTACTAACCAGGTGCTCAGCAGCCAAACTCGAGGGCGGGGATTGGCCCGTGGGTCTTGGACGGAGGGAGCTGTGTGAGAGGTCTGAGGAAAAAGACGCGTCGCGCCACATCACACGATCGTGTCACTCTCGCATCAGACCGGCTCCTCGGCAACCCAGGATAATTTAAGTCGTTCTTGTTCGCGCTGAATCAGTTGTACGGTCTCCACCATGGCCCAACTAGGCATTTCCCTCAACCAGATAGCCTCGAAAGATTTTCAAGAAGTCCTCAGAGTTTCGGTATGATATATCTTTCTATATTTTACCAGCGGTGATTCAGTTGTTTTAATTTTTAGGGCGCACTCCCGACTCGCTGGTCACCTCGTCGGCTCAATGTTCATCGCTGGCATTTAATTAAATCTACTACAATATATCCCCGCCTCTGCGAGATGGTTGATCTCCTCAAAATCACCGAGCCCGAGCTTCTTGACAAACTCTACGTGACACCTCTCGCTGGATATATATTCGTCGGAGTTCATAATTCCTTGAGTCTCTACTCAGTTCAGGTCCGTCACACTTTTGGATTTCCGGCTTGTATTTATGATTTTTCAGGATGTTACGGGTGGTGCTCTCCGTGCCTTGACGAAAAAGTCGGCAGAAAATGCGGCTCAAGTCGCAACGACTATGTGCACAGGCTGTATGTCGATGTGCGATGCGCTACGCAATTTGCACTGTGGCCGGGGAAAATGGAATGAATTGACCGTGGATGATGACGATACTATCCCGGATTTAATAGATGAATGGGAGTACATACATACTTAGCTTCTGAATCCCCTTGTGGCAAGTTTCTCAACCGCGCAGACTTTTTTTGGCAAATTTAATTAACCCGTCTGCGGCCGTCAGCGGCCGTCAACGGACGGGTATAGACGGCAAGCTTACCGCCCGTAACCGCCCGCTTATTTTTCGAAGCCGATGCCAAGACGGCACGGGCCGGGGTGCCGCTTACGGGCCCCGTCAAACCCGTAAAGACGGTGACGGTGTCCATCCCTACTGTTTGGGGTCTTCCATATCCACAAGAACCATTGGGTGTCTGTGACGGCCGACGCTACAGAGCAGTCAATTGGGTATGGAGATCCAATGGGAGGAGATGATGAAGCGTCCGATGTTTGTGCGGCGTTACATTGGTTCGTCGAGAAGCATCACCTTTCTCTCAACGAGGTTGAGCACCTCCTCTGCACAAGACAGCAAGATGTGTGGACCTGCGGGCTTTATGCACCCGGGGCCATTGCACACAAATATCTCCCGGGCGAATATCCATTGATCAGTCCTGAGTTCGAACTCGGAGATCTTGGGAAACTGGACATGCTCCGCTGCATAATCCTCAGGTTCCACGAGCGTTGTGTGAGTTGTTATCGTGTGTATAGCTCCGGTCAACTAATTCAATATTTATACTTAGCTACCAACCGCCAAAGCCCTCCCCTCCTTCCTCACACAGGGCTTGACTGAATATGCCGGAGTCCCCAGGTCGATGCGCCATTCTCGAAGTCCTTCTCCTGTTACTCCTCCTGGCCTCGAGTTTGCAATGCAGAGCTTATCTGTATCACCCAAAAAGCCGCCTCGCAAGCGCCCAAAAACACAGCAGTCGTCGTCCGGCACGGTCGCAACCCTGATAGCGCCGATCTTCAAGCCTCCAAAGCTCAAGAAGACTGTTAACAAAGTCGTGGCGAAGGAGAGGAAGGCTTCAAACAAACCAACCGCCAAGGCCCGAAAACTCATGAAGGCTGCGGCGATAAAAGTAGTGATGGGAAAGTTCGGTTCGGTTCAGGTTCGGGGTACTTTTGCCCGAACCCTGAACCTGAACTTCGGTTCAGGTTCAGCAAATTGCTGAACCCCGAAGCTGAACCGCCGGTTCAGGTTCAGACGGTTCGGTTCAGCGTTCGGAGGGGTTCGAACCCCCGAACATCAGCCATTTGACCAAAATCTTGTCCCTTTTGGACCTTGTCAGCTTGCCGACAAGCTCACAAGGCGAAAAGGGCTAGAAATTACACTCACAAAATGGGAACAGAGGTAGGGTGAATCCTTTGAATGCCAGGGAACACCTATTTGACTAGCCTAGTGCTTACCTGATACAGTTATCTATTCCCAAATTCGAAATAAATGCATTTGTTTAGGGTCGAACTAGCGACCTTGTGAGATTGACCTCTAAGTTTGTGGTCTTGTTGTCTTTCGGTCTTTTTGCCCTTGTTTGGGCTTGTTCAAGCTTGTACAGGCATCAAAAGTTTTGTGTCAAAAGTCTGATGAACTGAACCTATTTTTTTGCGGCCGAAAAATTGCTGCACTAAGTAGCTTATGATCGTCCTACCATCCAGAAAGGAACTTAATTTGCTGTGCAGGCTTCCGATGCACCCAGGATAAAAAAACATGTCAAGAGTTCATTGAATTCAGCGCGACTCGGAAGAGAGCCATCAGATTTTGGAGGGCACCCGAAGGCAGATTCTGAAATAGCAAATAGAAGTCGAGGTGAACTTGCCTTGCTCTCAACTCTCAAGCTGCCATTGAAGTCAAGTAAAATGCAATGCCATGGAGATGGAGATCGGGCATAGCCAAGACGAAAATCTGCGAGTCAAGCGCGACTCCGCCGACTCGGATTTAGACGAGAAGCAACCAAGATCGTGATTTTAAAGACCATAACAGCCAATGAGACCTCTCTGAAACTGATAGGTGGTTGCTTGGGCGTAATTATTCGCGTTTTTTTGCTGATGTGGTCGGTACGCGTGAAAGAGACGCATTGAGGCTCTGGTGCTATGTCCTGAGGAATATTTGAACAGATTTCTATTCAAATAATCAGGTAGGTAGAGGATATAGAAATTGGAAGGAGGGTTATGGCAGAGCGTCGGTAGTGGAGTGGTTAATTGCGTCGCTCTTATGTCCTGTGAGTTTTGATCCGCACAGGTTCGATTCTCGTTGCGGTTTATTTTTTGCAAGGTCCATCGGAATTCCTCTTGCTTTTAAATTGTCCTCATTTTTGAGTCTGAGTTTCCTTCTTCAAGTCCGAGTATCAAGGAAACAAGCTTCCACCGGATGGTTCAGGAAATTATAGGAAACTAGCGGCCCTAAAGTACTTGATCTACTAGATTATCCTATTACTGAAGCACCGAACTACGAACACCGTTGGCGCCTTTTGAGGCCAGAACATCGCTCTCCGCAAGGCTCTCATAAATTTTGCTTAGCCCTCGGCTGCTCTGTGACACGCTTGCAAAGAAGAAAGAAGCCATATTTGAATGGCCCGCGAGCACCGAAGCTGGACCTACCTGCTGCAAATGGAGCAAAGAACCGATGTTCCGCATCCTATAGACCTCTGTAGTCACCGCTTGCTTGGCGGTTATCTTGCGGTAATATTTAGGCATTCTTTCGCGCAACAGAAGGGGGAACAGAAAAATGTATTGATTCAGTCTCAAGTACAAAAAGTGTCACACAGTCACCGCTTGCTTGGCGGTTATCTTGCGGTAATATTTAGGCATTCTTTCGCGCAACAGAAGGGGGAACAGAAAAATGTATTGATTCAGTCTCAAGTACAAAAAGTGTCACACAACACGGCAGGGGAGGGAATACTAAAGTGTTTAGATTTATTGACGATGTTGTTGTCTCTCGGGCGCGCACGTGCACGCTCAGCCTCACTTGATGCAGAATGCGGGCGAGGCCGCCGAACGACGAGTGGAGGTGGACTTCCAATCGAGCCTTGAAGAGAGACCGAGGTCCACGCTGCGGCAGAGAGGGCGCGCTTAGGAGACAACGGTGGGCATGGAGGCGTAGACAATGACGTCGGCGGTGCACTCGTTGGCGATCCGTGGGACGCTCATGCTCGACAGGTTGCCTGCGGGAACTGCTTGAAGCAGGCAAGGACACTGCCAAAGGTGCTGTCAATTATTAATGAGGACCCGTAGACGAGATGAAAAAATAAGACACACAATTATTTGAGGGCCTCAGCGCAGTACTCTGCGCGGGTACGGTTTGCCACCATACCTGAAGACGTGAAGTTAAAGTGCTTCATTTCGGCCTGCATCTGGTTATCGTTGAGCTCGCGGCCAATAAACGGTGTGCCGCACTACTCGTGCCAACGCCAGGTGCATCTGAGCGCAGATTTGCGCCAGAGAAAAAGGTTTAAAGCTGAACGACGCACTTCTTTTTACATTCCTCATTTTTCTGTTCTCGTTCTCCGTGCGTATAGGCCCCGCCGCGTGGCCACAACTTTGAGAGCATTGCTTTGTGTGGAGCAGCGGTTCTACAGGTTTATTTTTGAGTTGAGAGTGATCTTCAAGGTCCAAAGGGCATGGAACCCTATTTGATTTTCCCTTGAGGGTTATAGGTACACAGATTTTCGGGCAGAAGAGAAGTATCAGTGCTGAATTTGAGCGAATTTTGTTTACTGAAGGGAGGCCAATTTTATAGCTGAAACGGTGGACTGTTGAGCTAAGGGTGGTCTGTGCAAAGGAATGGAGGTGGCATGCGCCGTGGGTGAGTGGCCTGAGGCGAGAGACAAGCATAGGAACCAGCGGCGACGACGAGAGGCTCGAGAAGGGCTGTGTGGCTGTGCATCATAAGTTATGCCCGATTAGGCAGCTTATGTACCTCAGGATACGGCACCAGAGTCCGCGTTGATTGGGGTCATTTGGACTCTAAACTTGCACAAATATCGGCTTGATCTCGGCATCGGGTTCGGCGGTTCGAACCCGTTCGAACGCGTTCAGCAGAATCTCTCCCCGAGCGAACTCTGAACCGAACTTCAGGTTCAGGTTTGGGCAGTTGGTTGAACCTGAACTTCGTGTTCAGTTCGGTTCAGTTCGAGTTCGAACCGAAAGGTCGAACCGAACTTTCCCAACACTAGATAAAAGAGGTATGAATAATATTTCGATCTTCCAGCGACACAGACACTTAATCGTGGGCTAGGATGAACTCGCAACTCTGCAGGCAATGCCTAGCGACGTGTCCGAAGAGGAAACAGACCTTTCAATGCCCGGGAGACCGCGCTCAGGAACCATGGACGAGTTGACAGTGGAGATCAAGTCGGAAGGCAGTGCGCGCAAATACCGCTGCGCGGGGGTCGGTGCACCAAAGTCTTCTCCCCTCGGACGATTGCACGGGTCCTGCAGCACACCAAGCGCTGCATAAAGCTTACAACACAGCAGCGTCAGTTCGTGTCGAAGTGCAGCGCTGACACTTCCCCTGGCGCTCGCGCAGAAGAGCTTTCCAAGGGCTTGTCAACCACTGCACTAGAGGACCCCGCACACGACGCTGTCGGGTTCTTTGGCACCGCCGGCACTAAACAAGTCCGAGAGCGCAACTTCGCGCTCCTTGACCTCGCCATTGTCAAGCTCTTCGCGGCTGCCGGACTTCCTCCTCGTCTCGCAGATTACCCGGAATACAAGGACGTTCTGCGCCTGGCGGCAATTGCGGGTCCGCACTACATCCCTGCCGGCCGTACAATACTCATGGATAACCACATCATGAGCGAGCAGGAGCGGGTTCGCTGCCTACAGATCGATTTCCTTCAAACACAAACACGTCTTACGGTGTCTTTTGACGGCGGTGATGTTCGTTCGGGGGAGTATTTCTACACAGTCCACGCCAATACTGCAGAGGGGCGCTCGTTTATTCTGGAAGGTCATGAATGTACGACAGTTTCTCATACGGCGCAATGGATGGCCGGGATGGTCTTTGGTGTGGGTCCAGGTCGTTCCCATCGAGCTCTGTTCATCATTGATATCCATCCACACAAGGTCATGGAGACCGTCGGGATCGAGCGCTTCGTTGGCGTCTCATCTGATAGCACAAGTAACACCTTGGGGTGTCGTCGAATTCTCACCAAGAAGATTCCCACCATGCTCGACCTACCCGATCCAAATCACCACCTGGGAAACACGGTCAAGGATGTTCTCATACTTCCATACTTCAAGCTCGTGAGCACAATCCTTTTTCACTCTCGCTCAATGCTGACTAGATTATCAGACCATCAAAATCACTCGCGGAGGCATCAAGAAATTCGGGCAGTCCAAACAAGCAAAGGAATTCCTCAAGCAACTCCGCAAAAGAGCGTCGGCAGAGCAAGACATCTCGATCCGTGGTATCGAGAGAATTGGCAAGACTCGCTTTGCCAACGTTACGTGGTCGTCCATCTCCGTGAAACGGAATCTTGATTTAATTCGCACTCTGTGCACCGACGGTCGAGTCGAAATCAAGGTCGGATCTGCTTAAATAATGCTCGCGGTGGCTGAAATCCAGAGTCCTTAGAAATATAACGCGTACTTCATTGAGGACTCCGCGAAAACACTCGACTACCAGCTTAAGCTGAATCAGCTCATCGCCGTCACTGAAGGCGCCGCGAGAGCTATCCAGTGTCTCGAGGGAGCGACGTGTAACCCCGCCGACGTTTTTCTTCTCTGGCTCGCCGTAACAGCACACGTCAGAGCTGCCTTGAAGGACTCCGCGATCCCTGAAGACGTGTGCAACGACATTCGAGGCATTTATAATGCTAGATGGCAAGAGTTTTTCGTCACCAATCCCGGGCATGATGCATATCTTGCTGCGTTCTACCTCAATCCCAGTGAGTCCTCCTCTCGCTCTAGACGTTAAGTCTGCTGATTTTTTTCTACAGAGTACGTCAACTCATCGATCTTCAAACGTCCAAACGCCGTCGCACCGCCCACCATCAAAATTCCCGGTACTACACCGGACGTACCTGTTGGTATTCGGAATCCCAAGACCTTCATCGCTGTCGGCAAATATCTATTTGATCAAGGGGTTGTGGAGATCGAGCACGGTGTTGATCCAGTGCTCATTGCCTTCAAGAAGAAGAAGACTTCTTTCGTGAAGAACTTCAAATCACAATTCACCGCATATGGACAGGGGGTGTTTCCCTTTAATACACCCCTTGGAACCATGCACCCGAGGATGTGGTGGCGCACGCTCGAGGCCTCCGAGCATGGTGGGATCATCGCGGTGAGTTTTATATGTTCGTTGCAACTCGGTCACTGACACTGTCCATCCGGCCTTGGCTCTCAAGCTTTACTCGGCGGTCCCGCATTCAATGGCTGACGAGCGCACCGTGTCCGTTATCACCTGGATCAACCCCGCCCTGCGCAATCTTGCGAAGGTAAATACTCTCTTTGGCTTCGCACAGATCCGCGGGTGGTACAAGGACGTACGCAAACAAAAAGAATTACTGGACGGCACTGCCAAGGTAGGCAATGATACATTGGAATAGGACTCCTCTAATACTATTACAGACTCGTGCATCAGCTCGGCCTTCTCCTGAGGTCAAATTCTACAACATCCAGCGCGACATCGAGACTGTGGATGACGACGACAAAGACATCGAATCCGAGGACTCTGAAGACGAATCCGAGGCCATCGCGGGTGTCCCAGACACGGCCCTGAGTGCGCGTCGCGTGCGCCAACCTGACTGGCTGGATTTGCCGCAAGAAATCTTTACTTCCAGTGGCGCGCTGGATCTGGAAATGGTGGAGTCGGAAGTTGATTTGGACTCCACGCTGCTGCTGGATGTCTTGGCCGACATGCCTATTGCTCGTGGGCCGGTGTCGGGGCCTAGTGGCGAGGCTGCGCTGGAGGACGATGAAGATGACGATATGGACTTTGACCTCGGCACTTGGGCGGTGACTTGAGTAATTCTAGAGTCTAGACCACTCAGTTTGTACTTGCGAGGTTTTAATTCCTAGGTATTCAATGGTCATCTGCACGTTCCGTGTACTCTTGTATTCACTGGCGAGCGTGCGCGAGAGATTTTTTGAGTTCTCGGCGGTGGAAATGACGTGGATCGAGGCACGTGACGCACCCGGAAAAATGTAACTTACCCGGTAAATTACATTTGTTGCAGGCCCGAAATTTTTTGGGTGGTAAATTACCTAGTTTGTTGCACCCCCCGGAGTTTTTTCCGCAACCCTAATAGAGCCAGAAACCCAATTTTAAATATCTCATTCAAAATTTCACCAAAATGAATTTTATATACCGAGAAGCGGTGTGCCTTCCTTCTTTCCTTTCAAGCTTCCCTCATCAGATCTAGAATGATCACCACACATAACAGCTCTATGGCATTGAGAGTGGCGGTGGCATGGGCAGTTTGAAGACTGACACCGAAAGACAGTGGTAAATTCCCACTGTGGGAGAAGTATTTTAGGCTTGGTACGGAAGCCGAACCGTAATATTGAATCTCAAACATTCCCACTTTTTTTTCAGGGTGCGGCCTCCTTCCAACTCCCTCACAGTGTAATCAGATAACCCCACACCTTTGGGACCCCGCGGCTTAACCAGTATTGTAATTTCAATATTAACGATAACTTCCGCTGGGCGGGGCCATTGGGCCGATGGTATTTAATTACACGACGGGCAAAAACCCAGGCACACAATTGTCGTGTGCCTTAATGTCAGCACAGAGCCTTAACTAGCAGGGTTACTGCGACGTAGGCGACTGGCGATACAGAAAGAGATAGGTTTGAGGCAATCCGATTAAGCTCTGGAGAATAGACTAGAATAGTGTAAAGAATACAGAGCTGTAGGTAGGGTTTTTATAGTAAAATACCTAGTAACTGGTAGTGTTATATCCAGGTCCGGGGAAGGGGAGGATATGGCCGGTCGATGGTGGACGAGGGATTACGGCGACCGAGGTATTCCGGTTGGCTATCGGACACAACGATGACACCGAGGGGGGAAGATGGTCGACCGGAGTAACACAACGCCACAGGACAATAGGGCGAGTGTACTATCCAAGCCACCGGAGTGAGGAGGAGAGTGAGGGGAGGATTCCGGTTACGGGGAGACCGGAGTGTAAAACCCAGAAGCAACTACAGAGCGCAGAAGCAACTTAATTATTAAACTGAAGAACAGGAGTGTAGTCTAGGTGTTTATATAGTACAGTACTTGTAATCTGAACATAAGGAGTTATATGAAATCCATGTGGAGATTCCTAACGGGATCACCTCATGTTGTTGAAGAACAAGGAAGTGTGAGAATGGAAGATGTAAAGCATGTGGAAGGAAGTAGAGACCATATGGTACGCACAGGATATACGAGGAACCATTCAGATAAGCTGCATTGCCTTGATAACGCGTCTCCGGGGATTCCGGGGACTCCGGAAACCCGGAGCTCCCGGAATCGCCTGAGAGGTTAGCGACTGTTCCGGAATGATTTCCCGATGGCGAGTTGCACGGATATAATAGTATCCCCCTCTTGGGTTCGGATCCCTAGACGAACATTTCGTAGTAAGGACCGGAGGGACATTGATTTGTGGTGTGCATTGCGTTGGAGGTGAATAAATGGAAAAGGAAGTGATTTGCATGAATGAGGAATTTTTTCATGATTTTCTTGCCCTTGATTTTGCCCAGTTGAAATATCTTCGTCGAAACCCGTGATCGGTCACGTGCCAACTAATCACGTGCTGTTCGGTTCCGTTTGTTGATTCCAATCTTGTCTCCGAACCACCACCACCGAACTCCTTCAACCATCTCTATGTCCTCTACCCACCACAACCCATCTGGAAGTGAAGGAGGAAGTGGGAAGGAACGAGGAGGGTCACCGGAGCGTGAGGGATCGCGTAGGGAGCAAAGTGAGGATACGGAGACCCGCCGCTTACTTGCGGAAGCAGCGCGTGCTGATGAGGCGGCCGCGCTGGAATTCGCGGGCCTCATGAACAGCGCCGACATGGCGATTGCTGAACAGCGGGCGTGGGCGAAGGAGTTGAAGGCCAAGGAGAAGGCACTGGATAGGGCGGAGAGAAAAGGAAAAGCAACCAAGCGTCCGGAGGGAAGCGAGAGGAAGCGCAAGCGCGTGGAGCGTGTCGAGAGCGACTCCGACGTCGTTATGGTGGTTTCCGAGCCAACGGGAAGTCGCCCGCTCATCCGGAGACCCATCGGTGAAGGTGAGTACATTCCAACCGGTGGAAAATGTTATTCCGGTTGATGTTACAACCTTTAGCTTGCGATGAGTGCACTCGGCGAGACGAGCACTGCTACCCGCAGCGCGAGGGGGGACCATTTTCGACTTGTGGGCGCTGTGCTGAAAGGCGCATTGCCTGCTCGTTGAACGCAGATGTTCCCCGGGCCAAACGCGTGCGGAAAGACGCGTCCGAACGCAAGGGTCGTTCCCGGAGTCGGGGAAGGTCGACTGCAGTGAAGAAGACTCGATCCCAACCAATTCGCCAGCGACCGGAAAGGAAGGGGACACCATCGCTGCCCTTGGAAGGCATTCCGGGCCCGTCTCGCCATCAACTCCGGCTCCGGACTCCGTCGCTGGAACGGCGGTCAATGCAGAGCGAGTTGAGGGAACTCCGGAGTGATTTGGGCGAGGCCGTCCGACGTGCTGAGGACGCTGACCGTCGTGCTGATGATGCCGACCTTCGTATTGAAGCGTTGGAACGTTCGATGGCTGATCTTCGGAGCGAAGTCCTGCAGTTGACGCAGAAGGAGGATGGGGATAAAGAGGAAGGTGGAAAAGAAATGGAGCATTGATAATTGGAATTGATGTATATTTTTTTCTTGATTTTTTGCGAAATTGCATAAGTCCGTTTGACGACAAGGATTCCGGAGTGATGATGAGCGAACCGGAATACACCGGGAAATGCCCCGGAGTGAACCGGAGTCTAAGTTTCCGGTCCAGGTTTGTCCGGATAGCGACGGTGGAAGTTTTCAATGTGATCTGCTGCGTTAAGATCGCTTGGTCGTACCCAGGAATATTGCTCGTCCGTGTTCTCATAACCCAACCACTCAACTTTGTAGAATAGGGGCTTCTTGAACCGCTTATCAAGCTTCGAATCAACGATTTGCTTGATTTCGAAGTGCTCATCGCCCTCGTCATCAATTTCCACTGCCACCGGAGGGGGTTCTTCACGTCCGGGGAAAGGATTTGGATGATGTGGTTCAAGTTGAGAAACGTGGAATACTGGATGAACTTGGGAAAGGGATTTGGGTAGTTTGATCTGGTAAGACGCCGCAGAAGGTTTTCCGATTACTTCGTATGGTCCAACATAAGTCTCAGTGAACTTCCGAGTTGGCCTCGTAGTGCTGAGGTACTTGGTCGTCACGAAAACTTGGTCTCCGACTTTAATCTCCGGATCCGGAGACCGGACTCTGTCTCCGGTCTCCTTGTATCGCTCCTGGGCGCCCTTGAGCGACTCCCGGAGGAATTCATGAAGATCCTGGAGGTTAACGACAAAGTCTCGGGCGTAGGTGTTGGCTACGTCCAACTCCGGATTGATGGTGATAGACGGATTGTAACCTTTGTTGGCAAAGAATGGAGAAATTCCGGTAGATGCATTCGGAGCGTTATTGAGAGCGAACTCGCAAAGCGGAAGGAGTTGGTCCCAATCATCCTGCTGATACGAGCAGAAAATCCGAATATATTGCTCAACGGTTTGGTTCATGCGTTCGGTTTGACCGTCCGCTGATGGATGATAACCGGAGGTATAGTGCATCTCCATGTTGAGAAGTTCTCCGAGTGACCGGAAGAAAGAGGAAACGAATTCCTTGCCCCGGTCGCTAGTGACATGCGACGGAACACCGTGCTTGGAAAAGACGTGAATGAGGAAGAGTTTGGCGAGGCGTTCGGAAGTGATGGTGACATCGCAGGGTATAAGGATTACCTGCTTTGACGCCCGATCAACGATTACCAGAATCGCATCGTATTCGCCGGAAAGTGGAAGTTTTTCAATGAAGTCCATGGATATCGAATGCCAAGGACGAAGAGGAACAGGAAGGGGTCTGAGAAGGCCGTAGGGCTTATGCCTTGGAGCCTTGTTGCGCCGACAGGTGATACATGACTTGCAGTAATCCCGAACGAACGACCGGAGTTCGGGCCAGTTGTATTCCCGACGTACCGCCGCAAGGGTTCTGTTCTGCCCGAAGTGACCGGAAAGAATGTGATCATGCGCGTATTGCATAACACGTATCCGGAGTGCATCTGGTGCCTCACCGGGGACTTGCGGAACCCAAATGCGATTGTCGTACCGGAGCATACCGGAGTCATCTGTAGACCAGCGCTTGGATGTACCGGAGGAAGCGGCCTTGAGGCCTGCAATTCCAGTGGGGTCGGTGTGGATGTGAGTCTTGATATCGGAATGAAGCTGTCCAACATCCATAACCACCGATGCTCGAAGAACTACGTCTTCAAGGAGGGTTGCCCGGAGTGACGCCTCGAGCTGATCTTGCGAGAAAATAGGACGAAAGTTGTGAGGATTTAGCTGACCATAGTGCTTATCCCCCTCTTTTGGGTAGACGTCCCATCGTCTAGTAAGTGCATCGGGCTTTCCTCCGAGTTTTCCGGGCCGGAACCGGATTACCATGTTGAAATGGCAGAGGTACTCCGCCCACCGGACCTGGCGTCGCGTGAGTATCTTACTCGTCGCGAAGTATTCCAGGTTCTTGTGGTCGGTGACAACATCAACTGGGAACTCCGGTCCTTCCAGATAGTGACGCCACTGCTTAAAAGCGTCAAAAATGGCCAGGAGTTCCTTGTCATGTGTGTCGTAGTTAAGTTCCGCAGCCACTAGAGTGCGCGAACGGAACGAAACGGGATGGAGATCACCATCGTCGCCAATAATTGACAAAATGGAGGCAATGGCATAGTCCGAAGCGTCGGTCTCGACGGTAATCTGTCGACCGGGTATCCAGTGAGACAGAACCGGAGCCTCTTCGAACTTCCGCTTGAGAGTGTCGAAAGCGAGTTGACAATCACTGGTCCAGTCCCATCGGAGCGCTTTCCGGGTGAGACGTGTGAGCGGAATAGTGATGTCGGAGTAATGGTAGATGAACCGCCGATAGAAATTACAGAAACCAAGAAAAGACTGTACGTCTTTTACTTTCCGAGGGGTAGGCCATTCCGATACCGCGGCGATTTTTTCCGGGGACATACGGAATCCGTCCGGAGACAGAATGTACCCAAGATATTCGCAAGTAGTCACGGAGAACTCACACTTGGGGAGTTTGCAGAATAGGTTATGCTGTCGTAAGCGCCGCAACACTTCCTTCACATGATTTTCGTGCTGCGATGGATCGTCGGAGTAGATCAGGATGTCGTCCAGATATACGATGACGGTTACATCGAGCAAGTCGGCGAAAATCGTGTTGAGGAATCGTTGGAAGGCAGCAGGCGCATTGGACAGTCCCTCTGGGACAACCTTGAACTCATATGAGCCATAGCGGGTTCGGAAAGCGGTTTTCCACTCGTCTCCGGGAGCAATCCGGAGCAAGTGATATGCGTGCCGGAGATCGAGTTTGGTGTAAATTCGAGCCCGTCCAGGGGCGTCGAGTAAGTCGGCGATGAGGGGAAGCGGATACTTGTCTTTCTTTGTGATCCGGTTCAACCCTCGGTAGTCTACGCACAACCGGAGACTGCCATCCTTCTTCTTGGCGAACAGAATTGGAGCCCCGTGACTCGAAGAAGAAGGATAGATAAATCCAGCCTTCAAATTCTCGTCGATGTATTTTCGGAGCGCTGTTAACTCAGCCTCGGAGAGGGAGTATACATGGCCAATAGGAGGGAGTTCACCGTCGATCGTCTCGATCTTGAGATCGAACTCTCGATGAGGAAGAAGTGAGAATGCTTCCGACTCCGAGAAGACGTCGGCGAATTCGTGATAGGGTTCAGGCAGTCCAGTTAGGTCCACAGCAGCGGTCGAGACTCCCCGGAGCGAGACATCGTCCGGAGGTGTTGCGCGCAAGGTATACTGAACGGTATCCTTGTCTTTAAGCAACACTCGATACGCAGCAGCGGATACCAAAGACACTGGCGGAGGAGTAATGAATGGACGAGGCGTAGCCGCCTCGGGGATATCCATTGAAGGATCTAGAGTACTCCGGTCAAGACCGGAGTTTGCTGGCGCTATTCCAGCACTATCCATAGAAGGATCGAGACTATCCATAGAAGGACCGGGAACCGGAGTAGTCAGCCCGATCGGTATAGGCACTGCGGAGGGATAAACCTCTTCCGGAGTAGCCTCGTCCGTAACCGGAGCTACCGAAACAGAATCCAGCATTTTTGCCGGAGGTGTCGACAGGGATGGACCAGAGGGAGTAGGTCTGAATGAGATAGAGGCCCGCATCCAGTCAATCAACGGATTGAAGCGGTGGAGCCAATTGTATCCAAGAACCATTTCACAAGGAGAATCCAGACGGGTGACGTAGAAGTCCTGCGAAAGGACTTCTCCAGTAGGAAACCGAATCAATAGATGCAGTTTCCGGTTGATTATTGATGAGGAGCCGTCGAGGTACCGGAGTTTTACTGGGGGCACTGAGTACGGAATAAAGCCATTTGATTCCACAAATTTTCTAGATATAAAACAATGAGAAGAACCAGAGTCAATAAGCGCACATATCAGGGAGTTGAATCCCGCAGCAATTCGTGATACACTGGACGGCGGAATGGATGAACATTCCTCCGTGCCAGACAGAGAGGATTTAGATAATATGAGGGATGGGGCAAGGTCAACGTAAAGGGCATTAGAGGAAAGAGCGGACGCGTTGAGACGCACCTCAGGGAGATCCCCGGAGTCAACGCAACCCGGATGGGGATCGGAGGTATAATCCGGATTGCTAATCAATTTTTTGACGACTCCGGAGTGGACGCATCTCCCTGCGGGGGCGTTCCAGCCTGAGCGGAGCGACCGCTGGCTTTCTCCGGCCGCTTCTTGCAATCCTCGGCCGAGTGACCTTGGCCTCCGCAGTACATGCAGAGGTTGTTCTTGCGACGACGTTCACGTTCCGCCTCCTTGATTTTACCATCGGCGCCCAGCTTGTCAGCATAGGGCTTCGAGGGGCCAGCCTGTTTGTTGGCTTGGCCACCCTTACCTCCGGCTCCGGGACGATTCCCGGGGTTGGAGTAG
This sequence comes from Mycena alexandri, assembly GCA_029233265.1. Taxonomy (NCBI): domain Eukaryota; kingdom Fungi; phylum Basidiomycota; class Agaricomycetes; order Agaricales; family Mycenaceae; genus Mycena; species Mycena alexandri. Next base: position 332,873 of record JARJCM010000015.1, read on the forward strand.
GGAGGAGGAGCGGTCGAGTTCCCAGGTGGTTTGGTATTATTTCCGCCCTTTTGTTTCTCCTTCTGCTTGCCGGAAACTTTACCGGTGCGGTCTCCGGTGTTGTCCGGAGGACCGGAACGATTACCGGAACGACCAGCAGCAGCCTGCTCTAGTTCCCGCTCGCGCTGCTTCTCTGCCTCTCGTCGATGATACCAGGCATCAATATTCCGGGCCACCATCTTCACCCCCAAGAGGGTGTTGTTGTGGGTGTGCCGGACCATCTCGTCCTTGATGCGACGGGGAAGGCCTTCGTAGAACTGATGCCGGAGAGCAGCGTCACCCCAGTCCGTGAGACTGGCCAGGGTGTCGAAGGCGAGAACGTAAGTTGCGATCCGATCGCCATTTTTCATGCGACAAAGACGGATGCGATCCTCCGCATCACCAACCGGATCATGGGGTCCGAAGTTGATGGAAAGTTCCTCGATGAAGCGAACGAAATTATTATCCCACGCCGGGACTTTGGTATTGTATAAGTTCGGCGTGAACCACTGCTGAGCGATGCCGCGGAGATAAGATATAATGAAATAAATCTTATCGTCGTCGGTGGGGAAATCTTGGGTACGCTCGGCAAAGTGAAGATAACATTGGGCGAGGAAGGAAGGCAATTTGTCCGGATCGGAACCATCAAAGGTGTCAGGGTTCCTGAGATTAGATTTGGTGGAACGAGGAGCTCCGGCATTCCGGGCCCAAGTTGTCATAGCCTGGGAAAATTGCCGGAGGGTATCCCTCATGAGCTGATTGTCTCCATCAGGAGTGCGGGAGCGACGACGGGGCAGACCGCCGCCACCTCCACCGCCTCCGCCACCAGGAGGAGAGCCACCTCCGGGAGGAGAACCACCAGGGTGTCTGGGGAATCCTCGACCGGGAAGCCTTCCTCTGCTGGGAGAACGTCTTCCATGACTGGAAGGCGACTCACCACCACCGCCTCCATCACCTCCAGGTGCCGGAGCGGAACGGGAGCGGGATGCCTGTTGACCGGAGTGGTGGGAACGACTACGGGATCTTTGACGCGATCCTGCGCCGATTGGAGAACGTGCTGGTTCTCCACCCGTCTCTTCCGGTATGACGCTCGGAGCTGCCTAGTAAATAGGAGCAAATCCCAGTCCCGGAGTTGCCGGAATCGGAGAATCATCGAACGCGGGCGTGAGAGGTGTGATCGGATGACGTGATGGGGTTGTGGGAGGAATGACAGTTCCAGGAACGTTGACTGGGTTTGTTGCCACAGGTGGCAAGGAACGGCGTACCGTTACTCCGAAGGGAACCGGAGTCGATCGCGTTCCGCTGGGCCGCAAACCTGGATTGGCCATGAGTCGAGCGGGAGAGGGTAAGGGAACCATGTTGCTGTAGAGCCGTGATTTGCGACGATCAGGGTCGTCAGGTTGGTCGTCGTAATGAGACATGTCGTAGGATTGATTGATTTTGAGTAGCGTGGATAGGTGAGTTTAATAATACTGTTATATCCAGGTCCGGGGAAGGGGAGGATATGGCCGGTCGATGGTGGACGAGGGATTACGGCGACCGAGGTATTCCGGTTGGCTATCGGACACAACGATGACACCGAGGGGGGAAGATGGTCGACCGGAGTAACACAACGCCACAGGACAATAGGGCGAGTGTACTATCCAAGCCACCGGAGTGAGGAGGAGAGTGAGGGGAGGATTCCGGTTACGGGGAGACCGGAGTGTAAAACCCAGAAGCAACTACAGAGCGCAGAAGCAACTTAATTATTAAACTGAAGAACAGGAGTGTAGTCTAGGTGTTTATATAGTACAGTACTTGTAATCTGAACATAAGGAGTTATATGAAATCCATGTGGAGATTCCTAACGGGATCACCTCATGTTGTTGAAGAACAAGGAAGTGTGAGAATGGAAGATGTAAAGCATGTGGAAGGAAGTAGAGACCATATGGTACGCACAGGATATACGAGGAACCATTCAGATAAGCTGCATTGCCTTGATAACGCGTCTCCGGGGATTCCGGGGACTCCGGAAACCCGGAGCTCCCGGAATCGCCTGAGAGGTTAGCGACTGTTCCGGAATGATTTCCCGATGGCGAGTTGCACGGATATAATAGGTAGCGAAGTAATTAGAATATATATGAAATGTGTCAGAGGCGTTGCCAGTGACGGTTGACATTGCAGCGTGCACCAGGCAGAAAGGGGTGATCGTTGAGAAAGCAATTGGAGGGAAGTTGAAATAAAAGGATCAATGCGGCACCTGATGGGACCTGATCCGGGGTCGGCATTGATCTCGGCATTCGGGTTATTCCGATCGTAGTTGAATAACCCGGTGTGAAGTTGAATAATCCGGGGCGGGTGTTAGGCGAATAACCCGGGGAGTTTAGGATGGGGATAGGGAAAAAGTGGAAATCATGACACTTAAAAGCAGATCCAGCGCACATTCCTCGGAAATAATCACAGGATTAACAAAGCAGTGGTCACAGTTCATTACGGTGCTTTGTTAGACAAAGGACAGATAAAGGGTGGACAAAGGGCAGGCGAGACTTCCCAGCACAGGGGAAATCTCATCTGCCCTTTGTCTAGCCTTTGTCCCTTCTTTGTGTAGCAAAGAACCCTTGTTCAACTGTCACGCTATCTTGGTCTGGCACATCAATCTTTCCGAGGAATGTGCGAGGTAAGTGCATTTAAGGCACATGACAATCGTGTGCCTGGGTTTTTGCCCGTCGTGTTAATGGGGTGTCCGGGGCTTACCAAACGACATTTACGAGGACAAAACTTTAGTTTTCCTCGTTTTTATATTCCTTCTCCACCCCATAAAATGCGTGACAAGGGGCATCAATTGCTTCGTTAAGAAGGCCTTCAAATTACTGACATGCTGTCAACGAAATGTAGCCTAACTCCGAAGAACTGATTCTTTTTTGCCTTTTGTATCACTTTGCCGTCTTCGGCCAACAAAATCAGTCACATCAGTCACGCTTTGCTGTATGCGCTGCCCGTTCGCCGCGCATACCCCGTACCCCGCCGTGATTCTAGTCACTCTGCAGTGCAATGCCGTGAAATGCTGATTTTAGAGTCATAGTACGCATATTGCGCCATGATTCTTGTAATTCCAAGGGGGTACCATTTTGTGAGAGTCAAGTATATCACGCTGGTTTGTGCCTTAAATGAGGTCTGTGAATCCGAATCTGAACTTCAAAAGCTTGCCCGGTCACCCGTTCAAAAGATATAGCCACTTTTGTCCCGAAAAAAAAAAAAAAAAAAAAATCTCTTTTTTTTTTTTCAACGTTGGCTCAATCCGCATAACTTTCGAAAAAAAAAAGCAGCGGATGAACCAACCACGTCATTATGACGTCATAAAATTCCTATATAAGGCAGTCCATCACCCCAAAAGGGTAATTGATAAAAGTGTCCATATCTTTTGAACCGTTGACCGGGTGAGCTTTCTGAGCTTAGATCCAGATTGCCAGGTCCCATTTTAGGGCCAAATCAGTGTATGCTCCAAAATTTTAATTTTCGCACCCCCTTGTGTAATTCCGCCGTGCAAATGCCGAGTTGGAGTCATAGCGCCGGGTGCCGGCGCTCCAACGCAACTGACTCACTTTCAATTCAATACTTGTTCAATACCACTTACCATGCACCACCCACTACAAACAATTTTGCTTCTCAGCCTGGCCCTTGCAGGCAACCTGGGTTCAACAGGGCCCTCTCAGGACCTCTGTGCCCAGGATTCCCACCCCGGAGGCAACCTCTGGGGCAAAGGAGTGTGCAAGGAGGAGATTGGGTCTTTGACCAATTTTCTCCCTCTCACTACAGTTACAACGAGCCCAGCACCAGGGCCTATTGCTACTGCAAGTCCCAACACTGCAAGGTAAATTTCTTTGTCTGTACTTGAATGTGGTCGGATATTAACGTGTTCCTAGATCACATTTGCAGTGTTTTGCTCGACTTTGCCTCTCCAAGTCATATGGAATACACTTGCTTCATACTGGATTACCTGATTTCCAGAGGTTTTACAGGATTCCATATTGTTTCTCACCAACAACCCCTGCTTGCAGCGGCGGCATAATTAGCTTATCAACTGTCCTTTGGGGCTATGGTCCATTTGGACAAGGCCTAGTGCCCCACGCCCTCCGGGGAATTGTACTCGGATTTGAAGGCTCAGTGCCGCATGCCCATCGGGAATTGTACTTTGATTTGAAGTTTAGCAGTGTTCGCCTAAAGGGTAAAGGCCTTTAGATTTTTTGGCTGAAAACTTGCCCTTTATAAAGGCCTTTAGCTGTCACGTCATCATCATGGGTCACGCTAATTTTGAACATGAACAGACGGCCAACAACAGCGAGCAAGTACCTGAGGCCATCCCACTAATTAGTAATATCACCACCTGAAAAAACTAACACTTGGGGCATTATTTGCCGGAGTAGAACAACTTCCGGGTGCAGACCATCGGTGACGGCAAATCTAGAGGAAGGGGAGACACTGATGCAGCTGGGGACAAAGTTTCGGACAACGCAAGTATTGAGATGAATTCTGGTGACGAATTTCGTGCTTAAAAGTGGTACTTCACTGGCTTGAGCGCGAATAAAACCAGCGGTGTTGGACCGCATGGGAAATTGATCAAAGGCCTTTAGCTACCCTTTAGCTAAAGGCCTTTAGAAATCTCAGAGGCCAATTAAAGGCCTTTAGGGCGAACACTGAAATTTAGTGCTGCATGCCCCTCGGGGAATTGAATTTGGACAAGGCCTAGTGCCAGAGGTTGGCACAAGGCTTTGCAGTGGACTGGAAGTGAACAACCCATCCAACCACTGAGACCTTGAATTCCTTGGCAACTGGATATAGTTTGGCCGTTATCCAACAGTGAGAAATCATTGAAGCGGTCCCAGCATGATATTTCGGATGGGTTAGAACAGCCTCTGAACAAGAAGGCTCGTTCTGATGTTGCCACAGCCAATGCAGTCGGAGCAATGCCAAGAGGACTGATCTGGGATGCAGACAATTATAGTTGTGGATATGATTCATTGTTCACAATTCTATTTGACATCTGGAGAAGCAATCTACCCAGATGGCATGAAATATTCAGCTCAAGAACTGGGACTCTGGAGAATCTTTCAGATGGATTTTTGCAAGTTACAAACCAATTGACCTCCTTGGAGAGCTTAAGAGACAAAGTTAGAGTGAGCTTGAATCAAAATGCACCCTACAACTTTCCGTACGGTCACCGCGGAATCTCGATTGAAAACCTGGCCGTAGCTCTTGTCGGGCGGACTGTGTCTTGTGCAACGGCAAAAAATGTTCTCAATGTATGCACACGGATCTCGTCGAGAAACAGTGTTTCAATGAGTTTCACTCTCTCAAATACGAAGAGATTATTGATGGCATGCACTTGAAGGAGCGCTTTTTGAGAGGATTTATCGGGCCGAACCCACACATCATGTCCTCAATGCAGGGCAAGCGAGATGCAGTGGATACCCCAACTGCAACAAGTGCCTGACCTGCTCATTGTTGGAATTCAGAGCCCTGGGTTGTACTTGCCAATAGATCCCAAACTGCGGTTTGATGTAGATGGGCACACACATATTTTACTCCTTCGAGGGATCATATAAGGTAGGCCCCATCCACCCTCGGCAAACGTCACGTGAAACTGCCTTATCGGGTAGAGCTAGGAAAATAATGAGGATTGGGGCAAGGAATGTAGCTAGGGTCAATCCCCTCGACCATATTTTACTTATGCAGACAGAGTACCTGCAGATAAAAACTTATGGCGTTCGGGCATCTATGTGTCTCTGAATTAGGGATTCAACAAGTCATCGTCCAAGCCATCAATTCCTGATGTGAAACCAGTCTTTTGATGGACTGGTAATTACGAAGCAGTACGAGGCTCTGAGCCCTAAACTTTGTAATGATAATATATATGTGGTACATTTCTGCAATGTGGTCGAGGGGTTTGACCCCAGGTGAACTCCACATTATTTTGCGGGGCCATCTTCTGAAAAAGGCAATTTCACGTGACGTTTGCCGAGGGTGGATGGGGCCTACCTTACCTTGGGGGCTTCCATTTCACATCACGAATTATTGGTACTAGTGGTCGGATTTGGTATAACAACGGCATTGCTACAGGTCAAACTGGCATTGATTAGCAGTATTTGGACAACCATCCGCCCGATTTCCTCGATTCCTGCAGAGGGAGAATTGCAGATACCCTGGTTTATACTTGGGGATGAACATTGACACTTGTGACCGTGGAGTTTGTGTAGTTTATTTGGGAGGTGGTTTGAATGCAGAGAGGGTAGAAGGTGGTTCCAAACCCCTTCTCCCTCTGCCCAGCCATGGTAAGCATGAGGGGTGGGAAGTAGAGAAAGAGTTTCTGGGGGTTCACATACCTGTTTATTAGATATATTTCGTTCAATTGTTAGTCATTCGCCCATTTGAAATCAGCTCTTGCGAGCTGAGACGCTATATCCTTGCCCTCTCCGCGCCTGGCACTAGTGGTGTTTGCACTGGGATCCTCACTGACCCACCACCCTGCGCCGTGCGTGCGTGCAATTCACGCGCGAGTTGGGCATGCTGTCTACGACGCCTCTACATGTGCTTCACCGCAGTCCTGCATGCAACTCTCCCCGTTGCTGCCGCCACCGAGTCTCTACTGCTCCGACATTGTGGGCAGCTTGTCAGTGATTATCCGCATCCTTTCTGCTCCCTTTCCCTGCCCTGTTTTTTTCCTTTCTCCCATGCTCTCCCGACGTCCTTCTCCTCTCCCTCTCCCGCTTGCGAAACTACTGTCGTGTTTGTCAGCACGTTACCCCGCTCTTCGCACCTCCCATCTCCCCTCCTGCTCCCTATCCCCCCCCCTCCCCGCCTCCTCTTTCCTCTCCCTTTCCTGCTCGCAACTACCAGCACCGCGTGCGGCCCGATGCCGTGTTCGTCATCGTCTCCCCCACCGCTTCCCGGTCCTCGTACACACAAGGCGCAAGGTGTGTCTACGCACAAGCCGCGCGGTCTGCGTAGGTGTGTCCCCGTGTGCACCGCTCGCGGCCAAAGTCCCGTCTGGGCGGAATTAATCCGGCTCGGCGGGGGTGTATCTGCTCATGCGGATGCCGTCCGTGTCGAGTGAGGGATGGTGGGTGCGGGAGGCAGTGGGCAGCAGGACCGATGATAATCCCGGGTGAGGTCGGATCCCAAAATCTGGCCCTCAGGAAATTTTGTCGGGAATTTCCGTCTTCGCACGTCCAAAATTTTGTCGGGACTGGGGTTCTGACCTCGGGCTATTTTTTTTTTTGTCGGGACTCGGGATCAGACCTCAAACTCGGCCAAAAATAGCTCTAAAATCACGGAAAAAATCGAATTAAGTTCTCAGTCTATGCAATCGTCCTCGGGCAGCTCGAGAATATCTATATTCGCCTTTCCCTTCCTCCAGATTGTATTCAGGCTGGCCACAGCTTTCACCGACACAGCCTTTTCCGCCAAAAGTTCATCAAGCATCTTGTATGCTCGAAGACCAATCTCGACATGGGTAGGAAACATCTTGACGTCTTCGTCCTTCGGTAAATTTAAAAGTGTGAGAAAAGAGCCGACAGGAAAATGTGCGAAGTGGAAGGTTCCCAGTTGTGCATCAGTGTTGTGGATGATCTTAATTGTGTCGCTGTCGTCCATATCGCGAGATGATTTGAAGGTGGTAGAAGGAGTCCGAGACAATTTTCAATGAATAATATGCTGTCATACATCTCATTGCTCTGGATACACCCGTCTGAATCACCAGTTCGAGTCGTTTCTCACACGGCCAATTTTGATTCACACACTGTGACACAGCCTGACACAGTGCTAAATTCGACGATGACGTGCACTGGCTCGACGCCACCAAAAAAAATCTCGGCCGGCACCATGACCTCGGCCGACCATGTTGTCGGGACTTTGGATCAAACCTACATCTCGGGTCTGCCCGTTGTCGGGACTTCGACTCAAACATTTTTTTCCGCTAGGCCCATTTGTCGGGACTGGGGATCACACATCTGGGGGCCAAAATCGAAATTTTGTCGGGATCCTGGATCCGACCTCACCCGGGATTATCATCGGTCCTGGGCAGCGCAATAGGCTGATCGTCACGCATCCCCAAGGGATGTGTGTAACTGTGTGCGATGTAGGTGCCTGCGGCGCTTCCCAGCCGCCGCGAATGCAGACATGGGTACGATCATGATGTTGCATTCTTCCTCCCATCTCCGCCCCACTCTTCTTCTCTGTCTCCCCCGTTGTCCCCATCCCCCTTCTCCCCCGTTGTCTCCCTCTCCTCTTCCCTCCCTTTCCTTTTTCCGTCCCTCGCCGCACCAGCACTCACGCCCCTGCTGTCGGCTCATTGCGCTTGACGCATGTATTGCGGGCAGCGCGGGCCGGCGGGCCAAATTTTCCGCGCGTGCACATCTCGTCGCTACACGGACGCGTGTTTGGGCGGGCATTCACATGCCCGTGCCCCATTATTCCTTTCTCCCTCCTTCCACCCGAGTCCGAGCCCGTACCACCGTCGATGTTATGTAAATTTGAATATAATTATAATTCGCTTCCCGTTAAAGTTACGTGTGCGGTTTTTCAATAAGAATGTGAATGGAGGGAATACAGTTTATGAGGGCTTGATAATTTGTTTGAAGAGCAAGGGATCAAATCAGCTTGGGACTAAGTTGGCTGGCAAGTGGAGAGAACCAACTCACTATCAAATTTGGGCCCGCACATCAGTTCTCAAATGAAAATTCTGGGAGAGCTGACTCGATTGCTGTGGTGTCCGGCAACTCGGTACGGGTACTTCGAAGGAGGAGGGGGGAGGGGGGCTCAAAAGTAATCTACATACAAAGGAAGCAAGGAATGAAAGAATTATAAGTGGGGACCGTACACGGCTACATCGGCATCGTGGCCGCTTCGCTGCGATCACCCCGGCTTTCTACGGCTTCGCTGGGCACAGCACTCCGGATCGCCGTGGCTTCACTCCGGCCGGTGTTGTCAGCACAGTAACCATTCCGAGGTGTGGAATTCTGAGTACACAGTACTGTACTACTTCATTCAAATCGACAGTCACGCGTCACGCACCCCCCCTGTCGATATGTCGAGGTCACGCATCACTCGGGCCTCTGTCAAATTTCAAAACCATCACGCAGGTCTCCAAACTGCCCAAAAGGTGCAAAAAAGACAAAAATTTCGGTTCGAATGTCGAAAATTTCCTGCTGTCACGCAAAAATTCGGCCGCTGTTGAAATGTCGAATTGGTTGAATTGGTTGAACCTGTCACGCGTCACCACCCCACCCCCCCACCCCCCCCTACGATTTGAACGAAATAATCCAGTAATCTTGAAGTCTGTTTTCTGGAATCCTTCCCTTTTGTATACTTGGTTCCTGGACACTTACACGGGTCCCTCCTAAGATTGTTGATGAAAACAGAAGCCAGTACAGATGAACACAAGGGTACGACCCAATAAGATCAACTAAAACTCCTACAACGCAACGAAGCCAGTGGAAGTGCTGAGAACCGTTAAGAAATTCAACCAGCACCAGAAACTCAGACATTCAAGATTCAAGCCAAAATCGGACGAAACTTGTGTCCTGGTTCAACCCGCATCCGACTCAAGTGACTGTAAATCACTGTTTGGAATCTTATGAAGAATAGGTTCCGGTTAAACCAAAATTTACCGCGACTCTACCCAATGCAGCGAAGGTGTAAAATGGAATGAATTGTATTGAAGTTCCGTGAGGAACTGAAAGTCAGCAAGGAAAAAAAATTGAGTGATGTACCTTAAAACTTGAAGGCTTGAAGCACATGAACAGTAATGTGAAGTGATTAGTCAGTGTCGTGCATCGAAAAGTTAGTGATCGACGGTAAGAGTGTGTCTCGAGAAATGGGGGCAGAGCATTGTCCAACTTGAGGTTTTTTTTTTTTTTTTTTTTTTGAGTTGCAGCAACGGAGAGTGGAGGTCCTGGAGGTTCAGGTTCCTGGGGGAAATTGAGGACACATAATGTCTTGAAGCAGGTCAAGCCTGGGATGGATAAATCTCAGTGAAGGGCCTCAAGAACAATAGAAAGAAGAGATTAAAACCAGACAGAGAGGACAAGTTGAGCTTGAACGGAGTTGAAGTTGGCATAGCTCACTGATTGAGAGATTCAAGTTTTTCAGGACAATCTACAGTGAAAAATGATGTTTATTTTTCACACATTTTTCACTTACATTATGTGGACACTCTCGAGTTTCTTGGTGATGCCAACTCTGGGTTGAAGGTCTTTAGGCAGTGAATGCAACCAGCGAGACAAAAGGTGAGTGTAACAACATATTTTACAGTTACAAAGCAAGGGATCAAACTAGGTGCATGGAAACTAACACGGGGTGGAGACCAACCACTGCTTCTCGCCCCAGTACCATGAAAGGTTGTTGTTCTCTCGACAGACACTAACAGGTGAAACGGGACAGAGACACACATCTTGACAGGACCACGGTATATTCCTAGAGGCGAAATCACCAGGCTACGAGCAACAGGTGGAATACAAGGGGGTGAAGTCGGGGGCTGTTACGTGTGGTACAGAAGGTAAGGTAAATGGTGGCTACATATATATACGAAGGAGAATGCGACTGAGCAAGTGTAATGTGATGAACCAGGTTACTGGTAAGATGCATGTGTGAGGATGGCATCCTGACATACTGGTAGTGAGAACGGTCGTCCCATGAATGAACCGGGGCAATACTCTTCCTTATCCGCTCAGTATAAATAAATACATTTCAAATAAAACTACAAGACATTGACACAGGTGAATCTTCTCCATACTTGAAACTCAGATCATAACAGGCTCAACATATGCTTCATTCAACTACAGTTCCACTTCAGAATCCTCCTCATCCTCCTCATCCACCTTCCCTACTGGCACAGAGAGCTCAACCAGACATGCCAGGTTCTTCTGATGTTGCTCCTTCACATTGTTGTTGACTCTGGACATCCTCTCATCTATAGCTTGAATCTGCTTGGTTTGTGAGGAGCTCTCAAATAGTGGTCTTGCCATTTCCCAGAGCTCCAGGGCATTGAGTGTGTCCCCATTTTTCTCAGAGATATCTCCAAGTCGAATCATACATTCTGCTTTGCTGCGGTGGACATCCATCAGTGTGAAGCCCTGTAAGGCCAGCATAAACAGGGAGCTGGCTGTGACTTCATCTTTGTCCTGGAGGAAGACATCCCCAATGAATTGGAGGCCCTTGTGGATTCCTAGTTTCTCTTTTTGCTTGAGCGAGTGGACAAAAAGAACTGTGCTCCATGATGGATCATGGTGTGAACCTTCCCAACGACTGATATCTCCCAGTCTCTCCAGGCATTGGCTGACTAGTTCAGAATCATTTCCCCACATTTTGCTAAGGCACTTGCAAAATAACACTGTTGACATGTCCCCCTCCCTGAGATTGAGGTCCGCCTGGATGGTGTCACATGCAGTTGATAGTTTAACACCTCCAATGACTTTGAAGATGGTGCGGGCCAAATCGATTTTCCTTTGTATCTCATGGTTTACTTTCCCCATCGACACCTCAATGGCGGCCATGTTTATCAATGCTATTCCTTGCTGATAGGGATCATTGACAACAGCTTGAGCTACTTGGTTATGAATACTGAGTGCCTCAACATATTCTGATTTATGGTCCCGAACATCACCCAAAAGCATCCTAAGTGCATTATCCTCAGCACTGTGAGGTAAACCACACACATCTAAGAGACTTCTTGCTCTGTTCACCAGCAATATGCATTCTGTGTAATTCCCCAGTCCTCGCCAGTTATATGCCTCTATACGCAGTCCACGTGCTTCTCTGTACAAATTTCCCGTAATCCTGGCCAATCTATGGGCCTCTTTTGCATAGACCTGTCCAGCAGTGTAGTCACCACCAGCACATTTGATAAATGCAAGTTGAATGAACACATCACATTGTTTCTCATTGTTTCCAGCGGACTGTGCCAGAGACAGAGCAGCTTGGCCATGCTTCATCGCCACTGAGTTTTGGCCCTGGCTGCTGTAATGGCCTGTCAGCGCAAGATATAAATTGGCTGTGTAATAATATGTGAGTGTTACAGCACCAACATTCAACAAAAAGCATACACTTCAGACTAGGATCTTCAAAGTAGTTGCAGCATTCCATGCCCCGGGTTTCTATCCCACCTGGATGATTTGGATGATTAACTGGCCATGTCTTGAGAGTCTCTATGATCACATAAACCTCTAGTTTGGGGTCACAAATTTGTGCAGGCATTGGACTGATTAAGTGAAGCAGAGATATGCCTCCATTGTGGTGTTGGGTAAGGCGGCCAAACTGGTTAAGATAGCATGCACAGTAGATGGTGGCAACTAGATCTGGATGTCCCTGGTGTAGAAAATATCGGAGGATCTTTTGAATGTTGGAAAAGTTTGAGGAAATTTGGGAGATGGATAACATTCCTGATGCTTTGCCAACATGTGCCATATACAACTCAAGGAGCTCTTGAAAGTACTTGAAAAGTGGTCTGATCATTTGATCTGTTGCAGGTAGTAAATGCTGCATATATTCCTTAATAGGCACCAGCACCTTTAACCGTTTGTGGTCATCAGTGTAGGCCAAGCTGGTACGAAGTAATGCTGTTTTACAACCAAGGATATCCTTGACTGGAAATTTGCTTTGCTTCAGCTCCACATCGGAGAGTCCATCTGGGAGTATTGATAGCAGACTGAGTAGGTCCTGGGAGTTTGGCATGGATGTCATTCTTGAACTGGAAAGTGAGAGCGAGATAGATAATTCCAGATTAGATCTCTTGTTATAGCCCTCTGATAAGAGAGCAGTTTTTTCAGTTTCCCAACGGGACAATATCCTGGAGCAGCCTTCGGCATCCACCAGATGGGCCAGAAGACTGATTACCAGTGGCATATTGTCTGTTAATGCCAGGATTTGGTTTACTTCCTCAATTGAGTGGCCATCTTCTGCAATGTCAAGGAACATCCTTTGGGCAGCATCCTCTGCTAATGGTCCCAAGGGTGGTAAAAACGGCCTAGTCCACTTCACTTGGGATGGTCTTTCTGCTCCTCGCATTGTGATCTGGTGGTCTATCAGTAAACCTACAAGTCACAACAAAAATACACTAACTATCAATGCCAGGCTGGGTATATCTGTGAGGAGAGACAGGAACCCCTCAATCTCCTTGCGAGATTCAGCTGGGTCCCAGAGCGTCTCGAGATTGTCAAGGACCAACAAAGTGGGTGGAGCATTGGAAAGGTATCTGAAAACCCCTTGGGTGAGATCTTGTCCTGGCTTGAGGCCTAGATGAGCACCAATGGTATTGACAAGTTCAAGCTTTGTCGTGAAACCATCGCATGCAATGAAAAACCGATTGGCATGGTATTTCACAGTAATTTCGCTGTGATGCAAAACTGCTCTGGATAAACTAGTCTTTCCCATTCCACCTGCACCGAGAATGGCAATTCTAGGACTTTCTTCTTGAAAAAGTTTGAGGATGTCTGCAAGTTCATTTTCCCGACCATGGAATATCTTTGGTTCTGCTGGGAGCATTGAGATGGAGGTGGAGCTACAATGATAAGATCACAAGCTGAAGGGCCACACGAGATCCTACCTTGCATTGGAATAGACTTGACTAATCTGTGGAATGGTCATTGTTTATTCTCTGAGAGGAAGTAATCACCTACTGAGGACACTGAATCTGAGCTAGAGAGTGTCTCAATGATATTGAGCGTCTCCTGGTGCCTGGCTTGTGCATCTTCTTGCATCTCTTTGACCTCAGTGATGATATTGGTGATCTTGGGTGAATATTGGTCAGGGCCTTTTTCCTATACCAAGGCACTCACCTGAAAGAAATCCGATCCTTGTTGCAACTCGGCCTTGCAATCCTTAAGTAAGGTACCCATTTCTCCCTGTCGAAAGAACATTTTAACTTTGTTTCCACTTTGTTGGGCCTCAACAAAGGTATGGATCTTGTGAAGAGTCCTAAATTATCCGTCAGTGAATGACGAACTCAACCAAAACCAGATAACTACTGAGTAAAGTTTGCAATGTGATTCAACACACTCGGAGGCAATTCTCCTCCAGTATCTGACTTGATATATAGCCCAGTGATTGCCATGAGCACCTGATGAGCTTGCTCCATTAACTCATTGCAGGAATTTTTGTTTTGTTTGATTGTCTAAAACATCAACTCTGGATCAGTCAACCAAATTTTGATGATAGGTGTACCTCCGCCAGCTTTAAAAGGGACTCTGTGGTATTCAAAATGGCCTCCAGCCCGGAAATTTTGAGAGTGTCCGCAAGGAGTTGCAGGCTACTCATGGTGATGTTCAAACATTTTGAGATATTATTCAGACGAATGTCAGTTGTAGTTGGGTGACGGGGCATGTAGGTGAAGGGTGGGTGGCCATTGACGAGCGACCAGCCTTCTATATCCCAGAGAGTCCTGAGAAGGTTTGTTCCCATTGGTTGCCGTTGATCTTTGTCGCTTTCACACCATCTGGATAGTAGATACACCGGAGCATGGATCCAAGCTTCTGTCATGATCATGGGTTCACTTGTAGTCTTCGGAGTCGATGTGCTTACTTCTTGATCAGATCCGGTAAGGCTCATGACCCTTCCTACTGAACCAGTTTACACGCTGCAACCCTGGGACATCCCTCCAGAACCTCCCATCAGCTTGCCACAGATCTGCCGCAACCGTGCCGGTGATGGTATCCCATGTTCGAATTTCACAGTGGATATGTACTGCCCTTTGTATTTTGTGCCTGTAGCCACAACCACCCGATCAATTGTGTTTGTAGGTAGGGAATAGATATGAAGGAAACTGAGTACCTGCTCAAGCAGAAGTGAGCCATAAAACCGAACTAGTGATGTCGCGGGCCCGGCCCAGGCCCTCAAGCCGAGCCGAGCCCGACACAAGGCTTAGGCGGGCTTGGGGCTCGGGCTTGAGAAATACCAGGCCCGCCAGGCCTCGTAAGCCCGGGCCTGGATATATATGGCCAAGAGCGTGCCGATGGCGCGAAGCGCTCACGGCATTTCGGCTTAGGAGGCTTCGGTTCCGTCAAATGCCGAACTTTATGGCGCAAACCTGTCGTTCGGCTGATCGTCACCGCTCTGAACTGGTGAATGGTACAAATCTGTTACCGAACCCAGGAAGAGTTCGAAACAACAAAAACCAGAGAGCGAATGGAAGCACAAGTGTTAAACTCGAAGCATTCATCATTTAATGATGTGTCGTTCAACATCGTAGGCAGCACATTGGAATATCTACCCTCTGATAGGCCGGCGCGGAAATAGGCCATGACCCAACAATGACCTCACCCTTCAGACAGAATCCACCGCCAAGCCAATGGCCAATCCAAATAACTCTCTCATGTTCGTCCAAACACAAGCTCAACATTAGCCACCTCGAGGTATTCTTCGAGTCCAGAACCACATTCTCTCCATAATCCATCAGCAATGATTGGATGGACACTCGAAGGTACGAAACAGAGGAAACAAAAGATGGGAGAAGGGAGGGATCGAGTGGTGAGTGGTCCAGCTAAACAGTGAATCCGCTCGAGTGATCCATACATACAACACTCAACACTGCATGAGAAGCGGACACAATTCACGGTAATTCCCTGTTCTTTTATTAAATGAAATCAGTGTTCCACGGCTCGAGCAACATGTCAACGGCGTTCGGGTCAATTTTTCAAGTACTTTGGATCGAGTGAAGGAGGAGAACATTGAGGTTCTGAAGGCCCTCATAAAATGCAAGCCAGCGAAAGTGGTTGATGTCGTGTGCACAGGAACAACCGCAAGTCCGAACTTTCCCGGAAAGCTAGGGCGACGGCATTGAAGGAGGATGACCGAGGGGACGTAGGTATACCATGTAACATTCAAGGCCAAGACAAGTTCGAAGCGACAGTCAGTAACCAAAATGTGCGAAATGAAGCACATACAACGTCATCAGACAAACTTCAAACAGCGGGCCTGGGACTTCAAGCTTGAAGGCTCACATGAATTTTGAAGGTCGGCCCGGATGATTTGCATGTCGTTCGGGGGTGAACAGCCTCGGCCACGCCAGAAGTAAGCCAGAGAAAGTGCCTGGAAGAGAGCAGAAAGAGTAAACAAATGCAGACCCAAGAATCTCAAAATCGGAAGACAGGCTGAGGATTTCGGACCGCTGCATGGGAGTTCATCGCTCTGGCCGCTGGAGAGTCGATCCTGGGGATAGTTAGGCCAGAGGCAAGTCGGAGTTTATCCGGAATGCAGTAATACCGCAGGAACTTGAAGTTGAAGGCGAAGTGTAGAAGTACTTGAACTCGCAATCGGAATGGGTTCTGAGGTAGATTGATACCAGTAGAAAATAATTATAAAGGGAGGCAAAAAGAGAGCGACCAAAGGAATGGTACTGGCAGTAAACGGAAACTAGTGGAACGGATAGTACCAGACCAGAGCAGTTGATAGTGGAAGCGGTCCGAAGAGGCGACAACGAGTTGAATGAGTAAACCTTGAATAAAACGCGTATAAAGTATACCTATTCCGCAGCGCGAGCAGGCCGTGAAGGCACGATGGTTGAAGAAGCAGCTGTGAGGTAAGATAGTGTTGAAATTACTGGCAACGATTGAAAAAGACAAGCAGACCTCAAACCAAAGCAGCTGCACAGTCAATTTAACTGATAATGATTTCACCATAGAGGCGGAAAAGGGGAGCGAGTCAAGTTTAGAATGCATCTGGACAAAGAGATTAGGAAGAGCAAAACAAAACTTCATGCAGAATAAAGCACGTACCCGGTAAGTAGTTCAAAATTTGGAGCTCGACATGGGAATTTGAGGTCGCTCCGGCCGCTAAAACGTTGATTCGCATGAGAACGGCCGAAATTAGGCCGCAGTAAGTATTCCATGGGACAGAACTGAGAAATCTCGAAACTTGGGTTGAGGGGGAGTGGATTCCGGTAAGTTTGCACCAGAAAATGTAGAGAATAATAGACGATGCGGTCAAAGAAAGCTACCGGTAGTGAAACTTCAAACGACCTAACTTGAATGGGAGATCCGGTTGGTGGAGCCAGAGCCAATTGAACAGGTCAGAGGCTATGACGGGAAAATATATAAGTAATGCATTGAATGGAACAGTAGAACAAAAAAATACGTGTCATGCAGTGGCCTTGGCGGGCAAGCCGTGGTGGTTGAAGACAAGGAGTAGCTCGGGCCGGCTCCGAATCGGATGATCACGAGATCGTGCCGCGTTTGTTTGACCAACCAAACAAATCTATCGCGTCGCCATGAACCTCGTCCTCCACCGACTCCTTGTCTCTGTCGAATTGCCGAATCCCCACAGATTGATACAGCAGTCCAGACTGAAGGCCCCAGTCCCGCTCGATTTCTTGCTCATGTCACAATCTCTGGCTCAAGTTGATCAACACGTTCTTCTACGCTCCTCTGGTCTCAAGTACATGCTGTTGTCGCCGCCGTTGCGTTCAGTGCACGTTGGCCACTCTTTTCTCGCCCGTGTTACAGTACGTCCTTTAACTCTATTCCTTGCATTGCCTTTCTTACACCCGCACGCTTAGTGCACGTCTTCTAAGCTGCGAAAGCCCAACGGGGAGGGTGGAGGACGAGGATGGGACGGGTCTACGCGGGGTACAAGGTCAGAGGTGCGTGTATCTCCACACCTGCCCCACTTCCCTGTGTGCGCCGCGTTTGCGGGCATGGGGAACGTATGTCCTTGCTTGGAGCGAGTATTCCCCATCGGCTGAGCGGTGCTCGCGTGCGCATGACATTCCTCCTCACTGCCTCCTTCGCCCTCGCTCTCGCCGCCGTCTTCGCCGACTCTTCCGTAGGATTTACATATGCAAAAAACCGATTAACGCTACCCTGTTGATCAAGACACATCGGCGCTACAGGGAGCATTGCTCTCTCAACACCCCGTTGGCGCGCATCCGCGCAGCGACTCCGCCGCCGCACATTCGGGTACGCCTGCCCCGCTCCTTCCTCTTCCTCTTTCGTCCACCACTGACGTCTCCTTCACCAGTCCCTCGCTCCTCGTGCCGTTCCATGCACCCCCGATACCGCGGGCGCGTACTCTATCAAGGCTATAAATCAAATCTGTGTTAGCTTCGGGGACAGGTGTGTCTTGCTCACCTCGCTTTGGTTGTTTGCTGACTATTCTGCGCAGTACTTATGCACGTCCAACTTGGCCTTTAAGTCGTCACCAGCGCCTCCATCGCTCGAACGCACCACGCCCTTGTCTGCGCCTGCGCCCGTTCTCAGTGCCTGTTGTCACCCGCCGTGCAACGCATCCCTGCTGGCCCACTCGCTCCCGCCGCGTAGTGCTGTTTGTCCACCCGAGTCGCAGCAGGGCTTTGGCGTCACAGAGACCGCGGCGTATGCTGTTGACAACACCCTTTGTGCTCGCCACAACCCCCTGCGCGCGCGAACCCAACACCGCGCTGCCCCCGTCGAGTCCCTTACCCTCGCAAGCTGAGACGTTACGTCCCCTCCCTCTCCGCGTCCGCGCCCGACCATCGGAGTCTTTGATGACCTTCCCCGCCGCCAACACCGCGGCCGAGTCCCTCATCCGCAAAAGTGCGGCCAGTGACACAGACACTGGCGGTACCGCTACGAAATTGCGGCGCGGTCGTCGATTTGTCTCCCCGCCTTTCCCCGCTCTTGAATCCACTCTCCTCGCCCCGCTCTATTCACCTCCTCTGCCTTCTGCCCCCTCTCCCGCTCGCGACTATGGGCACCGCGCACACCACCGCCGCGTTCGTCAGCGCCTCCCTACCCCCGCTCTTCGTACCTCCCCATCTCCCTCCCCGCTCGCGATGCCCTCCTCCCCCACGCTCTGGCCACGTCCCTCCCGCCCTTTCCCGCTTGCAATTACTGGCACCGCCCACAGCCGGATGCTGCGTTCATCAGCGTTCCCATCCCCACCCTCGTGTACACCCGGCGCCGCGGTGTGTCTGCGCACGAGGCGCAGTCTGCGTTCCGGTCCGTTTACAACGCGGTACCCACATTTGTTAAAAACCTGCGCGGAATCAATCGTGGGCTGCGTGCGTATGGGTTCATGCGGATGCCTTCCGCGTCGAGTTCGGGGATGGCGGATGGGGGAGGGCAGCGGGCAGCGCAATCCCTGATCGTCACACATCCCTTGGGGATGTGTGTAACTGTTTGCGCCGTAGGCGTCCTGCGCCGCGAATGTGACGCGGGTATATCCCTATCCCGCTCCTTCTACCTCCCATTTCCCTCGGCGTCCTCATCCCCATCCCTTTCCCTCTCCCCTCCTCTTCCCCCCTCCTTCCCCTCCTTTTCCCGCCCCTCGCCACACTCGCACCCGCGCCCACTCTTTGCAGAGTCAATCGCGCTTGGCGCGTGTATCGCGGACAGCGCGGGCCGGCGGGCCGAATTTTCCGCACGTGCACATTTCGCTGCTACACGGACGCGCGTTTGGACCCGCTGTCGTATGGGGAAATCTCACGCCCGCGCCCCATCGTTCCCTTGGGCCTTCTCCCCTCCTTCCACCCGACTCCGTAGCGCCGCCGATGTCCGTATATAATTTCAAATATAATTCATTCTCAATGTACCTGTGTGTGATTTCTCGTAAGAAGGCGGGCTTGATTGAATGAAGGATGAATGGAACACGGCTTATCGGGATTTGAAGAGCGTCGGGATTTGGAGACCAAGGAATGAAGTCGGCTTGAGAGTTGAGAGGTAAGTGTGTACCTCCGATTCGAGTTTGCTTTCATGCAGAAGCGCAGTGGCTATAAAAATTCGGGCGCGAAGTCCGAACTAAGTTAAATTCAGGGATCTGTAATTTGCTCCTGCAACTCAGCCCGTGTATTTCGAAGGAGAAGGAGGAAGGGGAAGAATCGAATCAAATCAAAGTGAGTTGTCTTCGGGTTGATTCATGATCAGAATACTGGTCTGTGCGAGGAGGGAGGGAAGCATTACAAGAAGGCTGGCAGGAAGACGATGCAAATGAGATTAGCAAGCGTACGTGGGGATGGATGGGTTTGAGGCGCATTGTGTTGAGGTTGGAAAGATGCGGAGAGGGATGGATGTTGAGAATATTGTGAGAATTCGAGTGGTGAGTGGAATTTATTCGGGGTGCGGCTTGTTTCATAGGCTTGCCTCTTGAGGAGGGAACCGCATCGAGTCAGGCCGCACTGGGAAATAGCACTGCTGAGCGGACGAAAAAGGAAAGGAATCCGTCTAGCTGAGCAACTCGGTCACCGATGACTATTTTATCACAGTCAGGAAAGTGGAATTCATCTACAGCACAAACATACGGTTGGGGTCAAAAGGACATAGTCACACCCACTTGAATGATGTCAAACGAAGAACTGAAGTTCAAGCCCTGGGAACCAACGTCAGTTGAACAAATCCTCAAACAGCGGCGCAGACTAACTCCTGGTTCAATGGCCATAGTTGAAGGACAATGCAAGGAAGAGGGGGCTCTAGGGAATGTTATTAGTGCTTGAGTCGAAGAGCGAATGGATGGTAAGGGATGCACCGTTAGTCAAGGCAAATTATTGAATTAGGGTCAGTAAATTCGAAATACAGATGGCCTCAAACCCCCCGGCAAAGAGATCGAATGAATAAGACAACCTGAACTGGACGAGCTTCAACCCAGGTCAGTCCAAAAAAATCTTGGTAAAAAAGTGGGAGACAAATCTGCTTGGCAAGATCGAGTATTGGCGGACATACCTCACGGAAAACTGGCATGACTTCAGTCTCCCGAAGATGGAGACTACACAGACTGCGCAGAAAGGGCATAGATCTGCGAAAGAACATCCAAAGATTTGAGTGCTGAGCTTATACACGCAACTATAAAACAAGTTGCACCCGTTGGATTGAACCTGAAGGAAAGGTTGAGTTCCTTGGCACTCAAGAACGGTGGGGATGAACACAGCAACACAACTGGAACATAAAATCAACCAAAACTCCTCCAACTCAACGAAGCCGGTGGTAAGTGAACTGAGAACCGTTAAGAACTTCAACCAGCGCCAGAAACTCGGACAGTCAAGATTCAACCTAAAATTGAGTGAAACTGATGTGCTGGTTCAACCCGAATCACATCCGGCTCAAGTGACTGAATTACCGTTTGAATCTCGGGAAGAATAGGTTCCGGTTGAACTAAAATTTGCTGCGACTCTACCTGATGCAGTGAAGGCGTAAAATGGAATGAATTGTATTGAAGTTCCGTGAGGAACTGAAAGTCCATAAGGATGAGAGGACAGGAAAACTAAATTGAGTGACGTACCTTAAAAAGTCAAAGAACATGAACAGTAATGTGAAGTAATTAGTCAGTGTCGTGCATCGATGAGTTAGTGATCGGCGGTAAGAGTGTGTCCCGAAAAATGGGGGCGGAGGATTGTCCAACTTGAGGCAATTGTTTTTGGGGGTCACATACTGATTCTTGCCCCAGTACCGTTAGTGAAAACGGTCGTCCCATAAATGGACCGGGGCAATACTCTTCCTTATCCGCTCAGTATAAATAAATAAATAAATACATTTCAAATAAAACTACAAGACATTGTCACAGGTGAATCATACTTGAAACTCAGATCATAACAGGCTCAACATATGCTTCATTCAACTACAGTTCCACTTCAGAATCCTCCTCATCCTCCTCATCCGCCTTCCCTACTGGCACAGAGAGCTCAACCAGATGTGCCAGGTTCTTCTGATGTTGCTCCTTCACATTGTTGTTGACCCTTGCCATCCTCTCATCTACAGCTTGAATTTGCTTGGTTTGTGAAGAGCGCTCAAAGAGTGGTCTTGCCATGTCCCAGAGCTCCAGAGCATTGAGCACATCTCTGTTCCTCTCAGAGATATCTCCAAGTCGAATCATACATTCTGCTCTGCTGCGGTGGACATCCATCAGTGTGAAACCTTGTAAAGCAAGTGTGAACAGGGAGGTAGCTGTGACTTCATCATTCTCCTGCAAGAAGACATCTCCCATAAATTGGAGGCCCTTGTGGATTCCTAGTTTCTCTTTTTGCTTGACTGAGTGTGCAAGAAGAACTGTGCTCCAGGATGATTCATAATGATCATTTGTCCAACGCCTGCCATCCCCCAGTCTCTCTAGGCAGTAGCTCACTGCCTCAGAATCATTTCCCCAGGATGCTCTAAGGCTTGCAAAACAATACTGTTGACATATCCCCTTCCCTGAGATTGAGGTCCGCCTGGACGGCATCACACAAAGTTGATAGTATATCATTTCCAATCACTTTGAAGGTGGTTTGGGCTAAATCGATTTTCTTCTGGATCTCATGCTTTGCAGTCCCCATAGACACCTCAGTATCTGCCATGTTTATTGATGCTATTCCATACTGAAAAGGATCATTGATGGCAGCCTGAGCAGCTTGATTGTGCATACTGTGTGCTTCAACATATTCTGATTTGCAGCTCTGAACCTCCCCCAGAATTATCTTCAGTCCATTACCCAAGACACTGAGGCAAACCACACATATCTAAGAGACTTCTCGCTCTCTCAGCCAGCAAGACACCTTGTGTATAATTGCCTAGTCCCAGCCAGTTAATTGCCTCTACACGCAGTCCACGTGCTTCTCTGTACAAATTTCCTGTAATCCTCAGGCTGGCCAATCTATGGGCCTCCTTTGCATAGACCTGTCCAGCAGTGTAGTCACCGCCAGCACATTTGATAAATGCAAGTTGAATGAACACATCACATTGTTTTTCATTGTTTCCAGCAGACTGTGCCAGAGACAGAGCAGCTTGGCCATGCTTCATCGCCACTGAGTTTTGGCCCTGGCTGCTGTAATGGCCTGTCAGCGCAAGATATAAATTGGCTGTGTAATATTATGTGAGTGTTACAGTACCCACATTCAACAAAAAGCATACACTTCAGATTAGGATCTTCAAAGTAGTTGCAGTATTCCGTGCTCCGGGTTTCTATCCCATCTGGATGATTTGGATGATTAACTGGCCATGTCTTGAGAGTCTCTATGATCACATAAACCTCTAGTTTGCGGTCACAAATTTGTGCGAGCATTGAAATGATTTGGTGAAACAGAGATATGTCTCCGCTGTGGGTAATTTGGCTGAATTGCCTAAGATAGCATGCACAATAGATACTGGCAACTAAATCTGGATGTTTGTGGCGTAGAGTATTCTGGAGAATATTTTGAATGTTGGAAAAATTGGATCCGATTTGGGAAATGGATAGCATTCCTGATGCCTTGCCAGCATGTCCACTGTACAGTTCAAGGAGCTCCTGAAAGTGTTTGAAAAGTGGTCTGATCATTTGATCTGTTGCAGGTAGTAACATATATTCCCTGGTAGGCACCAGAGCCTTTAGTCGTTTGTGGTCATCAGTGTAGGCCAAGGCAGTATGCAGCAATGCTGCTTTGCAACCAAGAATATCCTTGACTGGAAATTTGGTCTGCTTTAGCTCCACATCTGAGAGGCCATCTGGGAGTATTGATAGTAGACTGAGGAGGTCCTGGGAGTTTGGCATGGATGTCATTCTTGAACTGGAAAGCGAGAGCGAGATGGATACTTCCAGATTAGATCTCTTGTCATAGCCCTCTGATAAGAGAGCAGTTTTTTCAGTTTCCCAACGGGACAATATCCTGAAGCAGCCCTCAGTATCCACCAGATGGGCCAGAAGACTGATCACTAGTGGCATATTGTCTGTCAAGGCCAGGATTTGATTCACTTCCTCAATTGAATGGCCATCATCTGCAATGTCAAGGAACATTTTTTGGGCAGCATCCTGTGGCAATGGTCCTAAGGGCAGTACAAACGCGAGATTCAGCTGGGTCCCAAACTGTCTCGAGATTGTCAAGCACCAGCAAAGTGGGTGGAGCACCGGAAAGGTATCTGAGAACTCCTTGGGTAAGATCTTTTCCTGGTTTGAGGCCTAGATGAGCACCAATGATGTTGACGAGTTCAACTTTATTTGTTAACCACCACATGTAATGAAAAACCGGTTGGCATGGTATTTGGCCGTAATTTCTGGGTGATGCAAGACCACTCTGGATAGACTGGTCTTTCCCATTCCGCCTGCACCTAGAACAGCAACTCTAGGACTTTCCTCTTTGAAAAGCTTGAGGATATCTTCAAGTTCGTTTTCACGACCATGGAATATCTTTGGCTCTGCTGGGAGCATTGAAATCGAGGTGGAGCTACAATGGTGAGACTACAAGCTGAAGGGTCACATGGGGTCCTACCTTGCATATGAGTTGGAACTAATCTGTGGAATGGTCATGCTTCATTCTCTGAAAGGATATGATCACCTACTGAGGATGCTGAATCTGAGCTAGAGAGTGTCTCAATGATATCGAGCACCTCCTGGTGCCTGGCTTGTGCAAGTTCTTGCATCTCCTTGACTTCAGCGATGATATTAGTGATCTTGGGTGAATATTAGTCAGGGCCTTTTCCCTATACCAAGGCACTCACCTGAAAGAAATCCAATCCTTGTTGCAACTCGGCCTTGCAATCCTTAAGTAAGGTACCCATTTCTCCCTGTCGAAAGAACATTTTAACTTTGTTCCCACTTTGTTGGGCCTCAACAAAGGTATGGATCTTGTGGAGAGTCCTAAATTATCTGTCAGTGAATGACGAACTCAACCAAAACCAGATAACTACTGAGTAAAATTTGCAATGTGATTCAAGACATTTGGAACCAATTCTCCTCCAGTGTCTGATTTGACATATAGCCCCACAATTTCCATGAGCACCTGATGAGCTTGCTGCATCAACTCGCTGCAGGAAAATTTGTTTTGTTTGATTTTCTAAAACATTAACTCAGGGTTAGTTGAACAAATCATAATAAGTTGTACCTCTGCTAGTTTCAAGAGGGACTGTGTGGTGTTCAGAATGGCCTCTAAACCGGAGATCTCGAGACTGTCCACAATGAGTTGTAGGCTGCTCCTTGTGATGTCCAAGCATTTCGAGATATTATTCAGATGAATGTCAGGTGTAGTAGGCTGACGGGGCATGTTGGTGATGGGTGGGTATGCATTGAGTAGCCAGACCTTTATGTCCCAGAGAGTCCTGGGAATTTTCTTCTTTGGTTGCCATTCATCTTCACATGGCCCTGTGACTTGCTTTGATATCACGGATAATTGTAGAACAAATCTGCAACACTTGAATGGTCCATTGTCATTGGCCACAGGGTGGAATGATAGTTCACTGCGTGAGATTTGAATGTCTTTCTTCCCACAACTCGTGATGAATGTTGACAGACTCATACAGGGAGTCCTAGGGCCGAGCATGGATTCAAGCTTCCATCATGATCATGGGTTGACTTGTAGTCTTCGGAGTCAATGGGCTTGCTTTTTTATTAGATCCAATAGGAAAAACCTTCCCACTGAACCATTTACACCGCTGTAACTCAGGACATCACTCCGGAACACTCCCATCGGATTCCCGAAGATCGGCCTTAACAGTGCCGGTGATGATGCCCGCACATTTTCTTTGTGCAAGGCATCCCATCTCTCAAATATCCAGCGGATAACACTACCACAGGAATAAATTCTGAGAAACTCCGGGGGAAAAGGATAAGACATCTGGGAAATGCCCAATGTCTATGGTGGTCTTGGCTAGACACGAGAGACCAAATAGGCAGATAGACTGCCCCCAGTCTATGCAAGTCATGGATAGACATGCAGTCTCTATGGTAGACCTCGCCAGACCGATAGTCGCGTGGAGGGATAGACCGATAGACTTGGCTAGATATTTGTTACGGCATGGAAATGATGATCCTTTTCGAATCAAATGTTCAATTGTCGGTTTCTTTCGTGCCCATCAACATACAATCTTTCTCTTGGGGAGGGACGAGGAGGAGAATAAGAGAGCATCGGGATGTATTCATGGCTAGTACTATTTACAAGAGGCATTTACTGTGGCATAAGAGTTCAACTACAGCTGGCACAGCGGGCAAGTCCCACGGCCGCGGCTTCATGGCGTGGGACGGACACTGGCCATGGCGTTGGCCAGGTGTTGCACAAAATGATGGGTTCTTTGTTCTTACGACATAGGGGCTTTGTAACATTGCAGGTAAATTTTTGAAGGATTCATCTTAGATCCATACGCGTCAGTGCCTTCCGTCAAAGATTTATGGAGCAACGTGAGAAGAGGGAGTAAGGAGAGGAGCAGAATGAACACTAAGGCTAGCATTAAAAGAAAGGAAAGGAAGAAGGGGATGGGGAGCGCGGCGTCAACCAGCGGGAAAACAAGAGTGATATGAAAATGGGAGGAAATAAGATAAGGAGGTGAGCGGGGAGGGAAAGGATTCCGGGCTGAATATGGGCGTGGTGGTGTGGAACTCCCAATGCAACGGCCAAGGCGCAGTGCATATGTGCAACACCGAGGTCGAAGAGAACCGCCAGCGTGGGACTTGTTCCCGCCTCACGTGTGTATTGTGCAAACGCGCTCAATGAACGCGGTGAGCATCCACAACTGCGTAAAGTTGTAGTAGTTCGGCGCACAAGGGATGCACATATCGCACTCGAGCTCGCCGTGCCCACCATCCCTCGTGTAGAGGAAGCCGACCAGCGCGCGCACCGTATCAAGGGAAGGAAGCCGCACCGGCTCTCCCGCTGATCGCTACACCCTACTTCGCCGCAAGTAGATAGCAGAATATAGAGGTAAACACACGTATGCAATGGTCTTCGTGGATCGTGCAGGTACTCGTGCCTCTTGCGTCGACGTATTGGCTGGAAGACGCAGTCAGCACAATGTACGACGAGTGGGGAGGGAGAGAGAGAAAGGACACAAGACCCGGGCACGAAGTTGAGGGCACGCACGAGGGGAATGAATGGGAAGTTGGGCCAATCAATGCAGGAGGAATGGGATTATTTGGGATAACGTGGGCCGCGCGCGTCCACCGATCTCCCTTCCCCTCCACCACATCTCCTCTCTTTGTCTGGAACGCCACAAAAGCTGCAAGCAAATGAAACCGCAAATATAAAAGAGAAGATACGCACACTTATGAAGCGCATGCTCGTAGCGTTATGCCGTGGAGGCCGGCTGGACCGCGTGGAGACACAGGAAAGGACGCCAATACGAACATCATGATGCCTGACGCGTCCCTGCGGCGCGGCCATCCATCGGTTCGCGGAAGGCAGGAACGGCTGTGCACACAAGAAACTCAGTGGGAGCCGCTTGCACCCGCACCTACCCCATTCCGTGGCACCCCTTGAAGAACGGGCACCCCTAGTGGTACAAATTAGACTCATGGCATAGTGCTAGCCAACGGAATTGATATTTAACGCCCTGGCGCCGGGGCTATAGACTACTTTGCCGCCTATTACTGGGGGCCGTTCCCTATTTACTGGGGCATTAGCTATTATCTCTATATAATACACCATCCATCACTTTGTTTCCATCACATTTAATTACCCTGACCCCCTCACCTTTGTTTATTACCCGTTTGGGCCTCGCATCGTTGGCTCCTTTGGGGTTGATATTTCACGTAATCCTGCTCTCTCCATCAGTTGCTCACGTAGTCTGATCCGGCTCGCCCCGAGGGTTTTCCGGCGTGTTCTCGCTGGTCAAAATTTGTGGCCCAGTGCAAAGCGAGAGCGCCATGTTCGTGGTAGGAAACTGCACGAAGGAAAGTAAGGTAAATAAGGCAAAAAAACAATAAAACTACAGGGGATTCGAACTCACACAAGGAGGGATTCAGACAGCGTAATCACACTGACAACGTCACAGCACTACCACTAGACTATTATAGCGATAGATTTAGCTGCTGTGTAGTTGGTAGGAGACCGTATTCCTGGACACCATCTCACCAAAAAAAAACAAAGCCCAATTGGGATAGAGGCTTACACTAAAGCTCTACGCTAAATCTGAAAGAACTCCTCCAAGTCAGCATCCTCATTGAGGGCCGCCGCCTCAAGCGTCACCAGCCGGCGCGCTGCATCGGCCGCTGGCATCTTCCACTTCCGCTCAAAAAAACCCGCTAGTCTGTCGTGCAGATCTGCCTGTTTCAAGGTGTATCCGCGCAACCCAGCCGCAATCTCGAGGGAATCCAAATGTTCCCTCACCTCTGCGTGCTCGCGCCACCACTCCGACTGCCACGCGAGGTATCTTAAAACCCGCCGCATCTCCTCCCTCAAGGTCATCACTTCCTCCTCCCACCGCGTCTTCCTTGCACGCATGCGCGACCATTCGACATGTACCGCTGCGCCAGAATCAGCCACGTTTGATAAGTTCATGAGTGTCAACTCACAGTCATGTAGCCGAGCCTCTTTGTCGTCAAGGGCCCCCGGCGCCGTCCACATCCACGACATTACTCGCCTTGACTCTCCCGGCGCGTTCCTCGGCGCGCATGCGCCCCGCCCAGCACTAATCATTGCCGGCTTCTTGTGGGCAGCAGCATCGCTCTCACCCGCGTCACCGTCCAGCTGAATGTCCTGCATGCGCAACTCGCGAAACTGGACAGCCACGTCGTCGCCTGACAGCTGAATCAGGGAGGTGCGTGCGGCGGGATACTTCTGCGCACAAGCCTCAACGCGCTCCCAAATTTGCCCAATAAGGGTCCGCGCCTTGGTTGATTGGATTTGGCCAGTGACGTGCTCGTTCCAGAAGGCAATTAAGTGCCGTTTGGCATGTAAACGTGCACGGAGCTTGACGAGTGCGTTGTTACACTGCGCGACATGCAGCTTGGCTTCCATACCCAGCAAGCCCTTTACGCAGCTGCGCAGCGCATCGTTGGGGTCAGGCTGCATTTGGCTCGGCATGAGAAGTTTGATCCTCTCGGGTTTGGGCGGAGGTGCGTCGGGGTCTCGGGCGGCCTCCGCTGCTGCGAGGACGGCAGCGGCACTGGGCATGTATATCTTCTGCAGATCACAGAATTTGCGGATCTTGACAAGCAGCGCATGCCGCCAATCATGCAGCTTGCCCTCACGGTTGGCTGTCAGCAACGCTGTTCCGCCGAGCTCCGCGATGATGCGCCTTCTACCACAAGTGATGTACGTCAGATAACAATAAAAAAAGGGCAGGAGGAATTTAGATCAACGCACTGTGCTTCCTCTATCTGCAGCCCTGCAATCAGGAACACAGTCGCTGTGCTACCCTGCAATGGCAAGGTCCCTCCTCGGATCGCACTCTCTTTGTCCTTCTTGACCTCCAAGCGGACCTCCGCCTCGGTGGGGCAATCTGCCAGTAGGTTAGCACCTGGTCGGGTTTGACCTCGCGAGCACCATAAACACACCTTTCCGCTGCAGCGTATACGGGGTCTTCTGCGTCGGATCCTCAAGCCACGCCTCGATCTGCTGCTTCCACTCAGCCCGCACCAGACGCTCGATTGTTGCCAAAATTTCCCGGAAGGCCTCCACCTGCCTGCCGCGCTCCGCAATTGCTACAAGCAGCTTACGCTGAAGGGCATCTCCTACGTTCACCACTGTCAAAGGCTGGTACACAGCGGATAGCGACAAACGCACCTTGGCCAATGTTCTTCAAAAGGTTGTGGCTGTCAATCGTGTCTTCCAGCGAGTCCACGCGCTGTCCACGTCCCGCGTCTTTGGTGTGATTGGCAGCGGGATTCAAGACCGACCAGACACGCTCCACCCCCTCACCATCACTCTTGCCGACACCTGGTTTGAAGCTCAGGCTGTTCTCGTTCTGACAGTCTTCGTTATGGGAGCTCGCGTGCCAGACGGGGAGCGCGCTGTGAGCTATCACTTTGTGATACGCTCTCTCCGTGGCTGAAAAAGGCAAATACGCACTACGGAGCACGCACAGAAAAAGGTTGCAAAAATGACCTGACCCCGATTCGAACGAGGGACTCGCAGTATAGTGCAATATTGCGAGGAACCGACAATGCGCGCGTTACCGTTACGCCACCAGGTCTACGCTACAAGACGTCGAAAAGGTGTCGACCCACGGTTGATTCTCTCCTGTGGGAAAAGGGAAGCAAAAAACGACACGACCCCGAATCGAACGAGGGACTCGCAATTATGCAATATTGTGAAGAGACTACAATTGCGCGCGTTACCAGTTACGCCACCGGGTCTACACTACAAGACATCAAAGAAAAGGTGTCGACCCACGGTTGATTCTCTCCTGCGGGGAAAAAGGTACATGGCCTGACCTCGAATCGAACGAGGGTCTCGCAATTGTAATATCGTGGAGAGTCGACTGCAAATGCGCGCGTTACCGTTACGCCACCAGGCCAATACCTCGAACAACCAGCAGGGTCTCGCAACTGTCATATTGCGTAGAAGTGGAACTACAAGGGCGCGCGTTACCAGTTACGCCACCAGGCCTACCACCAAATAAATCCCCAAAGCGCCACGGACCTCACGAAAATTAACAAATCGACACGACGCATACGCAGAACACGGAACAGGTACTACACGGGGTACGGAAAGTGTCGCCACGCGGTACATATCAAGGCTACGGAAGGAGGTGCGAGCTACGGAGTACGGAAATTGGGCGCACGGGCAGCAACGTTACGGTCCGTGGGTTAGGTATCTCCTTCAAGCGCACGGGAGAGCATGGAGATCCTCGCTGCGAGGCAAGGAGGGCAGTGTTGAAAGGGGTCCGTGGACGAATGAGGAACAAGGTCGCGCGCGGCGGTCGGAAAGAAATTAGTATAAAAGCAGGGACGTCCGTAGAAGAATATATCTTATTACCTCCCACTGCTCATACCTAAGCTACTCCCCCTCGATCATACGGGGTGATAATCTAGTCAAAATACATACTCGCTCAGGTTGCGCCGCCCTCCGTGGGATCAACCAAGGTCAAATTGGGCCAAAGCTTCAATCAAGGAGGCTTGTCCGTAGTACTTCCAGCTCAATAGAACGAGCCAGAAGGAATTATAGAAAACATCAGCGTTGATAGCTCGCGTGGTTGTAGTACGCGCAGCGAAACTTCCAAACGGCCAGCAGCCCAACTTAGCAGCGTGTAACCGTTGGCTTGGGCCTCGAACGCAGATCCGTGCGCGGAGTACCACCCCCATCGTTGCGGAAGGCTTATCCAATTCGATTATAACCACTTCACGATTCATTCTCACCACTTCGCCACACACACGCCCACGGAATTGACACTCCTTGGCCGTACCACCACAGCGTAG
The DNA here is from genome assembly GCA_029233265.1 of Mycena alexandri. Taxonomy (NCBI): domain Eukaryota; kingdom Fungi; phylum Basidiomycota; class Agaricomycetes; order Agaricales; family Mycenaceae; genus Mycena; species Mycena alexandri. The sequence goes on from JARJCM010000015.1 coordinate 363,896, forward strand.
AGAAAAAGCCGGGTTACAAAGGACTACGCTATAACCCGTACGCGTTGTGTTCAACAGTTCTGAAGATACTGCTTGCCCAACCTATACGAGGCAAGGGGATAAGAAAAGGAACCATATAGCCCAGGCATCTCGACACGGAACGGCGTTCATCTTGCGGAGCGTTGCCCCTTCGCGCAAGTGTAGAAAACCCTCCGATCGAAGTTTTCCTGGAAGGCTAGCCCCCCAACGAGGAAATAAATCCTCGAGGAACCTAGCGAGACTGTTCATTCCGTACGGAAGGAACTGTACCACCACCACCACCTTTTAAAAATACATAAACATTGCGTGTACTACAGTAGCAGACGAATCTCCGCGACAGAGAAATTTCCCTCTAGAGGACGAACTAATTTCGTGCTTTTGCCTGACTATACCACACCCGGTCAGACAACTCACGGAACCGCAGTCCGTATCACAGCGCATTGCAGTGTCACGTTCTCGAGCGGGAGTTTTAACACCGTCGGCATTTTGTCGTGACGCGCTGGGAAGTTTTTTTTCCATTGGCAAGCGATGTCATACGAGATCGTAAGCAACATCAGGCTAAAGCCAAGGAGCACCGACAGCACTATGTAATCCATGTTTGCGTATCTGTAGAAGTTTGGTCAGTCTTTTTTTCCGAAGCAAAAACGGTGTGTTCGATCTTTCGCCCTTCTGTAGGTCCCCAATCCCGTTAGGGCGAACACACTCATGACGAGCACAGATGCAGCCGCCAACGCCCGAGGAGCGTAGGCCAGTGGTTATGCGTGTGTCCTTCTGGAGGAGTGCAGCAAATGCGATACATGTGCTCATCTGTTTGGCACTTCAGTGTATGCTAAACAGGATTAAACAGCGCCACATACATATTTCTTCAAATGGCGCTGATAGCGGTCAGGCTCAACCCAGTAGCTCCACCCCGGGCCCAGTGGTGGGTCGTCGATTTCGTTGTGCCGCATTCTATTTTTCAATCTAAAATTGGCGTCCATGGCGAGTAAGAGCATGTATAGGAATCTGTGCCAGGTTAATAGTTATGCTTGAAACGGACAGATAAAGATACTCACCTGAAGCGCGGCTCAACGTTGCGCCAATTTGGCGGTAGATTCTTCTTGTCTTGCGGGCATGCCCAACAGTTGACACCTGCCTCGCCTGTTTTGGTGCCGTTGACACCACCTGGTCCGTGGGCGCATCCCGCGCGATGGATACGGACTAGAAAAGCCCACTGTCTCGCCATACGCTGGAAAGGCTTGTAAACGGTCCTGTAGAATTGTCGTCAGATCAATAGATATCTGATTTCGATGCGTACTGGAAGCCAGGTTCATTCCAGTGGACGCTGTGGCGTCGGTCCCTCGCTCCATGGCATGAATAAAGTCATGGACGTTCATGTTCCCCACCACATTATAAAGTCTGAACACCCTGAGGGTCTTGAACGTCGAACAAGTCGCGGGATCCGTAAGCGACGCTGGATACCACACATTGCGCAGGAGCTGGTCAACCTTATCTGCGCCGTCCGATCTCCCGCAGGCGCAGTATCGCATGTGGATCTGGTGGATGGTTGGCGCCTCTATTACCGTCATTTTATAGATTTTTTCGCCGGGGAACACGCAAGGAAAGCCGCCGTGTCCGAGCTGATACACCAGTCCCAGCATGGCCAGAGGGACGGTGACCCAAAACGAGCCCGTCCACTCCTAGTGTATCATGTCAGTCAATTGTTTGCTGGATGGGAATGCAATTCGTGACGTACCTTGACTACGTGAAGAGGCATTGTTGAGTGGTGCGACACGCAAGAGCCCTTGCACTGCAGGAATTCTCCGCAGTCCTCGCATTTGAAGATGCGAATGGGGGTGGGACCATCCGCCGTATACGTAGTTTTGCAATGCGCACATTTCGGATCGTGGGCGTCGCTGCCCAGGCCGTTATGTCACAGCAGTTCGTCTGAAAACCTGGATCTCATTGGGTGCCAGAGGGTCATCAGGTCAACCTAGATAACATTTGGGTGCGCTCGCGTTAGCAACAACATTAAAAACTGAGTATTGCCAGAATTAACGAGCTCGCGTACAGCTTCCGTTTGTTGTTGGCCGGTTTCGAATCCACAGCATTAATCGGATTTGACTCCGAGTCGCAACCTTCGTGCTCATCGTATCCCACGTCGGGCACTGGAATCCATTCCGCATAGGAGTCGTCCAGATCGCCAGGTTGCACCCGGCACTTTTTATGGGCGACGTTGAAGGACTCTTCTTGGCGTCGAAGACCGTCCGCCAAGAAATACACCCCACGGTCGGCTACCACTGCTGTCTCTTCTTCCACATCTCCTCCAAACTCAATATCGAAAGCAGCAAGACGTCGACGAGGCATGTAGAAGCAAGAGGGAAAAAGAGAGCGTGAGATCCATCAAGGAGAGACCAAATCACCAGATCATACACGACGAGGTCTTCAAGCAACCCACAAGACGGCAGATTCAAAGAGATGAAATTTATATTTGCCCCGGAAGAGTGACTCGTCAGGCACGGGAATCCAGTCAAGTTATTCATACGAGGGCACTACTACTATGGCAACCACGACGAGGTGAAACCTTTTTAGCTTGCCGCGATTGCGTGTAGTAGTGCTGCAGCTCCAGATACAGGCAAAGACGATGTGGGTGGAACGAGAAGTCACAGTCACTGATGTTAACTACGCCGGCCCTTTCATCCCGCCTGGGCTGCCCAACCAAACCTACTCGCAACTTCGACGACAAACTACAGCGACGCCAGCGACGAAGGCGCTTGAGGGAAAACCAGACCCTCCCAACTATAGGTGACTTCGCAGTCTTCCGTCATCCCCGGATATTCATTTTCCAGCGCGGTGAGACGGCGCAACACCAATTGTGTCGCAATCGGGCTATTTTAAGCTTTATGAGCACTAGTTGGTGCTAGGGGACTCAGGCTATAAACTAGCTTCTGGCTGCATTATTGACTAGTGCACCAGACCTCTGTTCGGTGATATACAGGAGAGTCAGAGTGAGCTCCGACTGCTGGCTGTAGTATTCTGTACAGTGCTAGGCGCGGTTACAAGCGTTACACTGGACAGGTACACTATCAAGGAGATGTAACAAAGGCCTAGGCATTCAACTGGGATTGTAATCCGACTAGGAGAACCAATGACTACACAGAATAAGTCCGAAGGGACTTAACAAGAGGGCTAGCGAGCCAAGAGACAGGATCATGCGTACTAGCAACTCGTTCATCGAGCTAGCTATCGCAGTTGACAGTAGAGCTATTACCTTTGAGTGCCTTGAGCCTCAGGTATTATTCAGAGCGAGTCCTAGCACTTGGATTCAAAGTAGAGATGTGTTGGCTGGTGCTAGTGCTTCAGCAATTGCACTAGCAAGGTCACAGAGGGATATGAGGCTTAGAGAATGATCATTGAAGTCGACTAGCTGTACTAGCATGCTTGGTTTACGAGGCTAGCGTGGCTAGCGTACCATAAATGCGAGCTAGCTCGACTCTGATCAGTTCCTGAGATGGCAATGGTGACATGTTGAGGAAGTCGAAGTGGACAATCCAACATATGAGCAGGTGGAGTCATTTCGGAGCTAAGGGCTAAGGCTCCGAGTATTTTCGGAGTTATGCACTCTAGGCTCTGGGGTGGAGTCATTTCGGAGCTTGGTGCGATGGGCCTAGCCTAGCCAAGGCCTAGCCGAGGCCTAGCCAGGGCCTAGCATCATTCTGGACCGATCTAGGGTCATCTTGGACCCGGAATTGGACCCGGACTTCGGATAAATGGCCAAGATCGTCATAGCAGTTGACAGGTGGATGAGGAATCACCCCGGCATGATTAGTAGATAGAGTTTATGTCATGGACTTCTGAGTAGTATATAAGGAACCAGAAAACACCGCTAAAAGCCAGTTCATGCCCCGCTCATCGCACTGTCGATAAGGGTGTGCTCAGGCCAGTCGAAGTGGAGATAAAGTACCTTCTCTGTTGTAAACCAGTCTATAGAAATCGCAGCGTTGTTTGTTGGATCCAGAAGTAACTGTGTGAACCAATAAGTCGAAGCTTCGCGTTGGGAGGTTGTGAGCGGCGCCACTCTCCACGTATAAATCAGGACCGAGAGCACGAGAGTTTAAGTTTGAGAGTTGCGGCTAGCTTTGTGGTGGACTTCAGTGGTAGCTACGCATTGGGTGACCAGGAAACGCCTCCCGTAAAACGGGCCACGCCCGGCACAGCACTTTGGTAGAACTGCCAGTCGATTCATTGACCGACTAGTTGCGTTAAGAGAATACTCCGGGTCCTTAATAAGCCCAAGTGTAACAGAAAAGAGCTTGGATTCAGAGGAGCCTGAGTCGGCCGTTAGCAGCATTCAGCTAGCCAAGCCATAGAGGAAGTGCAGGAGAAGCAGCATAGCCCATTGATGGGAGTTTTCAGATAGACACTTCATTTACCTCGCCTAGGACGACTGTACTTTTGTGCGTCCGCCTAGTAAACATCCTTATCACCCCCAAACCTGTACATCCCAACCTTGGGAAGTCTTGTTTCGGAACGTCAAGGGTAGCTAGCCGAGAGTGTGGTGTTTGTTTAGTTGGGATAGTTTGAGGCCATAATTCAAATCTCGTTGTGCTAGGAATCCAAACCAGTAGTCTTAGTGAAGTATAAGTAGGGGATTTGGTGTTGTGTTAGGTTTTGTGTGTGGTGTGTTAGTGTTCAGCTAGCCCGCATTCAGAGCTTAGTTAGCCCATTTTCACTGTTAGCGCATCTTGCCCGTTTCAGCGGCCTCCTCTGCAGCGTGCCAGGGTGCGCAATACATTGTTGTGCGACATACTGGGCAATCCCAACGCGTTTCGAGTCGAAGCCGAATACACACATAGCAATGGCTATGTCCACACATGTAGCTGCAACCCAATCAGTTCCACCGCGCCAAAAGAAAGTAAGAAAAATAAATTACTTACGAAACGGGATGAGACTTCACGCGAGAGCAGATACTGCACTGTTCGTGAGGCTTCTTCACAGCACGGTCACCAGGTCCAACGCCACCAGCCCAGAGATCTTCACGCTTTAAGGGTTCGTGGCGGGTCACGCGTAAACCGTTACCAGGCTCTGTCGCCACTTGGTGTCCGAGGTGAGTCGCGTTGTGGTGTCCGAGGTGAGCCGCGTTGAGTGGACCCGGACTGGAATGGCGACCAGTGTGCAAGTCTAACGCTGCTCGAGCGCGCCACCGGTTCCAGGCTTCCTCGCTGGGTGCGGACCTATTTCGGGCCCGTACGGCATCAAACTCGGTGCGGCCCAAAGGCCGCGTTCTAGGGTATGGGTGTCGCCGGATGCGTAGTCTCTCTCTAACTGTGGCGCGATGCATCTCCAGTGAGTGTATGTGATATTAGTATAATGATCATCAACTTACCAGGACTCTCTAGGACCAGCGGGGCCAGACGATTTTCTTGTCCCACTTGCGGTGGGCGGGGCTGGAGGGACATAGGGCGGTTGGCGCGAAAACTAGTAGTCAAGGGAGTTCTGGGGGTCTGGCCAATTTCCATCCTTCATGAGGTGTCTTTGGCCTTTTGCACGACATGTTTTTGTGCCGGTTACTTCCTTTTGTCAATTAACCAACTGAACAATCAGTTAGCCACAACGCGTATCATTATTCTTGTCACAAAATAAGCGTAAAATCAGCCCACTCTATTTCGGAAACTTTCGTACCAAGGTCCAAGCGACGTCCATTAGGACACTTACCCTTTTTGGATCTTGCGAATAGCGAGTTCACGCGAACTCTCCACGAACTTTTCCAGTTTTCAATAAAGCCTTCCTGAAAAGTTTCGGAAGGGTCGGAACAACGTTTGGTTTCACGCAACTGCTACGCGCGGAATCAAAGTGCAGGGATTTGCGTTGATATCTCGATCATCGTCCCAAATCGGATATTTCAAACGTAACTTGCCATTACTAAGTATCTACAGTTTCAATAGACGACGGCTGTGTCGTATCCCGCTAACTACTTCCTTTCAGTCTGGTCAGTCTTAAAGTGCTGTGCAGCCTCATTACATATTTAAATAAATACTGCATGCGCAGTGCGAGGTAGGGACAAAAAAAAAAGACAATCGGACGACACTTTACTTGTGCCGGCTGCCTAGAATCTTTACACACGCATGGAGGATCTGCATGCCGACACTCCGGCCTCGAGGCCTGAACCCCTCCTCAAAAAGGCCGCCACAGTTTATATTCCCTTGGATTAAGTCGGTTACCCAACTGCGTGGCTCTCAGATTTCCGGTGGATGAAGGCAACAAATTGAATTCACACTGTCAACTACATATGGCTTCCATGCTAAAGTTTAGCTTTAGTGGTGACGGCGCCTAAGCGCAAGCCGTCCCCGATCCTATGGGTCGTGTTAGCAACTTGAAAAAAGGATGTTGTGGGGGAAAAGAGGCCTACCGTTGGCGGGGAACCTCCGGGTTGCAAAGAGCCCATGCGGATTCCGCTGCTTCACCATCCGTGAAAGGTCCGCGAAAGGTCGCAAAATTGATATCCACGTGGCGTTCACCGTGCTGCAGATCCGTGGAAGCGGACTGGTGAACAGGAGGGTCGGCCTTGATGCGCGGGCGCAACTGGAATACACCGTCATAGAAGATGCAAATGGGTAGAGCCCTGTGGTAAATCAGGATTTGAGACCACATTGTCGAAGGGGGAAAACCCTACAATGCGACGGCGACCGGGCGCTTCCAAATCGTCAATGGGTCAATATTGACATCTAATATCTTCATTCAGTTCGAAATCAGCAATATGAAGTGTAATACGCACTGAGATTCAAAGTGATGTCGCTCTCATCGTCGCTCAAGGGTTCCAGGGCAGGAAGGTCGTTGTAGGTAGGGACATCGACGTCCGTGGTATCAGAAACCTGTTCTTTGCCTTGCGCTTTGGCCGGTACTTGCTCAACAATTTTGTCTGGCATGGTCGTTCAGTGAGGGAAATACACGGCCAATTCAATTCAATTCAATTCAATTCAAATTCTATTAGAGTGCGCGCGGGCCCCTTGGGGCCCATGTAGCACTATACATATTACAGTTTGGTACGCTAGCTGGCCTATAGGTAAAGTGACAATGGCGGGGATGCGTCGGGAGGAGCGGTGTGTGCTAAGAAGTCGCTGAAGGTGTGGGTGATGAGGATTGATAAACTACGGCAAGGTGTCACGGCGAAGGCAAGATATGTGAGAGAGAGAGAGAGAGGATGATGAGAAATAAAGAGAGAGGGGAGGGATGAAAGTAGTAATGAAGTGAAATGGAACTCGCCTACAACGCATAGCGCGGCAGTCGCTCGGTGTCGCGCACGAAATTGAGAACGGGCTTGTGTTCCGACTTCGCCCCTAGTAGGAGGCGGAGCGAGAGTCAGGCCGTTCCGGTCGCGCGCATGAGCTCGAGGCGCTGTCTGCGGTATTTGGGGCATGCGAGGAGAAAATGGGAGACGGTCTCCGGGACGAGGCAGAGGGGGCAGTCGGGGGAGGGGCCGAGGTGGAAGCGGAAGAGGAATGAGTTGAGCCCGATGTGAGAGGTGCGCAGCTGCGTCAAGACGCTGCATTGCGGCCGGGAGAGCCCCTCGTACATCTTCTCTACCTTGGAGCCAGGCGTCGCGTCGTCGAAGAGGGAGAGGCGCGTGAAGCGCGGCGAGGCAGACCATTCCTCGCGCCAGAGCTCGCGGAAGAATTTCTGGCCCGCTGCCTGCGCCGCGGCTCGACTGCGGGGGAGGGGTTTCGCGAAGGCAGGGATGGGGATAGTGAGCGGGGAGGAGGCGCCCTGGGCCGCCTCCTTCGCGCGCGCATCGACTGCTTCGTTCCCTGCGATACCGACGTGCGCCGGGACCCAGTGGAATTGGATGGAGAGGGAGGGGCGGGCGACTTTGAGACGGCGGAGGAGCGTATGGAAGAGGGTGACGAGGTATTGACCGGGCTGCGGGCGCGGGGTGTCGATGGCGGAGATGGCGGGCTGGCAGTCGGTGAACACGTCGATGCTGCTTAGCCTGGGCGTCGCCTTGACGATGTCGAGCGCCAGGATAGCGCCGACGACCTCCGACTCGAAAACTGTGTGCTCGTCCTCCGTGCCCAGGTACTTCGTCCTGACTTCACCCTCTGCTTCCCCGTTCCACGCCACCGCCGCCGCCCCGACCCCGCCCTCGTACCCCGACCCGTCAGTGTACACGCAGAACCCTCCTCGCCTGGTGACCGCCTCCATCTCCGCCCTCGCCTCGTCCTTCGTCAGCGCGATCCGGGTCGACAAGGTCCTCGGTGGGGCTGCGGGAGCCTTGAAGTGCGGGTCGACCGTCTCGAAGACGCCACGGAGGAGAGGGAACGCAGCAAGGAAGAGGTGGATGGGGGAGCGGTGATAGCGGGGGACGCGCTGGCAGCGCCGGACGACGCGGTGGAGGGGATGCGAGGGAGGGAGGGTGACGACGCGGGCGCCCGCATTGAAGATGGCGCGGTTGAGCCGAAGGTGGATGGGGAGGAGATTGGCGTGGTAGTCGAGGGTGTCAGTGGCGGTGGTGCGCAGCCCGCCGGTGATGATTCGCGTCGCTAACCTCTGCACTTTACCCAGCGCCTTGGCCACCCACACCGTGCCCGACCGCCGCGCGTCCGCGCCAGGGACGACGGGCTTGTACCAAACCGCAAGCGCGTAGAGCATGCGCGGGTCGACGATGGTCTGGACGAGCTGCCGGGTGTAGGCGTGGGGGAGGCCGAACGTCGGGGTGGAGATGCGGGAGAGGGCGAGCGTCGCCTTGGTGCCTCGACTCTGGGCCAGCTCGACGTGGGGGCGGAAGCTGAGCTTGGAGTCAAGGACGACTCCGAGCAGCTTCGCCGTGTCGGACGCCTGGACTGTTACGCCGGCGAACGAGACAGGTAGGGCGCGGTAGTGCTCCGCGTAGCGCCGGGGCGACACGAAGTGAACGAGCTGGAACTTCGGGAGATCGAAGCTCAAGCCCATCTCTTCGGCCTTGGGGCACGCTACCTGCGTCATGTGGGCCTCCAGCTCCTTGGCTCCTCCACGTTCTCCTCTATGGATGCGGAGACGGCGAGTCGGGTGATATCGTCAATGTACCCGATGTTGCCTTGCACGAGGTCGTCCGCAAAAAGCAGGAAGAGGAGGGCGCTGAGGGGGGAGCCCTGGGGGAGGCCGTCGGGGACGGGGCAGAGCGGGGAGATGAAATCGTCGAAGGTGAGCGTGGTGTGACGATTGTGGAGGAAACTCCCGATGAGCTCAACGATCCCGGTGGGGACGCCCTTGCTGCGCAGGAGGTAAAGCAGGCGCTGGTGGTTGACCGAGGGCAAAGCCTGCGAAATGTCCGAATACACGGCCAAGGAAGGTCGCAGGGGTTGAAACAACACAGAAAATCTACGGGGAAACTCCCGAGTCTGATGAGCAATGTGAAAGATGAGAAGGGTGGAAACGAATCTTAGATCCCGATTTCCGGTACATCGGTTGGCCAGAGCCAAGCGGGAGGCTGGATGCAATAATAGATGAGTGTCGCGCATGGTGAATTGTGAACTCACCTCCCGCCCTCTCCGATATGCCTCCCGGTGTCATGCTACGCCGCGGCCGCTCTGCCACCAATTTTACCTTCGCCCAACAAGCCCTCAGTGTTCCCATTCACAGCCAGCTTCCGTACTCCTTTGTCGACGCACTGGAGTTCGAAAATCAGCTCGTCATCCATCAGGAGGACAGGGATCCAGTGTACCGTGGTGATGTAGACCTCCCCCATTGTCCCCGAGTTTCTTTACTCAATTCCTGCTTTTATTTTTAATAGATACGCGCCCGCGAGTCTTGTGCTCCGTACCTGGTCCCGCTGCACCTCCAACCCGATGTTGCCGCCAGTGACAATGAAGACGAGCTCGCCAGCAACACCGTAACGCGTCCGGTCACTCCTGGGGCCACTTCATCGTCATCGTCTTTTTCCGCCTGTTCGATCACACCTGAGCCGCACTCATCTGTACTGGACGACCTCAGGCTGATGAGTCCGCTCTCTTCCTGTCCCCCCAGTCCCACCGTAACGGAGATCGTGGCGGCAAGCCCTTGCACCCTCACCACTTACGCTCGCCGTGACCGTGAACGTGCCGACCGTGCTAAGTGCGAGGCCGACACCAAGTTGGCTCTCCGAGTGGCCGCCGCGAAGAGGTGTTTGACAAACTTGGTGGTCGGGTCTGCCAAACCTCGCCGCTCTGGACGCCTTCATAGCGAGGTCAGCCTTCAAGAAAACAGCCCCGGAGTCTACACCACTGAGGGCTTGGTCGATATGGGCCATACTGTTGAGGAAATGGATCCCGAGTAAGTCCAAGGTGTTCAAGGCAGGCCACGAGTACTTACAGAGTGATCACAGGGCCTTGACGCCGCTCGTCGACAATCAAGACTGTGTTATGGGCCTCATCAGCGGTGCTCCCAAAGGTCAGTTGCCGTGGTGGAAATATGTGATGAAACAGATAGGCAAGAACATGGGCCGCCTCTACCGCAACGGCGAGTTCTCCAACCTCGGCCACCAAGAGGCCAGTTTACGCCTCAGAGCGGGATTTGGTGATCATGGGCCGGTACGTTCGATGTTCCACATTTGTGTTAGTATTAACTCAAACGCACTTATAGAAGCCGCACCGTTGAAAGGTCTTCACTACGTGCACGGGTGGAATGGAAAATGCTCGCTAAGGTGAGATAGATGGAAATATATCTCCAACTAAAACACCAAAACTAACACCAAACTACTCTCAACCACTGGTCACTTCGTGATGAACAGGTTTGTTCGGGGGTGGAAGCCAAGTATTAGGCTTATATAGATCAAGTTGTTCAAATAGTTCAAGATTGCGCAAGTTGTTTAGACTACTCGACTTCTGGTTCGAAGGAGTTCAACGGTCTAGTTGGCTACTGGTTTGTGCACTTTTTAGGGTTTTGCTCGAAAGCGGGGAGTTATGGATGGTAACGGCTTGGTTAAACCGGCGTGGGTATGTTTGTTCTACGGAAGAACTTGGATGCAACAGTAGACTTTCGGTCTTTTGCGCAAGTGGGTCAAATCGGTCAAGTCAAGTCAAGTCAAGTCAAGTCGGTCGGTCAGGTCAGGTCAAGTCAATCAAGTCAATCAAGTCTGGTCAAGTCCAATCGTTCAAGTCAAATCGAGTCTATCAATCAATCAATTCGGGAATACAAGCGCTTGGTAGCAACTAGTTCGTCCGTGAACACGAAACTCCAGAACCAATGGCGGGTTTGCCAATGTCCCGGGGGAATCTGCTGCCTAACTACTCTACTCTACTGCGTTTTTATACATGGTTCAGAAATGTATGACTAAGGAAATATTATGAGTCCATTCGGGTATCTATCCGAGCTCTGCGGCTCCGACTGTTTCGGTTCTTCTTCCAATTGGTTGGTCGGGTGGCTTCCGAGGTCCACGTGAAATTGTTGTAATATTTGGATGAGTTGGGTGTTTTAGATTCCTTCCGCTTTCCAGTCTTCTTCAACTGTTTGCCTCCAGCCTACCTGGAGCGCACGCTGGCATGTTAGCCCTTCTAGTTCATGACTAGGCAAGATATTTGATAGTGCCATTGTACACAGTTGTGCTTTGGCCCTTGGTTCAACTTTCCGGATCACTTCGGCATCTCGTTTGATCGTACTGATCGAAGGTTAGGTTTTCCCCAAATAGTTCGGTTGGCTATCCGAGATGGAGGCCAAGCCATTCCTTGGTTCGGTTGGCTTTCCGAGTTTAATCACATGTTCCAAATGTAGTCATCGCGCCTCGGTTGGTTTTTCCGGGTTGGAGAAACACTTTAAGCCTCAGCACGGCACCGTTGTCACGTGGTAGTTCGCGTCGCGTCCCAAGTCGAAACAGTCGCAAGCAAATAGTTGAACGCGTTTGGTTCAGAACTTGGAGTCGTTGTCACTGGTATAGTTCATTTCACTCCCCCTCGTAGTAGGTGGTCTGGCTGACACTTTGGCCTTTCCGAATCTTATTACATATCCGTCTAGTTCGTGTACTTGGTGTTCAGCGACTCAACTATTAGTGGTACTCCCTGCCCATAGAACAGTTTGCACATAACAGGGTCTGCCTAGCCATCTGGACCATTTAGTCGGACTTGTGCGAGGTCACAAACCGCTCTATATGATAGCTTGCCAGCGAAATAGTTCACGCTTAAAATGAAAAGATTTGCCTCTTTTCACGGCTTATCATCTCCCCAACACTTTAATTTTGACCGTCCCCGGTCAACTATACAGTTCATTTAGACTCGGTTCTCTCCAGATAGGTATCTTTTAAGCTGAACTCCTTGTCCGGGACGAACTAGTTGAGCCAACTATTTCATCACCCTTCTCAGAATCCGCTAAGTCCCTTCTCGTTGCTCGCTTAGTTGCTTCCGTCCTGTCTCGCATCGGAGTTTGCCGCGGCCTAACCAATTCCCACTGTCCCAGTTTAGCCGAAGGCTTTGATCAATGTCTGATCGTACTCCATTTTTCACTGGTTTTGGTTTGTCTCATGTGAGCCACTTCTGCCCCTTCACTCCTATGTGTTCTCCTCTCTCTGGGCTCTCTCAAGATACCCAAATTTTCTCAAACGGACTCTTACTCGAGGTTTAATCCGTGAGTTTGTGTGGTTTTGTAGGTTCAGGACCCTGAACATTCCCAGGGTTCAACTTCTTGCGTAGGCCTCGAAGCGCTACCGCCGCAAAATAAACTTTCTCGTGTCTGCCGACATTGCGGTTCCGTGCTGCAGTGCCTGGCTGACTCGCTCCTTCCTCTTAACTACCATCTCGTCTACTATTTCGCCCACTTCCTTTTTCTCTGGTTCCCTTCGCTTCCGTCCGTTCTTCACTATGGCTCCTCGCTCTTCTGTCTCTGCTCCCCCGCCTAATCTCGACGATCCTTCTACCGATGAGGAATCTGTCCGTGAACCGACTCCACCACCTCGTCCCAAACCCAAGGCAAAGTCGTGACGTCCTCCCTTTAACCCGGAGTGCATGACTATCGTTGACGAGGTCATATACCAGGACCGCACTTCCGACCGTCACCTCTCCATGGATCCTTTCATTCATCTTCGCGCGCCCGAGCTCCAACAACTCATCCAACTGCTGGCCGATCCCAGCGAGCTAAATAAACGTCTCAAGAGGCCCTCCCGCGTTCTGAAACTCATCGAGTACACCCTCCCCATGCTGGTGCGCCTCCTTTTTCTCTTTTGGCCTTTTAACTCAATTTTCTAACCATTTTCCAGGAGAAGCAGATCGAGGTTTGGCCTTTCGATCGTGGTTGGCACCCCGACTTGGTTCGCCTCTACTACCCCCTCCGCTTCATTTACGATGTGATCGATCCCGCCCAAAAACCACGATTCGAACGCTTCCAGAGGCTCCTGATCCAGAAGAACAAACAGTTTGACGTTCGTCGTTTATCTGCTTTTTCAGAATTTTCCTTAAACATTCTTCTCACAGAACACGGCTCTTGGCCCAAACTGGGTTATGCCTGACGCCACGCACTACTTCGGACGGATTGGTGCCGCTACGGATGAAGACCGCGCAGCCCTTGCGCACGCGCAACGTCCACCGTCCCCTCCACGTCCTATCCGGGTGCCGTCCAAGTCTGCCCCGTACGTCCCTTTCTTTTATTCTCGTTATATTCGCTAACCGTTCACTTTTATTTATTTATTCTAGTGCTGCCCCCGTGGAAACTCGTTTGTCCCCAATTCGCGCATCGTCGTCTGGCCCTTCGAAATCGCGTCGTCCTCAAGTCGTCGTTTCCGACCACGAGGATGATCCGATGGAGGACGAGACCCCCGCGCGCTACACGTTTCGTGAACTCCCCAAGACCCGTTCCGATAAAGGTAGCGTTCTCTGGTTTTTAATTCTTTTCTTCTCTATTTCTGACTCTTTTTCTAGGCAAGAGTGCGCCCAAGGTGCTCGTTTCCGATGGCGACTCCGGAGACGACGCTGACGACGCCTCCAAGGGCAAGCGAAAGGCGACCGGGGAGGACTCTGACGATGGCACGTCGTCCCTCAACAAACGTCCCAAGGTTCAGCCCGGGGCGCCTCCTCCACCCGTCTTCCCTGCTCTTCCCGAAGACCCTCCTCAAGTAAGCCTTTCCTCAGCTCTTTTATTTTTATTCACTTATCGCAACTCTTTCAGGAAACCGTTCCTCACCAGGGTTTTCGTGGTCTGTTTTCAACCAATTTGCAGGACTTTCCCAAATCGCTGGCCGAGTTCAAGTCACTCCCGCAGCAACAGCGCTGGATGTTCGACGTCCGCTCCATCACCATCAACTCCTGGTGGCGGAACCCTTCCAGTTCCTCGCCATCCACTCCGCTTGGCTACCCCTGGGTTCCCGTCAAGAAAGGCAAACCGCCTACCAACGTTCTCCCCGACGAGGACTCCCAGCAAGTGCAAGGTGCCACCCGCCTTCCTCATCTGGTTTACACGCGGAAGCATGCACCCAAGATTTCCGACATCCGTCTCCAGATGGTAGTGGTCAAGTTATTGGAGGACGTGAGTCTTCTTTTCTTTCGTGTTTCTTCATCTGACGTTTTTATCTCAGCCGGGGTACTCCTGTTTGGACTGCATCCTGCATGGCCAATTCTGCGAGTTCCGGGGATTCAACGTCAACTGCACCACTTGCAGTTCCTTGGGCCGGCGCAACTGTTCGTTCACTCTGTCCGACATCCAACTCGAGCGTTTCCGTATCGAAGCTGCGTCTTGGATGGACATGGGGGCGCAGCGTGCGCCTGCTAGTTCATTTTCTTTTTGTGTTTTCCTAACTTCTCGTTTCTAGGTACTTGGAATCTTTGCGCCGACTTGCATGCGTCGTTCATCCGCGCTCACACTTTGCAATGCCTTGCGGTCCTCGACACCCAGGACTTCCACCAGCGGTTCATCGACTTCGCCAAGCACGCCGGGACGACCATCAAGAACATTGGGTCCAAACAGTTCCTTGCCCGATTCACCGAGTCGAATTCCACCGAGTCCCTTCGCGAGCGTTTACAGGCCATGGTTCTCGCCGAGAACACTGTCTCTGCTAAGCACGCCGCTCTGGAGAATCCGGCTCATGTCGACAACTTCGATCCCGACCCTGCCGCACACAACGGCAAGTTGTTTTCTGGGCCTGAGCGCCATGTTCCCACTGTTGGCGAGCAAAACATCCGTGACTGCGCGTCGCAACCAGCCCCAACTTCAACTTCGAAGCGCCGCCCCAAAACCAACAAGTTCACCGATCTCGCCAACGAGGGCGAAGACGCTGAGTCGGGTGTGGAGTCGGACGCTCCTGGTGAAATGGATGTTGACGCGGATGCTGTTGGAACGGGTGACGGGGAGCAGGTTGGGTCGGGCGATGCTCAAGGTACTTGAGTAAGTCCCGTCCAGTTTCCTCTTTTCATTCTTTCGCTGACTTGTTCATTCCACAGAGAACCAAATTTTTCGAGCTTTTCACGGATAGTCTCTTACTATCTTCAAGTGATCTGCGAACTATTTGGGACTTTCTGGGTAGTACTGGCTGCGTCACCTTCTTTTTAATTTTGTATACACATCTGTCTTGTTTTTTTTATACCACATTGCCTCGCTGTCGCGCCTCTGAGCGCCTTCTTGTGTTTTTCCGCTACTTGTATTCTTTCTAGAATAGTTCGTAGTTAGGAACAAAAGCTTTGATCGGATGCCCTCTCCTTGTGTGATTAAGTCAAGATTGAACGATTAAGTCTTTTGAATAAGTCCTAAGCCAATCCTGAAGTGTGAACCATTTGAGTCTTTGTGGAATTGAATTCAACACAAGCTCGAACTATTTGATCAAATAGTCGGGCGAAGCCGAACTAAATCAATCGGATCACATTTCGGGTCTTCCTATAAAAGGACAGGGGTTCATGCTTGATCGTTTCTACGTCTCTTTCCCTTTTACTGTTTCATGCCTCTGCAGAACGAGCAGGAAGAATTTGTCTTGTTCATGCTGGAAGACTACTTGGTGCGTGGCACTCCTAATAGTTCATGAACCCAACTAATCCATCCCTTGTAGCCTTCGAACCCCTGTACACCTTGCCAGGCTAACCAGCGAGATTGTGCAGTGCGTACTTGGGGACGAGCATGTGTCTCTTGCGAACGTTCTCTCGAATCAACCTGTTTCCTACTCGATCCTGAGAATTGGAAGCGGTTCTACGATGACCACGGTGATTCTTGGGATTCCAGTGAGTTTAATATTCCTGGTTAACGTCCGTCTCTAACTCTTTTGCAGACTCTTTCCTAGGTCGGGACAAGTACTCTTACGCCGAACTCCAGGAACACGTTCCCGCTGTCTTTACTTGGCTGCGCCGATGCTATTTCAACCGTGTACGCCGTCATATCAAGGAGAGCCTTGCTAAGTTCGACAACCCGAGGGAGCTTGTGGGGCTTTTTGACTTGTATGCCGAGGCAAACGTTGGATTGTCTTTCATGCACCTCATTGCTGATCGTATTGTAACCTTGACTCCTCATTAACCGTCACTCTTGTTGTTGTTTCAAATTTGATTATTTCCAAATATTTCGTGTCAACTGTTTCCTGAACAAGTCGGCAAGTGCCCAGTCTGAATCTCATAAAAGAACGTTCGTTATTGAATGATCCCCAGATCGTTTCTCTCACTCCTTCATGAACAGTATCCTCGACGGCATTGATTTGGTGCTCACCGGCTCTCCTAGGCACTTGTTGCCCAAGATAGCCGAGGCCACTCCTCGCTTCGCCGAGATCTCGTCCATGCTCATTGTGAGAAACGTGAGTCCTCGTCAACTACTTCGTTCAGCACTATCTCATTTCACTTTCCAGCCCAAGTCTTTCTGCGATAACTGCGTCAAGTTGAACCGTGGTTGTACCTTCGACTGCTGGGCTGTTTCCTGCCGCGAGTGCGATATCGCTCTCAACCCTGGGTGCACGTTCACTTCGTTGGAAGAATTCCAGGACTTCGCCGAGGCGGACGACAAGAGGACCCTTGAGAGTCTTAGTACGTGTCCTGTTTTTCCTTCAGCCATTTGCTTCAACTGACTAGCCCTTTCAGAGCATGTCCTCAACTACGGCGCTAGTATCACCTTGGAACACTACCAGTCGCTCTATCCCATTCTTCCAGCGTACTTTCGTGCGACTGCCGTCGTCAGCCCCTTCAAAACCATAATGGCTTATCGCAACATTATCGATTCGTTCGATATTCAAGCCATTCCGGCCTTGTTGGACATCGGTCTTCACTTTGGCATGTCTGCTGAACTACAGAATATTCTGTTGGAACGCATGACTCGCCACAACCGTATGTGCAAGTCTTCCGAGCGCGTCTTCCTCTCCCCTTCTGGCCTTCCTGGTTCGATCGTTTGGGACAACATCGAATCAGCTCCTTCGGGAATTTCTGAGGACTTGGAGGATCTTCCCGCTCTCATAGATTCTTCGCCTGACTTCGGCGCTATTTAGCTTGTTACAGCTTAGTATAGCTTAGTCTAGTCCGACTGTAGTGTTTAACCGTTCGGCGAATGTCAATTCTCTTTTGTCGTTCTCTTTTGTCCGAGTCTCTCGAACTTAGTCTATCTCTCTAGACGAGAATGTCTCGTTCCTGGCCAACTAATTCGCGACATCAAACATTCGGGCCACGAGTTGTCTTGCCATTCGATCCTTCTTGACGCAAGGTCCGGATAGTTCCCCGACTGTTTCACCGGATGAACTACTGAAGTGTCAATCAAAGCGAGTTATATTGATCGGTTCCTCGGGATACTGTTTCGGGAGCACTCGGTAGTTCATCCGAAGGGTATTCTGATTGAAGTCCACATGCCGTTGCCCGAGCTACAGCATGGAATATTTCATTTTTGCGTCATTTTGGACTCCAGAATCTGATTTTCACCAGTATCTAGGCCTGAAATCTTCGCAAAATTCCCTCAGTTTCGCTGTTCCTGTTTCACCCTCTCCCCCACACTTAAAATCGTAACTGTCCTCAGTTACCGAATGTTTGCGCGTGGCTGGAGCCAATATCCTTTAAGAGCGCTTTCGATCAACCCCGTTTATTTGCCTCTCGCTTTTTCCCATCCTCGTGTCTTTATGGCTCACGTTAACGATCCGACTATTTGCCCCACTGGCTTGCCTGTCAATGTCTGGGAAGACGTCAACAAGGTCGCTCGTGCGATTAAATCCAAGTTCGAGGATCGAGAGACCCATCTGGACTTCCTCGCCGCTCAAGCCGGCAAACTAGTGCGTACTTCTTCTCGAACATTTTTATTCGTTTAACCCAAATATTCCAGGGTCCACTTGAAAAATATACCGAGATCTCAGCGCGTTCGTCCGTTATCCGCGACGTTCTTTTCACCCTCAAGAAGACCTACAATACCGCCTGGGCTGGTGCCCCCGGTCCTTGGGATCCTCGCGTTCACGCTGTCACCACTCTCCTTGAGGCTACCGCGCGCGTTTGTATTGCCAATACCGCCGCCGCTAAAGCCAAGGCTGCAGCCGATCGTCAGGAGAAAGCCGCTGCCCTTGAGAAGGCTAAGGCCAAGAAGACTCGCGTCATCTGTCCCTTTTAATTATCTTAGCTCTTATTTAATTGCTCAACGAAATCCCAGCGCCGCAAAAACGTCAAGTCCGCTGAACGTGTCGAGTCCGATCATGAGGACCACTCAGAGGATGAGCCAGGTGAAGATGATCCCATGAATGGAACCACTGCAGCTGCTGAACCTGTGAGCAGACTCCAATCCCGTCCAAGTCTACGTTCGCAACCTAATTTTTGATTTTGCCCAACTTAAGGTCAAAGATTCGACCGCCGGACCCACTGTTGAGGCCACTGCTGCTCATTCTGACGTCATTGAGGTGGATGACGAGGACGAGGAGGAGGGAACCGTTTCAGACTCCGGTGCTGCCAAGAAGGCCGTACGTGTCTTCAACTATTTCACTCCTTATGTGCCACTCAAGAGCGGTCTCACTTTCCTCATACCTATCGGTCACCCATTGGATCCGGATCCTCAGACTTCTAAGTCCGCCCGTCGTGCTTCCACTGTGCGTTTTTGTCTCTTTATACTCCCTACTAGCTCACCTAATTTTAGGGAACTCAGGAGGCAAATGGCGAAGTCGCCAAGCTGGATGCAAACCGCAAACGCAGCCGCAAAGTTCCTACAAGCTGAGCCCTTCGGACCTTCCCCGTATTACAGGCAAGTCCCTAAATCTCTCTATTGAAATATTTCGTTGTTTAATTCGCTTTACAAGGCTCCGAGACGCGTTCTGACGCCGAGGTCCTTGAAACCGCTAAGGCAATCGTTGCGGAGGCCCCTCACGAGTACGATGACGACGCCGTCCTCCGTATGGAGCGTAACATTCGCACCAACATGACCGTTACCGGTCATAGTCTCTCGTACGACCTTCGCCTGTTGGAGATGCTTCGTAAGGAGCACCAGACCATTATGCGTCTCGTCAAGGAGCGCGATCTCCAGGTTCCTTCCAGCAACTCCGCTGCGAACTAGTCCGTTATGCCAAATATTTCATCTTTACTCGTTACTAATACACTTTTAGGCCGAAGGGTTTCTTCCGCAAAAACAACCCCCACTCATCAAATAGCCACACTCTTTTGAACCACGACCTTATCCTCAACCAACTTGTGATCCATTCTTTTAATCGTTGATGTTAAGCCGAGCTCGTAGATACAATTTTACTTGTTTCTTCGCTCTCCTGGAACGTCTCGGATTTTCAGAATCATACGATGGTATAGGCCCAAGATCTTCTTCCGGTTCCTCCTCACTATGATATTCATCTGACAAGTCGTCTGGATTGACTTCGTGCCAGTCTGGGCGTAGGTTAATTTTATCGAACTGAAGATCTTTTCCAAGATATTCGTCGTCAACTTCTCCTGCCGCTGCTAGATCATCCAGGCTCTCTTTGCTGAGGTCTATTAAGCCCAATATTTTACTGGGCAAATCCAGACGCTTCCGGGCCATGTAAGGAATCACTCTGAATTGTGCAATCTTCCCATGATACATTGCACCGTTCATTTCGCAACAAAGGTAACTTCCACCTTTTGTACGACGAACTACTACCATGGGGCCCAAATATCTGGACGCCATTTTCGTGTTCAGTGATTTTTCCACGGTTGTATTCCGGACCAACACTAAGTCACCGGGTTTGAAATCAAAGTTCCGGATTGTGTGCTCGTGTACTCTTTCATATCGCCTTACTGCTGCAAGTTTCTCTGCTGAAACCCTTGCCCGCATTTCATCAACATGTTGCGTGTGTTTAGCCAATGCTCTCGCTCGGAGGCCAATTAGCTCAGCGGTTGACAATATTTCGCCCGGATATTCCACCAGCCAGGTCGCTTCTTCAATATCCAGAGGTATAGTTGGATGAGCGCCACAGAGAGCAAAATAAGGAGAACAGCCTAAACCTCTCCTGATCGTGATTCTATCCGCCCAAACGACTTGATGCAGGAACCAATACCATTTCCTGGTGTCTCCACCAGTGGCTTTATATATGGACTGCCTCATATCCCAATGACCTCTTTCAACCGGACCATTTGCTTGTGAATTATACGGTGAGATTTGTATGCCCGTTATTCCATATTTTGCAGCTAGCCATTTTACAGCAGCAAGGAACTGTCCCGCATTATCGGTAACTATTTCCCGTGGGCAACCCCATCTACAAATTATCTCTTCGAGTAGGAATTTCCCGAATTTCCCCAACGCTTCGGCATTATCAGATCGAAGTGCTCGGGCCTCTGTCCATCTGGTCAGAGAATCCCTTGCAGCAACTACTAGCCGGCAACCGTTAGAAGGCACCCCCATAACCATTACATCCGTATGAATCTTTTGAAAGATACTCGGAGTCATTGTGGCTTTAGGTGGAATCCTCAACATCGTCTTCTGTCTCACTTGGCACAAGTGGCATGATTTTACATACCAGTCCACATCTTGAGAAAGGTCTGGCCACCAGAACCTCAAATCAATCATGCTTTTGGTTGCATATGCCCCTTTATGGCCAAGACTGTCATGAGCCGCTCGCATCATGTACATTCGGTACTCTTTTGCAACTACGAGAAAGATATACCTTGGTTGGGAGGGGGCGCAGCTGCTGCAACAGAGTTGGGCTCTGTTCCAGAAGCAACTTGGGGGACGTTGGTCATAGTCACTGAGAAGATGGGAGTACGAAAGAAGGAGGTGGGTATAAACATGAGCATACTCAGAAGCGTTTTATAGCACATTTTGAAACTCCGGCATTGATGCACATGATACCCAGGCGCGCAAAGAGGAAATTATATCAAAATAAAACCTTGGCGACATCAGAACGCACCACTACGACAAGAGATATAGCGAGGCAGTGGGGAAAAACACTACTGAGCTGTAGGTGAGTCCTTTGCGTCGTGGCAAATTGATTTGCGACTAACGGGGAGGGCAGAAGATGGTATGGCGCGTTCCAAGCCTGAACGCAAACAGATTCCCAAAGCGGAACGGAAAAATTTGAGGTTGTGGGCTGAAGGTGCACGGGAGAGCATCCTTTCTCCGCATCTGACGGCCTACGGTCGCGCGGTCGACAAGGGTTGGGCGCACGAGCGGAAGTATTGGAAGGGTGTTTGCCGCGAGTTTCACGCCCGAGTCGACTGGAGGACCCAAGATCACGAAGAGCTGGACCTGGCAGACTACGATCCCAAAGCCGTGATACCTGTGGAGATGTTGCCCGAGGAGGAAGAAGTGGAGAAGCGGACGCGACTGAAGGTGCTCGATGAGGCAAGTCACACCGTATCAGTCACAAACAGCGAGCTCACTCTTGATTCCCCTGATAGCGCATCCGTCGGTGGTTTCTCTACCGTCTCCGCAAAACCCGCAAACAAAAACGCGCCGCGTCGTTTGACCCCACCAAGGACCCCTTCTCAGTTCTTCTGGCAAAACTGTCTGGCGTCACCGCACCACCGAAAGCTCAACAGGTGTTCCAACAATTCATGCACGAGTCATACTCTACAATAATCGCACCGACTGTTACCGCAAAATGGGCCGACAAACAGGAGAGCAACCCCGGTGGCGGTAGCAAACAGCCCAAGGCGGGCTTCCGCGCACAGGTCGCGCGTGATCTCTTCTCCGCGCTCCCAGCGGAGGAGCAAGCCACCATCGGTGCACGCGCCAAAGAGGAGGCAGCGACGAGGAAGGCGGCGTACCACAAGGCGATGAAGGATCCTGCCTCAACGGCACCAGAAGACCGTCAAAAGTAAGCGCTTCACAAGCTGGGATTCGTTGGCGCACTATCTGACTCACCCCATCCTAGATGCATTGATGCGCTCCCGGAATTCATGGGACCCATCCTCCATGGCGTTCAAGAGTGCACGGGGCTACACGCCGTACTCATTTTCGGTGGCCCAATGCCAAAGTACAATGGTGAATTGCGAACACTTCAGTACGTGGCTTCCGTATCCGGTGCAGAGATAATTTTCTAACGCAAATCTCAGCGTTGCACGCGGCCGAAACGCGACCAGGGCCGGCGATACCTGGCCTCAGTGGGACAAGAATCATTTCACCAAGCAAGTCGTCGATTTCATGACCGAGTACTTGGGTACAGCCTTTAGTGCGTTTTTACTTTTGAGAGACTTCCCGAAGGAGGGAGACTGACAACGATTACAGCACCCCAACAGTCTGCGGCTGCCTCCCTCACAGCGGAGGGCGCGCTGGCAGGAGCACAATACATGATAAGCTCCAAAGGCGACGACAAGGACAGCGACTCCAGTGGCTCCGAGTCAACCGAGGTATCGGAAGACGACGGCAGCTCCTCGGACTCAGGCAGTGGGAGCGACTTGGGCGACGAGGAGCCACCTGCCTGCAAGAAGCACAAGAACAAGAACTCAGCCGTGAAACGCACTCTGATTTGTGCTATTTCAGTGTCCCTTTTGGCGCTCGCAGATATTGAAAGAATTCTCTGGCCCGAAAATGGCCGCTGATTCTTCTTCTTTCAGAAAACCTTTTCACATATGGGAATATTTTGCTTTATTGGGTGTGCCTGTGTTAAAAGAATTGGGGAAGGGTTCGGTCGAAGATGAGGAACTTGTTATCTTTCTTTTCGAATTTTGCTCCTTCAGAACGGGAATGGGAACCACCATATACTTAACTGAACATAGGGTGTCAGCATGGCAACAGGAGCCGAGATGGCAAGATTGAAGAGCTTAAAAGGCTTCAAACAGATAGGTGTAATGTTAGAAAGAGAGAGAGGCTTTGACCAATTACCGATACTGACACTGGTTGAACATTTCGAGTTTTTCAGTGAAACAATTGGTGAAAATCTTTTGAAGGTTACAGCAACTTTCCCAGCAAAAACCAACTGAAAAACTTCAAACTTCTTTGTGGATTTTTTGAACTCCAAGAAAATTTCATCAAGTTTTCAAGAGATCTCCACAAGATTCGAAAAACTTACCAGAAAGTTACAAGTTTCTCACTTGAGTTTTGCTGGAAAGAGGAGTGCAAACTTGGAAACATTTTTTCCAAGTTTCTTCGCCGAAAAACTTGAAATGTTCAACCAGTGTGAGAACTTGCATGTGTTGTTTGGAGAGGTGATAGGGCTATGGCGGTCACTTTGTACATTTATTATTTGGGTCTTTTTTTCACGTTTCCCGGGTTTTTTTTTGCGTTTTTCACGGCTTCAACCTTTTTTTTACCGGTTTCAAACTTTATTTTCACAGTTTCCATCTTTTTTTCTCAACTTGAGAATTTGAATTTTTTTTTCCTGCCTTCACAGGAACTGACAGGTTTTTTCGAGCATTCCTTGTAATATAATGTTTTTCCAAGTTCTTACTCAACGAGACATTTCTTTCCCTCATCTATTTTACTTTAGTTTTGAATATGTCTATGTCACAATGCACATTGATTATTCCGGTCTTTTTTTTTTCACTTTCTGGTCTTTTTTTTGTCTTTTTTTTTTGGTGTCCCGTTCTTTTTTTTGTTCCAGGCTAACATTCTTTTTCTGGGAGCCTGACTGAGAGTTTCTTTCAGATTTCACCGTATATTGGAGACAGTGGCTGTGCAAGCCGAACGGCCGGCTTGATTGCCTTGATCAGTGGGGCACCTCAACTTTGAGGTTCAGTTCCGAACCACCTGCAGAAGGAAGCCATAAAGTGTATTATACCACACACTATGACACCTGCACCAGTGATATGCTTGCTGTGGCTCAGCAGGGGGTTACAACTGACCGCCGAAGTACTTGTACTTGATCAACTATGGCCATCAAGTAATGATTAACCCCACTATAGGGTCATGGTTCAATCCATCCTCCCAGCGATGGTTTTCTCAGAAAGTGGTGATTCTGATGACAGGAAACAATAGCAATCTGCTTGAAACCAAATGGCAAAAAGAAAGAAAAAAAACACCAAAAAAAAAGTATGGAAACCCCCAAAAAAGTACAGAAAAGTGGAAAAAAAAGTCCAAAATAAGAAATGTGCAATGTGACCGCCATAAAGAAATGTCTTGTTGAGTAAGAACTTGGAAAAATGTTATATCACAAGGAACACTTGAAAAAACTTGTCAGTTCCTGTGAAGGGCAGGAAAAAAAAACTTTGAAAATCTCAAGTTGAGAAAAAAAGTTTAAAAGTGCGAAAATAAAGTTCGAAACCATGAAAAAAAGGTCAAAACCATGAAAAACGCGAAAAAAACCCGGAAAACATGAAAAAAAAGACCCAAATAATAAATGTACAAAGTGACCGCCATATAGGGCTGTGTGTGCAGCATAACATGAAGACAAGCCTCGCTTGTCGTTATCACATTGATCAATCCTGTAGGAAACCATCAGGAATTTTGCTACTCCCTGTGAGGCTCCCAAGTCTTACATTTACTGGCAGTTCACAATCCTAGATAATGCCAGCATACAGGCAAAGTGTGCCACACCATGCTCATTGTGTCTTTGATGTTTTCTCAATTAGGTGACGAAGTTTCAAATTCAAGACATACATTTGAGAGAATAGAAATGATCAAATCATGTAAAAGGCAAATCAAGACACTAACACTAAGTACCACAAACTATGAAGGCTTTTCACAGGCCTGGATGAGTTACTCAAGCTCTTCTGCCTCCTTTAACTCATTGAGCTTTTGATATGTTGATGCTAGATTCCGCATTGCCAGGGCACTATGTGGATGCTGGTCCCCCAAGAACTGCCTTCGCTTCTCAAGTACCACAACCGCAAGCTCCTGTGCCTTCCTGTACTCTCCCAGGCTATGGTGTGTCACAGAAAGATTCCCCATGGCCGTCAAGGTGTCAGGGTGATTTTCTCCCAGAAGCTTGGTCCGTTTCTCAAGCACCACAACCTCGAGCTCCTGGGCCTTCTTGTGCTCTCCCAGCTTACGGTGCGTCCCAGCAAGGTTACCCATGGCCCACAACGTTTGAGGGTGATCTTCCCCCAGAAGCTTGGTCCGCTTCTCAAGCACCACAACCTCGAGCTCCTGTGCCTTCTTGTACTCTCCCAGCTTATGGTGTGTGCGAGCAAGATTCCCCATGGCCGTCAAGGTTTCAGGGTGATCTTCGGCCTGAAGCTTGGTCCACTTCTCAAGCACCACATCCTGAAGCTCCTGTGCCTTATTGTGCTCTCCCAGGTTACTGTGTGTTACACCAAGATTCCCCATGGCCATCAAGGTTTCGGGGTATTCTTCTCCCACATGCTTGGTCTGCTTCTCAAGCACCACAACCTCGAGCTCCTGGGCCACCTTGTACTGTCCCAGGTTACGGTGTGTCACAGAGAGATTCCCCATGGCTGTCAAGGTTTCAGGGTGATCTTCTCCCAGATGCTTGGTCTGCTTCTCAAGCACCACAACCTCGAGCTCCTGCGCCTTCTCGTACTCTCCCAGTTGTTGGTGTGTCACGGCAAGACTCCCCATGGCGCTCAAGGTTTCAGGGTGATCTTCTCCCAGAAGCTTTGTCCGCTTCTCAAGCACCACAACCTGGAGCTCCTGTGCCTTCTCGTACTCTCCCAGACATCGATATGTGACTGCCAGTCGGTGCATGGCTTCCAGGCTAGCTAGATGCTCTTCTCCAAAAACCAATCTGTATTTCTCAAAGGTCTGCTCTATGAGATTTTGGGCTTCCTTGAGGTTGCCTGCACCTATATATATGCCCCAAAATGCAGCTCTGAAGTCGGCCCCCACATTGACATTGAAAGCGGTGACTAAGTCAACATGAGGCATCAATCTGAGAGAAGTGAGAACCATATCATGGTCTGAGATCTCTGAGATAGACATTCCAAGTATGGATCTGACACACAAGCGAGAGGATCCTTCATCAACAAGAGTACTGCGACTCCAGGCATGGACCAGTGGATGAATATAAAACATTTTTGTTGCTGCATCAAAGCTGATCAATGAGTAGGACTTGATCTCATTGGTGATATCCAAAAATTTGAGAGAGTTCCATTCCCCTGTGGATCCTATGAAATGAGACAGAAATTCAAGTGGTTCCTGCAACTCGTCTTTGGGTGGCAACCACACTGGGAAGCTGTATTGTGATGCATAGCTAAACATGTCTTCCGAAATCCCAGTGTAATGAAGCAAAGAGCAAAGCTGCAACAGGCTAGCCGCTGGCTGACTGAGCTGATCAAAGCTGATTTGCCATGTTGTGTAAACTGTGCATGCATAGTCATCATGAGACTGCTCTGGTTTTTCTCTGAGGAGTTGGGCTCGGTTCTGTGCATACAGCACCAAATAACCGTTGAGGTCTTCGGACTTGGAAATGAATGCCCCTGCCTGAACAATTGCCAGGGGGAGATAAAATAACTCCTGTTGAAGAATTAAGACTCACTTCATGACACATTACAAATTCTCTGACCTTAGCAATCTTGGCAGCAACCTGAAGATTTTCTTCCGAACTTTCTTTGGCTGCACTCTGAAGCAAGAGGGTGGTTGCATCTGATTCTTCCATGCTAGACACATGAGAGTGTTCACCATAAGTTCGGAGTCCAGGATTGCGAGAGGTTATGATGATGTTCCCATGACCACACTGTGGGAGGAAGAGATTGAGGTTGATCTTGGGGTCATCGGCATTGTCGAAGAACAAGAGCCACCCCTTCTTCAACTGGAGCCATTTCAAAGCATCTTGTGCAGAGTCACCAACCCCTTTGAATACAGCTATCTTCTTTAAGGCTGTTTCAATTGTGTTCAGTGTGCTAGCATCAACAAGAAAGGTGTCTGAGAAGCTGTAACCTGGATTTAGCTGCACTCACTCTGATTTAAATATGCAACCTACCTGGTTGAGGATTCCTGTATAAATTTAAGAGCAATTTGAGTCTTCCCGGCCCCACCTAGGCCATGTAGGACATAAATAAGTTGTTTTCCTGAGTCTGTGGTAAAGAACTGGTGCATCTTGTCCAAAATTGTCTGTCTGCCTTGAAAAATCCGAGATGGAGGGGGACAGTTGTTGATACTCTGAGCCACAGGAGCCGCAGCGAAGCCTACACATCTTGAATTTCAATGTGTAACATATTGAATTTGAATGAAACCTACTGGGACCTGTCACAACGGCGTGAATCTCATCTACCTTGATATTTGTATCCACCACCGTGAAATTTATGTTTATAGCTGCCATCAGCTGAAAATTCGTTAGATGAGTGGGTCATAGTAAATTCGGAGATACTTGCCTTAAGTTTTGAACATAGTCCTTGAATTTTCTGCTGATATCCGGCAATTTCATCTGCGATGCTGCTTGACTTTACAAATTCTTTGACTCGTCCCCGAAAGCCTTTTGATAGGTCCTGCAAATTTTGTATCACAAGGACTACAGCTTCAAGATAGCTAGTGAATGGCTTCAATTTGAGAAATGAGCAAGTCAGATCAGTACCACACCTTTTGAGTTCCTCACACAGGGCTTTGAAGTTGACAGCGGCAGTATTCCCATAGGTTACAATCTGGTCGTGAAGGATTGTCACGATTTCCGTTGTGCTGGTACACAGCTCTTTCAGGTCCTCGCGATTCCTCTTGACTTTCTGGACCCCACCCAACATAAGTGAAACAACATGTGAATAACTAGACACAAACTTCAACTGTCTCTAGAAGGATAAGGACGGTCCCAGAGACACCCTTGATGTAAGGAAACGGAGCGCATTCCGCGGCCGCCGTGATTGTCTTGGCAGTAAGTATTGCTCGTGCCAACCACTCTGACTTTGGTTTGTGGGAAGCCTTCTTTCCTGCTGTTGGCTGAGGGGTTGAAGGTCCGGAATTGAGTGGAGAGGCATTAGACATGGTGGAGGAGGATAACAACGTAGCTGAGGCACAGCATTGTCAGCTGACTGTCAGTCCCAAAATAACCGAATAGCATCTTTACTCATCCCGTGATTAGGCCCGAAGCTCACGCCAAAGCTTGTCCGGAAATTTTGCCAAAATCGGCCTCAAAAAGCCACTTTTTTTTGTCTTCTACCGCCTCAAAAAGCCACCTTCGGAGAGGGGTCGTCACGTGGGGGGTCAAAAATCGTGTATTTTTCGGCCGCGCCTACGGCGCGCGACGGGGATACGAATCACACAGCGTGTGACCGACAGAACTTGTCGCGGCAATGCTGTGATGCCGATAATGCCGGGGCAAGCTGCCGACAACTTGATCCGAGCTGGATCAAAAAAGTTGAAAACCCACCTGAAAAAGCCAAATCCCGGAGAAGGGCCGTAAAATTTTGGCCACAAAAAGTCAAAATTCGGACAAGGAAATCGCAAATTTGGCCCTCAAAAAGCCAAATTTTCGGACAAGCTTTGGCGTGAGCTTCCCGGGGCCTCCGTGATTCGAGCCGCGGTGCACTGATTATGCTCTAAACAGACGTGAAAGACTCAGATAGTGTCAGTAAGGTTGAGATTACAGGATGAGAAACGGCAAAAATAAAGTAAAACTCGGCAAGGTTTCAAGCAACAGAAGGACTCCGTGGCCCGAGTGGGGAAACAGAGAATGATGTAGAGTAGAGGTGAAGGTTGAAAATAAGAGCGAGACCGTCGCCCGCGAGAAAAAAAAATGCACCATATGGACCCCGCCCCTCGAACCTCTCGTTGCGGAGAGCTTCAATGTCAAAATTTCAATCAAACTTCAGGTGGCGCTGCCCACGGTTCAGAACAAGGGCCAATGTAGGGCAGCCACAAATTTGAGGGGACGGCAAAGAGAGTAGAGATGCAGATGGTGCCAGAGACTCCGAGTCTCTAGAGTAGCTCCGATCACCGATACACGGCCAAACAACCAATCGCGTCCGATTATGGGAATCGCGCTTATACGCAGACGCGCGGGGTACAGAATACATCAACGATAAAAAATCTACGTCAGCAATACAAAGCCATTCATCCCCAATTTTTTTCTTTTTGTCTTTTGCTTTGAGACGATAAATCTCACACATTCTCGCTCATATTTACTGATTAAAGCTCGCACGAACAAAGATGTAAGTTACCAGAGTACCCACGTGCGCAGCCTCCAGTTCCCCGGGCGCTGAAGCTCTGCAGCATGCCCATCTCCTGTCGTCCCGACGCACGCACCAGCGTCGTTCTCGAAGTCGACCTGCTCCTCCGCCCTCTTCCCTCACGCTTCTCTCGCGTCCCTCACTCGTCCACAACCACATTCGTCCGTGTTCTGCCGACTCGAGTGCGGGCGGCTATTGCGAGCTACATGCTCTTGCGCGCACACCGCAACACCCGAGTCGTAGAAGGCAGGTGGCGGGCCAGACGCCTCGCTCGACATTCCCCCACCACCTGTTAACGTCGACGCGCGCACACACCACCCTGCGTTGCACCACACGGACCGCACACTCGGCCCAATCCGCCGCGTACCGCGCGCTCTCCACTCCACCTTCCTCCTCTCGCCTACCAAAAGAAAGAACGAAACAAAAGGGAACGAAATGTCCACCTCGACATCCACCTCTGTCCTCTCCCGTCCTTCGACGGCTGCACAGAGAGGGAAAGTCGGAGGAGGGGGGAGAGCAAGGATCACATCGCTCTCGAGCATTTGACGGCCTTGCGTCCGTCACTAAGCCCCCAGCCCGCGCTTGGAAGATCACGGATGTCCACGCCTGTACAGGAGGAGGACAACGCCGATGCCCGCCGCACTACCCGCGACGCCCGCCTTGCAAACGCAGCCCCGCGGCGTCGAAGAACGCATGGCGCAAAAAAACGACAAAAAAACAAAATGAAAATGAACGAATGAACGTACCTCGACCCCATTGGCAACGACAACCCGCCTGACCAGCGGAAGGTGCACGTCAGGAAGGGGGAGCCGCCTCCGATGTCTTCTTGCTTTTGCTCTCCATTGCTTTCTTCGTGTCCACCAGCTGCGTTCGTGCTCGTCAGCGTTGGCGGCATCTTGATTTTGCGTGGAGTCGGGGGAGAGATCCGGGGGGACTCGCAGGTGATTGCTCGTGTCGAGGGAGGGAGTACGACGAGCTTGAGGAGCTGGAGGAGGAGGCGGGGGTGAACGCGGGCGCGCTGGGAAAAGAGGAAGAAGGATTAGTGTGCGAATAAGAAAGCGAGCCGAATAAAATGGAAGTGAGAGGAAAGAAATAGAAACAGAATGGACGGGTAGAGAGCAGAGAGCATTTGAGATCGGTCACAGGTACGGACGCCTCCGGCCCTCCCCGTCCCCAGCAGCCCCGCGTCGTCCCCGTCCCCCGTCCCCCGTCCTCCGAACCCCAAGCTCCAAACTTCGAATCCCCGCGTCGTCCCCGTCGTCGAAACTCCAACTCCAAACATCTTAAACGAATGCAACGCCCCCTGCACACACGCTCCCCAACTATCTGTGAAACGAGACGGGACCAAAGAATCGGCGAGGACACGCAAAAAAACTCGCTCGCTCCTCCGTCCGTGGAGGAAAATAGATGAAGAAAAAGCGAAAAGGAGAGAGAGAGAAAGCGTGAAGCGCACCTCTCCGCCAACCACAACCCTCCTCGCCAGCTCCCGCGGGCGGAAGGTGCACCTCAGGAGGGGGGAGCCTTCTCGCTCCTTATCTGCACCAGGGGCGTTTTCGTTCCTTTTGCTGCTGTCCACTGTTTGTGTCCGCGTTTGCGTTTGCGTTGGCGTTGGCGGCATCTTAATTTCGCGTCGCGGTGGCGTTGGTTTCGTGATGAGGGACGGTGGCGGTGGTATTTTGCGTTTGCGTTTGCGCCTGCGCCTGCTCGAGGCCGGGAGGCGATGCAGGCGAGGTGCTAGTGCTCGCGCTCGTGTCGAGGAGGGAGGGCGCAGCGTACGACGAGGCGGAGGAATTTGAGTTTGAGGAGGAGGGGTGGACGAGGGCGCGCTGGGGAGAAGAAGGATGAGTATTGGAAGGGGCGAGAAAGCGGAGTAAAATAGAGGTGAAAGGAACGGAAAGGAAAGGAAAAGTAGAAGTACGTAGAATGGGAGGGCAGAGCGACACGGAAACGCACGCGGACCGACCACGCCTGCCCGCCCGCGCAGAGTCTGCCTGCTGCTGTGTCGTGTTATGCGACGTCCGCCCACGCCGCACGCCGCACGCTCGAGGATACCCACAAAAAAAAAACACGAATAAAAAAAGGTAGCGCACTCAGTGCTTAGCGCATGATGGAGCGCCAGCGACAAAACGTAGGCGTACGAATAATGAATAATGAATGAAACAAAAGGACGAGACGATTTCAGAAGGAAAGAGAAGTGAAACGGAAACGCAAGTAAGGCAGGGCGGCGAAAGTGCCGACACCAACGCGCTCGTTGGCCCCAGCCCACCCCGGCGCCCCGAACGGTACAAACGACAGAGGCACACGACCCCCTCCCCCGCGCCTACTTGGTCCTCGGCTCCGCTCCCAAATGGGAACGAACGCGCGTATGAAAAGCCCGAGTACGCGATAGGATAGGACACACGGCTCCGGTGGGCGTCCGACCGACCACTGAGCGCACCAGCCACCGGCCATATCGACATCACACCTCGCTCTCTGTGTGTGTCCGGACACGCACACCGACCGACGAGCTAGCGCACACGCAGCGCCGAGGGATACATACCGTTAGCGCATGTGCATGCATGAGTGAGCGCCGGTACACCCATCGCCAGCGCCCAAACGAATCCGCCCCAAGCGCGATGTAGGCGTATGTATGTATGAACGTGTGAATAAAAAAATAGAATAAAAAGGGATGAGACGAGACGATTTTCGAAGGGAGAGGGGAGAGGGAAACGCGAAGGGAAAGAAAAGTGAGAGGGAATGAGAATGCGCAAGCAAGCCAGGAGTCCGCGCTCCGTTTCTCCCGCCTCCGGGAAGAGAAGCGCCTGAGCCCGACTTTGGGTCGGGCCTGGGTCGGCGGGAGGTTTGCGAACGACGGCGACGGCGCTAGAGGTCGGCAGGAAGCGGCGCGAGTCGCAGCGCAAGCATTTGCCGAGACCAGCGCGCGAGTTCGGCGCGGTGGCGTCCGATGCATCCCACCCTACCGCGTCGCCACGACACACGTCCCCGCAGCCAACTCGGATCCGTCCCCAAGGCATATAGGAGCGCCGAACGAACGGTCCGTGGAACAGACCCAGATCGCCCCGCCCTTTTGTGTCCGTTTGTGCGCGGGCACGCGGAGGGGAAGGAGCCACGCGGCCCATGGGTGTCGACGACGCGGAGCGCAGACACACGTACGGGGCTACGAACGCGCGCGGTGAGGACGAAATGGGAAGTGGGAGGGAGGTAGAGGAGAGGGTGAGGAGAGGGGTGAAGGAAGGAAGGAAGGTGCAAGAAAGAAGGAGGGAGAAGGGAGAAGGGCTGGGAGGAAGGGAGAAGGGAGAACGATGAAGAAGGAACGACGCCGGCGTAGGACCCAGTACTTTGTAAGCCCGCAACCAGAGGTACAGCGGGGCGAGCATTTCGTCCTTGAGACGAGCGCGCGCTAGCGTTATTCCCCACCAAAAGAAGGAACGAACGAAAAAAGACCCAAGAAAAGACCCAAAGAAAGAAAGACGCAAGAAGAACGGTGGACTCACATCTCCAAACCACATCCCCACCCGCGGCTGTGGCAAACCCGTCGACGGCGCCAGGCGTAGCGAGGGGCAGCTGGCGCGCGCGGTGCGCCACGGGGTGCATGTGCTTCGCCGCGTCCGGTGCTTCCTGCTCCAAAGTAGTTGTAGGCGGTTCGTCGTTGCTCTCGTACTCGTCCCCGTCCGCATACTCGTCCTCCAACTCTCTATAAAGCTCGTCCTCCGCCCGCGAAGTCGGCGACGCTCGTGGCAACAGGTCCTCTTCCGCGACTCCCCATACGAGCCCGCGGAAGCGCGGCGGGCATCTCTTCCTGCCTCCTCCATTGGTGTTGAGGAAGCCGCGTATCGCTCCCGTCAAAGAACGTGTTCTGCGCAACGTTGTCACCCTCCAACCCATGCAGGAACGGGAACAGCACACCGTCCGGGGCGTGCGCTATCGTGTGCCGCCTATGCAGCACTAAACGCTATTGACCCAACGCCGTTGCGCAAGCACGTGGCCCGGTGATCTCGGTGATCGCCCCGATCCTCCGCGGTTGCGCAACGTCAAGGCGAAGTTTTCAACCTCAGAACCAACTCAGACCATGGGTCAACTGAATTTAGAATCTCGCTGACACTATGAATGCTAATGTGCCAAATTTTACTCCAGTGTAGTCCGGACTAAGAAGGTCTGACGGGTCAGCCGTAGACTTAGAGTATACAGTCGGTAAACAGCAGTAATAACTCTGCCAACTTGTAATAAATACCTTGAGACTAATCTTTCGCAGAGCTGAAATGTGCACGGCAACAGACCACGTCGTGTCACGGTCATGTGCGCGGTCTGTCACGTAACCTCGCTTCGTTTGTTCCCGCACGGTCAAGCCACCGTCACGTCGTTCCGGGATCTCAATGGCGCCGACTCGTGTCTGCAAGAAGTGTAGGCATGAGAAGGACATCTCCTCCCACAACTGGAAAGCTAAATTTGGTAAAAACGGCTTCGGAATTACCGCCAACTGCAGGAGATGTCTTGACCAGGCGGCGAATACCATGCGCCAGAATCGGGGCGCGCCGGAGAAGGAGAATTTGGAGGATGAGAATGATGCATCTGATTTCATTGGGGTCGACGCGTTGGCTGTTGACGCGTATCTGGAAGCGCTATCGGATGCGGGTGATATCAATGTGTTCTCTGCCCTGGTCGACATATCTTCTCTCCTTGAGGATCAGGATGAGATTGAAGACATTGAAGAAAGGGAGATCGCCCATAAACTTGCCAGGCTGGTGTGGGAAGCTATCGGCTACCGATTTCTGTAAGGAACATTCGCCGATGTCAACCCTCTACTGATGATAAGGATTAGTTACCACTCATCGCATCCATTCAGAAATAGCGCCACAACACGCTTTGAGTACAATTGCGCCCAGTCTTCCAGCAGGCAGCACAAACCAAAGAAAAGTGCTACTGCCAAAGGTCGGGACCGTGCTCAATTCGACACATTTTCTTGTCAAGGTTGGCTCACCATCTGGGCGACGTCGGGCGACACAAAATATTTTGTCCGTGTTCGCCACAATGAATGCCATCAACAATATGTCTCGATAGACATCCCCGAGGACGTTGAGAAGTACATCACTGATAACCCGAACATGCGCGCGCCCCAGGTAACGTTCCCGAAATCAAAACATCAGCGGAAACTGAGTTGTTATAGCTGTGGAAGGAGGAGATACTCAAGTCCTATCCGCAGCCAGATTTTACCAAAAAGGCAGTATACAATATTTGGGCTCAACAGCAACAGAAAAACTGGCGTCGTCACGATAACGAGGTCGAGTCCGCCCGGATCCTCCTTAAAGAATTTAGCGCGCACGGTTCCATGTACGAAGCCGAACCCATTCCCGTGCCCCAAGACCAAAATGATGGTCTAACGGCAATTTGTTTTGCTTTGCCGTCCTTGCTTAAAAAATGGGGTGGTCAGATACGGGAGATGGCGCTCGACTCGACATGTACGCCGCTTGTGGTAATTAACCGTATGTATACTGATTTTTCCATTCATTTCTCTAGTCAACACCAACAAGGCCGGCTTCGAATGCTATGCTTTGCTCGGCGAAGTCTTCGGTTCGGGGCTGCCTCTTGGATTCCTTTTTCTGAAGTCAAAGAATCCTGAGCCGGGTAAAAAGGAGCTCTATATTCGGTCGCTCATTAAGCATTTCGTGCAGACCTGGGAGATAAAGACAATACAGTTCCTGAGCGACAAAGATATCACCGAGATTAACGGAGCTTTAGCGGAGCTCCCTGATGAAGTTAAATATCAGGTGTGCTTCTGGCACTCTATCCGCATCGTAAGGGGCCGTTTAAGCGTGCTTGGACGCCACCCTGCCTTCTACGATGCCGACGAAGCATTCAAGGAATTTGATTGGATTGATCGCCTTTTCGTTCCTCAGGATCAACTGGACCCCTCGCTTCGCACTGAGGTTTGTTTATCATTCGATACCGGATTTTACTAAATGCCCAATGTATTCTAGGACCGTCTCAAAGTTGCCCAACAAGTCATTCCGACAATCAAAGTGCGCCTCGCTGGTCAACTTCTTTCCACCGCACCTGCTCGACCGAAAATCCGAATCAATGGTAACCTCAAAAGTGTGGGACAGGCGGATACGGACGCCGCCGCACTTGAGAAATTTGTTAGCTCGCTGGATGATGATGAAGAGGATCTTGAAGAAGATCCAGATGCAGTGGACCGATGGGATGGACCCGCTTCATGGTTCGAGCCGGGTGAAACTAGCTTCGCCACAGACAAGTCATACATCTTCTGTCCTGCTCCTCATCGCAAACAGATCTTGCGAATTTTTATCCGGCATTTTTGCGAGCATCCTTTCTTCCCGGATCGCACGGCAGATTTCCGCACATCAAAGCAGATGCGGTATGGCGCCGTACACGAGATGTATTGGTTTTGCCATCAACGAGGCCTACGTGAAGTATGGGGCTATATGTGGGCGGCATGGTACTGTCCCGCAAAATACAGGCTCTGGGCACGTTCCAGTCAACCAAATTTTCTCGGGAGATGGCGCACCACTATGTCCGTCGAGAACTTCTGGTGTAACTTGAAGCACGAAACACTTCATCATCTCCTCCATCCCCGCCTCGACCAACTGATTTATCTCATCATTACGGAGGTGGTGCCTGCGTTCACGGCAAAGATGCAGATCTTTGACAAAGATTTTCGCCCTGGGAGACCCAAACCGTTGACACCGTTCCAGAAAGGGTTCAAGGCTGAGTGGCAGGAGCTTCGAGCTCGGCCGCTTGGAACCCGCGAATACAAAATTGATCTCTTGCGCTGGCTATGCTGGTGCGGGCAGCAAAAATACAATGCTTATAATTTGTGCAAGCACCTCGTACAGGCCGTTGATCCACCAGACCCGGCATTTTTCCGTGAGGTCACTCGGCGCCGGGTACTTCCGATTTATCGACACCCACTTCTAAAGCCGAAGGATGGCTCCGAGCTTGACTTGGACGACGCCGACGGCTCCCTGACAGACGGGGATAATGTAGTTCAGGCGACGCCCCGCGGGATCAAACGGAAGAGAGCGGCTGGTGAAGAGACTCCTCGGCGACCAAAGAAATCCACCATTGATCGCGGTACTGGGGATGATGAAGCAGACCCAATCATCCTTTCTTCCTCGCCGATCCGTCCAGATGAGAACCTCTCTGAGGAGGTGAGTACACGTCAATTCTCACTTGCGGCGTGTGTTCGGCAGGCTGATATTTGTATTAGCAGTATGACACGAAGAAGTTCCTGCAACAGCGCGTCCTTGAACTTCGGAAAGCCGCAGATATCATTGAGGGACAGCTTGCAAATCCCTTCGAGTCCAGGGTGTGGTTGAAATCCATAAAGGACCACAATATCGGCGGAGATGTGTCGCGAATGGTTGCCGATGTTCGACACTTCACACAGACGGGAAAACTTCGTCGGACCACATGGCCCCAAGATGGTGTCAATATCAAAAAGAGCGCAATCAAGAAGTCGAAAGATTACACAAATAACACTATGGGGTACGTGGCGCCAGATGTTCTTGAGACTGGTGGAGTTGAAAACGGCGGTGGCTCCGAGTTGGATGTTGAAATGTTGTAATTCTTGTAGTCCCTTGACTCCCTTCCATACAAAGATTGACAGTGAATTGTTTCATTTCCGTGTATTTCCCTCTACCGAGTGAAAAATTCGCCTTGACGTTGCGCAACCGCGGAGGATCGGGGCGATCACCGAGATCACCGGGCCACGTGCTTGCGCAACGGCGTTGGGTCAATAGCGTTTAGTCTATGCAGCTTGGCGAATTGCGAGGCGGACAGAATACGGCGCTCGTACGCTGGGGTGCGGAGGGAGAGAGGAAGGGAGGAGGGACGGGCCATGGTGTTGCTATTGTCGTCGTGGCCACGGACAGGCTCGCGATTCTTGCAGTAACTAGTTCAAATTTTGAAGGTGTGTGGTAGTGGCAAAAGGGGTCGGATGCATCAGCCGATCGTTCTCAATGTTGATGCTCCGGCCCGAGCCTCCCGACAGGCTTTTCTTCCCACTTCGTCCGCTTTTTTGTCCTTAAGCTTGGCTTCCTCGCTCAGGTCGGCGACATCAAACGAAATGCAACTCGGCTCGCTCCAGTCCTGGTTATAATTTCTATTTCAGAGCTGTTGAGGGCTGAGGGCATCGCACCGCCTGCGGCGGCCTGCCAGATGTGGTGGATCTGAGCATGGAGGTCGACGAGGATGATGCCGAGGGAGCGGAAATTAAGAAAGTGGAAGTGCGCACCGGCCTTAAATTCATATTCAGACCCCGCACTGACGTTTCGCTGCTAGATAAAACCTGAGGCGTTGAAGAACAAGCGGCAACCTAAGCAAGTCAAGTGCGAGGCTTCATTAGGTAAAGAACGAAATCAAGCGAGCTGCCTCGTGAAGGTCTCGATTTGACTTGAAGTACCCGCTATATTCTAATCTCAATACCCTATCCCGCAATGTATTTCTTAAATATCATGCCAATTTTCCCAGGGCCTCTCGAAACCTCCAGCTTACAGCTAATTCGAAAACGATAGACATTTTCGATTTAAAAACAAAATTTCCCAAAGTCTCAAGTTTGGACTTTCTAATTTTTCCCTTGGTTCTTTGTCACCCCAATTAGGCTTTAGGGAAATTCATTACACCTACAAAATCACCGAGGAAAATTCATCTCGTGCATATATTTACTCAAATTGTGGCCATGTCTGAAGCAGTTTGCAATGACCTGCAGCTCCCGTATAACCCCCGCATCACAATCAACATGGAATCTGTGAATGGTACCGTTACTCCATCACTCGGTCTTGCTCGTAATGTGCCATTTAAATTCGGAGAAATTACACTCTATCTCCAAGTGCACATTGTTTGCGCCCCCACCTATGATATTTTTCTCGGCCACCCATTTGATCAGTTGAACCAAGTGCAGAGTGGAAAACTTTGACAACAGCGACCAGACCCTTACAATCTTTCATCGTAATAGTGGTATGGAATTATTCCTACGGTTCTGCATGGCCATCCCCAGCAGTGTTCGCCACAGGATTTTCCTGCCTCGAGGAGTTGATCCCTGATCAAGGAGAAATCACTCTTGTCATAATTCCACACGCTCGCACCCCGTACTATGTATCCAAGGCATTTTTTACTGATGGGCCTTAAGTGTGGAAAAAAAGTGCATTTATTCGTTTAATTATAGACTACAGACCTCTGCAAGGATACAATGAGCATAAAAGGGTATGTCCCCGGCATATAAGAGATCAAAAACTGGTTTTTAATAATACAAACAGCTGTAATATAAACTATAAACCCTTTTCACAGGCCTGGATGAGTTGCTCAAGCTCGTCTGCCTCCTTTAACTGATTGAGCTTTCGACATGTAGATGCTAGATGCCGCATTGCCTGGGCACAATGTGGATGCTGGTCCCCCAAGAACTGCCTGCACTTTGCAACCACCACAACCTGAAGCTCCTGGGCCTCCTTGTACTCTCCCAGGTTATAGCATGTCGCAGCAAGATTCCCCATGGCCCACAAGGTTTCAGGGTGATCCTCTCCTAGAAGCTTGTTCCGCTTCTCAAGCACCGCAAACTGAAGCTCATGTGCCTTCTTGTACTCTCCTAGCCTATGGTGTGTCATAGCAAGATTCCCCATAGCCGTCAGGGTTTCAGGGTGATCTTCTCCCAGAAGCTTGGTCTGCTTCTCAAGCACCACACCCTGAAGCTCCTGGGCTTCCTTGTACTCCCCCAGGTTGCTGTGTGTCAGAGCAAGATTCCCCATGGCGCTCAAGGTTTCCAGGTGATCCTCTCCCAGAAGCTTGGTCTGCTTCTCAAGCACCACACCCTGAAGCTCCTGGGCCTCCTTGTACTCCCCCAGGTTGCTGTGTGTCGCAGCAAGAATCCCCATGGCCCTCAAGGTTTCAGGGTGATCCTCTCCCAGAAGCTTGGTCTGCTTCTCAAGCACCACACCCTGAAGCTCCTGGGCCTCCTTGTACTCCCCCAGGTTGCTGTGTGTCGCAGCAAGAATCCCCATGGCCCTCAAGGTTTCAGGGTGATCTTCTCCCAGAAGCTTGGTCCACTTCTCAAGCACCACAACCATGAGCTCCTGTGCCGTCTTGTGCTCTCCCAGGTTACCGTGTGTCACAGCAAGATTCCTCATGGCCTGTAAGGTTTCAGGGTGATTTTCTCCCAGAAGCTTGGTCCGCTTCCCAAGCTCCACAATCTGAAGCTCCTGGGCCTTCTTGTACTCTCCCAGGCTACGGTGTGTTAGCACAAGATTCCCCATGGCCCTCAAGGTTCCAGGGTGATCTTCTCCCAGAAGCTTTGTCCGCTTCTCAAGCACCACAACCTCAAGCTCCTGGGCCTTCTTGCGCTCTCCCAGTTTACTGTGTGTCACAGCAAGATTCCCCATGGCCCTCAAGGTTTCAGGGTGATCTTCCCCCAGAAGCTTTGTCCGCTTTTCCAGCACTGTGACCTCAAGCTTCTCTGCCTTCTTGTACTCTCCCAGGTCACCGTGTGTCACAGCAAGATTCCCCATGGCCGTCAAGGTGTAGAGGTGATCTTCTCCCAGAAGCTCGGTCACCTTCCCAAGCACCACAACCTGAAGCTCCTGTGCCTTCTTGTACTCTCCCAGGTCTCGGTGTGTCAGAGCAAGATTTCCCATGACCATCAAGGTGGCTGGGTGATGTTCTCCCAGAAGCTTGGTCCGCTTCTCAAGCACTGTGACCTCAAGCTTCTCCGCCTTCTTGTACTCTCCCAGTGTTTTATATGTAACTGCCAGTCGGTGTATGACCTCCAGGCTAGCTGGATGTTCTTCTCCAAAAACCAATCTGTATTTCTCAGAGGTCTGCTCTATGAGATCTTGTGCTTCCTTGAGTTTGCCTGCACCCAAATATATGGCCCAAAATGCAGCTTTGAAGTCAGCCCCCACATTGGCATCGAAAGGGGCGACAAAGTCAACATGTGGCATCAATCTCAGGGAAGAAAGAATCATATCATGGTCTGGCATCGCTGAGATAGACATTCCAAGTATGGATCTGACACACAAGCAAGAGGATCCTTCATCAACAAGAGTACTGCGACTCCAGGCATGGACCAGTGGATGAATAGAAAACATTTTTGTTGCTGCATCAAAGCTGATCAATGAGTAGGACTTGATCTCATTGGTGATATCCAAAAATTTGAGAGAGTTCCATTCCCCTGTGGATCCTATAAAATGAGACAGAAATTCAAGTGGCTCCTGCAACTCCTGTTTGGGTGGCAACCACACTGGGAATCTGTATTTTGATGCATAGCTGAAGATGTCCTCTGAAATCCCAGTGTAATGAAGCAAAGAGCAAAGCTGCAACAGGCTAGCCGCTGGCTGACTGAGCTGATCAAAACTGATTTGCCATGTTGTGTAAACTGTGCATGCATAGTGATCATGAGACTGCTCTGGTTTTTCTCTGAGGAGTTGGGCTCGATTCTGTGCATACAGCACCAAATAACCATTGAGGTCTTCAGACTTGGAAATGAATGCCCCTGCCTGAACAATTGCCAGGGGGAAATAAAATAACTCCTGTTGAAGAATTAAGACTCCCTTCATGATACATTGCCAATTCTCTGACCTTCGCAATCTTGGCAGCAACCTGAAGATTTTCTTCCGAACTTTCTTTGGCTGCACTCCGAAGCAAGAGGGTGGTTGCATCTGATTCTTCTATGCCAGACACGGGAGAGTGTTCACCATAAGTTCGAAGTTCAGGATTGCGAGAGGTTACGATGATGTTCCCATGATCGCACTGTGGGAGGACGAGATTGAGGTTGATCTTTGGGTCATCGGCATTGTCGAAGAACAAGAGCCATCCCTTCTTTGATTGAAGCCACTCCAAAGCATCTTGTGCAGAGTCACCAACCCCTTTGAATACAGCTATCTTCTTTAAGGCTGTTTCAGTTGTGTTCAGTGTGCTAGCATCAACAAGAAAGGTGTCTGAGAAGCTGTAACTTGGATTTAGCTGCACTCGCTCTGATTTCAATATGCAACCTACCTGGTCGAGGATTCCTGTATAAATTTAAGAGCAATTTGAGTCTTCCCGGCCCCACCTAGGCCATGTAGGACATAAATAAGTTGTTTTCCTGAGTCTGTGGTAAAGAACTGGTGCATCTTGTCCAAAATTGTCTGTCTGCCTTGAAAAATCCGAGATGGAGGGGGACAGTTGTTGATACTTTGAGCCACAGGAGCCACAGCGAAGCCTACACATCTTGAACTTCAAACTGTGATGTACAGAAGTTGAATAAAACCTACTGGGACCTGTCACAACGGCGTGAATCTCATCTACCTTGAGATTTGTATCCACTACTGTGAGATTTGTGTTTATAGCAGCCACCAGCTGAAAACCCATTAGATGAGTGGGTCATAGTCAACTCAGAAACACTTGCCTTAAGTTTTGAACATAGTCCTTGAATTTTCTGCTGATATCCGGCAATATCATCTGTGATGCTGCTTGACTTTACAAATTCTTTGACTCGTCCACGAAAGCCTTTTGATTGGTCCTGCAAATTTTGTATCACAAGGACTACAGCTTCGAGATAGCTAGTGAATGGCTTCAATTTGAGAAATGAGGAAGTCAGATCAGTACCACACCTTTCGAGTTCCTCACACAGGGCTTTGAACTTGACAGCGGCAGTATTCCCATGGGTTACAATCTGGTCGTGAAGGATTGTCACGATTTCCGTTGTACTGGTACACAGCTCTTTCAGGTCCTCCCGATTCCTCTTGACTTTCTGGACCCCACCCAACATGAGTGAAATAACATCTGCATAACTAGACACAAACCTGAACTGTCTCTAGAAGGACAAGGACGGTCCCAGAGACACCCTTGATGTAGGGAAACGGAGCGCATTCTGCGGCCGCCGTGATTGTCTTGGCGGTGAGGATTGCTGGTCCCAACCAATCTGACTTTGGTTTGTCGGCAGCCTTCTTTCCTCCTGTTGGTTGAGGGGCTGAAGGTCCAGAATTGAGTGGAGAGATGGTAGACATGGAGGAGGATAAGGACAAGTAACAACGTGTAAGCCTCGAGGCTGAGGCACAGCCAGGCACAACACTGCCAGCTGACTGTCACAGCCTGTCAGTCCCAAAATAAGTCCAACACGTAGCAAATTCAATGCTTAGATACACCTCATTACTCATCCTGTGACTCGAGCTTTGGTGTGCTGATTAAGAGCAGCGCGGGTGATGGGGGTGAGGGAAAAGAAGTGTTCTCAGACTTGAAGTTGCCGGGCTTTACACCGGTTGGGAGATGTAAGTTTTTCAGCATAATTTACGGTAAAAAATGTTGTTTTTCAGACATTTTTCACTGAAAAAGGTGGTGATAGGCCGGCGCACGAGGGGTGCCATATCACACTTGAGCTCGCTGTGCCCACTGTCCCTCATCGCGGTCTAGAGGAAGCCGATCGGCGCGCGCGCCGTATCGAAGGAAGAAAGCTGCACCGGCTCTCCCGCTGACCACCACACCCTTCTTCGCCGCAGGTACTATGTAAACACACACTTAGAGTGGATCGTCGGGGACGAAGTCGAGGGTGCGCACAAGGAGAATGAATCGAAAGATGGGCCAATCGATGCAGGAGGGATGGGATTATTTGGCGATGGAGGGATGAACGTGTCGAAGGCAACCTGGAGGGTGGTCACAGGTGGTGTATGCAGGTCACGCGCGCGTCCACCGATGTCCCTTACCCTGTATCTCCTCTCTGCGTCTGGAACGCCACAAAAACGGCAAGCAAATAAAGGAGCGGACATAAAAGACGCGCACACTTATGCAGTGCATGCTCGTAGCTGGGGTACCGGGGTCCTAGGGTTGTGCTGTGGAGGCCGGCTGAAATTCAATTATGTGGACAGCTTCAGCTCGAGCAGGTAAGGATGAGGGAGGAGCGAAGGTGAGGAATTTTACAGGAAGGTCGCACGCATGAGAAACTCAGGCGGGAACGAAGTCGCTCGATTGGAACTCGTGGAGACGGAGGAAAGGCGCCGCTCGAGGTCAATTGGCACAACCATGCCTGGCGCCTCCCCGCGGCGCGGCCACCCAGCGGTTCGCGGAAGGCAGGAACGGCTGTGCGGACGAGAAAACCAGCGGGAGCCGCTTGCACCCGCGCCTACCCCATTCCGCACACCCTGAAGAACGAGAGAAAAAGGCCACCTGTAGCCTCTTCAAGCTAACATCCGACCCAGCACGACACCGCTCTTGCGTCAAGTTTTGATTTGAGCGAGTGGGAGACAGCTGGGCCACTCGCTGCGTGCCCTGGCCAACTCGTGTCCATCGCGGTGGATGCCGGCGATGTTGGGGAGAAAAAGCTATATATGTCAGCGTTAACTGGTTCAGAATCGGAATTTTGAGCGCGCGACTTTGTGTGGTTCGGATGTATCGGCGGATCACTTGATGTCGATACTCCGGCCCGGGCCTCCTGCCAGCTTTTCTTCCCACTTCGTCCGCGTCCGCTTTTGAGTCTTCGGATTCGTCCCTCACGTCGGCAACAAAACGCAATGCAACTCGGCCCACTCATTCCTGAATAACTCAGCGCCGCATCTGCTAGCAATAGTGCTAATGATAACGCCAATCCGCAAAATAAGGAGCCGCAGGAAAAGGAACGGGCGGAGCAGGAAGAGACGGAGGCAAAAGAGGCGGAGGGAGGCGTCTGGGACGAGCACTAGCACGGGGCCGATGGGCGGTGGTGTCCGTTTGACGCCGGTGGTGCTTGCGAGAAGCACGCATCTACCCCCCTTTCCGAGTCTGCTCTCGTCGTGGACGGGGTGCAGCAAATCTGCCGCGAAATGAAATGGGCGCAGTGCCTGCGTGCCTGCCGTATGCCGTGGCGGCGGTTCGCTTCTTCGGCAACTGAGCTTGTCTTTCGTTCCTTGCTTTCCTGTGGATTCTGCCCTCCGCCGTTCTTCGTTCTTCGTTCGTCGTCTTTCTGCCCTTCACAAACTGCTCGGGAATGTGCGGATCTCGGCCACCTGGCAGTATATCGCGCTCTAGCCCGAAGCGGATCGGGATGCGTGCGTACCCGATGGTGGGGCGGTCACTGGTGGTGGTCGTGTGCTAGCGGTGGGCCGTGGGCCGTAGGGGACTATTTGCGGCGGGCATGAGTGTGCACTGCGCTCAGAGTTGTTCGAGCCCTGGATGAGGAGTCCTCTTCGTTGTCCTCAGGCCTTTCTCCCTTTGTTCCTTTGTGCTTGATTAAAACAATCTCTCCCGTTCTTCTTTTGGTTTTTTTCGTCTTCGTGCTTCTACCTTCGTCCCTCTACCTTCCGCATTTTGCATTTCCTGAAGACTGACATCTTCTTCCCTACAGCGCCCCACGTTCGCACACGCCCCCGCCTTCACCGCTTCTGCGCTCGAAAGTACCAGCAATGGTACTCATGGTAACAACGCCCATCCGCAACATAAGGAGCCGGAAAAGGAGAGGGCGGCGCGGGAAGAGAGGGAGGCAAAAGAGGCGGAGGAGTGGGAGTTCCGCCCCGCGCGCGTACCGGATGGGCTTTCGTTGCGGAAT
Organism: Mycena alexandri; assembly: GCA_029233265.1. Lineage (NCBI taxonomy): Eukaryota > Fungi > Basidiomycota > Agaricomycetes > Agaricales > Mycenaceae > Mycena > Mycena alexandri. The sequence goes on from JARJCM010000015.1 coordinate 408,698, forward strand.
CCTGGGATCCAGGTGGTGCGTATCGTTGATTCATTTTTGGGGATGTGTGCGCAGAGCGGGGGAGAACGGCAAAGAGAGAGAGACCCGCGCGGTTGTCTGGGGTCTCGCCGTCCTGCTCATTATATATACACCATGTTTTCCTCGCCGTGTTACATACAACTCATTCATCCATGATTTATCTACTCACTGACGCCTCTTACAGTGACAGCCAACCTACGCCACCCTCTCCGACATCGTGCTCTACTCCCCGCGCGGGCTGTCCTCGCCCGCGCTCCGGGCGCATGCGGCACATTTCGTGGCGGCGGTGAAGCGGAAGAGGCGGGAGCGGTGTCTTGCGATGGGTGTTGGTGAGTGTCTTGTTTCGTCTTTCCCAGCGTAGAACACTGTGGAATTCGCGCGCGCCGCTGTCGTTCCCACTGCTTGAGCAACCATCTGACGACTTTCATGCAGACCCGAACTCGCCGGACGCGCCGCTGGAACACAACATCTTCGTGCTGGATGCGGACGCGCGCGCGTTGAGGGCGAGCTCACGATGCGTGTGTTTGAGGGCGGGGAGCGGAGGGGCGTGGATGCTGGGCTGCATCGTGCGAATGGACGTCGACGGCGCCCTGCCCGCGCACGCAGACACACACGGCGCCCAACATGGTCGACTTTGGGCAGCGCGAGCGGGACGAGATGCGGGAGCCCACGCAAGCGAGCGAGATCTTGTCGGGTTCCCGCCGTCCGTGGCCGGCCGCGCCCAAGGAACGAGCGGAGGACGAGGCGACTGTTTCTGGACAACTCGGGGCGACGTGCCGCTTGCGGACGGCGGTGCGGGTGCGCGGGGAGGGGAGCGGAGAACCCGTTCGCGTGCGAGGGACGGGCTGGGGTGCAATGTTTGTGTCGAGTGTCATGAGATGGTGCCCCATTTGAAGATGCTGGATCGGATGTGGGAGGAGCACGTGCGTGGGGAAGGAGGAGGAGAGGGAGGAGAGACGCAGGTCCGCCCGCCGCCGAACGCCAACGCGGTGATACACCTGCCGTTCCCGAGCGCGCCGTCGAATACGGCGCAGACGATGAATGCGTTGTTGCCCGTTATCGCGTTCTTGGAGCGCTGCTTGCGGCCTGTAGTGCCGCTCACGCCGCCGCCCACTTCGACCAACAGCGGCGGCACGCCCGCGAGCGGTGTGCCGGGCGCGCGGAGGTGGTCGACGTTCCCTGCGGCGGTGTCGCCTGCGTCGTTCTTCACCTCGCCCCGCCCCCGCCGACCCCGCCCCGCGCCCCGCGCACGCGCTCGCTTACCTCGCCCGCGCTGTCGCCCCCCGTGCGCACGCGCCCGCTCAAGGTGCTCATCTACTCGTCCGACGGGTACACCGAGCGCTCGCCGCTCGCTCTCCCTCCTGATGCCCGTGCGCAGGCCGAGCCTCCCCGAGGCGTGCCTCGAGCCGCAGGTCGCGCAGCGGCGGCGCTTCTTTGTGTATCCGGGCGAACTGGGTCTGCTGCGGCGCGTCGAGCCGCGGATTGGGGGCAGGGAGGTGTTTGCGCCGGCGCAGCTGGGGAGAAGGATGATGAGTGGGGCTGCGATGGGGTCGACGGGCAGTTTGGGGAGCGCGAGTGGGGCACAGGCGTCTGCGAGTGTTGCGATTGTGAGCGAAGTTGCGGCGGCGGCGCCGAGTCCGCCGCCGCATAGCGGGGGTGCGCGGCCGTCGGCGAAGAGCGTATCGTTTGCCATGGCGGTTCCCTCGAGTGCTGCCTTTTTTATATTTGTACGTCTTTCTTTCGTCTTTCTTTCTTTGGTTATTCGGACAAAACTAATATAGACGCACGCAGAAACCACGCCTCGAACGCATACATGCTGCACGCCCTCAGCATTACGCACGTCGTCTCGGTGAGCGAGTGCGCGCTCGTTCCGCCGCCGGGACGCTGTCCCTCGACCGCGGACAGCTGCACCTCCGCCGCGTGCCCCGCGCACCACAACTCCAACGCGCACTTTATCCAGGGCAAGGGTCCGGGAAACCAGGGCTCGCTGTGGATTGAGCAGCGCGAGGGGCGGATCAAGGTGCTCGATATCAAGGGCGTGTGCGACGACGGGATCGACACGCTGGGCCGATTTGCGAGTGGATCGAGAACGCAAGGCAGGAGGGCGGGCAGGTGCTCGTGCATTGTTGGGTGGGGGTGTCGCGGAGTGCGACTATTACGGTGGGTTTCCTCTGTGCTCGTGCTCCATTAGCGCTGAATCGAGTTCGCACGTAGATCACATATGTGATGAAGCACCTCGCGCTCCCGCTCGTCGACGCGTACCTGATTGTGCGCTCGCGCCGCCTGTCGGTGCTCCTTTGTGGGTGGGAGATCAAGCGCGCGCAGGGGGACGAGGCCCGGCTGCTGAAGGAGCTCGCACGGACGCTGGCTTGCCAAGGAGGTGCATGCCCTGACTGAGAAGTACCTGCATTCGGCGGGTGGACATCGCCGCCATCCGCGTCTGACTATACACCCACCACGACTACTACTGCCGGCGCTACCATACTGGCTCCGCGCCGATCCCAAACTCTCTCTCCGTATCCATCGTCTCTATCTCCCCCATACCGTCCGCTCGATTCCCATCCACCCATTGTAGGCCCGCCCGGCGCTCACCTCACCTGTTCTTCCTTTTCTTCCGTCTTGTGTACATACGCTGTTGTTCTTGTACCTTTTTGTCTTTGTATCTGCACTTGCCCTCTGTGGTTATATTTCTTGCGGAACAGAACGGGAATCGCAAAGCCCCTGAGATGTCACATTCTGCGTGACATTCCGGTCACCGGCGTCTCGACTTTCGAGCCATTACTGTATAGACCGGTGACCAATCTGCCTACTATCAATACCATAGCGCTGGGGCCTAAAAGGGTAATTAATGTGTTAAATCACCTTAGTTCAGTGTGTTTCTATTCGCAGCTTATCATCTGGACTGTAAGGTGCCGGCGCCGGCTACTTCCTAATACCCGTTATCTACTTATCTTTGCCGTTATCTATACTTTCACATCACGTTGTATACTATCATGATATAGCTCGGATCACGTCTGCGTTGGGGCAACTAATCTTTGACCCAACGCTGACGCTTATCTATTCTGAACAGAACTTGGTTAGGTTCAGTCAGGCATCAATATAGGCCCCGGGAAGCTCACGCCAAAGCTTGTCCGAAATTTTGGCTTTTTGAGGGCCAAAAATTGTGATTTCCTTGTCCGAATTTTGGCTTTTTGAGGCCAAAATTTCACGACCCTTCTCCGGGATTTGGCTTTTTCAGGTGGGTCTTCAACTTTTTTTCTAACTCACGCCAAGGTTGACCATCTTCTTTTCAATCTCGGACCATATTTTTGAGAAAGCCGAGCCCGGAGTACGCCACCGCTCGCTGAAGGACCACGGTATTGGATATCGTTGACTCAGCCAGCAATGTCAACCGAGGTTCGAAAGAAAGCTTACATTGAAGGTACCTAAACGATTCAAACGCTAGCTACAGTAGCTCCTGTCGCCGCGCCGTAGGCGCCGAAGAATACGCGATTTCTGACCCGGGCCCTCCACATGACGACCCCTCTCCGAAAGTGGTTTTTTGAGGCGGTAGAAGACGAAAAAAAGTGGCTTTTTGAGGCCGAATTTGGCAAAATTTGCGGACAAGCTTTGGCGTGAGCTTCCCGGGGCCTATCGATTTAAGTTATCTCTAGCCTCTTACACTTTTTTGAACCCCATTGGCTCCCTATAATCAGAGCACCTCTATTTTCACGTAGACAACGTACGTTGATCACGCGGTAACGCAAAATAACCTCTTGCTCTTAACCACAACAATGTCGAACACCGGACCATCCAGCGAGAGCTGGCGGCGACCCCAACCGCCGCACCTCGGACAATCCGACCCCGCTGGAAACACAACCTTCAATTCGACATTCGTCGCGGCCAGAAACACCGACCACCCGGATTCGCAGCAAGACTCACTAGGAACTCACTCGCCAACCCGCACCCGCTCGCCGGAGTCCGGCTTGGTAGTCTCAATGGGTATGGACGAAAATGGCATACCCTTCTTCTTCGAAGCAAGTACGGGGCTGAGACTCTGATTCGCTGACGGGGAAGACCCCCTGAGCGCGAACGACATCGCCACTGCGCTGACCCACGTCTTTAATGGCGATGTTGAATGTCGGGAAGTCGGTGGCATTAGGTGCAACGAAGTGGCTGTAAAACAGGTAAGCGTCAGTTGAGTTCCAACTCGACTTCACAAAGCACGGGGACGCACAAGCCAGACTTGAAGCCAACCTCGCCGGTGGTTGAGGTCTCGGCAAGCGGCTCACACGGGTGCAGGAAACTCGATTGAGTTACTGTGTGATTCTTGGGATGGAATTCACTTTCGTCGAGATAAGCAAATGCCAAAAGGTGACTGACAAAAAGCATACAAAGTGACAGTGTCGCCGATCGCAGCAGAGTTAGACGGTGAAACGGTGCACGGGAGTGCAGCCGTGAAATCAACGGATAGGTGAAACTAACGAGCGTAGCGAGTATAACTCAACTAAACACTCTATCAATCCCAAATACCAATCTTCTCACTAACTCCAATCTCAATACTCAATGTGTGTGTGCTCAGGGAAGTAGGGTACGTATCACCCTTCAAGACAAGTTGGTTCGCAAGTACGGACTCAACGGTAGGCCAGGTATTTCTCCGGTAAGGTCCCAAGCTTTTTATTGAATGCTCTCCCGTAGGATTCTTTAAGTTCCTCAAAGATGAAGAAAGTCAAGAAAAGAGTTGTACAACTCTACGGTAGGCACTCCGGCCACAGAATAGCCCGACGGTAGAACGAAAGGCCAAGGTTTCCTTAATTCCCTCAAACGGTCTCTCTTAACAGAGCAAGCTCAATGTCAGCGGGAGAGAGTTAGACTCAATAACCCGCAAGAAACCGTAGGACGGCTGGCTTCCAAGGGCTGTTCAACTGGCTGCGTCGCTGCACTTATAGTGGTCTTAAACGGCGTAGTTCGCAGGACGTACTAGCTCTGAATCCAATCTATTGCAGTTCTCAATTCCGTTCTTATCTTATCTATGAGTGACTAAATTCCTCTCCGAAATGGGGTGGAATTGTTTACTGAAGTATATTGGTGTAACTGTACTTTATTTATACAAATTTATACAAACTGAGGGAGCGATAAGGGGATAACTTGGCTGATTCATAAATGGCGTGATATGTCGGAAGTGATCTCTCCGGGCGGGTCTACGGTAGGGCAGCCAATGGCACCGTTGGTATTCCTTCGACTGTGGGTTCCTGGTTACCGGAGGTAGTGCTCCCAGCGGTGATCCCAAATCCTAGTGAAACCTCTGTCAGGTACCCTCTTCCAAAAGGCACCCTTCAGCTACGGCTTGACTCCACTTAAACTCGTTCTCCCAGCGGGCTGAGCCTCCCGGCGAGCCATTCTTTAGTGTAGCGGCTTCACCTTCTCTAATCTTGTTCACTCTATCCCAATTACTGCTCCCAGAGACACGCATGCGCAGTGATCGTCCAACGAGGATCTCCATCTGAAACTCAAGTCCCGAGACTTAATCTGCCAGGCGGCCGTTCGCCCGTAAAGTCGCAGCGAAGTGGTCTGTCCCGGCAAGTCTTGTATGTCCCGTATCCTCTCCTAGTGTAGTCCTTTTCAGCCCTCCCTGAGGGTGGTTCCTTATGAGCGAACACTAGTCTGGCCTTTCTACTAATCCAAACTTTGTTACATCGTTTGCAACAGGGTCCATCTTGATGATCTGATCTGAGTTGCACTCGGACGGCTCAACGGTAAACTCAGCCGAGGTCTCCTGGCGGTTACTTTAGCCTGCCCAGCGGGCCGGAACTCAACTTGAGTCTGGCGGTAAACCAACTCTAAGAGCTCAACGGTTGACTCGACAACAAAACACCTCTCCCGTAAAGAAGCTGTGCTGAGCACCGAGTAACTAGTATCCCATTGACTTTTGGGCGTCATGGGCGTAGAATACCACTCCGAGGAGAGTGTACTCTCTCTAATCCTAGTCTCCCTTTGGCCTTTGAATAGGTTCGGAATTGAAAGAAAACTGGTAGTTTTCATGCGTGCTTTGGTGCACACCCTATCAACGGGGTGTAGGTCAGACCATCGGCACCAACTTTGATGATATGGTTGATTGGCGAAGCTGCATAGGTCGGCGAGGGTGTTCCAGCGTAGCTTGTGTAAACGGTCGTCCAAGTGGAGCTCCCGTGTGTCATGGTTGCGGTCGCCTTGGTGTAGGATTGGGCCGGTGGGGTGCTGTACGAGGTCTTTGTGGTGGTGGTGGTGGTCTTGGTGTAGGTGCCGGAGCTAGGGAAGGCGTTCCCAGAGACGCGAGGCTGACGCTGAAGAGTAGGCTGTGAAGGACGCGTGATACCACACCGCTTGAGGCACGCGTCGGTCCCAATGGCGACATTGTCCAGGATCTGGGACTCGAGGCCCTGAACCTCCTCCAGGACGAGATCGCCTTGAGTGGCACCAACGATGTCAGGAGGGAGCCCGAGGAAACGCTGCGCGATCTGCAACGCGCCGGGGTCTTCGCTGTTGAAAGTCAACACGAACAGGATTGGTTCTGCAATGTCGGTCAATACATCATGAAGAGACCGATATACAGACCACGCACCACACCCATCATTGACCTGGAAGTGAATCGAGTCCATCGGGAAGATGGTCATTGAGCCAGGCGGGAGCTCTGTCAGAATAAACCTGGAGTTGTTCTCCGTGACTACCCCCGTGCGGATCGTGCCGTTGACGCTGAATTGCAAAGGTGAATAAAAGGGACGGAGACAGGGGGGTTTCTTATATGCCTTGTGAAAATCGCATAGCCCGGAGGTATCGTTTTGGGGGCGTAAACCCCGGACAAATTGTGAGTGGAATCGGGAATGTTGGGTGGTGTCCTGCCATTTTCATCCGCATTTGGCCGCCTTATACCCGAAAGTGAGGCGGTGCGACGGTAAATTTTAGACGGAGGACCTATATAAGCACAGCATCGAGCGCGGGTGAGTTACAGAAGAGCCAAGGTAAGGGTACTGGTGAGCGGTATCCCGAGTTTCACAGCTGATGTAATTCACCCGGAGTGACAAAGCCGGTCCATGCCAGCGGACCCCATCGGCCGAAGTGGACCGACCCACTGACCCCCACTGGACTCTGCAGTGTTGTCCACTGAACCCCACCAGGCGGGGCCGTGGAAGGCTGGGTCCCAGAAATGAGGTCCGGTTGAGAGCCATTGGTCGGGGCGGGGTTGCACCATAAGCGGCATAAAATATCGCTAGCCTGGTGTCCGATGTAATGCCAAGCATCGACAATGAGTTCGGTTGATAGAATCCATGGGCTATTTGGATCTTGAGTAACAATGTGGTGTAGAAGATTGCAGGCGTCATCGTATGCCAAAAAACTAGGTCGGGATTCAGAATGGGATTCCCATATCCTGTTGATGATCTTGAGAACCTGCGATGAACTCTCGGAGCAATAACATTTCCCCCATCCAATTGGACACCCACAAGCCCATTGCACAGTCTGGAGGCAGCAGGTCTTTCCAGCACGGAATGTATGAGTAACATTTTCCTCGGATACACCATTGAGCTCTGGGAGTTCAGAGTGCACAGAGGGATCTGTTTCGGGTGCATTTCCCAGAGCCTGACGCCGAATGACACATTGTACGCCTGGGAAGGAAAGGCACAAGAACCGGTCGAGATACTTTTGATGCCATTGTTTATGTGTCTCGTCGTCGCAGGTATCAGCACCGTCAGAGTGCACTGGACGACCGCATGGGATTATACCGCAAATTTTTCTCATCTCGAGGTGATCCCGGCAGAAATGACCATTTTTGTAGTTCACCAGGGATCCTTCACAGGTGGTCATTGTGCATGTCTGGTAAACGAATGAGATTGGGTGACATCGAACCATATTTGTGTACTTACTTTATGGGTAGTTGATTTACCGTCCATGACCGCAAGATGGGTATAGCCACGCGCGGACCCCGGTATCCTTTGCTGTTGCTGTGGAACAGTAGCCAGAGTGGGCGGAATATCATCCTGCGGGTTCGGGACACCATTTTGCCCATTTCCCTGTTGAGTGAATTAATATCGAGAAGGAAAGCACCGACATAATAAACAAACCGGATTCAAGGGAGCATCAGCAACACCAGCGTTATTAATATCGAAAGATGCGCCGTCCGCCAGAAAGTCCGCTGCATACTTTTTGAGATGTGTGCAGTTGGTGCATCCGTGGTCCATTGAACCCGCAACCACTCCGCCCCGACGCTGCTTTCCCTGTCAGACTCGTGTTTGTGCTTCTCCGCACACCGCTCCTTTTCTCTGCGCCTCACCTCCTTCTTGGCCTGAGCTCTGTCCTCTGCCTCTTGCTTCTCCCTGCATGCCGTCAAATGTTTGAACCACTGCTCCCGCTTCATCCCGTCAAATTTGGACTTGATCTTTGGATCCTCGTCGCCATCGACCCACTTCTGCGCGTTGGGGTCCAACACAATGTCGGGGGATGTAAATGTCTGTTTGTCTGCAGTGATGGTGCCTTTGCAAATTCCCAGAGCCTCCGCCGTGCAAAGCTTGGTGAACGGACGACCCGCATATTGGTGCTCTTTTTCATCGGTAGATTCCTTGTAACCTTTAAGTCGTAATCAGCGGAGGTGTCATGGCTGATTTAGGTTACAAACTTTGGGGAACACAATAGACCACTCCCTTAGTTTGACCTTTCCATTTGCCCTCCTTGAGGAATTCAATGGTTTCGCGAAGAAGTGCCCAGCGCTCCCTCTGTTCTCCAATCCGCATGAGTGTCTGCGGGTAACCGTTGGTGTTTCTATGGAACTCCCTATTCAAGAACGCCATGAAGCCCTTGTCAGGTACGTCGTCCGGCCAGTCATGCCCCTCGCTGTCAGAGGAATTCGCGGGGGGAATACTCTTCTTTTGACACTTTGCAAGCTTCCGCACCTTCGCCAGTTCCAAAGGCTTGTCAAAGGGCTTAATGGAGTGTCAGCGACAGCCCTAGGTTGGCCTGATGGGATGTCAATATGGAAATAACCCGGCCGGGACCTTTGTACGAATAACCCGACTAGAACCCGGGGTGAACACCGAGGAGAGGATATAGTTGAATGGCCACTACAAGGGGCAAAGTACGATGTATGTCCGCTCGAGGGGGAACCCGGAAAGACCCGAAGGCGGTATAGTACGCGCCCAGATAACCCATGCATGGGGTCACCGATGAGAGGAGGAACAATAGTATACTGAGAGTCGAAGCCCGGAGTGAGAAGATGCTTCGTTGTTGCCAGGCCAAATTATAGCTGGTATTAAACGAGGTAGAATCTAAAGTACAAGAAGACCTAGTATATATACTACTCCGGTAATTAGGTATCCAAGGTTTCGTCTGCAATACCAATCGGTGTTGACGAGACAACGTATGGCGTACAGGGGTGTGATCAAATATGTCTCCAGGATATATTGGCTTTTAGGGTTTGACACATGTCAGTGCCTGATCGTCGATCCCTAAGTATCCCAGTCGTTGCTTCAGAGCCCGGTTGTCAAATGACAATGGGATGATCGTTGTTTCAGGAATATCCCGGGGTTTGGTTGTCGTGTGGACCTAGGAATATTCCGGGATATTCCTTTGGAGTTCGGTCATCATATGGAAATGGGGCGTAGGGAAAGAAATGAACGGGTTGTGAAAATCGTGATTCATGACATGGAGGGCCCGCGGACTGTAAGGGGTGTTAAACGAGGCTCTGCAATTTTGGGAAGAAATTCAACATACTTTATCGGATGTAGGAGATTTCCCAGAGTGCCAGGTATTATCGCAGACCAGTCTGTCACCTCGTAGGTATAGAGTCCCTTTGTCGGCCTGCACAAGCTCCAGAACCTCGGGGAATTTGCCGGACATGAACTGCTGGACCGTCCCAGGATCCACATATCCTGACGGGCTACTGACAAACCTCAGGCAGGTTACCTTAAGTTCCCACCATTGTAGATCATTTGAGAACTCAAGTTCTTCAGTTCCCACCCATAGTAGCTATATACCATACGCCTATGCACTCTACGCAAAATCATCGACATCACATCTTAAGTTCCGAGGAGCTTAAGTTCTACAAACAATACAATATCGCTGTAAAACACACCCCGTATCCTACCTAAGTTGAGAACTTCAGTTTGGTATGAGTGTAAACTTGAGACCTGACATAGAACTTAAGTTCTCCCAGGACTCAAGTTCACGCAACACTCGAGTGGTGAACTTTAGATGAATATGGAGAGAAGGCGAGAGGGAAGGAAGCAGCTCACTTCTGTTGCGCAGAGACCATACCAGGGGCCTATTGCGAGTTAGCGGGATATTTTGGAACGAAAAAAAAACCGGGTGGCACACCGAAAATTTAAGAGTGCCACTACAACTGAACGGCGGCATTGCACCGTCGGAGGTTACATGCCTACAATTGAGAGTGAGGCATGGAGTAGAACCATTCCTGGGATATTTGAGGGTGAATCGAGGAGGAGACAGAGGTGCTCATGGAAGTTAAGAGCAAGTCGAAGTGATGTGTAGTGCCGTGTTTGTGAATTGATCTCGCTATTGTTCACAAGTCACGCGTTCTTTTTCTTCTTTGATCACCACCCACTCGATTCACTGTGCGCGCGAAATGCACCACCCACACGCACCAGCCCTTGATCCACGATGGCCTGCTCTTACCGATGCATTGGAGCACCCAAAGAGCACCAATTTCCGGCCGTTGGCGTTCAAGGCTCGAGTCTACTTATACAGTTATTGCCACCGGTGCATCAGTAAAACTACACGATTGGCTTTGGCAGCTTTGATCTTTGGAATTTGTCTTTGATCTTTGGAGTTTGTCTTTCGGCAACTTAGGCTTGGGGACGGCATCTTTCGTCTTTGATGAACCATCTTTCGGCATCTTACTCTTGAGACAATGTCTTGCGTTGCCGGGACATCTCGGGAATTTTGAATAGAAATTTTCTTCTCCAAGTAGATGCCGTGGAGTTGGTAATGCACTAGGACAACAAGGCTAACTGGTTTCTGGAGTTCCAAGGATGCACATGAGTGTTTCGGTTTGGCCCAGCGGCCAAAAAATGTTCGAAGTCATTCAAAGTCCGATGATTGATGATAATCAAAATGCTGACAGATGGTTACGATCAACGGCGAATTGTCGCCGCTCGTTACTCTTCCTTCCTTCCCACCACCACGCACGACGATTTCCTCCCCTCCCCTTCCAGGGCCTTCCTCCTTCCTCCAAGGCTCAAGGCCTCAAGCTTCAAGGCTTAAGTCATCGGCCACTCACTTATGACCACCCACTCTGCCACACTCTATCGATTCCCATGGATGATGGTCCCGATCCCTCCAGTCTCCAGCCTCCCTGAACTGCGCGCCTCATCCACCGCCACACCTGTCTCGGACCTTTTTCTCTCCGTCTCAAACCATTCCGTCCAAGCATCCAACATTCGCAAGCACGCAACGTCCGCAAGCACGCAACGTTTGCAAGCCCGCACAATCGCAAGCAAGCACATATGTCTATATCCCTGCCAACCATGCCCACGTCTCCCCTTTCCTTCAAGTACCTCAAAACCCGAACTTGGTCCCTCAAATATTGCTCTGTCGTCGTCTGTTGTTGCCCTCATCTGTCCATCCTTTCCCGTCTCCACGTGCTAACCCCGCCAGATCCGTTACTTCCGAATCAATATCGCGCAAGAATATTGGATGGTGCGTCTGAATAGTTATCACTCATTTACTGTCTCTTATACCCATCCTTCAGTTTAGCCCAGCTCCTTCGCTAACGTATATGGTGGTCCCCGCTGTAGAGACGAGATAGATCTCCGATGTTCTATGGTGTACACAGTCCCTATTATTGTAGTAGCACAATATCGCCTGAATAAATTTGTCTTTTATCATTTCATGTGTGCTTTCGAGGTCTTGGAAGCAAGCTTTCAGAGTCTTTCAGCATCTTGAGGCGCAACTTGAGAAAGCGCCTGCGTCTTGGTAAAGACCACAAAGACGTGTTAGATCTTTCAAGGAAAAATGAACCTTCTTGGTCAAAGACCTACGTCTTTGACCAAAATAGGTCTTTCACGTCTTTGACGTCTTTCCAAAGACCTCAAAGACGCCAAAGCCAATCGTGTAGTTTTACTGATGTGGACAAAGACATCGAAGGATGGTGGGGGGAAAAGGTGTGCCACACATAGCATGTTTGTTTCGAAGTATATAGCTGAATCACTCTAGTTCTTAACTTCCTTGCACAGACCTTACGAACGACATGCTGGCGGATCGGGATGGGCGGTGGCAACGGCTCACACCAGATGTGTCCCCTTGATGTTTATTACTCCTTCCTCCCTCTTCTAAGTTCTGTTCTCCTTTGCATGCAGCTGGTATAGGCTCCTGTTGTCAGTATGGCCTGATTCAACCCACATTGTAGACATCCATTTCCCTAATACAACTCCAGTTTTGAAGCCGGAACTCAAGTTGTCAGTACTTAAGTTGTCTGAATGAAGTCTTAAGTGGTTGATCAATATGTAGTGTATGACACGGGTTTGGCCAAACCTGCGGTATTACGGGTACGGGTGCCACGGGTACGGGTACGGTAGCTGATTTTCTTAACACCGTGAATACCGCAACCCGCGGGACCCGTAACCCGTAATATACCGCAGTAATTTAACCGTGACCGAAAAAGAGAGTCCTGCCAGATTTGAACACAGAACCTCCGGAAAGCAGCCCGAATATTGGTTCAGAGAGTAGTCCAGTTACACTATCAGATAACCGGGATAGCTACAAGCACACCTCAGACTAAAACATTTTTGAGTCATGTCCTCCTCAATCAACAGGGAGTGAAGCTGTGAGTCTGCTCTTTTCTGAAACATTGACTTCACTTGTCTTGTGAGACAGCAGATGAGATGTCTCAAGATTGAATCATCCCATGATTCCCAAGAAAGAAGTTTAAATCAGCTAGTTGAACCACAGGATTCCTTTTTGGGATGACAGGTAAACACTGATAAATAACACTTGATTTGACTGGTTCTCCACCACTACAGCACCCACAAATCTAGGGGAATTTTGAGAGGTGTGACCCTAGTAATGGGGCATGGTAAGCACCAATCCTGAGCCCTAATACAGCTGCAGTACATTATATTTAGAGAACATCAGGTTTTTCCAATAAAAATGACAGAAAATAAAATCTGTGGGGTCATTTCTCCTATGCCAATAGCTGGGTCAGGGTCTATAACTCTGACAGTATGGAATGCCAGTATGCCATCTGGGTAGCCAGCCTGTGGGCGGAACTTGTGAACTGAAGTTCCCGAGCACTCAAGTTCTCCAACGGTCTACTACGGCGGGAACTTAAGAAAAGCTAATACATTATTTGGCTACTGATACTCAATTTACTAAGGTAGGGGCCATACAAATGCTGTGAACGTCACATGACCAGCGTGACAGCTGCCCGATTTGGGCAATTTATTGAGAAAAAGCTGCCAGATATTAACGATTTGACCCCGACCTTATCGGTACCATGTATTTACGGTAAAACCATATAAAAGTAGCTAGCAATCGAAATATTCATCCCGACGTGTCCTAAAAATGACTAGATGTCAATTTTGTACCAAAAGCCGCCCAAAAACGCGCTCCTTCTTCGCGTCTCGCCTTCTCGACACTCCAGAAACGCGCTACGCTGGCGCAGCATGCCCGCGAAGCGCAAGTGCTTCCGTGATCGTGCTGAAAACTTCGTTAAGCACGTCAAGGAAGCACTTTCACCTCTGAAAAAGGCCTTGTCACCGCGGAAAAAGAGGAGAATTGGAGAGAAAGAGAATGTGTGTAATACTAACTTTTGACGCGTCGCCTGACATTTCTATGCAAGGGCAAGGCCTCTACGTCTCCTTCAGAGATGTCAACGGACCGGCCGATCGTAGATCACATCACGGAAGATGTGTTTTTGACGACTTCTTCAAATGTCGGCACTCTCGCGCCGGGTCATTTCCCAGCTCCGTATGGCACCTACTTTCATCAGACCTCTACTTCCGAGACACCGATGGGCCCTCCGGCACAATTCTACCACAAATTCACCCTGTCCCCACCGCCAGAACCATCCAAATCATATCGCGCGACAGTGGAGGAAGTCCCCGATGAGGACGATGTGTCTATTCTGGCTGCCAAGTCCACCCACCCTGCCAATCAATCCACGGCGTCTCTCGATTCTATCAGCTCGGAACTCTCGGACCGCTCAGAAACTCACGCGAACGACATACCAGCATTCACGCAGGCTGCAGCTGCCGATCCGGAGTCCCAGGACGCATATGCAAATGTTTATGACGCGTTTGCGGGGCCAGGGAAACTCCGTGAAGCCCCAACGATACCCAAAGCTGCTGCCGCCGTCAAGGATTTAACGGCTGCGCTACGAGGAGAGTCACGCGGGGTTTCTGGAGGGTATAAAGATCCAAAGCATGATCCCTTTGTGCGCGTTCGGTTGGAGGGAATGCGGATCTTTCTTAATTTGTACACCGATCTACGCTCCAAGACCTATGGGCACTGGGGTGCCTCCGCTTTGCAGGCCGCAGTGGGACTCGGCCGGGGAACTCATTGCATGCGGTCACTCTGCCAATTGGCAAGACAGTACATTCACGACCGTAAATTACTAGTGGTAAATCCCTATGGAAGCTGGAAGGAAACAATGCTTGCCGATGAAGACCTAGCTGCCGACATTAATCTTTACCTGCAGGAGATTGGCAACGACATCACCGCGGAGAAGCTGGTCCAATATCTCGCGCGGCCGGAGGTAATGGAGAAACACGGGATAACGAAAACCATTTCCGTTCGCACAGCCAGACGGTACTTGAATCGGTTAGGCTACCGGTACTCACAGCCCCGGAAAGGGCAATACACAGATGGCCATGAACGGGAGGATGTCGTCCACGAACGAGACAAGGTCTATGTCCCCGCCATCCAAAAACTTTACACCCGGATGCGGCATTACTCCAAGGAGGGTCTCCCCGAGTTCGGCCCACACTTACCTGGCAAAAGAGTCATCACCTGGCATCACGACGAGTCAATTTTCTACGCTCATGACCGAAAGCGCAAGAATTGGCATCACAAAGACTCGTCGAAACTGCATAAGAAAGGTGATGGCCACTCGCTTATGGTAGCCGACTTTGTCTCTGTCGATTTCGGGTGGTCCCCGACATCGCTTGATGGAAAACGGACAGCGCGTCGGTTTCTGAAGCCTGGGAAAGGCCGTGAGGGATACTTCACATGCCAGGAAGTCCTCGAGCAGGCGGAGGAGATGATGGATATCCTCGACGAGGTTTATCCTGACTTCGAGCATGTTCTCATCTACGACAATGCCACGACCCATCGCAAGCGCGCAGACGGGGCCCTTTCTGCCCGTCACATGCCCAAGAACCCGTCAAAGCCCGAAACCAATTTCGGGGTCCTTGTCAATGCACGCGATGACAACGGTAAACAGATCTATAATCCCGACGGTAAATTGAAGAAAATCAAAATCCCAATGACCGGCGCCGAGTTTGATGGGAAGCCACAGGGCTTGTATTTCCCGGAGAAGCATGCGCTTGAGGGTCTCTTCAAAGGGATGGCCAATATCCTCGAGGAACGCGGCTTCCATGGAGCAGCAAAGTTGCGGGCCGAGTGCCCGCGCTTTAAATGCCCACCTCCGGCTCTCGACTGCTGCTGCCGCCGGGTTCTGTTTAATCAACCGGACTTTGCCAGCGTCGAGTCTTGCCTAGAGACAGTGTGCCGCTTGCGGGGATATTCGGTTCTTTTCTTGCCGAAGTTCCATTGCGAGCTCAACTTCATTGAGCAGTGCTGGGGATATGCCAAACGGGTTTATCGGTTTTACCCCGAGTCTTCTCGCGAGGATGACCTGGAGCGCAACGTACGGAACGCGTTGGCCGCGGTTCCGCTCGACATGATGAGGCGGTAGGTGGTGCATTTGATTTTTTGAGTTCTTGCACTGATAATTTGTTAGGTTCGGAAATCGGTCTATGAAGTTTGTGGACGCCTACTCAAAGGGGCTAAATGGGCGACAGGCAGCATGGGCTGCCCGCAAGTACCGTGGTCATCGTGTCGTCCCTGAATCCATCCTGGATGAACTTGAAGCTGCGGGCATCAACTAATCATTTTCTTGACATCCTCCCACATCTTGTTTTTGTCCCTCCTATCGACTAATAACCTGTAAATTTGTAGCTATAGCACTCCTGTATATTTTACCCGACCATTGGCGCCAACGAGCATGTATTGACAGTGGTTTGAGCACTTGACACGCCGACAGAAATGTTCCGAGAACATCTCCTCACGCACATCTCCACAGAATATTAAACCCTCTGATTAGCATATGAAGAACATGTAAAGGAACTACTTTATGGAAGGAATTAATCTACGTCTTCACCGTTGTTATCATTCACATTTTTCTTTGGAATTTGCCCCGATTTGGACTCATCAGTCACACAAAAGTAACGTCATGTGATGTTCACAGCGTTTGTATGGCCCCTACCTTATGCTGGTCGCCTAGGAGTGGGAAAAATCAGCAAAGGATCAAGTATGACTGCCTCTGTTAACCTTTAGCAGGGCTGAGCTGCGTGAGAGCCAGCGGGATAAGTTTCTTCAACGAGGTGGTGAAAGTCCCTTCCTCTGTTCCCTCCGACAGCTTGATTTGGCTCTCTGCGACGGAAGAATCCAAACAGTATGGTTATTCATGTTCATGACTCCGTTGAAATTGACTGCAACTGACAAGAATGTGAACATAAAAAATACCGATAATTGAAGCACGGTTGACAAACTAGGAAGCTGAGATCCCGTCTTGTTTATATCGACCTTGGGCAGTAAAGGCGGAGACAGGGGAGGCAGAGACAGAGGTGAGGACCCCGGTGGAGGGGGAGGTTTGGCCTTTCCCTCGTCTGGGTTCTCAGGCGGGGGTGACAGCCCTGAGGACATTGATTTTTTTCATGGTCTATCACAGTATTAATTAACATAAACAATATGGACTTTGTACAAAAGTAACACACTACTGTGGGGTCCCGAAGCACCATGTGGCTGGACAGACCCGTTGTTAAGGTGTCTGTGCAATCCAACAGGGTCGGTCTTCGCGCCCCTGTCGAGGAGCTTTTTGTTGGCACTCGAAGTGTGTTAGTTCAAGGTGAGGTACTACACGGTGCAGAGGAACTCGCCCGGACGGCGGATCATCTGGATTATGTGCAGCGGCATCCTGGTCCACCTTAGCCTTGCTAGCACTAGTACTAGTCTTCGCAGGCTTGCCCGTTGTTTTCGGGCAATAATGGATAAACCTGATGAATTGAGGATCAGAATTAAACTCGGGTGTTTTCAACGCATTCGAGATGTCGGTTTTCAGCTGGGGAGCTCTGGTGTCTTTGAGCTCAGCTGGAAGGGGAAGTCCGAGGGCGTGAGCAATAGACAGAAGCTGGGGCTTCAAGAGCTGACAGCCCCCCCTGGGATTCCGTCGAGAGGCGGAAGAGATTCGAGGGTGAGCGCGGCCATGGTAGTGAAAAAGATGGTCAGCGGAGGCCAGTGGTCATGTGAATGAGCGACGAAACAAGTATTTGAATTTGAGGTTCAGTGGACTCCAGTGGGCATGCCGCCCAAAATCGAACCCCAGTGGATAGGGGTGTCTCCGTAACAGCGATCACTGATGTTCACTATCTCTACTCTATCTAATCTGTCCGGCCACCGGATCACGGTGGGCATCACTGGTGACCACCAGTGACCACCAGTCACAGCGCTGGGACTTCAATTTTTTGGGTCCCAAAGTTAGGTCGAGTTCGTCAAGTTTTGTGACAGAAATATGACGGCCAAAAACCGGATCAGATATGCCCTGATTTCCGAATGATTTTTGACATGATGGATTGTAATCCGTTTTGTGACACAATAAGTAGCTGGGATTTTGAGGGCGCAAAAACGCATTGGCAGCCAATCAGAGCTTTGGGAGATTGGTTTTTTGGGCACAAAAACTCAAAGATCTGTGGAACTAAAAAGGTTGAGTTTTTGATTGGACTCGGTGGGTCACAAAATCAGAGACATCAGATCCGGTTTTTGGCCGTAAGACATCTGTTACGAAACTTGACATTCTCGACCTAACTTTTGGGCCCCAAAAATTGAGGCCCCGGCGCGGTGAGTGCGCACTGACCTTTGTAACTCCGGGCATATAACTCCACAGCCGAGAGTTCATGAAAGAGATTTCGTCGGAGACCGGTGTGGTCCTTCTAAAGTTTGCCAGTGTCGCGGCGAATTGAAATCCGCGATCAAGTAACGGTATTTTGACACGAGAACGCCGTAAGAGACTGCCAGATACTGGGACGCCGCTGAATAGAAAATTGGCATGAGAGTCAGAAACAAGAATCGGAGCAACGGCCCGGCGATCTGCACGGTTTGATCCTTGTTGTATATTCCTTCAAGGTTGGTCTAGACGAGTAATATTTCAGATCGGCTTAATTTATTGCCTGTCCAGCCATTTTTGAAAGTCTCCAGGATGAAACCAAGCAGTTGCATCATCACTTTTGGCTTAATCTGAACTTTAAACCAAATTCACCTTATAATTATACACCTACAACACTCTGCTGCTTGTTTACGCCATCCTCACTGCCCATACCGAGCCTTCACCTCCACCTCCACAAACTCGTCCACCGTGCTGAATTTCATCCCAAGGGCCAGGAGATCGGGGTTCGGAATTGGAGTGGCGTAGTACCCTTCGTACTCGTTGACGAATTCCCACTGTAATGCAGTTGATCCGAGTCAGTGTCCCTGAACGATTAATCTGGAGCGGGGTAGCCCACCATCTCATCCATCTCCGCGATGCCCATCGGGGGCGATTGGGTGTAGGTGACTTCCACGCCCAGCACTGCACACACACACGCATTTTGGCTTGAACGCATAGACGGAAATTCAACTGAGACTGGCACTCACCCCGACCCATCTTCTCAGCGAGCTCCGCGTTACTCATCTTGGCGTTCACCACCGCATACGCCTTCCCGTTGATCTCCTCAAACTTTGCCGCGTCGGTGTAGTTCTTGAGCAGTGCGAGCGCCGCGGCGGGGACGTCCCGTCCGATCCATGCAAATTGATGTTTTTTGCTGGGGGAGAGCGGCAGGGAGAAGGTGTACCCCGTTGGCGTCTTTTTGAGGATGTCGTAACTGCGCATCAAAGATGTTGGAAAGGTTTGGTTGAGTGAGTTTGATGGGACGCACCTCCACAGGTTCTCGAGGAACGCGGGGAGCATGAGGCTCGCGTGTGCCAGACCGGACGATTGGAGGTATTCTTGCACGATTTCCTTGTCTTTCTCATGCAAATAGTGAGCGACGTGAAGGACTCCCAGGGTAAATATTAAACTCACCGTCGAAGTGTGTGCAGTTCTGCAGCTTGCCGCCGGTGATTCTCTTCATGCCAGGGAGTCCGCTTGGGGAAAAAATGTTAAGAGGTCAGGGCTTCTTTGCGGGAATGAGTTGAACTATGCATGCGTACGTCCAGATAAAAAACTTGACCCCCACTTCCTTCGCCGCGTCGACCATATTCCGTCCTTGCGTCACCTCGTCTTTCCCATCCACGTGCGGCACATTTACAACGGTAACCTACTCATGGGATTAGGTTAGCACTGCGACTCAGATTGCACGTTTCAGTTGAAGTAATAAATAAATGCCCGTACTTACCGCAAAGACAGCCTCGCTCCCCTCCAACGCCTTCACGAGGGACGCCTTGTTGAGCGAATCCCCACGCACGACTTGCGCGCCGCGCGCTTTGAGCTTCTGGGACGTTGCCGAATTTGGATCCCGTGTGATTGCACGCGGGAGGAAGGTGCCGTCCTTGAGCAAGGCGTCCACCACCGCTGAGCCTGAGTTGATACAGGTCAGAATCGTGGACCGGAAAGGTTGAAGAGAGTACCCTGAAGCCCAGTCGCGCCGAACACTGAGACGATACGTGGAGAAGTCATTGAAGTTGCGGTAGAATGAGGGTTTCGTGGGTGGTTGCCGAGTTCGATGCTAGATTGGCTTGTTCGTTAATTGCTGGTTGGCTTTATAGATTCCGTGCGAAGCTCAGTCAGCACCTGTCCCAGCTCCCAGATCCTCCGCCGAATATCAGTCAGCAGAAGAGGCGCATCATATCACAAAGTACTTCGGGTTGTGATCGGTGGAAGTTATCTACCGGCGGTCATCGAGTGAATCATCGTTAGGATATCAATGGAAGTTGAAGCACAAATGACGATATCTTGATTGGGCCCATGCATCATAGCCGTTGATACCTGCCCACCGTCCCTTGTTACGGTCTAGAGGAAGCCGACCGGCGGAAAGGAAGGGAGCCGCGCCGGCTCTCCCGCAAATAGATAGCAGAATATAGAGGTGAACGCACTTATGCCATGGTCTTCGTGGATCGTGCATGTTCATGACTCTTGCGTCGACATATTGGCTGGAAGACGCAGTCAGCACGATGTACGGCGAATGAGGAGAGAGAGAGAGAGAAAAATAAACAAACAAGACGAGTGGACCATCGGGGACGAAGTCGAGGGTGCGCACGAGGAGAATGAATGAATCGGAGCGTGTAGGCCAATCGATGCAGTAGGAATGGGATTATTTGGGACGCCACAAGAACGGCATGCAAATAAAAGAGCGAATATAAACGATACTCACACTTATGAACTTGAAGCGCATGCTCGTAGCGTTGCGCCGTGGAGGCCGGCTGGCCCTCGTGGAGACGCAGGAAAGGACGCCCATACGACCATGTCTGACGCGTCCCCGCGGCGCGGCCACCCACCGGTTCACGGAAGGCAGGAACGGCGGCGCGGACGAGGCAACCAGCGGAGCCGCCTGCACCCGCGCGGCCTACCCCGAACAACGAGAGAGAAACCCCACTTGTGGCCTCTTCAAGCGAACATCCAACTAGACTCGCTGCGTGCCCTGAGCGCAGTCGCCGATAAACGTCCAACTCGAGTCCATCGGTGCGGATGCCTGGAGAGAAAAAGCCAAGAAAAGCTGTCCAGCGTTCAGCGTTGCAGTCCCAGGACAGGTTCATTCTGCGAGGCTTGAGAATGCGAGAACGCCGATGGTCGGCCTGGCTAGGTGCAGTAACTGGTTCAGAATTTTGAACGCGCGACTTTGGTGGTTAACGGCAAAAGGGGTCGGATTCATCGGCCGATCACTCTGATGTCGATACTCCGGCCCGGGGCCTCCTGCCACTCTCTTTCTCTCCTCGTCCGTTTTTGTGTCTTTGGCTTCCTCCCTCACGTCGGCGACATCACACGAAATGCAACTCGGCCCATTCCATCCTGGATAACTCACCGCCGCTTCTGCTAGCAATGGTGCTAATGATAACGCCAATCTTGCGCCAATCCGCAAAATAAGTAGCAAGAAAAGGAAAGGGTGGAGCAGGAAGAGAGGGAGGCAAGAGAGGCGGAGGAGTGGGAGTTCCGCCCGCGCGGGTGCCGGATGGGATTTCGTTGAGGAATTTTGAGATTCAGGTGGTGCGTTCGTCTGTCTGTCTGTTTTTTTGTTTTTTGTTTTTCGCGACGCGTCTTTGCGGTCGTTTTGGACCACACGGCGGACGGCGATCCCAAATATCTACGACGTGAAGCGTCTGACTCGCTCTCTACCGTCCATCTGCCGCCTTCCCCGCTCTCTATAATTATCCACTGACGTGCTTTACGGCCTCCACAGCCAATCTACGCCATCCTCTCCGACATCGTGCTCTACTCCCCGCGCGGCCTGTCCTCGGCCGCGCTCCCGGCGCATGCGGCGCGTTTCGTGGCGGCGGTCAAGCGGAAGAGGAGGGAGCGGTGTGTTGCGATGGGGGTTGGTGAGTGTCTTTCCCATCGTTAAATACTCTTTTGCGCTGTAGAATATGCCGCTGTCGTTCCCACTGCTTGAGCAACTTACTGACTTTTGACTTCTCACGCAGACCCGAACTCGCCGGACGCACCGCTGGAATACAACATCCTCGTGCTGGATGCGGACGTGCGCGCGTTTGGGGAGGCGGTGCCCGAGCTCATGATGCGCGTGTTTGAGGGCGGGGAGCGGAGGGGCGTCGATGCTGTGCTGCATCGCGCGAATGGGGAGGAGATGGACGTCGACGGCGCTGACACGCGCACCGCGCCGCCCACGGTACGCAGACACGCACGACGCCCCGGTCGCGGTGCCCATCCACCCGGGCAAGCGAGATCTCGTCGGCTTTCCCGCCGTCCGTGGCCGCGCCCAAGGAACGAGCGGAGGACGAGGCGACTGTTTCTGGGCAACTCGGGCGACGTGCCGCTTGCGGACGGCGGTGGGGTGCCGGGGGAGGGGAGCGGAGGACCCGTTCGCGTGGGGGACGGGCTGGGGTACGATGTGGGTCTCGAGTGTCATGAGATGGTGCCCCATTTGAAGATGCTGGATCGGATGTGGGAGGAGCACGTGCGTGGGGAAGGAGGAGGAGAGGTAAGAGTCGCGGGTCCGCCTGCCGCCGAACGCCAACGCGGGGATACACCTGCCGTTCCCGAGCGCGCCGTCGAATACGGCGCAGTTGCCCGTTATCGCGTTCTTGGAGCGCTTGCGGCCTGTGGTGCCGACGCCGCCGCCCACCTCGAGCAGCGGCGGCACGCCCGCGAGTGGCGGGCCGGGCGCGCGGAAGTGGTCGACGTTCCCTGCGGCGGTGTTGCCTGCGTCGTTCTTCCCCTCGCCCCCGCCGCCGCCGACCCCGCCCGGCGCACCGCGCACGCGCTCGCTTACTTCGCCCGCGCCGACCCCGTCGCTCCCCGTGCGTACGCACACCGAGAGCTCGCCGCTCGCGCTCTCCTCCTGATGGCCGTGCGCAGGCCGAGCCTCCCCGAGGCGTGCCTCGAGCCGCAGGTCGCGAGGCCGCGGAGCTTCTTTGTGTATCCGGGCGAGCTGGGACTGCTGCGGCGCGTCGAGGCGCGGATTGGGGGCGGGGAGGTGTTTGCGTCCGCGCGGCTG
Organism: Mycena alexandri; assembly: GCA_029233265.1. Lineage (NCBI taxonomy): Eukaryota > Fungi > Basidiomycota > Agaricomycetes > Agaricales > Mycenaceae > Mycena > Mycena alexandri. Next base: position 431,596 of record JARJCM010000015.1, read on the forward strand.
GGGAGAAGGATGAGCGGGGCTGCGATAGGGTCGACGGGCAGCTTGGGGAGCGCGAGTGGGGCGCGGGGCGCAGGCGTCTGCGAGTATTGCGAGTGTGAGCGATGTTGCGGCGGCGGCGCCGAGTCTGCCGCCGCATAGCGGGGGTGCGCGGCCGTCGGCGAAGAGCGTGTCGTTTGCCATGGGGGCGGTTCCCCCGAATGCTGCCTTTTTTATATTTGTACATCTTTCTTTCTTTGGTTATTCGCACAAAACTGATATGCATACACGCAGAAACCACGCCTCGAACATGTACATGCTGCACGCCCGGGGCATCACGCACGTCGTCTCGGTGGGCGAATGCGCGCTCGTTCCGCCGCCGGGACCCTGTCCCTCGATCGCGGACAACTGCACCATAATTCCACCCGCACTTATCCAGGGCAAGGGTCCGGGGAACCAGGGCTCGCTGTGGATTGAGGAGCGCGAGGGGCGCATCAAGGTGCTCGATATCAAGGGCGTGTACGACGACGGGATCGAGCCGCAGCTGGAGCCGACTTGCGAGTGGATCAAGAAGGCCAGGCAGGCGGGCGGGCAGGTGTTCGTGCATTGTCGGGTGGGGCGTCGCGGAGTGCGACTGTTACGGTGGGTTCCCCTGTGCTCATGCTCAATTAGTGCTGAACCGGGCTCGTGCAGATCGCATATGTGATGAAGCGCCTCTCGCTCCCGCTCGTCGACGCGTATCTGATTGTGCGCTCGCGCCGCCTGTCGGTGCTCATTCAGCCTAACATGCGGCTGCTGTACAACCTTTGTGGGTGGGAGATCAAGCGCGCGCAGGGGGACGAGGTCTGGCTGCGGAAGGAGCTCGCACGGACGCTGACGTGGCCGTATCTCGCCAAGGAGGTGCATGCGCTGACTGAGAAGTACCTGCATTCGGCGGGTGGACATCGCCGCCATCCGCCTCTGACTACACACCCACCACGACTATTACTGCCGGCGCTACCATACTCGCTCCGCACTGATCCCTGACTCTCTCTCCGTATCCATCGTCTCTATGCTCTCCCATACCATCCGTTTGATTCCCATCCATCCATTGTACGTAGGCCCGCCCGGCGCTCACCTCACTTGTTCTTGTTCTTGTGATCCCGTCTTGCACATACACTGTTGTTCGTGTACCCTTTGTCTGTGTATCTGCACTTGCCCTCTGTGATTATGTTTCTTGCGGAAAACGGGAAGCCCCTGAGATGTCACATTCTGCGTGACATCGCGGTCACTGGTGCATACAGGCCCTCAATTTAAGGGGGATTTAAGTTAGCTCCGTAATTTAAAGTATTGTAATACATGTAGTGCGGCCGAAAACCTGATTTAATACTTTGAATTTAAGGCTCGGCGAAATCTAATAGGGGACTTCACGGTACATAGGGTGTATTTTCCCGTTTGTGAATACTGTACTATTTCATTCAATTCGCATGTCACGGGTCACAGGCCCCGAAATATGCGAATTTTTTCGCACTGGTCACAGGTCACCAAGGCCATCTGCGAATATCCAAAACAAGTCACGAAAATCCCCGGAAATCCCCAAAAATTCAATTTTTCGCGCGCGCGACGCGTTTTGGCTAAGGAAAAACGCGTAAAACGCGTGTTCGAGTCCACGAGTGTCTCAATCGGCGCGAATGCTCTTAAATCACAGTTAACCGGCCAATTGGGAGTCGAAATTGCTGCAGAAGAATAAAAAAGGTAAATTTCCTGCTCGAATCAATTTGACAAATGCTGAGCATACCTAGTTCGCCTGCGATTCAGAGGAATTCAGACCCCTCGCGCCTCCCGGATATGCGAATTTTTTTCCTGGGTCACAATCCCGCAGGCCGAAATGTGAATCTACAAGTTCGCATTTTGGGGTCACAGGTCACAGCGTCGACGAATTGAATGAAATAGTACAGTAGTGCCGGCCAGGTCCGGTTCGGAAATCGGTTCGAACCTGAACCGGACCGAACTGAACGCAAGGTTCAGGGTCAGCGTTCAACGATTGCGCGAACCGAACACCGCGTTCAGGTTCGGTGTTCAAGCACTGAGTGTTGTCTTTGAACCCGAACCGAACCCCGAACCGCATTTAACATACAGCCAGAGTTTTATTTTTGTTTCCTTTTACCTACTGCTCGATACGACCATACCGCTACGACTACAAAATCCCCCACCCTCGCAGCACACTCAATTGCCCTCCCTCACCTCTGATGCCCTCCCTCACGCCCTCCACGTACGCTAGATATTTCCACGTCACATGTATAGTGTTACTGTAGTATTACGACCACTAGTTCACAGGGTGTCACCCGTCACCACAAAAGTTCACTGGAATCAAAGTTCACTCCTCGGCAATCAGCCAACAATTCCCATAAAAGGTAATCCGGCATTCGCCGGAGCGAAATTTTGCGATTTTCTAGGCTTATTTGGGCCAGGAAAACTCATTGTCACCGTCACCGAGCTCAATTAGTTCAGTTCACAGGTCCCTGTCACCCGTCACCTGAACTAGTGGTCGTAATACTACAGTACATGGGCCCCAAGGGGCCCGCCTACACTTTAATGGAATTGAACTGAAAAATACTCATATTGAGTGGACTTCAGTCGATTTTGCGCGTTCACAGGGTCAGTCTCACCGTTAAATTTGCCGCATTGACAGTTGTGCACTCGAGAAACTTCTCTGGTCCCTGGCTACGCCCTAGTTCTGCTTCCCTGCGGTTCAATATCCAAATCCCAAACCTTTCAACCGTGGGATTTTCTTGTCGAAGGGCCATTTAGCGTTGTGAAGAGCACCTTGGGCTACACTAACCAGGTGGGAGCATAAAAAGACTCCATAGTTGCTATACTTGGCCATATTTGAGTGCCCTGAGACCGCCGAATTTTGATCGCGTTCGAACGTGTTCAAACACAGAACCGAACATCAGCAAACCCAGGGTCACCCTGTAGAGCCCTGTAGTTAGGTCCCCCTGACGTAGTGCTACGTAGCGCCCATAGTGCTACGTGGCACTACGTAAGGGGGTGACCTAACTATGGGAAAAACCTGGGTTTGCTGATGAACCTGAACGCGGGTTCAGGTTCGGGGTTCAGCAGGTGCCTGAACCGAACGCGGCATTCGAGTTCGGCGTTCAGAGAAATGCCTGGATACGTAAGTATCTGGGTCTTATGGTATGTACGATTACTGCTTTAGGCAATGGCTCATCCTTGACCCCCCTTCCATGCAAGCTCCACACTCGTGACACTTTTTGTGGAGTCAGTAAAGAAGCACATCCAAATGGATATATTGTATTAGGCCTCTGTCTCGACATCGGAGTTTGAAACACCTCTTGACTCCGTACCACCACCATCTCCTTTCCGCCACCTCGTCGCCTCGCGCCGCCCTTCCCGCGCATTGTTCCCTGTAAATCTGTTTTTCTTACAATTCAAAAAACACTCAAGAGAAGTCACACCGATTTCAACAGGGCCATGGTATATTTTTATTACCATAGATGTACCTTATCGCTCCGACACAAGTTCCTAAAATCCAAGCATGTCCCGCATGCGAAATAATGACACAGTTCTTCATTTTCTTGTCATCTTCTTCGGCGCCCCCTTTCCCGGTGTTGCCGTCCCGTTCCCGTTCTTCTTCCACCCCGTTGACCACCAGTCATTCGTCTTCGCCGCCGCCATCGGAGCAGACCGCCCCTCGCTCCCCGTTGCACTCCACGAGTCGTTGTGTTCGTCCCACAGGCTCGCGCCCTTCTTCCTCCACCCGTTGTCGTTGTTGCGGCGCCCCACACCGCCGCCGCCGTTGCCGTTGCCGCCTGTGGAAAGGGAGGGAAAACGCTCCAACGAGGCAAAGCAAGCGCTCCCAAAGAAGAAAGAAGAATGAGGGAGCAAAACGACTCACTCCTCCCCGCCCCTGCCTTCTCCCTCTCCCGCTCCCTCAAAATCTTTGCATACTCCTTACATATCCCCTTCTTGCAGATAATCCCGTGCGCCTGCTTCCGGCGCTCCACGTTGTCCGAGTCATCCCACAGCACCACGTCCTCGGTCGCTGTTACTGTATACTCTCCATAATCCGCCCCGCTGGAGTCGTATGAGTCGTACTCCCCGAGCACGGGCATCTTCTCCCACTCGGCGACATCCCCGTACGTGTTCGGGTCCGGCAACGTCTCCTCTTCCCCCGCCCCCCCTCCCCCTCCTACTTTGGCGTCCTGACCGAGCGCAGCGTACAGATTCGCCTCCATGGACCGCATGGGCGGCGCCACCACCAACGGCAAAACGGCCGGGGTGCAATAGCACGCAGGTGCTGGTCCGCAGCGAGGTGCTAGTCCGCAGCGAGGTGCGAGGGGCAAGGTGTGAGGGGCCATCGACGGACGGCCAAGCAAACAACAAGCTAGCCATCCCGGGCGGTGGAGAGTAACGTGCAGACCAGTGGGGAGTCCACAGGGCTGCGTTGCGTGCAGCGCGAGCAAGGCAGGGAGGCAGGGAGGTGGGCCGCAGATGGAGCCTGGATCTGCAGCCCACCTCCCTGCACCCATATTTCCGGCCCTATGCCCTGGTCTGCCCCCGCTCGAAATCATCCCTACGTCGCATCTCGGGCACCGGTCTTGTCCACTCCGCCCCCACGCACGGCACAGAAGACTACAACGTGTTCCGCGCGCTCGGACTGCTCGGCAAGGCGGAGGAGATCGTCTGCTACGTCGGGGGCGCGGGCGAGTTCACCGGGGAGGTTACAGAGACGGTTGGCGAGGCTGGGAAGGATCCTGATTGGCGAGAGCGTTCTGGACGGCAGTGAAACGGCGCGTTTGCAATGTACTGCCATCTAGCTACATTTTGCGCTTTTTAGAGCTAGCGCATGACAAAGTCTGCTAGCTTCTATTAGGCACATTACTAGCTTCTCAGGGCTACAAACTAGCAATGGGAACTCTGTTCGGTGGTACAAAGGAGAGTCAGAGTGAGCTCCGGCTACTGGCTGTAGTACGAGTTATAGTGCTAGGCGCGGCTTACAAGCGTTACACTAGGCGAGTACACGCATCAAGGAGATAAACATACAGGTCTAGTACCTCAGAGTGTCAAGGATTCTATGAACGAGGACCAACGACTGCACAGACAGAGCTTTGGTCAGAGCTAGCGCAGAGTAGGGACGAGCACGAGCGAGCTAGCAGGTGTAGGAAGGCGGCTAGTGCCCTAGCAGCTGGATAGACCCTGCTGAAGTCGATACAGTAGTGGCCGAAGTGGCGCTAGCTGAGGCAATGCGAAGGGATCAACTATAGGGGTATAGGAGTATACCTACCAGCAGGTCAGGTGATGGACGCGACGCGATCCAAAGAGCCTAACAAAGGCAAATAGCAGAAACAGTGAATTCATGTTGAGATGGAGCAGTGGCACCGGGGGCAAAGACCCGGGCTGTTATATCCATGCAACCACACCCCTGGACATTGGTCCTCGTCACCCAAGACCACTCCGGTCCTCTACGGGCATTCCGGTCTACTCCGGTGTTTCCGGAGTCAACCGGAAACCCGGAGCCAACCGGAAACTGGGTATTAGTATTGGAATGACTTCTCGCGGTCTGTCGTGGCTGGTATCAAGTGGTAACAACCTCTCCACATGTTCCCTCTTGCCTTCCATCGCCTCATGGCAGATTTCATCACCTCATGTTTCATTTCCCAAGATCAATACTGATACAGGTCGAACTTCTCTTACCGCTTATGGACTTCCTATTCTTTCAACCATATGCTCGTTCCACATGTTACTCCTTATCTCCTTTACACTAAATTAGGATCCTACACTATTTAATCAGCTAGCATACTCCCTGTTCTTCAGTAGTTTAATAAACGTCACTTCCCCCCTTCCGGAGTGGTGCCAGTCGCTCCTCTCTTCCCCCAGACCCTTCCTCTTCCTCTAGACGATACCTGGCAGTACACGCTCACCCTGCACCTCAGTGGTGTTGTGTCAAGCAGCTCCGCCGATCCCCTCTGTCGACTCCGGTTACTCCGGCCTACTCTCCGGCACCCCGGTTATTCCGGAGTACCTTGTACGACTCCGGCCGACTGTTCCACTATCCCTTAACCCCGCGGCTCAGCACGTAACAGTATTAAACTACTCACCTGTTCAGGTCTCGTAGTTCTGCATCAGCATGTCAACAAATTACCTCTTGCGCTCTTGGCCATCCCCTCGTTCTGCTAGTCGGGGAAGTCTTGCCTCATACGTCGTTATGTTGCACGATTCTTCTACTCCACCGACACCCCAGCACGAGGCTGCGACTAAAACTTCCCTATCCGGTGAAGCTTCGGTAACGCATCGTGGGTTGTTTCCCATGGCGGCGGCATCAATTCCCATGGGGACCTTCCATGTGGGACCGCCTCAGGACGACATCGCGGTGTATCCCGGCACACCTTCTCCACCGGTATCCGCGACGCCTCCCAGTTCGGGGTCGTCTCCGGATTATTTGTTCATGGACGCTGTTGAAGAAGCCGTCGAGATTGACGATCAACATCTCCAGCAATCCCTTCAGCAGTTGGAGGAACTCGATCAAGATCTTATTCTCGAGTATCCGCCTTCTCCGGTCGTAGCGCCGGCATCCGCCGCGCTCCCGGAGGAGTACGTCCCTGACATTGACGAGTCGCACATGCCTCCTCACGAACTTCCTTATCCATCCAACTATCCCACATCTGCCCAGAATTCTCCCGCCAATCCTCCATCTCCCGCGCTATATCCTGCTCCGATTCCGGACTCCGAAAACTCGGAGCTCCAATATCCGATGTTGTTTGACGGCAAGAAAGAGGACGTCATGCTCTTTCTTTCCCAGTGCTACGCACATCTGGCTGCTCATCCCCGCGAGCACCGGACGGATGACGATAAGATCAGTTTTATACTGACTCGTTTCCGGGGAATTGCCGCAACTATTTACGGGCGTCCAGTTTCTGCCAGCCTCACTTGGCATGGGAACTTTTCCGCCTTCATCTCGGAGTTCTTGGAGATCTTTGATGGACCGGACTCGTACGGCAATGCGGAAGATCAACTCCGCTTGCTCCGGATGAGTTCCACGGAGGAGATTGGGCCGTTCCTTCGCGAATTCGAAGACTTGCTCAACCATCTCGGTTGGAGCGAGTCCGCGAAGTGCCATGCTCTTCACCACGCGCTTCCGCTGCGTTTGAGTATGGAGTTGGATGAATGTGTCTGCTACCCTAGCACCTATCCTGGGCTCCGGGCAATGTTAACACGCCTGGATACCAAGTATTGGGCCACACAGCCTGCTGCAGCTCTCGCCGAAGCTCGGAGGAACGCACGCGAATTCTGGGGCGATCATGGCCCTGGACGCGGGTCTCCGGGTTCCGAGGACAACCACGGAACGCCTTCCGGAAACGATCTTCTTGATCGCGGTGGCTCCGGTCCTCGCGAAGCATCTCCTGCTCTCTCGGACATCTCTCCGGGTATGCCTTCCCTAACCTCCATCCCTGTTTACAACATTTCCTCGAGCTCCGGAACACCTGTTCGTCCTACGACGGGTGCATCGGGGTCTGGAGATGCCGGTCCTTCCTCTGGCTATGCCAGGAAGGCGGTCGATCCCTCGCGCAAGCGCTCTGCCGAGGCGGCCGGTTTGCTGAACAACAAAGGCAAACTCCGGAAGGAGGAAGCGGAACGCCGGAGACGTCTAGGCTTGTGCATGTATTGCGGCAGTGGCGGACATCACATTGGAACTTGTCAGCACATTACGCGCGTTGTTCACGACAAGCGCCAGCGCACCGGAGAATCACGCTCCACGGGTAATGATAGCTAAAAGACCATGCAGAGCTCGAAAACTCCACCCGGAACGTCTGCGTCGTTCCCGGGGAGTTATACCACAATCCATCACGTTTACATTCGCTCAAAATTTACGACCGCTCGCTCTCCGGAGTCGAGTTTTACGATTTCAACAATCATATCTCTCCGAGATTGCCTCGGGATTCAACTCCCGCATACGAACATTTCCTCGACATCCTATATCGCTGTAACTATATAAATATTGGAATTCACTCGGTTTTGGCTTCGCATGCGAGATTTCCGGCAAAATCCCACCGGACAAGCTTTCCCTTGGCAACTCTTTCCATTAATCGACAGTCCATCTGTCTCCTCTTTTTGGTGTTGTTCGTACTCCGAAATCGCGTCAACGTTCTTGATTTCCTTCATTGTTCTGGATAACGGAACCGGAAAACCTCTCAACCGCATTCCGTTGAATGCAAGATGATGGTTTCCACCAATCCGAATCCTTAATCCTTGGGGTTATTAGTGTGCACACGACCGGCAATTATGCCGGATATTGTTTCGGTTGCTCCCATGAGGGACCGGCGTTTATCGCCGACACCGACAGTTCTGACGCCTTCACCATATCTGAAACCTCCGGGCTCCGCACCTACGGTTTCATTGGCTACTCGCCATTCCCGTTCTTTCGAACATTTCTGGATCGGGACTCGACCCTCCGGAAATTTCCGGAGCCTCGACGTCTGGTCAGGTGTCCAAATGGCCACCAAATGGTTTTCGTAATTGGGTCATGGCTTCAAGCCTTTCCCTTCGATCACCTTTCCGGAATAGCTACGCGCACGCAAAATGCTCCGCTCCGCTACCGGAATCCTTTGTGAAGCTTGTATGCTTCCGATCCCTTGGCAAATTCGACACCTTGTTCCTATACGCCTTGGATCGCTTCTTAGAGATGCTTGACTCAGTTCAGCATACTCATTCCTTTTATTCTTTTCTCCCTTCGTTCATTCAGCCTTGGTATTGTGGGGCTGAGACAATAGTTGGGTTTCAAACCTTGGACAAAAGCGGAAAACACTCATTTGGGACGTCTAATAAACGTACTCAACCGAGCCCGCTTAGTAACCTGGCATGGAACTCTCTTTTTCCGCACTCCGGTCAGACTCGCGGATCCGGAACCTATGCTCCGTCGAGATATCGGGTAAGAGCTCACCGGAGGACACTTCGCAGTGTTACCTCCAACGTGCCTCCGACCTCGACTTACGCTTGCACCTCCGGAATCACGTCTCGTCTTGTCCGGTCGCCGGAAAAGCCTCAAAATCAATACCTCGGCTTCCCCCCGAGGAAACCTCTGTGTCCGCTTGCAGCGCCCTGTTGCAGCTACGTCAGGGACCTCATCACTCCTTCTCCAGTAAAACGGAGCTGGACTCTGTGGTCGTGTTCCGTTCTCCGGTCGCTCGGACCTCCGGAACTCCACTACTGCGACTGTTTTAATATCGAGAAAGGCCGGCTGAGCGTCACCTCGGTGACCTCGCTCGTCAGCTTGGTAATCTCGCATGTCGCAGTACGACCACTAGACTTGGGAAAATCTGGAAGAATCGCTCTTCGACCGGAATAAATCCTTCGTCTCCGAGCATTTCCCTGCCTTCAAGGCAAAATTCCTGGCTTCGTGCCAAATTTCGACTCTATCCCAAACGATTCGCGGTAGCCTGTGGGAAGTCTACCCTAAGAGGGGGATACGCCCATGAAACTCCGCATATGGATCAAAAATTCCTCGCACAATTCGATCGCTGCCTGGAAATTCAGTGTTGAAGCAGGAATTACTGGAGTCGTTCCCGTCTTTCCGGAACTTGCTGTCTTTACGTTCATGACAAGCAGGCTTCGTACTGACACCCGCATATGGATCGTTCATCGAAACTCAAGATTACTGTTGACTGATTCTAGGATTCACTCAAGTATAATTCAGGAAGATCATAATCCTGATTCCGAATGCCGGAACGTGTTAAAGTCCACTCACCGTTCTACTCCAGCAACCTCCGGTCGTACTCCGGAATATCGGAGACCTCTCGTTGAGGCCAGCGAGTAGCCGGAGTTGGCGCATTCAACATTCGGAGAATCCTCTGTCTCATCAGCATATTGGTGTTCAAGTTCCAATTGCAGTTCCCACAAGGTCTTGGCAGATTTCCCTCCATGAATCACCAATCGACCTAATCCACATGCCACGCACTCTCTACTTCTATTCTTGGCATACTTCCCTCTACTTGGCTGACATTGGGATCGTAATCCTGTTCGATCTCCGAACTCCGGATACCATTACTGGGACCGGAACTCTGGACGGTCGTCTAGGAAAACCTTTTCCGAAGTCACCATCTTCAAAACCCTTACCTCACTTCTATCCATTACTTTCACCTTCAATTCCGGGATCACTACGCTCATTCATGATCACCTATGGGCATTCCGGTAGTGTCCGGAATCCGGAGTATACACCGGAGTCAATAACTCTGGTTGGTCTTGTCCGGACCTCACTCCTCATCACTCTGGTTTGTTTCAAACGAATCATTGTGTATTTACAATTTTTATAGCCCAATGGGCTCCAAGAAAATCAACAAAATACAAGTACAAAAAAATCTACATGTTCAATCGCTGTCGCTCAGCACAATTATCTCCGCGTATCTCTTCACCACGTCACCTTCACCTTCCTCCCCTGCCCTTCGCTTCCGCCTTACCTCCAAGCGCTCGACGCGGAATTGTCGGGATGGGCCCGGAACCGGAACTGGATGTTCTGGTTGCTCGACCTTTACCTGGGTTGTCGGGCCTCCAATCCCACTCGCTCCGCTTCCGCTTCCCGATGCCTCCATGAGCCCCGGTACGTCGACATCCATCGCGGAGTCGAGGATGCTTCTGAGATCCGACGGGATCTCGTCCTCGATCGCGCTGTCGACACCGCCAACCAATTCCCGCTCCTCTGCTGCATCCCGCTCCATCAACTCCAGCTCCTCCGTCGACCATCTCCCCTCGTTCGCCGTCGTTTCCACTCCGGCAGTCACCGGAGTATCCGGAATAACCGGCTCGACAGGTTCCACCTTCGGAAGAACCTCGAACGCTGGCAGACGGTGTGGGTGAACGAACTCGTCAACATTTTCGAAGAAAATGGGAGTTCCGGGGACCGGGGTGGGGGAGCCAGAGCTCCGAGCAGTCGCGAGTTGGCCCAGAACCGGGGTAATCTCTCGACCCATGCGCGGCGTCCCGCGCTGGTCGAAAGAACCTCCATCCCACTCAGCATCGCCCAATTGGGGCGGCCTCACCATATCCTCCGACATCGACGACTCCCGTGTTCGAGCTCCGGTCCCGATTTCCGACACCGGACCGGACTCGATGGGCGAGCCGATATCCATATCAACGTCTTCGTCGTCGGGGTGGTCGTCGTTAGGAGGGGGCGTTTGGGAAAATGACTCCTGTGGTTGAGGAACCACAGGACCGAAGTCGAACTCCGGTTCCGGAGTCAGTAGAACGTTGCGGAAAGCGGGTAGCGGAAGATTCACCTGCTTCTGGTAAATCTCCAACTCACTCCGGAGTTGGGCGATCACTTCCTTGCTATCCCGCAGCTCCTTCTCCACGCTCTGCTCCGCATCCTGAGCCTCTTCCATTAACCTCTTCGCCTTCTCATACCCCTCGTGGAGCCTCGAGACCTTCGTCTGCTCAACAGCGAGCTCGCTGTTGAGGGACTCATTCTCCTCCTCCAAACCCTCGATTTGTTCCACCAATCCATCCACGTAATCGTAAAACTGGCGGATCAGGCCGTCGAAGGGTTGATTGGAGCTGGAGGGAGTTGGGGCGCGCGAGGTGGTCCGGGGTTTCTTGGCCGGGCGGGACTTGGTGCCGGTATACCATTTGGATTCTAGTCCGGTGAAGCCGTCACCCCCGGAAACCCGTCTTGAAAAACGGTTTCCGGTCTCCGTCGCTGGAATCGGCGACGGAGTGGCGACGCTTCGTTCCCCGCTGCGAACGCGAGCTTCCGGGACGTTTGGAACGCCCGGAGTCACCGGAAGCTCGGTGAGAGGGGCCGGCTTGACGTGAAACGGATCTCTTGTTGATCCTGGTGGTGGGCGGGTTGAACGAACACTTGGTTCGTTTGCGACGGCATGACGCGCAGGTCTTCTTGCGGGTTTCGCGCAACCGGAGACACGCGTGGTCTTTATTTTGGCAATTGCCACACCCTAAAATTCATAACTTTTAGCCAACAGAAAAAATCAAAATAAAACAAAAAATAGAAGGCGTACGTTCATCACCCTCGAAACGAATGTAGTCGGGGTTGGGCCATCCGACCTCCGTATCGTTGGCCTCCATCCCGTCGTCGGGGTCGGACTCCGCACTCCGGTCGTCACCGGAATCCGGGGCCTCATCCTCGTCCTCCTTCTCCTTCTCATCCTCATCCCTCTCCGTCTCTCCCTCGTCCTCGTCGTCTGCGTCGTCCTCAGCACCCGTAGCACTACCGGGAGCGACCTTGGAGTCGTCCGGCTGCACCACGGGTCCCGGAGTGTCACGACGGGGTTTGGTGAGCGACTTCACCAAATCCACGACGCTGACGTGGGGACCGAGCGCATCAAGCTCTTCTCGTATAACAAGAAGATGTTGAGCGCTCGCGTCCGCCTCCGACCGCGATTCCGCCCTCGGCGCCCGGAGCAGAGCTCTGAGCTGACGCTGCAGCTCAGACCTCCGCTCGTTGAGCCGCTGCTGCTCCATGGCGGCCTCCTGCGCTTCGTCGTCCTGGATCTGGCGCGCGGTCGCCTTACCCTTCCCCTTGCCTCCTCCGACGTTTTCGCCACCGTTTCGCCCCGCTCCCTGCCCAGCACCATCTCCTGCACTCCCTGCACCTCCGTTCGTGTTGCTGTTGGTTGCGGACATGTTGCTGGTGTTGCGGTAGGGTTCCGGGTGGTGGAGGAAAGCAAAAGAGTTGTTGACGTGTCAACTTACGGCACCGAAAACGTGACTCGGCGCACGGGCCGGGCACGTGATCAGCTTGGACTTTTCCGTCCTCAACAAAAAAATTTCAAAATCTTCATCAAAAAAATTCGTTGACGAATTTCCCCAACTTTCAAATCATTCGGCCTTGGTTATTAACCCATACCGGTATCCCTTTGGATTTCTCTTGCTAACCATTTCCGACTCCGGTTGGAATGTTTGGCATGGGAGCCAAACCCAAGAGGGGGATACTGTTATATCCATGCAACCACACCCCTGGACATTGGTCCTCGTCACCCAAGACCACTCCGGTCCTCTACGGGCATTCCGGTCTACTCCGGTGTTTCCGGAGTCAACCGGAAACCCGGAGCCAACCGGAAACTGGGTATTAGTATTGGAATGACTTCTCGCGGTCTGTCGTGGCTGGTATCAAGTGGTAACAACCTCTCCACATGTTCCCTCTTGCCTTCCATCGCCTCATGGCAGATTTCATCACCTCATGTTTCATTTCCCAAGATCAATACTGATACAGGTCGAACTTCTCTTACCGCTTATGGACTTCCTATTCTTTCAACCATATGCTCGTTCCACATGTTACTCCTTATCTCCTTTACACTAAATTAGGATCCTACACTATTTAATCAGCTAGCATACTCCCTGTTCTTCAGTAGTTTAATAAACGTCACTTCCCCCCTTCCGGAGTGGTGCCAGTCGCTCCTCTCTTCCCCCAGACCCTTCCTCTTCCTCTAGACGATACCTGGCAGTACACGCTCACCCTGCACCTCAGTGGTGTTGTGTCAAGCAGCTCCGCCGATCCCCTCTGTCGACTCCGGTTACTCCGGCCTACTCTCCGGCACCCCGGTTATTCCGGAGTACCTTGTACGACTCCGGCCGACTGTTCCACTATCCCTTAACCCCGCGGCTCAGCACGTAACACGGGCACATGACCTTCATGTGCCTTAAACGCACGTCCGCGGCACATCCATCGCACATGGGTGTGACACCCTACAAAGGTCTTTGTTCCATTTATCTTACTTATTGACCAGATGTGAATAAATATGTAACCAGTTAGCGGGAACTTAAATTTCATCCATGAATAACCTTCCGCCTTGAGTACGGGCAAATATGGATTAAGCCCATGTTTTGTTTGGGTAAGCCGACACTCGGCCGCAGATGCCGTTGCCACTTCGCGAGGCGACGGCACAATGCATTTACGGCAAACTCCCGCTCATGTGATGTCTTGATCCCCACACGTTCACGCGCCGGGTGTCACACAGCGGCCCGCCCAGCGCCAGTCCCACATTTCATACCTCACCGTGAGCCGTGACCACGGTGCGCCTGATGCGCAGCATGTTTGTCGGTGGTTGATTGGCTCTGTACACCGGCTCCGGCTTTGTCGATGTGCTTTCCCGTCCACACATCGCCTTTGTCAGTGTACAAACCCACCTGCTCATCATCTTTGTTGACATTGAGGCCTATTAGTATGTTGATGCTGTCAGCTCCGGCATACCCCCGCACGTTGCCTGTGTCGCGCCATTGATGGCTTGAAGTGGCGAATCAAGTCAGAACCAAAATGGGTATTTGTTGACAAGAGTTACACTTTGATCTAATCTCTCCCTTGTCTTCTCCCTCCACATGGCACAGAGTCCACCGCGCCGCCGACTTCTACTTTCGCCGATTCAATTGGCAATAGTTCTCACGCCGATGATTGAGATCAACCACCTTCGTCTTCGCAAGTGGCCAGACCACCGTAACCGGTCTTTGCTTTTGCTTCAAACATTTCAAATTACTTGGTCTCTCATAGTCTCTTTCAAGGCCCTTCAACCCTTCGAGACCTCAGCAATTCCAACGGGGCTGTTTTTCATCCATCTCCGGTCTTTTTCATTGCTCTCGTTGATTTTTTTCTTACACTTCTCCTTTCCAGCTAAGTCAAAAACGATAGACTGCCTCGCAAAAAAATCGAAAGTTCGGGCCGGTGCACGGCCCCACGGCATCGTGCTTAATTTTAGTCCACCACTCCGTCTATTTTTTGGTCCCGCCTCTCCCACAAAATAAGCTTTATGATGACGGAGGCCCGTATGCGCTCGGTGGGGCTCTACGCGCACATAAAGAGTGCGGGGCTGTTGACTCGGAACTTCAAACACCCTATAGCCTATGGCTTACCATCCGCCGAACGACAACTTCAACTTTGCTCACGGCTTCAGCCCATAGACCTCATACATCCTCAGCTTGGGCCCTATGCCCGCAGCGACGAATATTGAGATTACAGTGGAGCTCCAAAATAACTAAAATTAGCACGATGCCGTGCGGCCGTGCGCCGGCCCGAACTTTCGATTTTTTTGCGAGGCGGTCTATCGTTTTTGACTTAGCTGTCAATCTGGATTCAAATTTTCTTGAGCTCCCCCTACTTCAACTCACTTCAACTTGGTGCACCTTCAGCTTCAACTCCAAATTGCTGTGGCACCACTCTTGCTCAATCCCGGCTTCAGCAGAGAAGACAAGGGAGAGATTAGATCAAAGTGTAACACTTGTCAACAAATACCCAGTTTGGGTCTGGCTTGATGCGTCACTTCAAGCCATCAATGGCGCGACACAGGCAACGTGCGGGGGTATGCCGGAGCTGACAGCATCAACATACTAATAGGCCTCAATGTCAACAAAGATGATGAGCAGGTGGGTTTGTACACTGACAAAGGCGATGTGTGGACGGGAAAGCACATCGACAAAGCCGGAGCCGGTGTACAGAGCCAATCAACCACCGACAAACATGCTGCGCATCAGGTGCACCGTGGTCACAGCTCACGGTGAGGTATGAAATGTGGGACTGGCGCTGGGCGGGCCGCTGTGTGACACCCGGCGCGTGAACGTGTGGGGGATCAAGACATCACATGAGCGAGAGTTTGCCGTAAATGCATTGTGCCGTCGCCTCGCGAAGTGGCAACGGCATCTGTGGCCGAGTGTCGGCTTACCCAAACAAAACATGGGCTTAATCCATATTTGCCCGTACTCAAGGCGGAAGGTTATTCATGGATGAAATTTAAGTTCCCGCTAACTGGTTACATATTTATTCACATCTGGTCAATAAATAAGATAAATGGAACAAAGACCTTTGTAGGGTGTCACACCCATGTGCGATGGATGTGCCGCGGACGTGTGTTTAAGGCACATGAAGGTCATGTGCCCGGGTCTTTGCCCCCGGTGTGGATGAACGCTAGGATGTTCAGTCCGTAAGATAGTGGGGTGGAATGGCGTGATTATGAGCAAGCTGCACCGGGAATAGTAGTTCCGGAGTGGGGTTGCACATGGAGAGTTGCTCGGGTGCAGACTAGCACGTTGAGAAAGGCAATTATACCCGGCTTGGCTGTCGAGATGGTCAGATAGTTGGCCAGCTAGGCAAGCCTAGACCACGAATGGACCCGGCTCGTCTTCCGGAGGCGGTCGCATGACCAGAACATCGGCCTGTTTTACTCATTTCTCTTTACCTCATCATTTTCTCTCTGAACAGTATATAAACCCCCATAAAATACCGCTAGAGGTCAGTTCATGCCCCGCTCATCGCACTGTCGATAAGGGTGTGCTCAGGCCAGTCGAAGCGGAGATAAAGTACCTTCTCTGTTGTAAACCAGTCTATAGAAATCGCAGCGTTGTTTGTTGGATCCAGAAGTAACTGTGTGAACCAATAAGTCGAAGCTTCGCGTTGGGAGGTTGTGAGCGGCGCCACTCTCCACGTATAAATCAGGACCGAGAGCACGAGAGTTTAAGTTTGAGAGTTGCGGCTAGCTTTGTGGTGGACTTCAGTGGTAGCTACGCATTGGGTGACCAGGAAACGCCTCCCGTAAAACGGACCACGCCTGGCACAGCACTTTGGTAGAACTGCCAGTCAATTCATTGACCGACTAGTTGAGCTAAGAGAATACTCCGGGTCCTTAATAAGCCCAAGTGTAACAGAAAAGAGCTTGGATTCAGAGGAGTCTAAGTCGGCCGTTAGCAGCATTCAGCTAGCCAAGCCATAGAGGGAGTGCAGGAGAAGCAGCATAGCCCATTAGTGGGAGTTTTCAGATAGACACTTCATTTACCTCGCCTAGGACGACTGTATTTTTGTGCGTCCGCCTAGTAAACATCCTTATCACCCCCAAACCTGTACATCCCAACCTTGGGAAGTCTTGTTTTGGAACGTCAAGGGTAGCTAGCCGAGAGTGTGGTGTTTGTTTAGTTGGGATAGTTGAGGCCATAATTCAATTCTCTTTGTGCTAGGAATCCAAACCAGTAGTCGCATACTACGGCTCGGACCCGAACTCACTGAGGAAGACGCGCTTAGTCTTAGTGAAGTATAAGTAGGGGATTTGGTGTTGTGTTATGTTTTGTGTGTGGTGTGTTAGTGTTCAGCTAGCCCGCATTCAGAACTTATTTAGCCCATTTTCACTGTTAGTGCATCTTGCCCGTTTCAGCGGCTCACGCAAGGTCGTGGAGCTATTGAAGCAAGTCAACGCGCCGCGAGGGTATGATTGTCCATTGGTGTTCAGACTGAGCTAACGTTCCCGCAGAGAACTTCCTAAAAACCTTGTTTATCGCCTCAGAGGGATTATTGATTGATGAAGGGTCGCTTGGTACGACCCCGAATGGGTCTATATTTCTAGTGTGAGCTTCCCGGGTGCGTATTATGACGTGCAACAAAATCATCCTCGCTCATGTTTTCTCGTAGGCTGCGACGACGAATTGACTATCCGAATTCGTCCAGCCCAATTTGAAAAGTGTTCGCGGTGCTGGACATTTACCCGACCCCCGTCCGACTCACTGTGTCCCAGATGTACTTCTGTGGTCCGACCACTGGCAAGCTGAATGCATTAAAGTCTAGTAAAAAGGTATAGCACGATATCAATTAATTAATTGGCCGTCGAAGGGAGATGGGCTTGCGCAGAATTGCAGGAAGCGTAAACATGGTCGGGGGCAGCTTCTTGGAGAGGCTATGACGGTCGTGATGCTGGATTGATTATCTGTCCCGTCGTACCAGCCCATGGTGATTTTGCTGGGATACGCAGCGTACTCCTCCTCGAAGTCGACGAGGGTGTTGAAATGAGTCTCTGTTATATCCAAGTCGTCCAGAAGATGGTACGGAGGGATATAGGGCCAGTCGAACTAACAACAGATACGAAGCGGAGCGGCGGGCCGGACAGAACGGAACCGGAGTCCGGAGTCGGAGCTGGTGAAAGGCGGACTGGATGACGCTACGCCACAGAGGGGATAATTGGACGAGCATTACTGCAGGATATCGTCGGAGGGAGAGAGATGATAGAAGCGGAGCTCCGGCGGAGTGTCGGAGCGGAACGACCAGACTACTTCACGAGGAACGGGGTGAAGCAACATTTATCATAAAACTGAAGTACAGGAGGATGTAGGACAACATTAAATACTAGAGCTCCTTATTGTAATAGGTAAAGGAGATATGTTAGAAACCATGCGGACATAACAATAAAGGTAAGTCCGAAAGGGGAGAAAGAAGTCAGGTGACAAAAGGGACGATGTTGAAACAATAAGTAAGAAGTCGGAGGACTTAGGATAATAAGGAATGTGTGGGATGGCGTCTTGCCATGGTGTCAGATGGTGGGAGTTCGTTCCGATGTTTTGTCGGAGCTCCGATCGTTCCGTTACTCCGGGGGTCCGATGCGCTCCGAGAAGACGGAGCGCGATCGGAGCCGGAGGGACCGATCGGAATAGTTTGTCGGAGGTCATAATGCATGGATATAACAGTATCCCCCTCTAGGGTTCGACTCCCTAGGCGAACGTCCAGTGGTAGAGGTCCGATGGGAGAATTCGGAGGATAACTGTCAGAGTCGTGAATAATGGATCGTAAGGCATAAAAATGGTCTTTGGATTTTTCGAATATAATTTTGAATTTTTTCGGCTCCGCTCGTTCCGTGGCCGGGACTGTATAGTCACGTGATGTTATGCCGTAAGTTTGAGTCAACAAACATTTTCTCTCCGCAACCACCACCTACCCAGCTCACCACACACCGGAACACCTAACCAAAATGGCCAACACCAACAACACCAGTGGAGGTGCCGCCGGATTGAGCAATGGAGCGGGTGACAAGCGTGTGGGAAGCAGTGGTGGAGACAGCGGTGAGGGGTGTCGGGACAAGGGCAAGGGAAGGGCGACGTCAGCGCAGGTGCGCGCCGAGAACGAGGAGCGGGAGGCGGAGAGGGTCCGTGCCAGAGACAGGGAGCGGGAGGATCGTCGCGCTGAGCTCGCGCGGCAGATTCGGGCAGCGGCGGAGGCGGACGAAGAGAATATCGCGCGCATCGCGGCGCTCCTCGCGGAGAGCGAGGCAATCCCCGAGGACGAGCCCGAGCGCTACCGCGAGTTCCGGGCCCGCAACCTGGACTTGGTTCCGCCGGTGGCGACGGTGTCCGGGGAGCGGAAGCGGAAACGGGCGGAGACGGAGGGAGGCGTGTCGGACGGAGACGACGAGTCGGAGAGCGATGTGCCGCCCCGACGCAGTGTCATAGTCGTGAAGCGCGCTCCGGCGCTGGAGGAGATGGTCGAATTGGAGGATGGGGAGCGTAAGTCCCCATTTTATTTTTTCTGGATTTTTATTAATGATTTTTTCAGGTTGTGACCGCGGTGCGGAGACGGCATTGAAGTGCGTCGTTCCGGCGCAAATTCGGCAAGGTCGGTATCGGACTTGCGCCCGCTGCTCGCGGCGCAGGAGCAAGTGCTCCTTCAACCCCAACAACAACCGACGGAGCGGCCGCGACGGTGAGCGCGCAACGGGGTTGAAGAAGGCGAGCGGGAGCAAGAGGAGACGGTCCGAGAAGTCGGAGGGACACCCGGGGACGGAGTCGGAGGCGCGCCTTCGCTCCGGTCGTCGGGGCCCGGGCGACTACTCGGGGGACGGGCCCAAGACCCGGTGCGGGGACCTGCGCGAGGAGTTCGAGGAGCTCCGTCGCGAGGTTCTTGAGATGCGGGACGGAGAAGAGGCTCCGAGGGTGCAAGGTTGGGAGCGCGCCGCGGGCGGAACGGCCGCAGCGGGATCGGAGTGGGAGGACAGGCTCGAGGCGGTGCGCGCGATGGCGCATCGCCGAGCGGACCACAACTCCGCGGTGGTGACTCGTCTCCGCAAGGAGCTGGGTCAGGAGCGGCGGCGGGTGCGTCGCCTCTGAACGGAGACGGTGCAACTGTGCGGCCACCTCCAGGACCTCCTGAACGAGATGTCCGTGGAGGGTCCCATCCATCGCGGCGACATAATCAAGCTCGCCGAGGAGGTTTTCGACTCCACACCCGACCGGGGATGGGGTCGAAACGGGTGGTTTGGAAGCGATGTGTGGACGACCGACGAGGAGGCGCCGACTCCGAGACGGGAGGCCGAGGCGGAGCGGAGCGAGGAGGAGAGCGACGGGATGGTGGAGGACAAGGTGGGGACTCCAGGTGCGGAGAATGTCGGGGCGACGGCGTCGAGTCTGGGTGGACCCAGGGAGGCCACTTGGACTCCCGAAGCGACGCCGCGTCTCGATGAGCACGCGCGGAGTGGGGACGACGGGCAGGGTGCCCCGGGGGCCGTCTCGGAGCCCGTTCCGCAGGAGCGCGGGACTCCGGAGAGGGCTCTCGGGGATGGCGTGCCGCAGCGCACGGTGACGCCAACCGCCGACGTCGAGATGGACGTGAATGCGCCGAGAAGTGCGGGTCCGAGGGAGGAGGGCGGAGCGGAGGAGCCTAGGGCTCCGACACCAGTCGCGGAACCAGTGGTGGTGGCCGCGGAGGCCAGCCAGCCGGTGGCGTGTGGGAGTCGGAAAGCTCGATATCGGCGACCGCTACCGCCTTATCCGTCCGACGGAAGGGGTCAATGAGACGGGGACAGAGGAGAAGGCGAAGGTGAAGGAGGAGGAGACCGAGGCGCAGTTGGCGTCTCGGGTGTCGTCGATCGTCATTCCGGCGATCGAGGACCTGCACATCTCCCGTGTGCAGCTCCATGATGCGAACGGGATGCCGCTGGTCGATACGGCAGGGAACCCAATCACCGGGGAGGTGATCGAGCTGGACTCGGACTAAAATGTATATAGAATTTCTTGTTTTTCTTGATTTTTTAGCGCTTGTAGATGTATAGATAGGGGTTTGAATGCAAATGTATCGGTCCGGCGACAGCGGAGTGAGACGGAGTGAGGCGGACTGAACCGCAACGAGCTCCGACGGACTCGGAGTGACCAGAACGAGTGATAAGTTGAATGGAAGTCCAGAAAGTCGTGAGAACCAGATTAGCAATGGCCTAATTGGTCCAACGTGTCAAGAACAATAGAACAATTGAATCGGAGAGAACTCAGCGGCGTTAATTTGTACTAGCCGATGAGCTCCGAAATGTCGGAGAACATCCATGGTTAAGAATCGGACGAATGGGACGCGTTTTAGCGCAGACCACTGGTTCCGATGATGTCGGAACGAGGTCCGATGGAACGGAGCGCAATGGCCATACCAAGTGTCGATTCGTGCGATGATCAACAGACCAATGGAGTCGTCAGACGTGGTCATGTTACTGATTTGTCGATGATGTTGACTTGAAACCGGACAAGCCGCAAGTTGGTGAATTATTGTAGCTCCGAAGGCGTAGGACAGCATATTCGGAGTCGGAGACAACTCGAGCGCGGATTCTGAAGGGAATAGAATAGGCAATGGTTCCGGAGTTTGGTAGGAGTGGTTCCGAGGATGATTCTCGCTCGCGGAACTCCATCCGAACTCGAAGGTGCCAAATAATTGTATGCCAGATGATGCCGATAATAGAATAGAAGTCGGCTGGAGTGGATGGATGGACGAACAACGTGTATGCACAAAGTCGTGATCCAGGCGCTAGTGAGGACATGGGATTCGACTGCTTGGAACATGTTGTGATCCGATAGAACTGGAAGATATGGTCGTGATATATCGCGCATAATAGCCTTGTTAGGTCCTTGCAATGTCCGAAGCGTTCCGAGATGAACCGGAGGTCAACGGAGGTCGACACGGGGCTTCGGTGGAAGTTAAGTCGTTAGACGTTTCCGGTGAGCTCTTATCCGTGAATTCGAGTCCGAGATAATGCGCGGTACGGACCAGAGTGAACAGAGTATGCAGATGAACGCTAGGCAGACGTATGGGATACAGTGTTATCGTTCTGTGAATTCCGTGTTGCTCAATCGGCATCCGGACGATGATCTGTCGATCCGGAGCAGAGAGTACAGGTCGGATATGTCGCAAAGCGAGTTGATGTCAAGCGCGGATGTGTGTCGTGATGGATAGGAGAGTCCGGAAATAGAACTCGATCCTTGGAAGAGTCCTGTGATAGAACTCATTCCGAATACGACTGGACAGATGGATAGTCGATTCCGATATGATGGAATGGACTAATGGAATTTGTAGGGTTTTCAGCGAGGTAATGGCTATTTGAGTAATTCTTGCTAGAGAAAATCGGAATTTTGATGATTTTGATGAATAGTCGTATGGCGTATCCCCCTCTTAGGGTAGTTTGCCCACAGACTACACATAACTCCGATTTCCCTAACAACTTGATTGTGGGAACAGGTTTCGCCACGGGGTGACGGAAGAAGCCCGTGCAGACCTTGGAGAATGCTCAGAGAGCGGACACCAGGAGGCACGGATCTCCCGTCGTGGTCCGGAACGGTCGGAGCGAGGGACTCAAGCTCCGAACCCGGTCTGGAACGTTAGGTTGATTTGTGACGAAGTCCGAAGAGGGCGGCGTTCCGACGGAACACGCCCAGGGTATCCGCCAACGATGGAGCCCGAAGGCGGAAGAGTGGGTAGGAGGTGAGAAGCACGGCGTAGGTGACAACGTGTCTCAGCTCCGGGCATACCAGGTCGAAGAGTCGTTTTGTTGATTCCGAAGGTCGAAAGAACACAGCCTGGGGAGCGCGCCAGGGGTTCCAAGACCAAGTGTCGAGATCCGGAACGACCGGAGCGATCCAGCGGAGAGGCGAAGTCGAAACGGAGGCTCGGTGGAAGTGATGTGGGCTAGACGTTTTCCGTTGAGCTCTTACCCGCTTGTCGAAGAACGCGGGTCCGATGAACAGCGTCCGACCAAGGCGGAAAAGGACCGGAGTGAACGCGGAGGTTATGAAGTACTCGAGACGAGGGCTTGGCGAGAATGATGTGGGTTAGACATTTCCCTATAAGCTCTTACACACCAGTCGAAGGTCGAGAACTCCACGAGT
This sequence comes from Mycena alexandri, assembly GCA_029233265.1. Classification (NCBI taxonomy): domain Eukaryota; kingdom Fungi; phylum Basidiomycota; class Agaricomycetes; order Agaricales; family Mycenaceae; genus Mycena; species Mycena alexandri. The sequence continues at coordinate 454,453 of JARJCM010000015.1, forward strand.
TGTAGAACAATCAACGTGGTATGGGATGAAACTGGGGATAGGGAGGTATGACAACCGGACATGGCCCAGCGCCATGGGGAGTGAAGCGGAGTGCTTCGGGGTACTGCCAGAGATCGAAGAAAGGGGCCAGTCTTCCTAACAACGATCCGGAGTGGTGTTTTACTCGAAGGACGGGGCGTAAGCCAAGGTCCCTGAACGAGTCTACGAATGTCCCGAAGGACGGGGAATGTTCCGAAGAACTGCTGGCAGGTCCGGAGCGATGCCGGAGTGCGAGCGTTTGAGACCTAAAGCCTCGGAGGAACGTTCCGAGGAACGAACGTTGGCGCAAGGCCCGAGAAACGCAAGCGGAGTGAACCGGAGCGTTATTTGGTGAATGTGTCAGAATTGGGTGGTGTAGACGTAGACGTCCGTCCATAGTTGGAACAACCACAGCAATATCCAGCTTAGATGCCGGTCGTGCGCGCACTTGAAACCCAGAGAATACTGGTCGGATTATTTTTGGTGCTACTTTGGTCGCTCAACGGAGCGAAGTGGAGTGCCGCCAAGGTTCCAGGATCCAGATCAAAGAAGAGTTGAGAAGACGTTGACACAGTTTCCATGGCAGATAGCCATATCGGAATGACAACACCAAGTTGGATGGAGACAGATGGACTGCCGATTAATGAAGTCGAGAATTGCCGAAGGTACCGGAGTGAACTGAAGCTCAGCCGGAGTTCCCGCAACGGAGGTTTCAAACCTTAGATTCGCAAATAAGTACAAGTACATTTATTCCGAGACAAGGAGAAAAAGATCCGATACGTAGCGGGAGTTGAATCCCGAGGCAATCTCTAGGATTGATATAGATTTGTTGGAAATCATGAAGCCCGACTCCGAAGAGCGGGTAGTCGTTAACGGAGCGAATGGAGGCGATGTTGGTATATATTGTGATGCGTGTGTGACGTGTGAGGTGAAGCGAGGGAGGCGAGGGATCCCAGGATGAACTCCGGAGCAACGCGGAGGACGCGGAGTCGCGGACGGAGTTGTGGAGTGCTATTTGTCGTTAAATCAAAGGTCTGAAGGTCCGGAGACCTGACCGGAGGAATTTCCGCTGCTGCTGATGACCTTGTACAGCGGAGCCGAAGTGGATCCGCGGTGATCAGCAACGGTACGCACTAGACGAGGACAACCGCCGATGTGGTGGAGCGGAGAACCGCAATACCGGCAGAGGTCCAACTCCGACGTCTCAGAGCTTCGCTCTTGCGGAGACGTCCCGCACGACCGCCTTCCTGCACAAGGAGGCCCGCAACAGATGCGGAGCACTTGCGTTCTCGACGAACATCCATCGGAACTGCGACTTGGTAAACGCACGGGGGTCCGGAGGAGATCGGAGAGAGCGGAGTGGGCGTGTCGTGGTGGATCGGTAGCGACATGAGTGACAGCATGTCGGAGGAAGTGTCAGAGTGAGTAGGGTTAGGTTGGGCAACGACTGGTGGCTCCGGGGTGCCGGAGAACAGCAGATCGTTGGCAGCGGGGGCTTCGGAGCCTGCAGGAGCACTGAGAGGTGTTCCGAAGAACCCACGAGCACAGTCGGCCCAATTCCCTTGCTCCGGAGTACCGACAGGCTGCTCCGGAGTCGCGCTTCCGGCCAGAAGTACCACCTGCCAGTGTTTGGCATCGAGCCGAATCACTAGGGAGCAGAGTCCGGCGTAGCTGGATGGATACATGATGAGATAGTCGAGCTGCATGGTGATACGGAGTGGAAGCGCGGAGTAGAGAGCATGGGAGACTGTGGAGTCATTCCAGGCCATGAACGGAGTGAGAGCCTCAAACTCCTCGAGAAATGGCCCAATTGGATCTCCGTGTTTCATCCGAAGGCGTCGGAGTTCGTAGTCCGTGTCGGCGTGACGACTCCGACGTCCGAACACATCCAGGAATTCCCCGATGAACGTGGAAAAGTTTCCATGCCAGGAAAACTCTTCGACACGGCCCGATTCGTTGAAAAGCTCAGCCGCCTGCCCCTTTAGGAAATGGAGCATGAAGGCGATCTTGTCATCGTCCGAGGCGTATGTCCGAGGACGCCCGGAGAAGTGCGCGAAGCACTGGGTGATGAACGAATCGATTTTCAACGGATTGGTGCCGTCGAAAAATTCCGGGTATGGGATGTGAACTGGTCCGAGGTCATGGTACGAGGCCTGGGAACCAGGGACTGGTGGATGAGGAGGAGAATGGATGGGAGAGCAATACTGATCGATGTGCTGATATTCACCGTCGAGGCCGCGGTCCGAGGGACTTGGAGTAGGCGCAGGCTCGGACGGAGTGAGTGTGGTGGATTCCGGAAGGGTGGATGGATCGCTGAATGTCGGGATCCAGGTGCCCGAGGAGGCCAGCCCTTCCCGAGCAGACTGCCGGTCCCCGAAGATCGACTCGGAGTCGGATCTCGACGGAGAGGGCGGTGCCGGAGAAGGATAAGTGGTGAAGCTGGTTCGGACAGACCCGGTTTCCGGAGGACCGAACGGAGTGGTAATCACCGAGATGGGGTAGTGACTAGCATCCGTAGTGACAAGATCAAATGAGCACTTATCGTCGGTAGGCTCGGAGTTGATTTGTGCGGAGGAATACAACTCGGCCCTGCGCCGCATTGATGTCGGCGACAGGAGGAACCAAGGTGTAGTACGGAGCGATGATGACGACATAGCAAACAATACCGAGCAGGTGAGTTTTATGATACTGTTATATCCAAGTCGTCCAGAAGATGGTACGGAGGGATATAGGGCCAGTCGAACTAACAACAGATACGAAGCGGAGCGGCGGGCCGGACAGAACGGAACCGGAGTCCGGAGTCGGAGCTGGTGAAAGGCGGACTGGATGACGCTACGCCACAGAGGGGATAATTGGACGAGCATTACTGCAGGATATCGTCGGAGGGAGAGAGATGATAGAAGCGGAACGACCAGACTACTTCACGAGGAACGGGGTGAAGCAACATTTATCATAAAACTGAAGTACAGGAGGATGTAGGACAACATTAAATACTAGAGCTCCTTATTGTAATAGGTAAAGGAGATATGTTAGAAACCATGCGGACATAACAATAAAGGTAAGTCCGAAAGGGGAGAAAGAAGTCAGGTGACAAAAGGGACGATGTTGAAACAATAAGTAAGAAGTCGGAGGACTTAGGATAATAAGGAAGGTGTGGGATGGCATCTTGCCATGGTGTCAGATGGTGGGAGTTCGTTCCGATGTTTTGTCGGAGCTCTGATCGTTCCGTTACTCCGGCGGTCCGATGCGCTCCGAGAAGACGGAGCGCGATCGGAGCCGGAGGGACCGATCGGAATAGTTTGTCGGAGGTCAAAATGCATGGATATAACAGTCTCGCTGTGACCACTTAAGATACCGGATGATCCCAGTTATAAATACACCCCACTTTCTGCGCACATGCTCTCGAGGTTTTCTGCAGCCCCTTCGACAAGCGCGGACGTTGCTCTGCACGTCGTCGAAACATCTTGATATCCTCTCTATAACGACCGTTTGGATTTCGCCGAGTGTCTAAAAACGACTCATGTCAATTTGTTTTCCCCGATGCAATTGCAGGTGTACAGGGTACGTATGTGACGGTATCTGAATAAGCCTGCAAATTTACCTCGACAATACGTTGCATCGGGCTGTAACTGTGTTTGTTATAATCGTGGTCTCTTTCATGTTTGAGCGGTACACGAACGAATGTGCGTGCAGGACGTCCCGAATCAGGTGTGTGTTCGTAAGCTGTAGTCGTCAGTCGGAAGCGCAAGTCTTGGAAGTAACACGCCATCATTATTTGGCATCCGGTTGGAATGAGTCTTTCGCTGGACAGACAAAGGTGACGCGCGCGATGGCACGAACACGGTTGTCTCGTGGACGCGGCGCGGAAACGGTGAATCATATAGAATTTTACGTTACCGCGGCGCTGTGGGAGTCGGTGATCGAGGAGGCGCGACTTGATGTACTGGCGGTGGGGAGGGATGCAAGGGAGTCGGAGGCTTCTTCAGGGGCATGCGATTCGGTGGGGTTGGTTGATGAACTGGACTGGGCGGCTTTGTCGGATGTATGGGAGATGGAGTGACCATCTTTTGAGGACGTCAAGGGACTTCAGATTTGAACTTCGCCATTGGAAGAGGAAGCAAGGTCTCAGATTTAGCGACGGGAGAAGAGTAGTGGTGAGGGCGACTTTGACGGTCACCGATTTGGAGTCAACGGTAGGGCGATCGATGAAAAGAGAGCGAGCGGAAGCTGCTGTAGGGATAGCGGAAGCTGAATCGACAGGGATAGAATCAACAGGAATGGCAGACATTGGATCGGCATGGAGAGCAAACACTGAATCAAGAGCAGAGGTAAAATCATCGGGAACAGTGATATCCTCGAGTTGCGCGTTCTTGGCTTTGGGGGGTGGGGTATCACCGTGAGTCAAGTCTAGCATTGGAACGTCGTCTTGACGGATTACAGGAGGATCGCTAGAGGCAGAACCCTGCAAAAGCCTGAATTTGAGAGGGGAAAAGACGGTAAGCAAATACACACCTTCAATGGAACCTCATATTCTTCGAACGTGTCATACCCAGCGAACCTCCGGCAACACCGTGTTGGCGTTGTCCTTCTTCTTCAGATGCATGTCCTCCCAAGGCGCCTTTTCATTCATTCATTCATGATTCAATTTGAGTGCGCGCGGGCCCCTTGGGGCCCATGTGGCACTATACGTAGTACATGTAGGTATGCTAGCTAATCAGGTTTGGGTGTCGGTGAGGTGGGGTGGTGCGACGGGTGGGTGAAGTAGAGTGTTAAGTTGCTGTAAGGGACGGGGTGGTTTTGTACTAATTCAGGATGTAAGTTCGTAGCAGTTCATAAGAGTGGTATGGGGATCGTCACTTTGGACGAGTGAGAGAGTGAGGTGAAGAGAGAGATTATATGTGAAAGTAAAGTAGAGTGGAGATGGAGATGAGGGCCAAAGAAAATATATATATATAAATGTAGCGTCCAGTCAGAGAATGTATTGTGGGAAGCGGCCGGTGTCGCGGAAAAAGCGCAGGACGGGCTTGGGGTCAGACCTCGAAGACAAGAGACGGCGGAGGGAGAGGCGCGCCGAGCCCAGTTCCGCAATGAGCTTGAGTCGTTGGTGGCGGTAGCGCGGGCACGCCAAGAGGAAGTGGGAAACGGTTTCGGGGGTGCGGCAGTGGTCGCAGTCGGGGGAGGGGGCGAGGTGGAAGCGGGAGAGGTAGGTGTTCAGGCCGAGGTGGGCGGTGCGCAGCTGCGTCAAGACGCTGCACTGCGGGCGGCTAAGACCGGTTGCCGGGCTCTGGGTGATCGAAGAGACCGACGCGGTGAAACGTGTGCTCGGGAAACAGACCAAAATGCTATATAATGCTAAAACGACGAGCAGAATGCTTCGCTGGCTAAGCCTAATCCGAAGAATGGCTACACCAACTAACAACTACTAACCAAATCTAACACCTTCACACCCCTTTCAAGGTCTATGTTCGCCGACGAGTTGTGATTGCTTGTCCAAGATTACACGAATGTACTTCCAAGGACGAGGACCAGAGTTCGAGAGCAAGTTTGTTTGTTTGAGTTGCGTGCTTAGCACAAGTTTTGGCTCGAATAAGAGTTGAACAGAGTTCTGAACGCCTTAGTCGCAGTTTGTTAGATTTTAAAGCCTCACAGCTATGTAGCGTCCGATTCTCTTTGTCTGGGTCACGTCTGTGTTCTCTTTGTCTGAAACTCGCTATGTCTGGTAACCTTCTTTGTCTGGAACTCTCTTTGTCTGAAACTCTCTTTGTCTGGTAACACGGTGAGGTTGTGGGTTTTATGGGTTGACTTATAGTCCGAAATCCGATTCCAAAACGAAACTTGTTATTATCAAACTAAACTCGTTATGTGAGTTAGCCTTAGTTGAACAAGCCCTAGAATTCCCCTGGTACGCGGTGCTTTATTGCTACCTGCTCTTTTAGGGAGGATCCAGTGCCTATCCTACTAATTCTACCCTCCTTTTATATCTACTCAAAACGTATTACATGTGCGCTATTATGCTACTGCGGGTATCTATCCGAGAATTATTAAGTACAGTAGCGTCAGCTCAATACAGTTGTGCAGGCTCAAACATTATCCCAACCCCTAATAAGCTATTTAGTTGCGGAACATGTTGTCAGATCGGTTCCTAATTCGATCGCCTGGTTGGTAAGCTCTTTTCCTTGAGCCTTAGGCCAGTATCTGGTAATGCCCCCAGTGGTCGAAGCCTTATCCTGAGATGTTCAGAGCTCGGGCTTCTTGTGGACACCCCAAATTCCCAATTTGGTAAGTTAGTTCGCAAGTTAGACTCGCATCATCAATATCATGCTTATTTATAAGTGACACTTGATCGGTGTATTCCCAAGACCCTGTGGCCGTTTAGCCGCCTTGGCTGGTATTGAATACCTTGTCTAAGGCATGGCCTGGTCATGTGACGAACGCGTCGCGTCTTGGTTGTAAACATTATTCAACAATTCGAAAGGTCCGTCTAAGGAGAAACTTCCTTAGACCAATAATCAACAGAGTGCGCCTTAGCTTATCCCTTAGTAAAGTAGAACCCCAAAGTGGCTTCTGAACCAATATTCAGCCTTGCCCAAGCGGTACCCGCCGTCAATCCCTTATCCAGTATGTGCAGTTTTCTGGTAAGTGAGCCGCGAACGGGTTGCGGCTTATAGCCTTGGTATGTCTTTTGACTAACCGTGCGGGATACACGTTAGTCCTCATTTTGGATCATGTGCGCGGTTAAAACACCGAAAAACGCATATTTCGGCGTGTTTCGATTCACTGCTTATCAGCGGCGGAAGCGCGGGGAAGTATGCCACTTGGAGAGCCATCGTGCCTTGAAGGCCTTGGCCCCTGCGTCGAGCGCGGCCGCCTTGCTCATGGGGAGGGGCGCCTCGAAGAGGGGGATGCGGGACGTGAGGGCGGAGGAGGCGCCCTGCGCCGCCTCCTTCGCGCGCGCGTCGACGGCTTCGTTGCCCACGATCCCGACGTGCGCCGGCACCCAGTGGAGGCGCACGTTGAGAGTGGGGCGGGTGCGGAGGAGACGGCGGTGAGCGGTATGGAACAGGGAGCGGAGATACTGCCCTGGCTGGGCACGGGGGGAGGCGATGGCGGAGATGGCGGGCTGGCAATCAGTGAAAATGTCGACGCTGGTGAGACGGGGTACGCTCTTGACGATGTCCAGCGCGAGGATAGCGCCAACCACCTCGGACTCGAAGACGGTGTGTTGGGCCTGTGTTCCGAGGTGTTTCGTCCGCACCGCCCCTTCCCCGCCCGCGCCCCAGCTGACCGCCGCTGCCCCGACCCCTCCCTCGTACCCAGATCCGTCCGTGTATACGCAGACCCCTCCCCTCCTTGTCACCTCCTCCAGCTCCTCCCTCGCCTTGTCTTTGTTGGGCGCTATGCGCGTTGTAAGCGATCCCGGCGGCGGTAGCGGTATGACAAGGTGTGGGTCGACAGTTTCGAAGGTGGAGCTCAGGAGCGGGAAAGCGGCGTGGAGGAGGTGGATGGGGGAGCGGTGGAAGCGGGGGACGCGTCGACAGCGCTTGAAGATACGGTGGAGGGGGTGGGAGGACGGGAGGGTGGCGAGGCGTACAGCGGCGTTGAAGACTGAGCAATTGAGGCGGATGTGGACGGGGAGGAGATTTGCGTGGAAGTCCAGGATGTCCGTTGCCGTCGTCCGCAGAGCACCGGTGATGACCTTGCATGCCCGGCGTTGCACCTTCCCAAGCGCCTTCGAAACCCAGACCGTTCCTTTGCGACGCGCGTCCGAGTTGGCCGAGACCGGATTGTACCACACCGGGAGGCTGTACTCCATGCGCGGGACCACCACCGTCTGGAAGAGTTGGCGAATGTGGGAGTGGGGAAGGCCGAAGGTCGGGGAAGAAATGCGGGAGAGAGCCAGCATTGCTTTCGTTCCCCGGCCCTGGGCCAGCTCGACATGGCTACGGAAAGTGAGCTTGTGGTCGAGTACGACTCCCAGCAGCTTCGCAGTCTCAGACGCCTGGATGGTGATGCCGCCGAAGGATACAGCGAGGGGACGGTAGTGTTCGGTGTGTCGGCGCGGGGGGACGAAGTGCAAGAGCTGGAATTTGGCGAGGTCGAATCGCAGGCCGAGGCGTTCGGCGGTGGGGCACGCTTCTTCCTGCATGTGTTGCTCCATATTGTGGACATTGTCCTCTAGCGAGTAGGAAACTTCGACGCGATTGATATCGTCGATGTAGCCAGAGTTGTCGGGGCCGTGGAGGAGTTCGTCAACGAATATGAGGAAGAGCAGGGCACTGAGGGGAGATCCTTGGGGGAGGCCGCTGGGGACAGGGAGGAGGGGAGAGTGGTGATCGTCGAAGGTGAGGACGGTGTGTCTGTCGCTGAGGAAACTAGCGATCAGGCCCACAATAGACTCCGGGACCGCCTTCTCACGGAGCAATCGGAGCAGGTGCTCGTGGGAGACGGATGGGAAGGCCTGGGAAATGTCCATGAGCAGCACGCTCACTACCTTGCCCACTCTCCAAGCGTCTTTGACTCTCTGCGTCAGCGCCAACACCGCGTCTACCGCGCTCCTGCCCCGTCTCCCTCCGAATTGCCTTTCAGACAACAGTCCCGCGCTCTCCACAAAGCCCGACAGCCACTCCTCAAGCACGGATTCCAACACCTTCCCCAGCCCCTCCTCCTCCGCAATCGGCCGGTACGCGCCGGGGAGCGTGTAGTCGCCTTTTCCCGGTTTTCGAAGTGTTGCGGTGATGAAGACGCGCCAACCTTTTGGGAAGTATGCGAACTGGAGACCTGCTTGTAGGATTGCGAGGAGGGAGGGGGCGATGATGGCGCACGCGGCCGAGATGGCAACGTTGGGGATGCCCGATGGCCCCGGCGCCTTCCAGGGGGAGATTTTGGCGATGGCGCGGAGGATGTGCTCGAGTGTGAAGGTAGGGCTTGTGCCTTGCTGCAGGAGAGGGCCCTGGGGCGGGGGAGGGATATTGGGTTTGGGCGGGAAGAACTTAGACTGGAAGAGGGCGGTCTTCTGGGCGGGGGTGGAGGCGGTGCTGCCGTCGGTGTCGACGAGGTCGGGGGTGCGCGAAGACGAGGGGGAGCTGGTGGGGTCAAGCACATACTTTGCCGCTTTCCAGATATTACCACGGGGGAGGTTGGTGACATACTCCCTCCAGTGGGAGCCTTTGACTCGGCCGGATGGCAGCATGGTACGCATTCTTCGCAGCTCTCATGAGGTTCCAGCTCGGGTCTGCGTGATTGTCCTTGACGATGGCACGGTGCGCGCGATTGTACGCGGTGCGGAGGGTGGTCAGCTCTGCGCACCACCACCTGTTTGTATAAGGCGAGGGGCGGGACAGAGAGACAAACCGCTCCAGCACGTCGTTGATACCGTGAGCGAGAGCCTCGGCGTACTCGTCGATGGTCTGGGGGGAGGTGAGGGGGAGGGGAGAAAGGGGGTTTGACTCAAAATGATGCTCAAGGAGGGGAGGGAAGTCTTTCCAGTCAGCCCCGCGGTAGTTGCGGCGGAGGGGGGTTTCACGGTGCTGGACGGAGAGGTCAAACGAGACGCGTACAATGGCATGGTCGGAGCCGTGCCCGGGCATGGTAGAGCACTTGATGAGGGAGTCGGCGAGGAAGCCTTGTGACGTGAAGGCTAGGTCGATTGTCGACCAAGTGTTGTGGGGGGCGGAGAAGAAGGTCGGTGTAGCAGCTTTGAGTAGAAGGACGAGGTTGTGGGTGGCCATGAGGTCTACGACCGCTGATGCGTCGCTTCTCGCGGTACGGTGCGGGAATAGGATACCTGACCAGAGCGGGTGGTGGCGGTTGAAGTCGCCGAGGAGGAGGAGGGAGCGATGCGGAGGGAGGTGGCCGAGGGAGTTGATGTAGGTGGAGGTGGCGCGAATTGGGGCATCGTTGGAGGGGTCGTTGGATTCGGGAGGGTTATAGATGGAGAAGATGTCTATGCTACGAGTATCTACTGTAAGTGTAATTGATGTAACGTATGAGGATTTTATTTTATTTTGTTTGTAAGAGGACGACGGGATTGTTTTGTTGACGTATATAAGGGAATTCGGGGAATCTGTACGGTAAGTGGGTCGTATGCGGTCCCAGTGTGGGGGAGAGAGAGAGGGGAATTTATTGAGGTCGGGTGGTGGCTCTTGTATGCATATGATATCGTAATCTAAGGGGTTGGTAGAGTTAAGTAAAGAAATTAAAACATTATAACAAGTGTGTGTATTGAGGGAGATGATACGGAGTTCGTCGACGGTGTAGTATATGGGTGTGTTATTCATAGGGGCAGGATAGAGGTGGCTGGGTTGGGAGAGGTCTTGAAGAAGAAGGGCGCGTCGTCATCGTTGGGGTTGGAAAGAGGGTCGAAGTTGGGGTCGAAGAAGATGCGGCCGTGTAGGCGCTCGCGCTGGAGTTCGCACTGGGTGATGCGGACGGGGCACTCGCGGTGGTAGGATGGGTGCTTTCCCTGGCAGTTGGCGCAGCGTGGCGGGTAGTGCTCGCAACGCTTGCCTGGGGCGCACTTGGTCGAGCTGGTGGAGCAGGGGCAGTTTGACGAGCGGTGCGGGCCCGCGCAGCGCGCGCATGTGGGGGTGGTCTGCCGACAGTGGTGTTGGGTATGCCCGTACTGCTGGCATTCGAAGCAGACAAGGGGGGGTTCCTCGTACCGGTGTGGGTAGCAGATGGTGGATTCCAGCGCCAGCCCGCGGTAAATGCATTGGTCGGCGGAGGGGACGTCGGAGATGGTGACGAGAAGGGAGGAGGCCTTCTTCTTCGGGTCCCGGAGCGCCTTGGGGTTCAGCCATTGCATGGCCGTGATGGCGGAGGGGTCTGAAAACACGGAACGGTTTAGGGCGTAAAGCTGCGCGGCGGCGCCAGGGGAGGACGGGTTGAGGGTGGTGGGTACGCTGGGAACGACGATTTGGCAACGCGGCATGACGATTTGGCAACGCGGCATGACGAGGGAGGAGTTCTTCGCGATGCGGGGGACCCAGTGGGCGGCGGACTGCTTGAGGAGCGTCGCGGTCCTTTTGGAGTCGACCGCGACAAGAAGGCGGCCTCGTGAAAGAACCTTCACACCCCGAAGGCTGATCCCGGCAAGCTTCTCGGCCTTGGTCGCGGCAATTGCTGTCTCGACCCGTGCTTTGATCTCGGCAGGGGAGAGGGAGAGCACGTCGCTGTCCTTGTCGACGAGAATGGTGAGCTTGCTTGTCTTAACGGTGGGCGGCTTGGGGGCGGGGGCTGGAGTGGAGGTGGGAGGGGGGGCAGAGGGGGACGAGGAAGTGGCTGAGGTGTATGTGCGCACGGAGGGTGTGGTGGGTGCGGACGGTTTGAGCTCAGTGATCAGTTCACATTTGAGCTTCTCAAGGGCAGTCTCAAGGTTCTCTCCTTCTCCTACGAGCTTCTCCAACGCGTCCAGGGCTGCGAAAACTTCAGCGTAGTTGGCCAGGGTGAGCTTCGACTTTTTGGCCTTATTCGCGGAGATGACGTGTTGAACAACTTCAATGAGGGCGCGCGGGGTGTTAGGGGGGTCTGGAATGTCATCAGGGAGGTCGATTGTGGATGGAGAGGGCGAGGGGAGTGCGGATTCATGCCCTTGGGACGCCAGCACGGTGTTCCCCGATTGGGACATGGTGATGGTCAAGTCCAAAATCTGGCAATGCGCCTTGCGCGGTTTCTTCTCCTGTTTCGCTTTTGGCCTAGGGACGTCCTCCACGACCGGCTATTGGGCGCCAGTCAGGAAGAGATTAGAGCAGACAATGAAGAACTCGCAACCGTCAGTTTGGATGGGACTTCAGCCTTGGTGGCTAGGGTCGATCTTCGAGTTGGCTTGACCTCTTCGTCGGATACCAGCTCAATGTTGTCCTACAGATGGATGAGGAAAACTAAATACAGTGAATGCTCATTAGCGGTCTCAGTTTGGACTCAAGTCTTGGCCTTTTCGGTGGGCACAATCTAGGACTTCTGGGGGCCTTGGACGCGGGTACCGGCTTTCCTACATTCTGTCCCGCTGAAACGGTGCACTCGGGTGCAGCCGTGAAATCGATAGATCGGTGGTCGGACCAGCGCAGCGAGCTATCAACTCAACTAACACCAACCAAAACCAACCAAATCTAACTAATCTCACAAACTCCAATAACCGAAGCTAATCGTGTGTGTGAGTTCGGGGTAGTGGGACAGGTGTCTCGTCCCTCAAGAGTGTTGCTTTCAAGTGTTATCGACAAGCAGACCGCTAACTAAATTTTATAGTTCAATTGCGGGTTTCAATTCAATATCTTTATCTCAGGAGCCTCCCGTAGGATTATTGTACAGTCTAGAGAGCTAGAATCGAGCACAGAATGCAGGGATTGTGTACTAACAACGCTACGGTGTCCACTCTTGCCACAGAGCAGTCAACCGGTAGACCGAAAGGTCAGAGTTTTCCTTTATTTCCTCAAACAGATCTCTTGACAGAGCTAAGCTCAATGTCGGCGGAAGAGAGCAAGCTCGATCGACGGCAAGATCTGTAGAACGGCTGCTTTCCACGGGCGGCAGGACTGGCTTAGTCCTCCGCACTTACAGTGGTCTTAAAGGGCATGGTTCACGGAACGTACTAGCTCGCCAGTCTGATTGCTTTCCAACAAATCTGATTTGTCTCTCTTATCTCTGAGGTACTAACAGCGGGGGGGCTGGATTCACTGGGTTACATTGGTGTATTTCTACTGTATTTATACAAACTGAAGAAGCTAAAAGGAAATATTTTGAATGGATTCGGAATGTCGTGAGATGGTATAATTATGTCGTGACTGATCCTCCGGGAGGATCTACGAGCGAGCAGCCAATGGCACCCTTGGTATTTCCTTGACCGTGGGTTCATGGCAACCGGAGGCAGGCTGCCCGGCCATGTCTTATTTCCCTAATCTTGTCTTCTTGTGAGCCTCCCGTCAGGCACTCTATGGTTGAAGCTGCCTGCCCGGAGGGCGTGGTGCTCTCCCGGAGGTTAAACCCTTCTACAGTAGCCTTCACATCTCTAAATCTTGTCTTATCCCAACACTCTGCCCGGAGACCTTACAATCACATGTGCGCGTGTAGTGATCAACTGTCGAGGATCTCCACCCGAAACTCAAGTCCCGAGATTAATCATCTGCCAACAGACAGCTCTGCCCGTAGAGTAGTCTCTCCCGGAGAGCCCTGGCTGTCCCATATCCTCCCTCTAGTGTAGTCTTTTGGACATGTTCTCTACAACCTTCCCGGAGGATGGTTTATATGAATGGTCACTAGTCTGGTCTCTCTACTTCAACCTAAACTCTGTTACATCATTTGCAACCGGGCTCATCTTGGTTCTCTGATCCGAGTTGCACTCGAGCGGCTCAACGGTAAACCCAGACGGGTCTCCCGGCGGGCCGAAACTCAACTTGAGTTGAGACTGCCGCCCATAAGGCTGATGCTCTCCCGTAGGGCTGATACTCTCCCGGTGGGCCGTTAAGCCACCGGTAGAGCTCAGTCCGGTTGCCGGGAGAGTCATTCCAAGTTCAACTTCGTTGTTCTTTAACAAGGCCCCGCTAATAGCGTTCAGCCGCTAAGACCCATAGTTCCTCCTGATCACCTCTAGCACTCAAGGAGTCCGGCGGTAAGCCAACTCTCGGAGCTCAACGGTTGACTCGAAAACCAAACACCTCTCCCGTAAGGAAGCCTTGTTGGGCATCAAGTAACTAGTGTCCCATTGACTTTCGGCCGTCATAGGTGTAGAATACCACTCCGAGGAGAGTGTACTCTCTCTAATCCTAGTCTCCCTTTGACCTTTGAATAGGTTCGGAATCGAAAGAAAACTGGTAGTTTTCATGCGTGCTTTGGTACACGCCCTATCACCCGCCTTTCCCTTCATGGCGGCAACTCGTCCCTTACGCCCGTCATTTATAGGCTCCTGCTTCGCCGCCTTCTTCGCAGTACTTTCCCGGTCTTCGCGTGTACTTTTTCTGGCACTGCGGGAGATTCATCGTAGTCAACAGCCATGTCAGTACCATCGGTATCGGGAGGAGGGGAGGACGTTCGGGCTTTCTTTCCACCGTAGCGTTTCTTGGCGGAAACGATAGGAGAGTCGGAACGAGGGAAAGGGCCAGGTTGGTCGTCTGTCGCTCCGCGCAAGCGTTTCGTTGTACGACGGTCAGGCTTGATTGAGGTCGTTGGCGTGCTGTGCATGTGTGAGTAAGCAAAAGGCAATGCAGCTAAATTTTAATTTGTGCACGCACCGTCCGACGGGTGGTGCTCGTGCATAGGGGGTGTCCAGGCTCTGCCCGTAGGGTAATTACCACGGAATGCACCCTGAACTCGAACCGAACCGAACCTGGCCAGCACTATTTGTGAATATACAAGTGGTTACCGGGCCGCTCCGCAGCCCGGCATCCACTTCCCAAAATGGATGAAATAAATATCAATTCCTGCCATTAAGCTGTTACAACAGAAGTTCGCTCCAGATAACATTAGTAGTACATCTCGAAGGGTCGCCATCGTACTTCAGGATCAAGACATTGTCGGAATCTGGCACCCGTGTCATCGCGGAGTAAAGCTGACCGTGAGAAAACACAGGTCTGCGCAAGTCTAACCCCAATTTCTGAACCGTTAAGCCCTGACAGCCATTGAAGGTCGTGGCATAGGACAGTGACAACGGTATCTGCTTGCGGTGCACCACAAAATTGAAGCCATTGGGTTGGAACTGAAAGGTGATCCAGGGAATGTGAATTCGGAGCTGTGTGAGTTAAGTGAGGCTGCAACACATTGAACACAGAGGTTCAACGTACCGGATCTACCATACGGCCCGCCACAACGGCAGAAATTGTCTCCACTTCGACCGTGTGCCGGAACAGATTCCGAACTATGACCCTGGTGTTCTTTGTGAGGCTGCGTGCAGGGTTGAGGTTGCCCGTCAATCTGCATATCGCCCCCACCTTGAGGATCAATTCGTGTGGCGGTATTCCGGGCTCTTGCAGGGAGTTCAAAAACTCGGGATCGGCTAGAGCAACTTCGCCAAGGCCTTCACCATCGTTCTCAACTGAGTCACTACTGATGTAAAAGTGACTTTCTCCTGGGACGCTGTGCAGGATCGTAGAGTTGAATTCATCAACAAAGGTATTCAAAGGGCTCAAAATGGCCCGGGTGATGCATATACCGGGGTCTGCCAGAACGGCGGGTGGAAAGACAAAGTTGATAAATCCTTCCGTTGATTGTGTGTGCTGCAGGCGACTGAGATCGACGGTTTCCTCAGCGTCGTTGTCTCCAATGGCATCAAGAAATGATGAAAATGTTGGGTCGTCCCGTTGGCACATGGAAGGAAATTCTCAATTCTAGGATCTGAAACCGCTTGAAAATGGGTTGCGTGTGTAGCGATGCTTTGCAAATGGCTGTTCGGCCTCCAAATCGCACGACCAGTGCAACCTAAATTCGAAGTTATTATGGAGCGTACTATATTTTCAACATATGTTTTCATACCTGTCGAAAGTCCCCCACTGTAATCAACATATGTCCACCCCAGACTCGGTTGGAGGCTCCCGTGAGTGCTCGCATCAGCCGGTCCGCACAATCAAAGGCCTTGAAGTGCAGCCCACCAATCTCGTCAATTACATGACATTTGGCAGCATGCAAGAGTCGGGCTCGATCGCTTTTTGGGCCAATCGTGGAAATTAAAAATGGTTTGTACTCGTCTACGGGTATCCCATAAAGGTAGTGAGCCGTTTTCCCCCCAGGGTAATTTTTTGCAGCAAAGGCCGAGGATGCGGAAAGCAATACAATGTTGTCAAGTTTGCGCAGTGCACCTATCACGGGATATAGCAAATATGTTTTGCCTCGTCCTGCTCGACCATCAACATGAAGTGGAGGTGGGTTTTCTAATTTTGAAACTTCCATTATGCGATCATAGATAATGTGCTAATTAGTGGCGTTCAGTTTTTCGGTCGGAATGGTGGTTCAAGACTAACCTGCTCAGCTGTAAGACTGTCCTTAAATGCACAGAGATTATCGGGGTCTCCGCCCCATTGCAGTCACTCGGCATCGATTTCCAGTTGTTTTTGTTTGGGCTCCGGAAGACCAATATCAGTCAGTGTTCGGCCTAACCCCTGGAGGATGGATTGAAGCTCACGGAGGAGCTCGTTGTGGATCAAAGTTGGATTTGGGTGTGCAGTGACACGCAGCATATGATCCTTGATGTCAGCACTCAATGCAGCTTCGTGTGTGTCCCACAGGGACATCACTGGATTGCCTTCCGCTGCTAAGAGCGCAAAAATCCACTGTAATTGTGCCGGGGCGGTGCCAAACTCGAGTAACTCTTCGAAGGCCACTACCGCTTCATCACGGTTATCAAATAGCCCCATGGCTCGAGCAGCTTCTTGGTGAGTGGGATACAAAACCCCATCAACCGTTCGAATATCTATCCAGTTGCGAGCACTTCGATGTAAAAGGAGGGCCCGGAGGTAGAACACGTCGCCGTGCCGGGGATATACCATTTGCACTCGGCTGACGGTGATGTGATTGTCTTTATAAAAGTGTATGTGCATTCTTGGTCGGCTTGGATATTCGTTTTCCAGGACTTCCAGAGGATGTAAGTCTTGTGCCGGATCATGTTTGATTAGCCTGCCCTGTGATCCAAATTGCAGGTATGTGAGGTTGTCGAGTCGTGCATGGCTCGGACACTCCATGTAGCGCACTAACAGAGTTCCGTCAGATTCAGACCCATCTTTGCGAGCCATCTGTCCACGTTGTCGGCCGGGTAAGTGAATTGGAAGGTGTTTAACTCCGGGGTGTTTCTCGGTGAGATGATATGATGCTATACGGGTGGCCGCCTCGTTGCTGGACAGATACCGACCCCGTTCGTAATCTCGAATTTCATCGACGGGTTTTCGTGGAGTCAGATCGTGGAGAGGCCGAGGTACTTTGCGCACGGCCCAGTTGGTCGCGTTGAAGTCCTTGAAGAAGTACTTGAACAAATATTGAAAACGGTTGACCCCCATGGAATATTCCACATTTATGTGGCAGTCATATTTGCAGATGAGCCACGTGATATGAGAAACCACAAATTTATCTTCGCTGTCACGACGTTGATGTTCAAAGTATCCTGCATGCCATTACCTAATGAGCCCACTGTGTGCAGGTTGAAAGGAAAATATAAACCTCGTTCGTTGAATGAAGACACATGGCGAACCGGCTTGGGGAATCCATATTGACACTCTCGAGGCCAGCCACATCGATGATATGTATGTGTGTCATATGACGTTTCACGGCGTCTCTGAAGGGTCCCGCTTGTCGCGGAAGCTCTGCGCTAAGGAATGCATCGATTTATGTAGGAGTTCGTGGGAAATTGCGCAAAGCAACAGCGATGTGTTCGTGGGGAAGGCCTCGGTTTTGGAATTCGGTTACACGAATGTGGTAGAGAACGGGACCCATGGTCTCGTAAATATCCTTCATGAATGCGGAGAGATATTGTTGGAATACTCTGACAATGAGGTCCGGCCGATCGTTCGCAGTTTGTCCCGGTCACAGTTGGGATGTTATTTCTGGCCAGCGTGGATTAGTCGTAAATGTGATGAAGAGGGTGACGGGACCGAGTGCTTTCCGTAAAGCCAAGCAGCCGGATATATTGGCGGCCGACCACGCCGGTGAATGGATGAACGTGGATGGTAGTCACACATCCTCGATTCGCTCCTCGTCTCCAGTACCAACATATTCCTCTTCATTTTGATCCGAGTGTTGATTAAGATGTATGTAGGTGAGACGGGCCTCCTCTATTACGCTCCAGGAATCAACCAGATATTCACCTGAAAGGCGTCGTTCATGTACATTTGGGACAGGAGCGCAATGGAACATGTGCGTACCTGTCAAACACGAGAAGGTTGACATTTGCTCTGCATTCATGAAAAATCTGGTGCGGTACCAACGCGCTTGGCTGAATTTTTTGCCTGCCGCATTGAGCCGGTTCGGAGACCAACCTAAGGTGCCATGTGGAAAGAGCAAGAGATAATGAAGGGGTTCCACGAATGGCGAAAAGAGGTCAAGGAAAACTGGTTCGTCAGATCCCTTCCTTTGTATGACCAGTTTTCGTCGGGTAGGGAGGGCGGTGGGAGCCAAGGAAATAATTGCGGCAATCTCTGTACTCGGCTCGGCATCGGAATATTCGAGGTGGAGTGCGATATCATCCTTGTCATCATAGACATTCAAATTCTCCAGCTGAGAGATAAATGGGTTCACTCTCTCGAGTCCTGCGAGCGTGGTGTTCACCCAATGAAAAGGGATATCCATACTTTTTCCCTTTGAGAATAGCGACCAGGGATCATGAATAAACCATCGGATAGCATGTTGCCCTTCATGGGCAAGAAGAAGGCGATGATAGGTCCAACCACCATTCAAGGTGACAGCAGAAACACCTGGAGAGAATTGCATAAAGTCGCCGTTGTATACTCCGAGGGCAGTGAGGCAGAAGAGGTTATTGAGTTTGCGAGACAGGGAGGCTGTTCGGCGATCATCTATGAAATAATCCCACTCCTCGGGATACGGAGGGAGGAGCGGTTGTTTATGACTACCATTTGGGCCGCACACGAAGCATCTTTCGCCGGTCAAAATCTATAAATCATCTAAGGCGAGGGCTTTGAACTTGGATTACTTTCATCACGTACTTTGATACCGCAACTATTACAGACTCGGTTCCACTTTAGGCCAAGGGGGCGTATCATTTGAGAAGTGTTGAGTCGTGAAACACGGTTCCACCAGGGTTCACTCTGAGCAGGCACATCAAGGGCGGAATTTCTTGCGGTTTGATGGGCATCAGAGTCGTTTTTACGTCTTAATTCTCGTTGGTTGGTATGTTCATTCGCGCGTCGTTCTCATTGGGCGTCCCGGCGAAGGCGCCGATGATATTCAGTGTCAATTGTTGAAAGCATAGCTTCTGTTGCCGACTCATTTGTACTGTCACAATGTAATGAGATACTGGTAGGAAACCCGTGGAGAGAATCCACTGACCCAAGAGTGTAGACTTGTTCCATGTCGGTGTGATGAGCGGGACAAAAAGAGAGGGTTTAGAGCAGTGAGACTTAGGAAGATGAAATAGGCAATTGCATAGCCTCGAAAGCTGTTCGCGGTGAATTGTACCTCCGCTCTATCATTCGGGGTGCGAGTTTATTTACGATGGCAAGCGGCATTAGTTAGGGGAGTTAAAATTAGGGGCGGGAAAAAGAAGCGCTCAGCAGGGAAAGTAGGAATTTACTTGTGCAGCGGAAATGAGGAGTTGGGCGGTGTCAGTTGTTTGCAAGTGTCAGTTAGTGTTAGTGGCCGCGTTGGATGCAGAGTGGGAGAGAGTGGATGCGGTCGAATCTGTAGATAGGCGCTAAAGCAAGTAGTGCCGATCAATGGAGAACATCAAAAAGCGGTCATCTGCCAGTTCCCAAAGCGGAGTTTCAAAAGCTTCAGACATGCTCGATTTTATAAAGAGATAGATATATTCATTTGATGGGACAAATAAAATCGTCGTTTGTGGAATATATCTGTGATCACCCCATGTTTAACTTTCAGGAATTTCTATTAATTCCACCCACCAGGCGCACACCCTCACACACTATTTGATGACACCTTATCTGAACCACCTTGTCACTAGAAAAACCCCTATATCAGCTAGCACAGTCGACATCCTTCTCTCAACAATGCTCCTGAAAAACCTACTGCCAGTGGACTGTCAATGCAGCAGTCGAGCTTCAGACCGCACAGCGGTAACCTTCTCATGTTGGCCACAATGTCATGATCACGCTCGGCACGTCGGCCACAGTACGATGGCCACAGTCACAAACAGCGGATACAGAAGCACCACCGATCAGTAATACAGGATCACACTGATCTGGGTACAGGAGTTCCAGGAGTTGCAAAAACCCAACGCAGCAGCCATTCAATCGTACAAGAGAGTGGATGATCGCTCCCCTCTATGCCAACGCTAAACACTAGATTAGTTACCAGGCACTGAGTGATCGCCGAGGACTTTCTTTAGCATAAAAGTAGCAGTAGAATCTAATGTACAGTAGATTCTACCTCGTCTAATCTCAGGCACTACTTTGGTCTGAACCTGGGCTTGACTCCCGCTTGGAGGACGTCTTCCTCATATACCGGGGTCTCGCCATATCAGCACGTTGTAAACGGAACACAACACCTGATCACCTACGCCGGGGTTTTAAGTCCTAGTCGGGCTCTCTGCCGAAGCCAACATCAGGCCGACCTAGGGTCGTTGCTGACAGAAGGTAGAATCTCATCTACCGGTCCGACTTGCGAAACCTATCAAACGAACGAACGAACGACGATGACACAGTTATACCCTTACTTGGATTTATCCAGAGGGTATCATTACTAAAATCACCTGTCAAGCGACTCCACGTACCATAACAACGATGACACGGATGGTGTGTATGGTTTTGGGAGGCTCAGAAGGAATAGACGTGGTGAAGGTTGTACAACAGATCATTGGAACTGTGGTGTACGGATTGGTGGCTATCAGGGTGTTAGGAGTAGGCGTGGTGTGGTATCACCAGCGCCCTACTGGGAGAGGAACCCATCAACGGGGTCTGCACTGGGGTCCGCTACACGATAGTCTCGTGGTGCGCAAGATACGGCGCATCATACACCAGTTTGGGGTGTGGATGGCCCACATCTCCGAACCAGTCGGACAACCCACCCGTCAGCCTCGCAGGAATAACACCCGCCGCCGCGGAATCCCAATCATTGTATGGGCTCTGGAAGAAAACGAAAACAATGATATGCCAGGCTTTGTATAGGCAGATGATATCCTGGCCCACCAGCAAGCCAATGACTCCAATTCCCCGCCCTACACCCTCTACATCAATACAGGAGCTCCTGTCAGTGTTATGTTTGGTACGGGGGTTGGCAACGAAGAACCCAAAGTCACAGGAGTACCAGTTGCCGAAAGAGGTTGAGAAAGAACCCCGAAGGAGATACACGTGATCCGGTATCGCTTATACCCGTGACGTTATCTTATCCTCCTTATCTTAATTTAAATCTCACACCTAATGGGGCAATGGACTAAGGAGAACACGACCACGTGAACGACGAAGAAGGCGGCAAAAACACAATAAATTTTGCAAAAGGAAACAAACATATTCAAAGCACGCTATGAACCACGATGAAAGTCCACAGATTCCCTACTCCCTCTTTGTTCCCTTTCCCTTCTCTGGTTTCTTCCCCTCGGGGTTCAACTCCACATCCTGGCGACGTTTGTACTCCTTGTGCATGATGCCAAGGTGGGTGGACATATAAACGAAGAAATCCGCCTCGTTGGCTTCTGGATGTTCCTCAAAAAAATTTGACATTGTCGTCACATTGGCCTGCAGGTTCGCCACGTCGAAGGCATTGGGAAGTCCAAGTGGGACAGCGGGAAACCCATGAACACGGTGAAACATGAAACAGGCAAGATGCGCTAACAGTGAACTTGAGCTAAACTAGGCTCTGAATGCGGGCTAGCTGAACACTAACAAACCACACACAACACCAAATGCCCTACTTATACTTCATTAAGACTAACATCAGGAAAAACCAAAGTTGCCCCATAGACCCAGAGAGACCCACATAGACGTCATAGACGTCATAGACAATGGACTTCTATCATAAACTGGTGGGAGGGGGGGGGGTCGACCCCATAGACACCCATAGACACCCACAAATCACAGTTTTCTATGAAGCTGGCCTGTTGTCTATGAGATCTTTCGACTTTTTTTTCTTTCTAATAGTGACTCAAAAAACACACGCAAGGATGGCAAAAAAACATATATATTGTGGCGTACTCTACATAATCCAGATCTGTGATGGGAGGACGTACATGGTGTCGGATTGCTGGTGGAGCTTGCGTTCAGAGGTTGCATCAATTTGATTTTGAGGTTCACTTGAGGCGGGAAGGTTGTTACTTGAGATGACAACGGAGGCAATCTAAATTGCAGAGTTTAGTCTGTCTTCGTTCTTGAAGCTTGAAGTCCCGAGGGTTGGGGGTGGCGGGGTGGGAGCGGCAGGGTCCGGAGTCTTGACGATCCCGGAACTTGAGGTGATTGAGGTGATATTTGAGTCCTGCGGTGGCGCCTTGGACGGTTTGACGCGGAGAATGGGCTTGACATCTTGAGAGCGGCAGGCTCCGAGGATCTTGACAACGGCAAACATTGACCATGGCGGCACGTAAGGCCTTAAGGGCTTGAGGTGGTGCTAACGACAGGGCAGGAAAGAGTTTGCAGGGTGATAGCGGGGTACTGGACTCAAGTCGACTGTGTTGATGAGCCCTCTGTTTGTTCATCGATTTGCACGCGGCAGCTGATGTGGTGTATCCCAAGTGTACAGGTGTCATCTTGAATGATGGGTGCAGGCAGGATAAGTGGTGCGTGCGTTCACGGAGATTCGGCCTTCCGACCGTGATGGACTGGCTGCACCGCAGCCAGCCCTTGGCAGCTGATTAAGCACAAAACTGAGTAAGTAACAAAGCAGGTAAGGGCATTCTAGAGAAATGGAGTTGAGGAAAGACTACGTGAAAAGGGACGGGCAGTAGGCACATCCGGAGAAGGAGAATGTACGAAAGTAGCTAGGGAAAGTCGCGGAGAAGAAGTAATAAGAATTGAGGGGAAGAGGTCTAGAAGGACACAGAAGGGTAAAGAAGGACCACTTCGTGCCACTCAACGCCCACTCAAAATTCAAAGGGAGGAAATACTCACCTCTTGCGAGCCAGCAATGAAAGCGCCCAGAACCATCAAGCCATCAACCAACCGGCAACGAGCAACGAGCAACCTGGGGTTGGAGAAAAGGCCAACGGCGGGAGTCGAGAGAGCAACGAGAGGGCGGAAGAGAAGGGAGACGAGGCTTGGCTTTGTTTGCACGGCATCAAACCAAACCATTTTTCGCACGCACATGACATGATGGGCGCGGCGGTGTCTGATTATAATCTCTCGGGCTGGCGCAGTCATTTGATCCTCAAAGTGCTCCGCTGCGAGACCCAAAACACTTCGGAGATGCTGGATATGGAGATTCCGGGAGTCCCGAAACAACAATGGCTCGTCAGGAAATTAATCACAAAATTTCCCTGTTAGTGAACTGAGACGTTGTTTGAACGTCGCCGTCCAACTCTGATCACTCATCTTGTCTTGCGCGTATAGTTGTATCGACTTCTTACTAATGGAATTTATCATCTACAGGCCTGACCTCAGGCCAGAAAATGTAGCACAGGCTGTCTGAAGAGGACCCTTGCTTTAGTATCAAGTTGGACCAGTGTTCGCCTAAGGGTCCAAGGCCTTGACTAGGCCTTGGCCAAGGGCTTGGAAAAATCTCGGCAGATATCCAGACTTTGGTTAAGGCCTTGGTTATGTCATTATATATTTTTTCCCTGGCCAGAAAACCTGTCTGTATTGCCCCCGCAGCTTTTTTTTGGAGAGGAGACCTTGAATTTCGAGATTTTTCTGTGCCTGGGAGTACACATATACCCTCTGGTTGCTCATTGGGATTCGGATCATCTGGTAAATTCCTATGTCTTTTAAATTTCTTTCGAGCTACTGCAGAATGCGTGGGAATTTTTTACCAAGGCCTTGGAGGTGCCCTTGGCTCAAGGCCTTGGGCTTAACAAGGCCTTGGTATCCACCAGACCTGACCCCAAGGCCTTGAGGACGATCACTGAGTTGGACGGGATTGTGAACTTAATTAATTTACATGCCTGAGGACTGGTAACCTATAGAGTTCCATAGACATTGAAGCTGTGATATGGAAATACAGAGTCACCCATAGAGACCCATAGACATCCATAAAAGGGGTGGTCGACACAAAGACATCCATAGACAATCAGAAACACCCATAAAAGGCCGTGTTCTATCATAGAATTTTGGTTTTTCCTGATGAAGCACATCTTCCTCAGTGAGTTCGGGTCCGAGCCGTAGTATGCGACTACTGGTTTGGATTCCTAGCACAAGGAGTATTGAATTATGGCCTCAACTATCCCAACTAAACAAACACCACACTTCTCAGCTAGCTACCCTTGACGTTCCAAAACAAGACTTCCCAAGGTTGGGATGTACAGGTTTGGGGTGATAAGGATGGTTACTAGGTGGACACACAAAAGTACAGTCGTCCTAGGCGAGGTAAATAAAGTGTCTATCTGAAAACTCCCAGTAAAGGGCTATGCTGCCTCTGCTGCACTTCCTCTATGGCTTGGCTAGCTGAATGCTGCTAACGGCCGACTTAGACTCCTCTGAATCTAAGCTCTTTTCTGTACACTTGGGCTTATTAAGGACCTTGAGTGTTCTCCTAGCTCAACTAGTCGGTCAATGAATCGACCGAGAGTTCTACCAAAGTGTGATACTGGTCGTGGTCCATTTTATGGGAGGCGTTTCCGGTCACTCAAAGTGTAGCTCCCGCTGAAGTCCATCACAAAGCTAGCTGCAACTCTCAAACTTATACTCTTGTGCTTTCAGTCCTGATTTATACGGGAGAGTGGTGCCGCTCACAACCTCCCAATGCGAAGCTTGACTTATTGGTTCACACAGTTACTTCTGGATCCAACAAACAACGCTGTGATTTCTATAGACTGGTTTACAACGAGCATAAAGGGGTACGTCCCTGGCATATAAGGGATCAAAAACTGGTTTTTTTTTTTACAGAATTATGCAAACAGCTGTAATATAAACTATGAACCCTTTTCACAGGCCTAGATGAGTTGCTCAAACTCTTCTGCCTCCTTTAACTGATTGAGCTTTTGAAATGTAGATGCTAGATGCTGCATTTCCAGGGCACTATGTGGATGCTGGTCCCCCAAGAACTGCCTGCACTTTTCAACCACCAAAACCTGAAGCTCCTGTGCTGTCTTGTACTCTCCCAGGGTATGGTGTGTCACAGCAAGATTCCCCGTAGCCCTCAGGGTTTCAGGGTGATCTTCTCCCAGAAGCTTGGTCCACTTCTCAAGCACCACGACCTGAAGCTCCTCGGCCTTCTTGTACTCTCCCAAGTGATAGTGTGTCAGAGCAAGATTCCCCATGGCCGTCAAGGTATCAGGGTGATCTTCTCCCAGAAGGTTGGTCCACTTCTTAAGCACCCCAACCTGAAGCTCCTGGGCCTTCTTGTACTCTTTGAGGTCACTGTGTGTCAGAGCAAGATTGCCCATGGCCTGCAAGGTTTCGGGGTGATCTTCTCCTAGAAGCTTGGTCCACTTCTCAAGCACTGCAACCTGAAGCTCCTGGGCCTCCCTATACTCTCCCAGGTTACAGTGTGTCACAGCAAGATCCCCTATGGCTATGAAGGTATGCACGTGATTTTCACCCAGAAGCTTGGTCCGCTTGTCAAGCACCACAACCTGAAGCTTCTGGGCCTCCTTGTACTCTCCCAGCTTACGGTGTGTGACAGCAAGATTCCCCATGGCCATCAAGGTGTCTGGGTGATCCTCCCCCAGAAGCTTGGTCCGCTTCTCAAGTACCACAACTTGGAGCTCCTTTGCTTTCTCAAGATCTCCCAGCTTAGCATGTGTCCGAGCAAGATTTCCCATTGCCCTTAATGTATCTGGATGATCTTCACCTAGAAGCTTGGTCCGCTTCTCAAGCACCACAACCTCGAGCTCTTGTGCCTTCTTATGCTCTCCCAGGTCACGGTGTATCACAGCAAGATCTCCCATGGCCATCAAGGCGTCTGGGTGATCTTCTCCCTGAAGCTTGGTCCGCTTGTCAAGCACTGTGACCAAAAGCTTCTCTGCCTTCTTATACTCTCCCAGATGTTCATATGTAGCCGCCAGTCGGTGCATAGCTTCCACACTAGCTAGATGCTCTCCTCCAAAAACTAATCTGTATTTCTCAAAGGTCTGCTCTATGAGACCTTGTGCTTCCTTGAATTTGCCTGCACCAAAATATATGCACCAAAATGCAGCTCTGAAGTCAGCCCCCTTATTGGCATCCAAAGGGGCAACTAAGTCAAGGTGAGGCATCAATCTCAGAGAAGGGAGAATTATGTCATGGTCTGGGATCTCTGAGATAGACATTCCAAGTATGGATCTGACACACAAGCGAGAGGATCCTTCATCAACAAGAGTACTGCGACTCCAGGCATGGACCAGTGGATGAATAGAAAACATTTTTGTGGCTGCATCAAAGCTGATCAATGAGTAGGACTTGATCTCGTTGGTGGTATCCAAAAATTTGAGAGAGTTCCATTCCCCCGTGGATCCTATAAAATGAGACAGAAATTCAAGTGGCTCCTGCAACTCCTGCTTCGGCGGCAACCACACAGGGAAGCTGTATTTTGACGCATAGCTAAACATGTCCTCTGAAATCCCAGTGTAATGAAGCAAAGAGCAAAGCTTCAACAGGCTAGCTGCTGGCTGACTGAGCTGATCAAAGCTGATTTGCCATGTTGTGTAAACTGTGCATGCATAGTGATCATGAGACTGTTCTGGTTTTTCTCTCAGAAGCTGCGCTCGATTCTGTGCATACAGCACCAAATAACCATTGAGGTCTTCGGACTTGGAAATGAATGCCCCTGCCTGAACAATTGCCAAGGGGAGATAAAATAACTCCTATTGAAAGATTAGGATTCCCTCCATGATACATTGCCAATTCTCTGACCTTAGCAATGTCAGCAGCAACCTGAAGATTTTCTTCAGACTTTTCTTTGGCTGCACTCCGAAGCAAGAGGGTGGTTGCATCTGATTTTTCCATGCCAGACACGGGAGAGTGTTCACCGTAAGTTCGAAGTCCAGGATTGCGAGAGGTTACAATGATGTTCCCATGATCGCACTGTGGAAGGAAGAGATTGAGGTTGATCTTAGGGTCATCGGCATTGTCGAAGAACAAGAGCCACCCCTTCTTCAATTGCAGCCACTTCAAAGCATCTTGTGCAGAGTCACCAACCCCTTTGAATACAGCTATGTTCTTTAAGGCTGTTTCAATTGTGTTCAGTGTGCTAGCATCAACAAGAAAGGTGTCTGAGAAGCTGTAACTTGGATTTAGCTGCACTCGCTCTGATTTCAATATGCAACCTACCTGGTCGAGGATTCCTGTATGAATTTAAGAGCAATTTGAGTCTTCCCGGCCCCACCTAGGCCATGTAGGACATAAATAAGTTGTTTTCCTGAGTCCATGGTAAAGAACTGGTGCATCTTGTCCAAAATTGTCTGTCTGCCTTGAAAAATCCGAGATGGTGGGGGACAGTTGTTGATACTTTGAGCGACAGGAGCCCCGGCGAAGCCTACACATCTTGAACTTCAAAACTGTGATGTACAGAAGTTGAATAAACCTACTGGGACCTGTCACAACGGCGTGAATCTCATCTACCTTGAGATTTGTATCCACTACTGTGAAATTTGTGTTTATAGCTGCCACCAGCTGAAAACCCATTAAATCAGTGGGTCATAGTCAATTCAGAGACACTTGCCTTAAGTTTTGAACATAGTCCTTGAATTTTCTGCTGATATCCGGCAATTTCATCTGTGATGCTGCTTGACTTTACAAATTCTTTGACTCGTCCACGAAAGCCTTTTGATTGGTCCTGCAAATTTTGTATCACAAGGACTACAGCTTCAAGATGGCTAGAGAATGGCTTCAATTTGAGAAACGAGGAAGTCAGATCAGTACTACACCTTTCGAGTTCCTCACACAGGGCTTTGAACTTGACAGCGGCAGTATTCCCGTGGGTTACAATCTGGTCGTGGAGAATTGTCATGATTTCCGTTGTACTGGCACACAGCTCTTTCAGGTCCTCGCGATTCCTCTTGACTTTCTGGACCCCACCCAACATGAGTGAAATAACATCTGATAACTAGACACAAACCTCAACTGTCTCTAGAAGAATAAGGACGGTTCTAGAGACATTCTTGATGTAAGGAAACGGAGCGCATTCTGCGGCCGCCGTGATTGTCTTGGCGGTGAGGATTGCTGGTGCCAGCCACTCTGATGTTGGTTTGGGAGAAGCCTTCTTTCCTCCTGTTGGATGAGGGGTTGAAGGTCCAGAATTGAGTGGAGAGATGGTAGGCATGGAGGAGGATCAGGACAAGTAACGACGCGTAAGCGTCGAGGCTGAGGCACAGCATTGCCAGCTGACTGTCACAGTCTGTCAGTCCCAAAATAACCGAATATAAGTTAGCCCATCCTCTCCCGACATCCCAATTTGGGAACCCTGTCGTGAGTAGTGATGTTCGGGTCGGGTCGGGCCCAAAAGCCCAGGCTTGGGTCGGGTCGGGCAGGGCTTGGGCCCACAAAATATCCTGAGCCCGACCCTACCTGAGGGCCGGGCCCGGGTCGGGTCGGGCTCGGGCTCAAGCCCGGGCCCATCAGTATATTTTCTAAGTGTGTTCGGTAAGGTTCAACTTTAAATTTTGAGCATACATTACTTATATTTTACCTTGGTAATGCACTCAATTATGTTTTGATAGCCAGCAACAACCCACTGACCTTGTTTCGAGCACTCTAATCTCCATGGAACATCGTGTGAATATCGACTCACCTGCCCATCCTTGAGTGAGCACCAAAGGGAAAAGATACCTCAAATCAACTTCAGTTGCAGGTAAAATTTAGGTTTTCAACCCAACTCGTCGCAAAATTTTGACTTGGGATAGTTATGTGGTTGGGCCCGGGCTCAAGCCCAGGGTCGGGGGCCCTGAGAAATTCTGAGCCCGACCTTGAGCCCGACTTGGGCCCTACTTTGGGTCGGGTCGGGTCGGGCTCAAAAGCCCGGGCTTGGGCTCGGGCTCGGGCTCAAGCCCTGACCCGGAACATCACTAGTCGTGAGAGTCTGGGCCTAAGCCAACCACTTAGCCGTACCATTGCGCTATCATTTTTTGATGGGAGAGCAATGAGTACTGGGTGTCCTTATTCTTGAACATTGAGAAGGCTCAAACACATATTTTTCCTACCAAATGGCCGTGTGAATTCACTGCAACCGACGTCACAAAGCCATCAAAAAAGGATAGTACCATTGCGCTGCGCAATGGTACGGCTAAGTACTAGTGGTTGGCTTAGGCCCAGACTCTCCCGACAGGGTTCCTAAATTGGGATGTCGGGAGAGGATGGGCCGAGACTACGAATAAGTTCAACGCGTGCAATGCTTAGATACATCTCATTACTCATCCTGTGATTCGAGCTATGGTGCGCTGAATGTTCAATGTACTCTGAACAGACGTGAAAGACAAGAGTGTCAGTAAGGTGGATGAGCGGCAAAAGTAAGCAAACTCAAGAAGGAGTGGCCGGGTTAGGCCCGGGAAACAGAAAATGATGTAGAACAGAGGTGAAGGTCGGGTCAAAACAACAGCGAGAACATCGCCCATAACAAAGAGACCAAACAACCCACTGCCATCGCGTCCGATTATGGGAATTGCATTTATAAACGGGCGTGTGAGTTACACACGACCGAGGAATTCGAGTGGTACTGTACCATTTCGACCATAGATTCAAGTCACAGGTCACAGCCCTTGGTAAATTGAACCTATTTAATCACAGGTCACCGGGGAGTTTGAATTAGTGACCGTTTTACCCTCCCCCGGGTGCAAAAATTCCAAAAATTCCTCTATTGTGATAAATCTCTCGTCCATTGTAGATCCTCGCAGGATTGCCTCCTCTTGCACATTTGCTGGTTGAAAAATTGGCCCTCAGAAGCTCACTCTGGGTCTATGGGCAGAATCTACACTAAGATTCAGCTGAATGTTTGATGTGAAGCGGAGAGGACGAAGACGCGCACAAGATGGGAAGACGACAAAGGAATGAATCAGGTAATAGGACAAATAGTGCTATACAATGCCGGATCTCAACATTTGAATGATAAAAATTGTGGTCACAGGTCCCGGCCCACCTTGAATCCTATCAAAGTTAAATCTAATGGGTCACAGGTCACAACAGCTGAATCTACGGTCGAAATAGTACAGTACATCAACGACAAAGAATCACTCGTCCAGCTACAATTTTATTTTGAGAGGATAAATCTCACACGGCCGTGACATTCTCGCTCGTAATTATTGCTCAGAGCTCGCACTAAATATGTGAGTTACAAGAGTACTTAAGTACACAGACACGCGCGCAGGCCCCAGTTCCCCATGTGCTGAGGCTCTGCAGCATGACCATGACCTCGTCCAGCCTGACTCCCGACGCGCACCAGTGTCGTTCCGAGTCTCGAAGTCTACCCTCACGCTTCTCTCGCACCCCACGCTTATCGGTCAAAAATGCTTGTCTGTGTTCTACTGACTTGAGTGTGGGCGGCTTTCGCGAGCTACATGCTCTTGCACACACAGCATTGCCCGAGTTGCAGAAGGCAGGTGGCGGGCCGTGCACCTCGCTCGACATGTCCCCACCATCTGTGAACGTCGACACACATACCACCCTCCACCTTCCGCCTCTCGCCCACCAAAAGAAAGAACAAAATAAAAGGAAATGATGTTCTTCTGTCCTCTCCCCATAACTCCGCGGCTGCACGAGAGGGGAGAAAGTCGAAGGAGAAAACAAGGATTGCGTCGCTCTCGAGCATTCGACGGCCTTGCGTCCGCCACCAAGCACAGGAGGACACAAGCGACGCACGGTGCACTACCCGTGAGGACGGTGACGCCCGCCCTGCAAACCCAGCCTTGCAGCATCAAAGAGCGCATGGGGGGAAAGGATTCCGGGCTGAATATGGGCGCGGTGGTGTAGAACCCTCGGTGCAACACGGCATCCCGCCCAGGGCGCGGCGCATATGCGCAACACCGAGGTCGAAGAGAACAGCCAGCGCGGGACTCGTTCCCGCCTCGCGTGTATTATGCGAACGCGAGCGCGGCGAGCATCCCACCTCGCACGGAAAAGCGATAGGCCGGCGCACGAGGGGTGCACATATCGCACTCGAGCTCGCCGTGCCCACCGTCCCTCGTCACGATCCAGAGGAAGCCGATCGGCGCGCGCGCCGTATCAAGGGAAGGAAACCGCACCGGCTCTCCCGCTGACTGCCACACCCTTCTTCGCCGCAAGTAGATATAAAGGTGAACGCACTTGTGCCATGGTCTTTGTGGATCGTGCAGGTACTCGTGCCTCTTGCGTCGATATATTGGCCAGTGGAAGACGCAGTCAGCACGATGTACGAAGAATGAGGAGAAAGAAAGAGAAATAAAACCCTTCCCCTGTATCTCCTCTCTTCGTCTGGAACGCCACAAAAATAGCAAGCAAATAAAGGAGGGAAGATAAAACATACGCACACTCATAAAGCGCATGCTCGTAGCCGGGGTCCTAGCGCTGTGCTGTGGGGGGCCGTGGAGGCCGGCTGAAATTCAAATGTGTGGTCAGCTTTCAGCTCGAGAGGGTAAGGGAGGAACGGAATAGAAGCCAGGTCGCACGCATAAGAAAGTCGGTAAGTGGGAACGAATTCGCTCGATTGGAACTCGTGGAGGCGGAGGAAAGGACGCGACGCTCGAGGTCAATTGGCGCAACCATGCCTGGCGCCTCCCCGCGGCGCGGCCACCCAGCGGTTCGCGGAACGCAGGAAACGGCTCTGCGCACGAGAAAACCAGGGAGCCGCTTACACCCGCGCGGCCTACCCCGAACAACGAGAGAGAAACCCCACCTGTAGCCTCTTCAAGCTGACATACGACTGCACACTGGCCCAGCACGACACCGCTCTTGCATCCAGTTCAGGATTTGGACCGGGAGACTCGCTACGTGCCCTGAGCGCAGTCGCCGATAAACATCCAACTCGAGTCCATCGGCGGTGCGAACTTTGCCCGGTGGAGAGAAAAAGCTATATACTTATGCCGGCGTTAAGCGTTGCAATCCCAGTACAAGCTCGCGATTCTTGCATTCTGCGAGGCCTGAGAACGCGAGAACGCCGATGGTCGGCCCGGCTAGGTGCAGTAACTGGTTGAGAATCGAAATTTTGAACGTGTGGCAAACGTGTGGTTAATGACAAAAGGGTCGGAGGTATCGGCCGATCACTCTTGATGTCGATGCTCCGGCCCGGGCTGACTTTCCTCTCTTTCTTTGTGCTCTTTCTTCGCACTTCGTCCGCTTGTGTGTCCTTGGCTTCCTCCCTCACGTCGGCGACATTAAGCGCAATGCAACTCGGCCCACTCCATTCCTGGATAACTGTAGACGGCGTCGAGCTGACTGAATTTGCTCTCCAATGCTCGGCGGATGGGACAGAAGCATCCTGCTGGATCCCTTCTGAATGCGACAAGGTGAGCTGTGGGCCTGTGGCCCTCCCGACTTTCTATTGCTTACCTTCCCCAGCAATTCACTGTTCACTTCAAGAACACAGAAGCCTCCTCGCGCAGCACCGTCAATGCCCATGTCGTCGTGGATGGTATCAGTTGTGGTAGCAAGGCCCTGCGTTGTCGCGACCGCCGGCATCCTCATACTTCCTCTGGGAGTCGCGACAGTGTTGCGACGTCCGCCACTACCCGACGATCACTTTTTTTCGGCCAACAAGCGTTGACAGGCTCGTCTTGCGAAAACTCCACCCTTAAATCTTATGCCGTTGGTCTTCGATAGATGATGACACTCTCCTGAACGCGGCAATTTCGCCTGAACTGGGTTCTATCAAGGTTGTAATAGCGACCGTGCGGGCCCGCAAGTCTCGTCTGGGCTCAAATCGATCACACGGCAAGACACCCTACAAATACGAGCCCCAAACATTGCACGAGCGCTCGAAGAAGGCCATGGGTCACTCCGTCCAGTTCGTTTACTTCTTTCTCCCACACCTCCTAGTTCCCATTCCTCTCTTGAAAGGTTCGGCGCAGAGTTTAAATCACACAACTCGACTTCAGCCCCGGTGGAAATAATCAAGATTCTCGCAACCTTTGTTTTCAAGTACAGACCACTAGGTGCACATCTTAAATGCTCCCTCCATACCATTCTGTTCATCCGGCTGCAGAGATCCTCAGGGCCGAAGGCATCGCACCTCCTGCAGTCAGACGCGAGCCAGCAGCGGCCCCAGTCGAGGTTTTGGATCTGACCTTGGACGACGAGCCCGACAATGCTGCTGAGATCAAGAAACTCGAGGCACGTTGCACAGCATACTTCCGTCCCGCAGCGCTCTGACCAAAATCATCCTTGAATAGACGCGGCTACGAGAGCTGAAGGGAAAAGGTGTCCGAATCAAAGAGGAACCTTTGCGCGTGAAGAATGAGAGTGGTGTCGTAATCGACTTGACTTAGCTTCGTTGTATCTTCTGTTCCAGTCGGATGAATATTCTTAGCCGTTCGCCTGGGCTGTATTAATTAAGGAACAATCTCTATCCACCGATTGTCGCGGAGCGTTTGCGAAGAAGTTCATGCAAGAAAGATACATACGCTATTTGAATTTCGTTCAATCTCCTACCATTGCCAAATAGTGCAAATAAAGACGACCAGATCGAAGTTCGCACCCTGGTCCCTCGGCGAAAGACATCGGGCAGAGTTGGCTGCGCAGATGCCGGTCAAAAAGTGGGCCTCTCCGCTTAAGCAGCCTTGAAAAGATTGCGTACAGTACACTTCAATAAAAACTACAATGTCTTGTGAACAACTGCATTTAATAAACTTCCCTTCACTGGTTCTTGGGCTCTTTAAACCGCACGTCGCAGCGCACATAGTTGTGGTAAATCTCGTCCGACGTTAGCAACGTATCTTCCTTGTCCTTATTCGCAGGGTCCAAGAACGCGGCCAACGGCTGTGCGCACAATCGTCATGAGTGGTCGGTTGTGATCCCGTCAGAAACGATAAACATACGTCGTGGAATTCAAGGAAGGCAGCGGCTGCACCAAGCGAATTAGCATGAGGGTCAAGATGCATTGAATGCGAGATTGGGCACGTACTTCCAGATGCGTACGAGTCCCCTTGACCCGTCAGTCCAGACCCACCGTGGATTTTCTTCCGGGCGCCTTTCTGCGGGTTGGTCCACGCGTTGGAGTAGAACATCACACCAGCCTCTGCGAGCATATTAAGCAATCAGACTTGCAAATGACGGTTGGATGGATCGAACGCACGGTTTGTATCGAACACGAGCTTGAGGCCCGATTTCCCGGAGGCGAGCTCGACGACCGGGGTGGTGCGGTTGCCTCGCGCAGCGGTGGGGCCGTTCGAGGGGCGGAGGACGTCCTGGACGAGATCAATCTCGGAGAACGACGCGAGCGGGATGCGCGTCGGGACTTTCTCGAGCGCGGGGAAGAGGTAGTAGTCGTCTTGTATTGGATTTTAGTGACCATCAGGTGTTGAATTCCGACAAAGAAAACGCACCGTAGCCGTGTTCCGGATATTGGTCCCCGATAAGCTTTGCTGCGTGCTCATGCGGCGTTCCGGCGCTCGGGATGAACCCGGTTGGAAGACTATCCGCGTCTCGCTTGACGATATTGTCGGCCTGCAAATTTATTTAGTTCCGCGTGCAGAGATTTCGATGGACTGGCGTCACCTTGATTGTGAGGGCATGTCCTTTTACGGACAGGGGCTCCTCGCCACCTTGATTCTCGCGTTGCGAACCCTCCAAATTGAAACCCCAGTGCTAAACAAATCGCGGGTCAGGTGTGAACTGCACTCAGGCATAATGAGGCTTACCTGGGTCAGGTTCACCGGGGTGACGACCTTCTTAGCTCCCTCATCTAGTTTGGCGCGATAGACAAAGACGACGCTGCCGAGGTCGTATTCTTCGTTCTCCGCAGTGTCACCGGGTTTGCGGTACTTGCGCTCCTGGTCGCCGGGCTCGATAACAGCGACTAGGACCTCGGTTATGAGTTTTCCGGGGAAGCCTTGATCGCCGTCTGGGGAGACAAGCCGGAAGACGGCATGGGAGGAAGGTGAGGACGAGATAGGGATGTGGGCCAACTCTTTCGCGGTGAAGAGCGTCGGGGGATCCTCTGGCGTGAGTAGCGTCCAGGGAAGCGCATCGAATCCCGTTGGGCCGCCGTGAAGCGATACACGGGTTCCCTCTGTTTTGGGGAATGATTACGCCCATTTTTCTTTCGCAATATCGAAAGCGACTAACCGTTGAGGATCGCCGTCACTTCGCTGGTTGTTCCAAGCCTCTCGACCTTGTGCGTTCCGACGGGGAGACGATTCGAGTACCTCCCGACGACGGTGTTGATGTATTTCTGCGTTGCATGGTCCTCCGGCGCTTCTGGGCCGATCACAATGTCGTGCGTCTGTGGGAGGTAACCCGATGGCAGAAGGAGTTCAGCAGAGACGCAGGGCTTGAGATAGACCAGATCCAAACTTACACGACCGTCTGCCTGGACGAAGAGACGATGGAGAGTTAGGCCATATGGTAGAATCTAAGGGAGATGATCGGTTGGGAGGCTTCAAATGAGGGAGGGTCCGGCGCACCTCGAGTGCCAATGAAGGCGTTAGTGAGGGGAGGGTGAGCAGGACGGGCTTGAATTCAGACATGACTGGATGGACGAGCCGATTGCACAATCATGAAGTACGATGCGGGTGACCGGCCCGTATGTCATGCGATCGTGTTCCGGAGATTGTCCGCGCCGAGATCGTTCCGCCACTACTCCAAGTGCGAATATTTTCATACAACGATAGATCTCAATGCGCTAGAAACTCGCGAGCACACGAAGAAAAAAAGAATTGAGCAACTTCAAGTTGGAGACTCAGGAGATACAATTTGGGCTGCGACCAGAAAGTTTGCGCTCAAATTTCGACGGTTGAACTCAAAGATGCACCCTGTGCCTATTACGGGAGGGAGAAGGATGGCTCCCAGTCGACCGCTTGAATGGAATTGGAAGGAGTCGTGATAATTAAGCCGCGGACTCAGATTTGGTGGCGAACGAAATTACCAGTTTGAACCATAGACATAGGGCCAATCAGTTTGAAATGCATATGTAGGGCCGGTAGATTTGATGGCGTTGGAACTTTGTGTGAAAGCGGAGTCCAGGGAAATGGTACATATCTCTTGAATTTATTTCGAGGGGAAAATTTTCTTCTACAAGGCTACTCACATCTTGATGCGCACTCCGTCCTCGCGGGCAATTTCCGAGTCCTCCGTTTCCGCCTTCTCCATTGCAGTCCGGGTGATTGTGGCGCAACTTCCCTCGCGCTCGCAGATAGGCCGAGCGTAATCCTTGATGATGGGATAAAACGACGCCAGATCAGAGACGGGAGAGTGGATCCACGCCGTCGCGGCCTTGCCACAGTTGAAACACGTCCATGGGTGTTTCTGCATGAGCTCAGGTTCATGGGACAAGACGATCCGTTTCACGAACGCTTCCCGGCGCGTCTCATAGGCCGCCTCACCACCTCGAGGAGCTCCCAGCGTAAGGCTCGCGGGGACCATGTCGCGCATGTGGACGTATTCCGGGTTGTGCCCCTTCATTCGCACGACGTATCCAAAGGGGCGATGCTCTTCCGCGTCAGTGTTTCGGAACTTCGCGCTGTTGGCGCTCGATTGGCGCATTTGCTCCCGCATTCGCTCCTGTGTGGCAAATAAGCTTTCGTCGAAGAGTGGTGAGATATAATTACGAACGGCTATATCATACTTGGGCCGCCCAGGATAACTAGGATCAACCGCCTTTTTCTGGGCATCGATATCGTCCAGCGCCCTCGTAGCTTTGGCAAGGCGGAACTCTGCCTTTGTGGCGACGTTCGGATTGGATGACACGAAAAGCAGAGTGATATTGCAGTCATCTATGCAGTTTTGGTATTGCTCTGCCGAAGGTTAAGATTGTCCCAGAACGAAAGGAAGGCTCGGAAAAATGCACCCAGATTTAGATAACAAGCAGCGCGATTGCACCGGGCAATCGCGATCGTCTCGAGCATGATACGGTCATCGTATTGGTTTATAATGCTGGTATAGAGATCCAACGCCTTTTGATAGTCTTTTGCACGAAAGTGTACGTTTGCGGTTTCTTTGATTTCCAGGGCTTTGGCTGGAAGTGCTCTCAGTTTCTTCAGGTTACTTTCACAGAGATTTGATGCACCGTTGTCAGCATAAAAAGTAGGACCAGCATGGGCCTGCGGGAACTGCGACGTAATATTCGAGGTGGAGGTCTGGAGCAAGGAGAGGCACGCACAGAGTCTGAGACCGGCGACGAGTCGAGCGTCGAGTTGGCGGAACCCATTTGGGGTGAATACCACGCGTTCGTACACGTATACACGTTATTTCCTCT
Organism: Mycena alexandri; assembly: GCA_029233265.1. Classification (NCBI taxonomy): domain Eukaryota; kingdom Fungi; phylum Basidiomycota; class Agaricomycetes; order Agaricales; family Mycenaceae; genus Mycena; species Mycena alexandri. Next base: position 491,509 of record JARJCM010000015.1, read on the forward strand.
TGCTAGGCTCAGGGAGTCAATTCTAAAGATCGCGAATGATAGGAGGAAACGAGGACATTCATCGGCGTTAATCGGATCATACAGAAAATTGATGCCCTGTTCCGGGTTTCCAACCAATTCCCAAACTACCATCTAACCAGAACCTCTATGTACCACCACTAAGCCAGTGACCGCCTCCTGGTCTCGCTCTGGTGGCACTACTGCAGCGATTTAAACTTGCTGTGTCTCACGTGCTTGAGTAGGCAGCCGTCAAAACGCTTGGAAACAATTTCAAACAAAAGAGAGTCAAGATGTCCTCTTGCCTCTTGACGCGTCGTAGTCAAGTCGTAGTACTGTAAAGAGATACGGCTACATGATACGGCCGCGGGACGGTAACCGTATACCGTGACTAATGCGGCTCCCGAGTTTCTAGACTCGGAGTGACTCAGCAGGACAGCTCTCGGACCCGGCCAGTCGTAACCATATAAATACTGCCACTGAACTCTTTCATTCCCCCACACCCTCTGAAGCATTATGTCTGCAAACGAAGTCGCTACATTCAAACTTGTCCTTGGTATCTTAACACTCGTGTTTCTCAAACGCTTCTAACTTATTGCCTCCCTTCAACACAGTTGGCGATGGTGGCACCGGCAAAACGACATTCGTCAAAGTTCGTCGCCTTCCTCGACCTTTGGCCCTCGACCTGGATTAACCACGATCCATCCTTCTTAGCGCCATTTGACTGGCGAGTTCGAAAAGAAATACATCGGTACACCGGCCGCCCATCCGCGATCGACATTTCTCTTCACCTAGCAATCGGCAATCTCACCACGCCTGTCGTCCAGCCACTCTCGGTGCTGAGGTCCACCCTCTCACGTTCACCACAAACTACGGCACCATCTGCTTCAACGTCTGGGATACCGCCGGCCAGGAAAAATTCGGCGGTCTCCGCGATGGATATTACATTCAGAGCCACTGTGCTATTATAATGTTCGACGTTACCTCCAGGATCACTTACCGCAATGTGCCAAACTGGCACTGTGACCTTGAACGCGTCTGCGAGAACATCCCTATCGTCCTGTGCGGCAACAAGGTTGATGTTAAGGTCTGTTGTGCCACCATCCTGCGTCCGGATAAACCTCTCATTCAAGTGGTGTGGTACCAGGAACGCAAAATCAAGCCCAGCGCCATTACTTTCCATCGCAAGAAAAACCTGCAGTACATTGAAATCTCGGCGAAGTCCAACTACAACTTCGAGAAGCCGTTCCTCTGGCTTGGCCGCAAGCTCGTCGGGCAAGTATTTCTCGTGCTACCCACCGACTCACACTCACCGAGACCCATAATTAGGAGCCCCACTCTCAATTTTGTGGCAACGTGTGGGCTTCAGCCGTCCGAAGTCTATGTCGACGCCGAAATGCTGGCGCGTTACACCAAGGAGTTGGAAGAGGTCAGCGACATACTTCACAATGCCAGTTTACGCCCCCCCCCCCTCATCCCGGATCCCTCGTCTGTAGGCAATGAAAGCACCCCTTCCGGATGAGGATGACGATCTGTGATTTTTCGCAGGTATTTCCTAGTCACCGATTCAACTCGGAGGTTTGTTTTCTTCTTTGTCCGTTTTCTGTCCCACGGGCTCAAATACAACGGAACTTATCCGTTGTATTTTTTTGCTTGTGGCTTCTAGTTAGTTGTGATATGGCTACGGCTGAGTTCTATTCTCAGGCCAGAGCCAAATAAAAATTGAAGTGGAGAAAAGAGTTCGGCCGTCACTGGCAGGTCAAGTTCCGCATCAATTGACCCCGAGATGCCCCTTCCTGAGCGCGTTCAAGTCGTCCAATTCCTTCGCCGTCATTGTCAACATTTGTCTATCTACTCAATCCCCTGTAATTCCGGCCTGCTCACTACGGAATACTTGCAGCCTTTGCTTCTGGCTGTGCAAATTACCTGAAGCTTCGGGACGTCTAAAGAGTCCGCTCCGAGTAGACTTACTACAAAACAGTCCACGTAAGCACTATCAGGTCACCGGCCCGCGGTGTCGTGTCTTCCGCTCCTTTTTTTCACTTGATTCGTGGGTTGCACGGACGCCTTTCCAACCCTGACCATGGTTGAGGGTACTTTACATTCATTACATTTTATATCTTTTTTATCGCCAATGAACTGGCTGAGATCGCGCCGAGTAGTCCCACACCCACTCTTGGACACTTCTTCTTTGACGCGGGCATAAATACTTAGGATTGAACGTCAGGTTCTCACCCCCACACACCACTTCTTGCCTGCCAACTCCATTCACTCATGGACGACCCCAGGTTTCTCGTGTTGTACGGTGTGCTCGCTGTGATTGCATTCGCAACCTTTCGCAAGGCGCTTCGAGACCCGAAGGTACACAATAAGTGATCCTTCTTGTGGACTGGCAGGCACGGCTGATCTCCCAGGTGGACACCATTCCCATTGTTGGGTCTTCCGGCTTTCTGTCCAGCTATCGGAATGCTTTTGCCTTTCTCGCCAACGCCTCGACTCTGATTCAGCAGGGATACGACGAGCACCACCAGGGAGTCTTTCGAGTCGCCCGCCTTTTCCGTTGGGAGTACGTAGTCTGCGGCCCGAAGCTCGTGAAGGAAGTGGGTGCTGCCCCGGAACACATTCTATCCTTTCGCGCTGGCCTTCAAGAGATCATTCCGAGTAAGCATTAATTTTGTTTCGTCCGCTGTCTTTCCTCTGACCATATTATTTAAAATCGCTCGCGTCTAGCAAGGCTCGTCATCGGGGCGGCGATATCCGACAATCCATATCACCACCGTACCATTCGCACGAGTCTCACACGGAATTTGCACGCTTGTTTCCCCGACGTGCGGGATGAGATTATATGCGCCTTCAACGATGTCTTGCGAGTGGAGAGCTCCGGTCAGAGTCGAGTTGTCTCTTTGGATGTGGTCTCAATCTTAATTTCCCAGAATGGAAAACTCTCCCGGTGTTGCCCATAATAATGGCCGTCGTAGCGCGTGTCAGCAATCGCATTTTCGTCGGTCTTCCGCTATGTGAGTATAAACAATCTACTCCTTCAAGCCCTTTCTCTCACTCACAGACTTATCTTCTACACACAGGCAGAAATAAAACCTATTTGCAGAACAATGTTCAATTTACCCTCGACGTCGTTCGCAGCAGCCAACGAATTGTTCTATTTCCAAAGTTCCTGCAACCGCGAGTGCCTCGATAATCTCAGGCCTTCCGAAGACGCTGATAAAGCCTTGCTGTAGGTTTGTCGCCAGCTTGATCACAAACAGGAACAAGAGCTTTGCGACGGCTGTCAAATTGCTGGGCCCGACCATCGAAGACAGGCTGTCGAAGGAGAGAGAGATGGGCCCGGATTGGCCCGGCAAGCCGGTGAATTCTTGCACGCTGCCTATGCACCGACGAGGGGCTAATTATGCAGAATGATTTTATCTCCTGGCTTCTGGAGACTGCCGAGGGCGAAGAGAGGACGGCTCCCGCCCTTGTACTCCGCATTCTTAACACCAACTTCGCCGCAATACACACATCATCCATGGTGCGCCAGCCTGATCGTGTTCATACCGTGTTGCGTCAAATAACTATTGAGTTCCCGACAGGCTTTCACTCACGCACTCTTTGACCTGGCGACTCACCCAGAGCACTTGCTTCCCATGCGTGAGGAGGTGGAATGTGTGGTTAAAGAGGAAGGCTGGTCGAAAGCTGCCCTGAATAGCATGGTCAAGGTCGACAGCTTCCTGCGTCTGAATAACGGCGGAGCATGTACGTCCCCTATTCCTCCCTCGCACTCTGGTACCAAAAATGTCTCGAACAACAGCGGTGATGCATCGCAAGGTCGTAGCGAAGGAAGGTTTCCAATTCTCTGATGGTACTATCGTACGTTGCCCGCCTCTGTGTGTGGTGCCTGCCAATTGACGTCGCGGACAGCTCCCTCACGGAGCCCTGATGTATGTTGCATCCCGAGCGACCCATTACGACGAGGGTACGCATCAATTCTTTCATTTAATTGTTGAACATCTTATCTCGACTGTCCTCCAACCAGCAAACTTTGAAAACCCCGCCAAATTCGACGGATTTCGCTTTGCGCAGGAGCGTGCGGACCACCTGGCGAACCACGACCCCAATCAAGATATATTTAAACGCCAAATGCATCAGTAAAACAACACATTCGTCTTTGACGTCTTCTGTCTTTAGAACACGTCTTTCATGATCTTTGTCTTAGAGTTCCGTCTTTGGGAGTCTTACATCTTTGAAAACACATCTTACGTCCTTGAAGGCACGTCTTCTGTCTTCGAGAACACACCTTGTATCATCTTGGTCTTTTCCCCCAGTCTTATGGTGTCGAGGACCATTGCTTCCCAAAAAACCCTCAGTTCCAAAAATCATGTAGCTTCTGTGATGCGGTGTCAGAATAAATTGAGTATATGATTCTCATTGGTCTCACTGGTTGTAACTGGCCAACTTTAGAGCTCAACTGGCAACTTTAAATCAGGGCCCGGGGTCAAGGACTCGAGGTTTGGTGAAGTCAATAGTACGTACTTATATGAGCAGCTCGCTCCCATTGATCAATTCACGAGCCAATTCAGAAAAATGCAGTGCGGGGGAAACAAGTGGAATCCGGATATCGTGGAAGCGAAGAATTTTGGCGAAGTCGTTCAAACTCCGCCCGATCATGATGTAATTACGGTATCGGCCATGATCGCCCGAGCAGGCCCGTGCGCAATCAAATGACACGATGGATGAAAGATGGGATCATTTTCGTTCGTTGCCTTCTCCCGCCATCCCTCCGTCTGCTTGTTCGCCTTTCTTTCCCCTGCTGCAAGGTCACGGCCGCTTCAAGATGCAACATCTCAAGTCCACACGAGGTCTCGAAGATCTCAAACCTTCTCAGCCCTCAAGGTCTCCGGCGCTCTCACACAGCGGGATTCGGCCCACCCAGGTGTTGCACGTGCGCGCCATGAACCACCCAGTCCACACGATTCGCCGCGTGCGCCTCAAACCTCAACGGGGCCCTATACTAGCTCCGAGGCTAATCCAGCATCCTTTCCCTCCTCGTTCCGCATTCCCTACCCCCCCAGGCCGACTCGTCATAACTTGGGTCTCAACGCGACACACGCAACCGTAGAACTCGGCCTCAAATGTGAGGATCGGCTGCGCTTGCGGCCCCCAGCGACAAGTCCCAAATCTCAAGTTTGCTGTCCATCAAGACCCACAACACTATTCGACAAGTCTTCAATAAGCAACTTGCTCTCCAAGTCCCCCTACGCTCCCTGAAGATTCAATACAACGCCATGCCGGCCATCTTTACCCGCCGCCGCTTCCATCGATTCTTCCCCAGCATGGTATTCAGCTGCGCGTCGGCATCGTCTCCCGAGTGCGAACCTGCTGATCTTACTAGTCCCAGCAAGTACGCTGAGCCTGGGTATAATATTGCACGCGCTTGTAGTATTTATAGCAATGTAATAGTATGAATTTCAGTTCATCTTTAACATGTCTTGAGTATTGTCTTAGAGTGTTCTGATGGATCTTGAGGTGTCTTGAGAAAGAACTTTGGCAGGGACGACTTACGTCTTTGATGTCTTTCCCAAGACATCTGTCTTATCTAAGACAAATGAGCCTGGTTAGCCAAAGACGCACGTCTTTGAAAAAAATGTGTCTTACGCGTCTTTGACGTCTTGGCCAAGACGCCAAAGACGCCAAAGACGAAGGTGTTGTTTTACTGATGTGATCTCTACCGCCGTGGACCACCTGCCATTTGGCACTGGAAAGCATGCCTGCCCAGTGAGTATTTCACGGGTTTAGTGATTTGCACCTCATGCTGCTGTAGGGGAGGTTCTTTGCGGCCACGGAACTGAAGGCAATGCTCGCTCATTTAGTGTTGAACTACGATATCAAGGCAGAGGTGGAGGGAGTGCGGCCGCCCGATGCCGTATTCGGCGTCAGAATAACACCCAACCCAACTGGGAAGGTGTGCTTTAGGAAGCGAATGGATTGAAGACGAACATTATACATGTCTACGTACAGTCGGACTGGGAGTGAATTTAAACATATGCCGTTGTACAGTGACACCGAAACAGCAGATAACCCAGATTTCACCCCAGGCACATTTGACTTTCCTTCTAAAAATTAGTATCTCGCGTTAGACCAAGTCCTGACTCGTTCAATACTCGTTCACACGGTTGTGTAACTGCGGATCAAATCAATGCACGTGGTCCAAATCAACCTTCGCGTCACCAAGCATGTCATGATTGATTCCACCATGATTGATTCCACCGCATTTTCGTCTCTTACCACTACCATCTCCCCTCGACTCTTGTACTTTAGATGCCTTTTGCTTCAGGCGATGCTGGTAAAGGTGCCACCCTTTTCAAGACGCGATGCGCGCAATGCCACACGGTACATATTTTTTTCTTCTGTCTCTTTCCTATTCAGACAAACCCCGTTAGTTGGGTGCCGGCGAGGGAAATAAAGTAGGACCTAACCTCCACGGACTCATTGGACGGAAGACGGGCCAGGTCGAAGGGTTCTCATACACGTCCGCAAATGTGAACAAGGGAGTCGTGTGGGGAGAGGATACCCTTTTCGAGTACCTGGAGAACCCCAAAAAGGTGCGCTCGCCTACTCGCTGCACGGACTAAATACCTAACCTAAACTTGAAATCAGTACATACCTGGTACGATCCATCCCGACCTCAATTACACCTTTAACTAATTTCTCATTCAGGCACAAAAATGGCCTTTGCTGGCCTGAAGAAGGAGAAGGACCGGAACGATCTTATCACACATTTAAAGGAGGCGGTAAGTTTTGGATGAACTCTTACCTTGATCAGTATTGAAATATCGTTTTAGACGAAATAATTTCACGATAGACTGGTGTACGAACACTTCTGCCCATTGGGTTACATTACTTTGTGGCATAGATCTGTGTTTCTGTTTTCTGTTTTGCTCTCTGAACGCTGTTTGATATACGGATTCCTAGCTCATCGACGTTTAATTATTCTTGCTTCAGCAATAAATTTATTTCCGGTCTGGAGGTGTCGCCCGAGTGAGCTGGCACTCTTCACAGCTCAAGATCGCGATAATACAAGTCCGCTGAGGAGATTCGTTTGATGCAGATAAGCTAACCTCGTTGAACCCAGCACGGTAAAGGCTCTGAATCAGCACACCATGTGGAGGGATCGTTCCACACTCCTCGGTCTAGGCGCTTCAGTACGCGGGCATTACTACACAGGGGACTCATAGAAGTCTGGGCGGTCCTGAGGCAGCAGTCAGCACTTAATTCCCTTCATGTTGGCGCCTTCAAATCTCTCAATATTTTTTGGTACGTTGCACGAATCACTTTCTCCTCGAATATTTGATGCTTCTGTGTCAGCCTTATCATCTTTTTTTCAACAATCCCCGGAGAGCGTTACACAGATCCGGAAGAGTAATCCGCGGACGAGGATCGGATTTTGCTGCCAGAGCGAGATATTTAAGGGTGCCGTCGCTGGGTCTTTCGATCCCTTCCCCCCTTGCACGATGTTGGTCTCACTCGTTTTCACCGCTGTCACTGCCGCTTGCGTGTCCGCCACTGGCATGGAGCCACAAGCTGTCGGCCCTGAGGGCACACTGTTGGCCACTGTTTATAAGAGCTGCAAAAACAAAGGCGACGTTGCCCTCACATTTGTATGTGATTCCTCTGGCTTTCGTCCCTCCCGTCGACGCATGCTGTCTTCAGGACGACGGCCCTTATCTTTATCTGTGCGTCCAATACTTACCCTCCACTTTATCTAAATCCATCTATCATGTCAGCGAGGATATAAGCAATGCCCTCGTCGCTGCCGGGGCTCATGGCACATTCTTCTTTAGTGAGAAACTAACTTTCATTTCCCAAAGGTTCAGTCTGCTTAACTCGAGGCCCAGACGGAAATAACTGTACGCCCTATCTATTACCCTTGTGACTGCTGCGGCGCAATACGGATGTCTCTTTCGCAGTTCGCTGCATTTACAACCTGGCTGAAAGTGTCAAGTATGCTCACGCCCATGGCCACATGATTGGCTCGCACACGTACGCCCACAAAGATTTAACTACCCTGACCTCGGATCAGAGTGAGTTTTCTTTGACTGAACGGCGGTTAATCAATCAAATTTGTAGTTCACAACGAAATGTGGCTCGTTGAACGTGAGTTCTCGAATTTACTTCAAGTTGTTTGTTCGGGACGATAACACGTTTCAGAGGCTTTGCAACGTATAATTGGAGTTACCCCAGCGTTCATGCGACCTCGTACGTCCACATGTGCCCGCCTTTGCCCACCATTGACTCGCACTCGTACTGACACGAAGCATATGGGCTCTACAATGACTTGGTGCGCCAGGTTTCTCACGTGAGAAACCAAAGTCTGGTCATTTGGGATTTCGAGTAGGAAAATTCCATCTGTGTGGAAGACTAAACCAACTCACCTCACTTGTCGCATAATTAGTTCCGGTGATTCCACGGGCTCGTCGGTTACGAGTAGTGAGGCACTCTACGCCGCTGTTGCGAGCAAAAATCCAAGCAATGTGCTTGCGGTAAATCATGAAACCTCTGGTTCGTCCGTTTTTCATGCTTTCCTGAGAGTTATGTGTTCTGACCTAGACGCGCAGAAACTACCGCGTCTGTCGTTTGGCTTGGTCGTAGTTTTCGCTGACTCAGATCTATAGGCATCAAGTTCTCCCTTACGCTATTTCTACGCTCAAGGCAGCGGGATACAAACTGGTCACGGTCGCGGAGTGCCTCGGCCTCCCTGCGTACCAGCATGTTGGAACTCCGGGTACCCCAGACGTAAGTCTGGCTTTACTTTCGGGACTAAAAAGCTCAATTTCCCCAGCCCAATACTTGGAAATGCTGAACACCGGCGTACGCCTGACAGAGCCTCTTCTCATTCAACATTGAACTATTTGATTGCCTATTTCTCCCTTCGCGTTTTCCCACTTTCCATAAGTTGAAAAACTGAAAGATGAAAGAAGGGCGATTTGAACAGCAAAAACCGCGACTCGTGAAAAGGATTCGTTCATTTGACTTCCGAGCCAGAGGTTCATACAGGCCTGCGGTCGTAGCCGTTTGTAAAGATACACCATACACTGGAACCAGAAACTACACCGACGTGCGTGACTTCTTCTCATCGTCGTCTCCTCCGACATTATGCACCTGCTTTGTCTCGAGCGCATGCGGGATAACTTGATCGCCAAAGACCGCGTCCTAAAGAAATCACAAAAAAGTTCAACATTCAACTTGGTTACATACCATCTCCTCCAGACTCTTGCCCTTCGTCTCAGGGAAACTGAAGCAAGTCAGTTAGATTGCTTTACGGAGAAGGAAGGAAGGTTGAAGTTGGATGATGATGCGTACAAGAAGAACACGACGACCCCGTTGGCGATGTTCGTTGCCACGAATAGGATGTAGAATCCTGTCAACGCATATGTCGCAATCAATAATACAGCCCTAGAAAATAAGAGGATACATACGGTATTGAAGCCGGCTCATACCAATTGGGGAGACTTGGGAAATGAGGACGTTGCATGCCCCTAGTAGTCAGTCAGCAAGTGTAAAGGATTCTGAGTGGTGTCTCACAGTTGGCGCAAGTGCAGACAGACGTCCCGAGTGCACGAATTCGCATCGGGAATCTGCAAGGGTTGGTAGTTATACTCTCAGCTATGATTTATTCGAGAACTAGAAGAGGACATACATCTCGCTTTGATACACCCAGCTAATTGGACCGAAACTTACGCTGAAGAATAGCGAACCGAACAGCTGTGTATGCGTATCCCCTCAGCGAAGAATCGGCTCGCGAAGTGTACCAACGCACGACAATGAACGCAACGCCAGCAGTCTGCGCTGCGTGGTTGTTCGAGTTTACGCCGCCCCACTTGGCGTTGATCGCCGCCTCGATAGCGAGCGTGATGGCCATCCCAATCGCACCTAATAAATGAAGTTCATCTCCGCGTTGGAATTCGAGTCATGGAGGCCGCTCACCAAAGATCAACGGAGGCCTCCTCCCCACGCGGTCGAGGATGAAGTAAATGAAGATGGCTGTCACCCTTTGTAAATGTCAGAGTTCACTTCGATCCTCGAGGATATGCCTCCATACACGGCTCCCAAGGCACCGTTTATTCCGGTTATCATTAGCACTTTGGAGCCGCTGAGTCCGAGAGCAGCGTATACTAATACGAGGAATGAGGCTCAGCTGATGGCAAGATTATCTTGGCAGCGATTCGCTCACAGGTGGGCTGGAAGTACGAAGAGACGTTGATGCCGGTAAATTGGGTGCACACTTGTATGCCGACCCCAGTAAGCGTGCGTCGCAGCATCGGTTTCGTTGACCATAGGTCGCTGAGCTGTCGACGCGTCAACGTTTGTCGCAAATACTGGGAGGACATGTATATACCTTGGTTGAGATATTCTCCTTCTCATATTGGATTTGCTCTAGCCTGGAGGAACGTCAGCAAGGCTGGGATTCGAGCAGCAGAACACGAACATTTCAGCGAATTCAAGGTCAATAAACTCTTTGTTTGTTTCGTTGCCATGCAGGCGCTGAAGTACGGCGAGCGCTTCATCGTGCCGTCCTTGATCGACAAGCCATCGTGGGGAGAAAGGTAAGATGAACATCCTGCGGGTCAATAAACGAGTGGTATTTACTCTCCGAACAAAGAGAAAACGAACCCCAGAAACAAGAGTGTTGCTGGAAATATCTGTACACCGAGAGGGACACGCCACTGGGCGTCACTCCGGATGAATTGACAACCATACCCGACCCCTTGACAATTATTCGACATTGCCATGAAGATACGGACGAAAAGACGCACAATAAGCGACTAGGAATCCAATACTGATCATAACTGCGTACGGATGAGATATTTGTCTCGAGAATCTGGGGCACAACTCACGTTGCGTCAAGCCTGTCAGGAAGCCGCGCATTGTAGGAGGTGATATCTCGCTCTGATACAAGGGTACAACTGGGCGCATTTGAGGAAAGGCCGAGTCATGGATCGCTACTTACCCATGCTCAAGCTGTGGATTATCGCCCGTCGTGAATGCTGTTTTTCGTTCAAAAGACAACGTGGACACGTACCATCCTATCGCAAGCCCCGTGATGACTCTCCCGACGATCAAGTATGACACGTTCTGTGCGCCGGTCTGCAGGCTACATCCTAGCATCGCGACCAAGGCCCCGATCTGAATCGTGCGCTTGCGACCGAGGCGTGAGGCGAGCGATCCCGCCGCAGCGGCGCCGAAGAAGCCTGTGTGTTAAGTTATGTGAGTTTAGCGCCAGGCGGGAATAGGGTAGACTACGCGCATCCGCCGGCGAACTAAGAATGATGGCAGCACAACAGGAGGTGAGACGACTTGTGCGGGACAAAGGACAAGGGTGCGACGTACGGTGGAGACGATAGCGCCGATGATGCCTTTGTAAATGTCAGAGTTTGCTTCGATCCTCGAGGACATGCATTCATACTGGGCCCGGGCGAGTGGAAGAAGGCTTGGAAGTAGTCGAATTCTTGGGAGACGACAGATCCGATGACCCCGGAGTCGCTGGAGTCGATGACGATAAGGAACGCGTATACAATCACGGGAGAGTGATGGACGTACTATCCTGCAGGTGCATTAGGTGTAGCTCAATTGGCCCTCATACATAGGGCAACTCACCAAATAGAAAACTGGTGCAATCATTTGAATTGACACTAGGAGGAACGCGATAAACACTCACGATCCAAGAGCAGAGAAGAGAGCCACAGAGAAGTTATAAAAAAGTCCCATCGTGCTCAGTAGCCGTCCAGGGATGGAGGAGGGTCGGCGCAGGTGGCTCGCTTCCGGATGGCTGGCTTAAGTACCAAGTGTCTTTTGTAGTGTCTCGTGTCGTGCTTGGTACCCGCTGCTGAGACCACATGTTCTGAAGAACGGGAAGTCACAGGTGCTTCTGGCCTTCTGGCGGCGTTAGGTCGCTGTGTTCTGGTTGAATTGGACCGGAAGATCCGATATCTTGGCCGAAAGTTGGTGGGTGGATGGAAGGTGTCGCTTGTCGACAATTTTTAAACAGAAGTCGCATGACCACACATGAGGCGGTATTTAATGACCAGTTAGGTCGTATACAGCGAGGACGCAAATATAACCAGGATTCGACACAAGCAGCGAGGTCAAGCGTTGATATCTTCTGACAGGTGGAAGCACCTGCCTGAAGGTATATGTCGGAGTTGGAAATGACTACAACGAACGACGTACGAGTTTGCAGTTGTAGCGCCGTCTCGCTGATTTTTTTGAGCCTTTGGTAAGCTTCGGCCAGTCCGGGCGTCAGGCTCGGCGCGGCTGAAACCCTCGGATTAAAACCTACGAGCTTGGTAAACCATGAGTTTACCTTGAACTGGATAAAACGTTCGCGGTGAGGATGTGGATGAAAGCAGGATGCAACCAGCGTGAGAATTCCAACTTTGTGTTTGTTATCTTCAGGTGACCCCGTCTCAACAAACGCTCGCATCACCGCCATCGATATCTATAACCTTGATCTAGCCGCCAATATCCTGCGAGCGAGGAGCGCCCGAAAATGCCGGCTTTTTTCCCTCCTCCTACCGACATGTTATCCAGCATGCTTGGTATGATGCGGGACGCGCAGCCCGTCTGCGTAGAGCACATCGCAGAATCGTTTGGCCTGCTCGATGGCAAATGGAAGGATTTTGTCGCTGACAGGTGCACTTTTGCCCAGCGGATGGTTGCTGGCATGAATGTAAGCATAAATCTCATGCATATCAAAATCACCCAACACCCGACCAGCACGGTAAATTCTGCGAGAAGACCTTCGGCAGGAGTCCCGCACTGGAGCCCCTAACCAACGAGGTGGGTCATCTTCCAATATCTTCAAGTTGCCTCCAATTGTATCGGTGTCTAGCTCGCTTCACTGCACCTCCCAGTCATGATTGAGGCGTACGTCGCGTCGTTCGAACAGCGAAAACCCCTCGAGGACAACTGGATGGACTCATTCGAACGATACTACTCTTACGTCCTCGGGGACTGCGTCCAGACCATGTATTTCTCCCGCTGGATGCGCGGCCACTCCCCCGAGGCCAACGGCCTCATGAATACGCTCGCCGGCCAACTCACGCAACTCTCGTTTGAGGTTTGACTGTTGTTCACTCAACAGCCTTTGGTCCTAATCATTTAATGGTCCTCGCCAGTGGTCCGGTCCATACGAGGCCCAGCGCCAGCTCGAGCGCCTCCGCATCTTTGCGTGGACGGCCCTTCGCACACGCCAGTGCGCTCCCAAGCACGCCATCCATATCCCGCTCGAGACCCGCGAAAAGGTCATCCCGTACCTCAAAAATCTCCGCAAGCTTGTCAATAGCGAGCTCAAGAACCCCAAGTGGCGCAAGGGCGCGTTACATACGTTCCCGACTTGCTGTTATACTAAGTGGGATGCGTAGATCTTGCTGAGTCTGACTTGAAACACGCGCTGCTGAACATCAAAAATGCTCTCGAGCAATATTTCGACGGCGAACAGCGGTTTGGCGGGACGCGGGATGTGACGTGCGTCTTTCCTTCTCTCTTTGTTCACCTGCTCGACCATTCTATCTGATTGACTGTGCACATACAGCATGAGAGCCGATACGCAGCAGCGTTGGGACGTCTGCGCGGCAAAGTCATCCAACTGCACCGTTGGCGACAAGCGCCAGTTGCGCGAATGTGCCAGGGTAGGCACTCTTTCTTTATGTACTTTCCTGCATCTCAACTGACGGTTGATTCACTCAGTGCCACACTGTTCGTTATTGCTGTCCTGGTAAGCGAACACTGGTTTTGAAAATAAAATTTTAGGCAGTATTTCTCACGTCTGATCTCTGTAGAACATCAGAAGGCCCACTGGAAGGAGCACAAGAGCACTTGTTTCAGTCCTACTTATTAATATTTACTGATATTATCAGTAGTCGTCCTTCAAGTCGACCAATATTTTTGTTATTGCCGTTGCAGGGTAGCTGCTAATCTATTACTTACTCTTGGCTAATATTCCGCGGAAGCGAGGCTGGTCTCCTTGTGAAACTCAAGTTGTTCTCTTCACCTCTTTCCGCCTTTGACCTCGGTTTAACTCCAAGTTTGGTTTGGTCTCCGTTTCCAGTCTTCTTTTCGCAGCAAAATTGAAGAAAACCTGGGACTTTTGCGCCCAGTCTCGTTGAGTCGTTCTGCATTCCTGTCCCTCGTCGAGTTGCAACTTCGGACCGAATGAGCCGAGCTGTCAATCAGTGGTTGCACACCCGCATCCCCTTCTCCGAGTTTGGTTTTGATTCTCTTTCTACTTTGGGTTTTGGTGGGAGGTTTCACACAGGTTTCCGCCAGTCCCATCGATATCAGTTCAACCGCGTTCCGACAATTCCGACGTACCGAGTGAGACGCCCGCCGCCCGGGCCGCAGTTCGACCACGCGGCGACATCATGATCCTCTCGTCTCGGCCTCGTAGGCCGCGCTCGTCATTGATTTCCATCAACACCTCTTGACAAAACCCACCACCACCTCACAATGACAGAAGAACTCGACGGCTGGCTGGAGCGACTTTCTCAGTGTAAGCAACTGACAGAGTCCGAGGTCCAGAGGCTCTGCGACAAGGCATGTTCCGTGCCTACAAGCACCTAAAGACTCATCCCTCCTCTTCAGACGAGGGAAGTCTTGGTGGAAGAATCGAATGTCCAGCCTGTGCGATGCCCTGTCACGGTGTGCGGTGACGTCCATGGTCAATTCGTGCGCCGCAAGTCTTTCCCGTAGATTTCATCTTAACCTTCCGTTGTTCACCCAGCATGACCTCTTGGAGTTATTTCGCATGGGTGGAAACTCGCCCGATACAAATTACTGCTTCATGGGCGACTATGTCGATCGCGGGTATGACTCCGTCGAGACGGTCACTCTTCTCGTAGCTCTGAAGCTGCGCTATCGTGACCGCATCACCATCTTGCGCGGGAACCACGAGTCGCGGCAGATCACCCAGGTGTACAGCTTCTACGACGAGTGTCTCCGCAAATACGGGAACCCCAACGTCTGGCGGTACTTGACTGACCTGTTCGATTACCTCCCCCTCACAGCCCTCATTGAGAACCAAGTAGGTTTCGTGCCAAGTCACACGACTCGATTTAATGGTGTTCTACAGATATTTTGCTTGCATGGAGGTCTTTCCCCGTCCATTGACAACCTCGACCATTTACGGGCCATAGACCGCGTACAAGAAGTGCCCCACGAGGGTCCCATGTGCGATTTACTGTGGTCAGATCCTGACGATCGGTGTGGTTGGGGGATATCTGCCCGTGGAGCGGGATATACTTTCGGACAAGATATCTCCGAGTCCTTCAACCATAATAATGGGCTCACTCTTATTGCGCGGGCGCATCAATTGGTGATGGAAGGTAAGCTCTTGTTTCTTCTCTTATACAATTCCTGTCTGACCTTGTCCACAGGGTACAACTGGTGCCACGATAGAAATTGTGTGACCATCTTTAGCGCACCCAATTATTGCTATCGCAGCGGCAACCAAGCCGCGATCATGGAAATAGACGAGAGATTGTCGTTCAGCTTGTGCGCTATCTTTCTTTCTTGCTGCCTGCCCTCCCAACTTTTGTTGCAGCCTCCAATTCGATGCTGCTCCCAGGGTAGGCGAACCGCACGTCAAAATACGGCGTCTACCCGATTACTTCCTTGTGCGTAGAATCATGTTTAGAGTAAGAAACCTGACTAATTCGCTGGTAGTAATGCCACGTTGAATTTTCGAATGGGCAGACCTTGCACCTGCGGTATCACGAATGCATGGGATTTAAGACAGCGATGCCGGTCATCGGACTAGACCTCTTCACGCTATTTTACGCCACTCCAACGAATCTTGTTTACACACGATATTATCAAAATGCTAAAGAACGTTTTGTAGGAATTCTGCCCGAGGTGCCGGTGCGACGGACCTAAACTCAGGAGACTCGCGCCGTTCCACGCACGCAAACCGTCCATAACCGGGGACTCGCGCCGGTCCGCGGACGCAACTTACACCGCAGGGGAATTGTGTTATTCTGCCCCTCATATTTAACTGTAGCTTACATTTCACTGATGTATGTAGGTATGGTTTTGTAGGTTCCTCGCTGTCACCAGCGCGATTATAGATTTTTTCCTCCCTCGAAATTGATTAGTCGATTGCGTCGTTCGTCTCAAATTAACGTCAGCAGCGGATATCGGGATCCACTTAACCAGCAAGTCCTACTTCGATTGGGGCAAAATTGTCGGTCATACCACACGCCCGCACAGCACATTCCGCACTGCCTATGGTGTATCAAATCCGGCCTTGTCTAGGTTGAACTTGAGACTCCAACGTGTCTGCCAACCGACTTTTCAAGCAAGCAATTTTGCTCCGGCCAATGTCTGATGGATGCCGGATGGCTCCATTCGTCGTCCCTGAGGACCGTGGAGTCTACCGATTATCCTTACCCTCCGAGGGAAATGGTTTCCCTCCTGATTTCGCTGCTTTAAAATGCCTGGTGTCTCGTCGAGCCAACCACACTTCCATTCCTTCATCGCCGTTCGAATGCATTTCCCCATCTCACCCGTCGCCCCCGTGACCATCTTCGCGTCGGGTTTCGACTTCTTTATGCCAAAGAGAAAAGCCGGCACCAGAAGAAAATGCGAGCAATGATCAGATCAATTTCCATATTTGGACTTGGGCGTTGAGTAGGCGATTATGTCAGCAGCCCCATCTCATCGGTATGCTCCCCGCGCGCTGCAGTAGCACCGGGCCTCTCCTGTGAGGTATTGAACTGCTCTGGAAATATGGGTCGAGAACACGAATCGGGAATTTAAAGACACAGAGAGTATATATTGAGAGACAGAGTCGTGATACGGATGGATGGATGGGTAACAGAAAATGATGTTAAGAAATATGCAGAAGAAGGCAGACACAGAAACGGTAACGAGTGTAGGAGGAGTGTAGGTAGTAAGTAGTAAGTGGTAATGAGGTATGAGTACGAATCACATCTATGCCCCCCAGACGGACGGGGCGATAGCGCAGCTATATAAGTACAATACATAACATCTCGGAAGATAGATATGTAGAAACGTCCCACAGACAGATGTGTGGATGCGCACGCATTGACGACGGGGCGACGCGCATCACACGAGGCTGGGGAAGCGACGCGCCATCATTGTCGCCGGAGATAAATCACTCGCCTCGCCTCAAGGCCCTCCCCACACGGCTCCGCTTCCCCACACGCGCACCCCACGGACAGCTCCCCACACGTCGCGTCACCTCCGCTCCCCGCGTCGACGACACTCTACGGCACTCTTACATTGAGGCAAAGCCCGAGTCACTCAGCGCCTCGCCCTCCTTGCGCCCGCCCTCGACGCGCACCGTGCCGAAATACGTGCCCGCCATGGCCTCGGCGGCGGTCGGCCGCTCGCGGGGGTCGAAGCGCAGGAGGCGGTCGACGAGGGCGAGGGCGTCGGGGGTGGCGAGGTGCTGGTTTTCCGGGGTGACGAAGCGGGCCCAAGGGCGCGGGGGATAGCTGTGGGAAATAAGTCAGTGCCTGGATCGGAGGGAGGGGGAGGAGGAACACAAGAAGAAGAAGACGGCGGGGTAGAATACAAGGAAGACTGGATAGAAGGGAGACACAAGAGGACAAATGACATACTTTCCCAGTAAATCCTCTAGATCGCTCTCGAAGGGTATCGAGTACGCCCTGAGGTATGCGTCGAATTTCTCGGTCCCCAAGACGCGCATGATCTTGAGTAGCTGGTCCTCGTTGTCGGAGCCTCGGAAGAAATGCTGCTTGCGGAAGATCTGCATTTCGTCGGTTGTTAGCCAAAGTACGGGACGTGGAAATAGAAGGGGAGCCGCAGGAGGAGAATGGAGGATACATAGACGCAGGGGAGGGGGCGAGACGAGGGACGACAACATGCCGGCGATAAAGAACGGACGACGCACCATAGCAGCGAACATGCATCCAGTACTCCATAGGTCCAGGCTGTAGTCGTAGCGCTTGTAGCCAACGAGTAGCTCGGGAGACTTGTACTGGCGCGACCCGACACGGGTATGGTAATCGACGCCAGGGTGGTAGAATTCCGCGAGGCCCCAGTCGATCACACGGAGCTGCAAGCCGTCGGGTCAGTAGCTTGTCCTACTCAAGAAGAAGCACGACACACACCTCTCGCCGCTGGTGGTCAATCATCACGTTGGCGGGCTTGATGTCGCGGTGCATGATACCGTGCGAGTGGACAAAATCGAGAGCGCTGAGGAGCTGGAACATGTAGTGCCGGATATCGGGGTCGGTGAGGCGCGAGTGGAGCGAAGACCAGTCGGTGTTGTCCACGAATTCAGTGACCAGGCTGTGGTACAGTCGCGAGGCTAACGACCAGTGAGAATTGCGAATAACTGGAAGGAAAACAACCCCTCACGATCGCGCACGACGTCGAGCAATGCGATACAGTTCGGTGCCCCTGCGAGGTTGCGCAGGACCTTGATTTCGCGCTTGATTTTATGTCCTGCCACCGGCTTGAGGACCTTGATCACAATGCGCTCGCTGTTGACCGTGTCCACGCCTTCAAAGACCTAAATATGACGAAAAAGAAGGGCAGTTAGTTAGAGTAGTCCTGAATATAGACTTTCCGCACACCTCTGAGTATTTGCCGCCCCCCAGTCTTCGCACAATCTCGTAGCGATCGGGGGAACTCCATTCGATGCGGAACTTGTTGTATTCGTACCAGGACTTGCCTCGGACGGCGTTGACGTCGGCGTACACCCGCGACATATGTACAACAGAGGAAAGAGCGAGACACAAAAACAACGAGGACCGGTCGCCGCCTCGTTGTGGTCAGAAGCAAGCCAGGGCCGGCAAATTCCGCTGATGCATCATTTCCAAGGCGATGCGATTGGAATTATCGGCCGACAAAGGGTGGAAGACGGTTCAAGACACGGGAAGAGGGCGGTTTTGCGTCGATGCGAGGGTCCTGGGCTTTTTTTCGAGGGTGAAAATTCAAGATTTGGCGAAGATGGGCCAGATAATTAGGCGAATCTGGGCTAACCCAAACTTGGAGAGCGTGCCTGAATATTATCACGTAGGATGTCGCATTTTCAAATGGCCTGAAAGAGGCCCCGGGAAGCTCCACCAAAGGATTGTCCGAAAAAAATCCAATTTTTGGGGGCAATTTGGGGACCTCTGGGTCCCAAAAATCCAATATCGGACAAGGCTTATCATGTGGGCGCCTATATTTTTTCGCCGCCACGCCTATGGCGCGGTGCTGTGTATATATATACACACCTATGGCGGTCGGAGTGCCCCTTTAATAAAACAGGGGTAAACATTGTGTTTTCAAGTAAATTTTAATGTACCAAAACATGAATTTCTGCCAGATGAAAACAAACTTCTTACCTAGTTATCCTCAGTTTCTTTTTTGGCCAGAGGTGAAACAACTTGTACACTAAAAACTTTGGTTTCTGGTTACGGTAGGCGGGATGGTCGAGGTTGATTTTTACCAAGTTGACATTTTGTTTGATAAATCTCGGAGAAAGTTTTATGGGTGTGAAGTGCTTATAATTGATTACCTGGAGATCGCTGCAGAGGAATCACCACCGAGATATCCCTCTGGACTAGCCAGAGGCGGAGGGGCTTTATTTGAGCTTTCCGATTGAGTCCGGAAAAGCCGATCTATCATCATCGGAGAAAAAAAGCGGAGTTCGAATGTTCAAGTTCATTGTAATGGGTTGTGTTCCGACGTTCAGTACGTTCAGTGGACATCTAAACTGAGGTCTGTCTGGCCATTTCAAGCGACTCAGAAAATTACGGAGTACGCAAACTCGGTTGCAGCCATTAATCAACATCTTTTGCGCCCTTCTTGCGCCCTTCATTGTAAGTCCCCTGTGCTATTTTCCCAAGCCGAAAATTGATCTGCAATAATAATAAGTGTAGTGAAGCTTTGAAAAGTTCCGTTTGATGACTTTGATGACCTATGGCGGTCACTTTGTACATTTATTATTTGGGTCTTTTTTTCACGTTTTCCGGGTTTTTTTTGCGTTTTTCACGGCTTCAACCTTTTTTTTTTACCGGTTTCAAACTTTATTTTCACAGTTTCCACCTTTTTTTCTCAACTTGAGAATTTGAATTTTTTTTTTCCTGCCTTCACAGGAACTGACAGGTTTTTTCGAGCGTTCCTTGTAATATAATGTTTTTCCAAATTCTTACTCAACGAGACATTTCTTTCCCTCATCTATTTTACTTTAGTTTTGAATATGTCTATGTCACATTGCACATTGATTATTCCGGTTTTTTTTTTGTTTTCACTTTCTGGTCTTTTTTTTGTCTTTTTTTTTGGTGTCCCGTTCTTTTTTTTTGTTCCAGGCTAACATTCTTTTTCTGGGAGCCTGACTGAGAGTTTCGGCTCTGGTGTCATATGTGGACCTGAAATTTTTTTGTTCAAAAATATTCAAAAACTCCGTATCGACATACTAGGTCCTACCAGGCAAGGCAATGAATGTTCACTTTGGCTCAGTTGGTTGTGTTGTCAGCTGCGTCATAATGCATTTTTGATCCGCGTGGGTTCAACCCCTCGTCTCCGCGTATTCTATATGTGTTTTTCCCCCGCATTCCCTACCCTCTGAGGGAACCCCATCTCCTACTCTTCTCGTGCATACACTCCTAGGTGTTTGGATCCTTGACTTTGACCTGCAAAACCAATAATAGGGTTACTTGTTGAAAAAAAAAACCTCCCCAAAGAGAAATTTAAAGCATTGGCATGGCAATGGCAAGTTGAATACTGATTCAGACAGTTATAGTACATACTGAAGTACTGAACACAGAAACTCTGTTTATATTCAATTCCTTGAAAGGCTTGAGAGATTTCTTGGCTTAGGGAATTTCAAGTATGGTACTCAACCCTGCATCTCAAATGATCATCAACGGGCTTGTGACTATGTGTATGAAAGTCTTTGAACCTTAGATGAGAACTGCATTTCTTTTCCTTCACATAGGACTCAACGAAGTAGTGATGATTTGAGTTTCTGCAAGATTGGAGACAAATCCATCTTTTGCTTGTGTTTTGGGGGATTATTCAGCAGCAATGCATGCTGAGGTGTTCAGACATCTCGGATTTTCCTCTCAGAAGCTCTGACCTCCTTTCATAATTTTCTTAATCATGACCCCGAATTTAATGTTGGTTCCTGCTTGTATTCTCAAATTCTATAGCTATTTTGGCTTGACACCTTTTTGCCGGGCCTGCACTGCAACAACTTAGCTGTCAATATTTATTACATGCCCTCTTGTTTCTTCTTCGGTCCCGGTTTAGCCTAACTCTGTTTTTTCATAGGTAGTAAATTTTGATGGTTCGGCACTGCACAGGAGGGAAATTTTGTGCCTGCGGCGCTGGGGAGTACTGAAGTAAGCAAAGCCTGCATTTTATCAATTTTTGAATCTTCACTGCACTCAGAATCTCGTCAAAACCTTCACAGAAACTGAAATAGGGGCATGGGAACTCTCCAGGCCCGATTGGGTCTGGCCAGACCAAATGCGGTCTGGATTACCAAATCGGGTCTGGGGCCTGGTCCACATATGACACCAGAGCCAGAGTTTCTTCCAGATTTCACCGTATATTGGAGGCAGTGGCTGTGCAAGCCGAACGGCCGGCTTGATTGCCTTGATCAGTGGGGCACCTCAACTTTGAGGTTCAGTTCCGAACCACCTGCAGAAGGAAGCCATAAAGTGTATTATACCACACACTATGACACCCACACCAGTGATATGCTTGCTGTGGCTCAGCAGGGAGTTACAACTGACCGCCGAAGTACTTGATCAACTATGGCCATCAAGTAATGATTAACCCCACTATAGGGTCATGGTTCAATCCATCCTCCCAGCGATGGTTTTCTCAGAAAGTGGTGATTCTGGTGACAGGAAACAATAGCAATCTGCTTGAAACCAAATGGCAAAAAGAAAGAAAAAAAACACCAAAAAAAGAGTATGGAAACCCCCAAAAAAGTACGGAAAAGTGGAAAAAAAGTCCAAAATAAGAAATGTGCAATGTGACCGCCATAAAGAAATGTCTTGTTGAGTAAGAACTTGGAAAAACATTATATCACAAGGAACACTTGAAAAAACTTGTCAGTTCCTGTGAAGGGCAGGAAAAAAAACTTTGAAAATCTCAAGTTGAGAAAAAAAGTTTGAAAGTGCGAAAATAAAGTTCGAAACCATGAAAAAAAGGTCAAAACCGTGAAAAACGCGAAAAAAACCCGGAAAACGTGAAAAAAAAGACCCAAATAATAAATGTACAAAGTGACCGCCATAAATGTGGCCAAAATCGGACACTTTACCCCTGTTTTATTAAAGGGGCACTCCGACCGTCATAATGTCCGAAGTTTGTGGTTCACTGGTTGAAAGATTCAAGTTTTTCAGTAGAATTTTTGGTGAAAAATGTTGTTTGTTTTTCAGACATTTTTCACTGAAAAAGTAACTGGAAAACTTAAAACATTTTCACCATTTCTTCAGCCCAAGGTGAAAAATTTGAAACAAAGTTTGAAAGTGGTGAAAAAAGTTTACATTTTTCACCACTATTTTCAGTGAAAAATGTCTGAAAAACAAACAACATTTTTCACCAAAAATGTTACCGAAAAACTTGAATTTCCCAACCAGTGGGTTGACTTTTACTATGTTTTGACTTTGGCCCTTTTTTTTTGTCTTTACTAGATTTTTTTTTTCTCAAGTCTCAACATTTTTTTGTCTCAACCTCAAAATTTCAGTGTGAACTGGAAGTCTTTGTTCGATGAACCAGAATATGGTAGGCGGGATGGTCGAGGTTGATTTTCACCATTTGGACATGTCATTTCGGTGACAGCTGAAGCGATGTTTGATGTTTGAGTTCAACATCCAGTGTCATCCACCGTGTTTTACGGTCTGGAGAAAGTGAGGCGGGGCGGCGCGCACCCCACAGAACCCGTGCAGTACGGCATCCGCTGAACTTCAGCCAGGTTCTCTTTCTCTTTCTGGGCAGCGAACTCCAAACTCAATTCCTACTGCTTCATAATGATGATGATCTTGGGCGATTCAACCGATTAAGATGGTGCGATATTTATGCGTATTGAGGAATGTTTGAAAGTAAGGAATGAAGTTAAGTTCGGATACTGTACTATTTCGACCAAGTGTTCAGTGACGGGTGACCCTCGACTAAATCACCTTAATTCAAAAGGAAATTTTTCGGTCATCTCGGAGACGAAAAAAACCAAAATCCGTGAACACTTGGTCAAAATAGTACAGTAGTAGACAAAGGAGCTGGGTCATTATGGCGGTCACTTTGTACATTTATTATTTGGGTCTTTTTTTTCATGTTTTCCGGGTTTTTTTTCGCCTTTTTTTCATGGTTTCGAACTTTATTCATGGTAGTGTCTTCTTCCATGTGGTTCACTTCATTTCATGTTGCTTCACATTGCCTCATGTTACTTATTCCCTTTTGTACAAATTACTTGTCTCTAGTATAAATACCGGTACTTTACATCTTGTACAGTATCCGAAAAATAAACATTATTCCATGGTTCCTTCTCATGGACTGTTGCCAATCATCTCTTGAGGTTCTGGTCATTGCCTCTCGACGACTCCCTCTCTATGGCCTTGCTCCCGTCTCCCTCTGGTTCCCTCCTGTGACTCCGGTCACTCCGATCACTCCGGTTTCCAGTCACAACTCCGGAGTCCTCGCTCGGCCATACCAACAACTGCGGTTCAACTCCGGGTTGTCTCCCGTGTCTTGGATATGCCTCTAGTTTGCTCCGGCACTCTGCCTTTGCTCCTTCTACATGTCAACCGTTCCGGTTCACACCGGAACTGCGCTGGACAACTACCAACAACACTGGTGATGCTCTTGTATCTCCGGTCCAGGCTATCCCTGTCCCGTCGCCATCTTCGAGCTCGTACGACTCGGACCTTGGCATAGGACACTTCCCCATCTCGCAGCCCGAGGCCAGTCAGTCGGTCACCCTAGCTGAGTTGTGGTGTTCCGAGAAGTGGCTGATCTAGACATCCGTTCATCTCCGGTTCGCGGCTTAGCCCAGCTCCGGCCATATGATCGGATATTCCTTCCCTCTTGGCTCAGTGATATAACACACGGCTGGGATGCAAATTTTGTGCCGATGTCGGGGAGTTGTTGGAAGACCTCCTGAGGACTCGACTGCACCATCACCGAGCCCTCCAGACTTCCCGCGGGTCAGGGAAATTAAATTCCCCTCCGTGCAAGCAGAATTTGACCGAATTTGCCCAGTTCAGAACCGTGCATCAGTCAACCACGGTGAAACGGGCAAGATGCGCTAACAGTGAAAATGGGCTAACTAAGCTCTGAATGCGGGCTAGCTGAACACTAACACACCACACACAAAACCTAACACAACACCAAATCCTCTACTTATACTTCACTAAGACTAAGCGCGTCTTCCTCAGTGAGTTCGGGTCCGAGCCGTAGTATGCGACTACTGGTTTGGATTCCTAGCACAACGAGAATTGAATTATGGCCTCAACTATCCCAACTAAACAAACACCACACTATTCGCTAGCTACCCTTGACGTTCCGAAACAAGACTTCCCAAGGTTGGGATGTACAGGTTTGGGGGTGATAAGGATGTTTACTAGGCGGACGCACAAAGTGCAGTCGTCCTAGGCGAGGTAAATGAAGTGTCTATCTGAAAACTTCCACTAATGGACTATGCTGCTTCTCCTGCACTTCCTCTATGGCTTGGCTAGCTGAATGCTGCTAACGGCCGACTTAGACTCCTCTGAATCCAAGCTCTTTTCTGTTACACTTGGGCTTATTAAGGACCCCGAGTATTCTCTTAGCTCAACTAGTCGGTCAATGAATCGACTGGCAGTTCTACCAAAGTGCTGTGCCGGGCGTGGTCCGTTTTATGGGAGGCGTTTCCTGGTCACCCAATGCGTAGCTACCACTGAAGTCCACCACAAAGCTAGCCGCAACTCTCAAACTTAAACTCTTGTGCTCTCGGTCCTGATTTATACGTGGAGAATGGCACCGCTCACAAACTCCCAACGCGAAGCTTCGACTTATTGGTTCACACAGTTACTTCTGGATCCAACAAACAACGCTGCGATTTCTGTAGACTGGTTTACAACAGAGAAGGTACTTTATCTCCGCTTCGACTGGCCTGAGCACACCCTTATCGACTGAGCGATGAGCGGGGCATGAACTGGTCTCTAGCGGTATTTTATGAGGCTTTATATACTGTTCAGAGAGAAAATGATGAGGTAAAGAGAAATGAGTAAAACAGGCCGATGTTCTGGTCATGCGACCGCCTCCGGAAGACGAGCCGGGTCCATTCGTGGTCTAGGCTTGCCTAGCTGGCCAACTATCTGACCATCTCGACAGCCAAGCCGGGTATAATTGCCTTTCTCAGCGTGCTAGTCTGCACCCGAGCAACTCTCCATGTGCAACTCCACTCCGGAACTACTATTCCCAGTGCAGCTTGCTCATAATCACGCCATTCCACCCCGCTATCTTACGGACTGAACATCCTAGCGTTCATCCACTGCTCCATCTCAACATGAATTCACTGTTTCCGCTATTTGTCTTCGTTAGGCTCTTTGGATCGCGTCGCGTCCATCACCTGACCTGCTGGTGGGTATACTCCTATACCCCTGTGGTTGGTCCCTTTGCATTGTCTCAGCTAGCGCCACTTCGACCGCTACTGTATCGACTTCAGCAGGGTATGTCCAGCTGCTATGGTACTAGCCGCCTTCCGACACCTGCTAGCTCGCTCGTGCTCGTTCCTACTCTGCGCTAGCTCCGACCAAAGCTCCGTCTGTGCAGTCGTTGGTCCTCGTTCATAGAATCCTTGACACTCTGAGGTACTAGACCTGTATGTTTATCTCCTTGATGCGTGTATCCGCCTAGTGTAACGCTTGTAAACCGCGCCTAGCACTATAACTCGTACTACAGCCAGCAGCCGGAGCTCACTCTGACTCTCCTTTGTACCACCGAACAGAGTTCTCACTGCTAGTTTGTAGCCCTGAGAAGCTAGTAATGTACCTAATAGAAGCTAGCAGACTTCGTCATGCGCTAGCTCTAAAAAGCGCAAAATGTAGCTAGATGGCAGCACATTGCAAACGCGCCGTTTCATCTCCCCTTTACTAAATCTCAACCGTCCTCGGTTGTGGTCCGTGTATGTCACTTTCCAGTTTAGCAGTTACTGAAATGGCATCTTTCTAGTAACGTTCAAATATTTTCAAGGTCTTTCTTGCATTCCCATGCATAGTGTCAATTCATCTAGCCAACTTCTTCCCTTCGACTGATATTTCCCACAGTTGAACTCGGTCTTTCCTTTCTAGGCAAAGAGTCGCACGCTTGTGTAGCATTGCTGTCTTCGCTTCGAGAACGATGATCATTGCCTTTTCAGGAAATCGATCAATCTTCTCTCAGCTAGCCGATTTTTTCAGACAATTCGACCTCCTTTCGCTCAGCTAGCCCCTGATTCACTCTGGTTTGTGCTAACTCTCGTAGCTTTTCACCGGTGACCTCACAGCGCTCTAGCTAGCAACGTAACCTCGTGACTTTGCGCCGAGAAGCTGATTTCGGTGGGAAAAGAAGCGGCTATCACGGCCGGCAAAAACCCAAGCACACGATAATCGTGTGCCTTAAATGCACATTTGACGCACATTCCTCGCCGACAGTCACAGTGTTCACAAAGCAATGGTCACAGTCCAACTACTGTTCTTTGTTAGACAAAGGACAGATAAAGGGCAGACAAAGGGCAGGTAGGAATTCCCGGCACCATGGGAATCTTGCCTGCCCTTTATCTGGTCTTTGTCCCTTCTTTGTGTCACAAAGAGGCCTTGTTCAACTGTCACACTATCTTTGTCTAGTGAATCAATATTGGCGAGGAATGTGCGAGATAACTGCATTTAAGGCACACGGCAATCGTGTGCCTTGATCCTTGCCCCCCGTGTATTTGCGTCTACCAACTCATTGCTGGCGGTACCGCGGTGTGCCTGCGGGCTGCGGTTCAGGGTCGCCAGGCGTGGGTTCTATCTCACGGCCAGCTTCCTTCGCTTAGCGTCTCATATAAACTGAGGCGCTAGCTGAAGTCGCCCATTTCTTCCTTCCTCTTACTATCACTTCTTTTTCTACCATGTCCAAGCGCAAGGCCAACGCCTCCATCCCAGTGGTCGACGCTTCTTCGCCGGACGCCCCTTGGACTTTCTTTTGGCCATCACAGTGTTTCTCGGACATAATACACTATTTCGACCAGGAAAACATCGACAACTCCAACAGCGCCAACGTTATGCCCATCCTCAATGCAATGCGTCCACTCTTAGTAAGTTTCTCCACTTCCCCTTTCTTCCTAGCTAACTCTGTCTTCCGTTGCAGGCTGAATTCCACAAGAAGTTCACCAACTGGCCTGCGGACGTCGCCGCTTATGTCGCCGCCATATCGATCGCTTCCCGCCAGCTCATCCGTCTGCACCTTGGCAAACCGAGCTTTCCGGCTTATCAAGACCTGTTCTGGAACTATCCCAAGGATTTGGAGAAGTTACTGGTACGTCCTCTACTTCTCTTTCTATTCTCTGTCTCTGGAACTAATCGTGTTCCCTCTTTTAGACAGCTGCCAAGGTTACTCTACCCGACTCGGACTTCGTACTGCCGCGCTTCAAGCTGAAATCCAAGGCCCCTCTGTCTTTGGCCAGGATCGACGACGATGGCAGTGGCAGTGACGACAGCAATGCCAATGACGACGCCAACGAGGCGCCTCCCGCCAAGAAGCCGCGCCTTAGCACCACCAAGGTGCGTTTTTCTTCGCCTATCGTTCAACGCCCCGTAATCTCCTTGTTTACGCAGGGCCGGGCGGCTTCCGTGGAGAGCGTAACCTCAACTGCGCCTGCTAAACATACGGTGCGTCCGACTGTCGCCTCTCTTATCAACTAGTTAGCTATCTTAACTATCTTTGCTTATTAGCGTGCCAAGGGCAAGTCCGTGGCTTCGGGGTCTCGTTCCACTCGTAGTTCTGCTATGCAGCCCGAGACGGACGAGACTCCCACTCGTGTCACTGGAAAGGCCCGTCGCCGCGACGCTCCCGCTAGCTCGCCACCTCCGGCGTCTTCGTCAAAAACCCGCATCGCCAAACCCTCCAAGTCGACTGAGGACTCGCCTCCTCCGCCATCGCGTGAGGAGTTTCTCCAGGTTGCCGTTGACACCGAGCCCGCTCCTCCTGGTAGTAAGTTTATTACATAGCTCTTTCAATTTAAATCGCTTGCTAACTTCTATCCAGCCTGGATAATGGGCCAAGCTCGCCCGTTCCCTGCGCAAGCTCGCGCGCCCACGGTGTACATCTCGGACTGGTTGTCGCCTGCACTATGGTCTAGCGCAGTGGTCAAATGCCTCAGTTGCATTAACCGCGCCCAACCCTGCAGTGCGGGTGCTCCCGGTACCCGGTGTGACCCTTGCGCTCGGGGCAGCATCAAGTGTTCTCGCTACAACAACGCCGCCGAGGACGCCGTCTTGCACGAGAAGCTGCGTCCCTTCTACGCGCTCTTGTCCGATTGTGAGTCCCGCTAGCTCTTTTGAAGCTAGCTTTTACTAACTATCGATCTTAGTTTTCATCAAGTCGGTCTCTCATGCGCTCAATGCCCGTCGTCGAGCCGAGCTGCACTACCGCCTTTTCCTTGGCGCCATCGACGACCTTTCTCGCACGAACGACGACGCCATCTTGGCCTACGCCAACGCCGCGAACCAGCTATCCGTGGAGTCGATGGAGATGTTCTTCGAGAACCCGGACGACAAGGCGCAGGTGGAGGCCGTAGTCGCCCGCGCCCTCGAGACCAAGTCCCTCGAGCGCCGCCAGCTGGAGCACATCCAGGCTAACCCAACTTCGCCGGTCCGCCGCATGGACGAGTCGAAGCCGCACTCGCCCACCAACTCCTTCCACACGCCGGTCTCGCCACCAACCTTTGGCCCTCCCGACTCGAACCTCTTGCCATCTAGTTCAGCAATGACGGTCGTCGAGTCGGCTGCCCCGGTGCCTCCTCCAACTGAGGCCGCGGAGTAGTTTTTGGTGCGTGCAGTGGGAAGTCGGGTGTCGCTCGTCTCTAGTTTTGTTTTTGTATTTTTGTTTTTATCTACACCTCGCAATGCCGCTAGTTCCATACTGCCTTTCGCTACATACACTTCTACTTAGACACAAAAGCTAGGATTTGATTATCATAGTCTTTGTAGTAGATGTATCGTAGCTAGTTTTTCACAAATGCAAACTCGTCTGCCAATTCTTAATGTGAATAAGCGTGAGAATTTGTACTTATGAACCCCGCAAAAGTTTTAAGGGCTAGCCCATTCGATTGTGCTCCATCTGCGTGCTCCACGCTAGCTAGTATAAGTGCCTCAACTTGACCATATGCCAGTTTATTTCTCCAATTTGAATGGAAACAAAACGTCGCCTGCTAGCCTTCTTTTTACCCATAAAGTCTACTATAAATAGTCACTAGACGGTGTTTTCCAGCTAGCTAGCCCTGTACATTGATAGCTCATCGTTTATGCATCTGTTACCAGCCCCATTCGATATCCCAGACGTCTCTTGAAAGTCTCGTTTCACCCTGGCTAGCGAATAACATCGCCTAGCTCATCAATCCCGGTCTAAGCGTTCCCGCCGATCGTTACTGATTGGGGTTACTACATCCTTCTATCTTGGCAGCTTCGCGATCATCAATATCATCGCTTAGCTAGTTCAATTCGTCTGTCCTCTCGTTTCTTGACCAGCCTCTGTTTACAGCTAGCTAGCTTAGTGCTATAGCTATTTCCTTCATGCTGCTTGCCTAGGTAAACCTCGTCTACCTCAACCACAACTTTGCAGAACATTTTGGAAAATGCTTCCTGTTCCGTATCAAACCCACCATGCGGGCTAGCGGATCCAGTTGTATTCCAAATTGCACAGCTAGCTTGATTTTTGCAAATAGCGCTCCGATTCCATGGTTTCCGGCAGGATCTCTGGTCCTCTCGTCCTTATTTCTAGGGAAGAGCGACTGCTAAGCTTCGCCTTTTTGCTTAGATTCAAAGTCCAGGACCGCCAGCATTTCTGCTGCGTTCCAGTACTGAACCTAGTGTTCCACCTTATCTATCGGAACTTATAGCAACTCGCGCGCACAGCTATTGAACACTCAAAAATAAATTTAAGCATGCGTATTGTATCACACGCCTAGCCTTCCCTTGTGGCGATCTGCCCTCTCCCCTTTACTAAACATTTAACCGTCCCCGGTTAAGCGTTTCCATACAGGTTCGGAACATCTACCAAACAGTTTCGACTAGTCAGCTGCTTTCTGCTCGCTAGCTCTATCTCATCTGCACAAACCAACATGCTATCACCCAGAGTTGCATAAAAGCTGACCTGCTAGCGTTCGAGACTTTGTCCGTTCTCGACCCAACAGGCCATGCCTCCCCGCGCTCCGCCTGTTGCTCTCGCTAATGCGTCTTCCGAGGTGCTATCTTCTGTCGCCGACTTCCAGAGCCTCAGTTCCGATGTCTCTGCAACTCTGAGGCATCGTACTTTGGATTATGCTGTGGATCGTTGTGTGAGTTCTCCATAGCCACTTCTTTCCGACGTTCGCTGATATTATAATGCGTTCACAGGCCGCGTACACTCCGTTCAAGGAATCCCTCATTCTCGCTCCGTATCAGGCTACTCGCGAGGCCCTTTATACGCTTCGCGACTCGGTCGCCGTTGCCGTCAAAAATGGTTACAAGGCTCCCACTGCCCATATGGCAGAGATCAACGGGATGCTTCAATTCCATGAAGAGCAACGCCAGAAACTTCGCGACAGGAAGCCCCCCGTTCGCGGTAAAGGCAAAGCTCAGGTGCGTTCCTTCGCTAGCTCGTTTCTTCGACTCATTTCGCGGTCTTCCTTCTTGCTAGCCGTCTCCCGCCGAGCTTCCTGCTCCTCCCTCCGATTCTGAGGACGAGTCTGAAGGCGAGGCGAAGAGTGTGTTGGAGATTGTTGCCCCTAGCGCTCCTACTGACGAGGTATTCGTTAGATATTACTTATCTCGTCGTCAACTTTAACGGTTTAAAGATGGACGTGGACAAGGATAGCACTAGCTCCAACCCTGGCCCCAACAATGGCTCTACCAATGGCTCTGGCGCCGTGCCTGGCTCGCTTCACTTCAAGAGAAAGGCCAGTTCCTCTGAACATGCTAGTCTCTTTTCTTGCTCACCACCGCTTTCTAGGTGGCTACTTGTCGCTACTGTACATCTCCTGGGCATTCCGTGCTTACTTGCCCTCTAAAGACTGGTTCTGCTAACGATCCTGGTACTTCTGGTACTTCACATGGCAAGGACGACTCGGTGATCATTATCGACGACCCCGTTACCTTTCCTTCCAAGGAAACCGAGAAACCTAAGAAAGTTTGTTCTCTAGTCGTTTCTTCGTAGACGCTAGGGCTCAATCCGCTTTTTATTTCAGAAGAAGACTGGCAAGAAGGTACGCAATATCTCTCCTTTTTGCGTTGCTAGCTCACGCCTAATTCCTTAGACGGAGCCGGCTGCCGCTACTCTGGTGAGCTAGCTTCCTTTAATTTCGCCTTGTATCATCCTGAACCGCTGATAGGCTCCTGCTGCTACTATCGTTACTCCTCCAGAGAATCCCCGCAAACGCCGTCGCACGAAATCTCAAACCCACGATGTCGAGGCGGATGTTGCCGTCCCAGGTCAGTCTGTACCCGATCTATGCCGCAATTATTTACGCAAGCCTAGCTCGTGCCAAAGACGTTACCCAAGCCGTCGTTGATAGTGTTTCGAAGCTCCTGGACGCTGGCGACTCTCTGCCTGTCGACCCTAAATTTCTTCAGCGTCGCGAGGCCGAGTTGGTCCAAGACGTGGCTGCTGCGGGCTTCCGCATGCAACACTTCTTCCAGCTCCGCGCTCATCTTTTGGAGAGTCTCGCTGCCGTTCGTGTTCGGATCGAAGAAGGCGTCATAGATGGTTTCCTGTCCGACTAGTTACCTAGTGAGCCATTTCAACCCTTCTACATGACCTATCTCTTAATATCTTCAGCCAGAATTTTCCGACCGATCATATTTCGACCATCACATTCCTTTGCGCCGAGCCAGCATCCAACCGATCAACGTTAACCTTCGATCGAACACACTCCTTCGCAACCGTCTCGTATTCGCGCTCCGTACCGTTCTATCTTGTCCTTCAACAGGGCACACTTCGCTAGCTCAACCTAGCTCATCATGGACTCTGTTTCTTACAAGTATCCTAGTGGTACCGCTCTGAGTTTCCCTCAGCCCCTTATCTTCCAATAGTACTTTGCCAATTCAACGTGTTTTGACAAGTCTGATCGGTTGTCCTGGGTCTGCTCATCATATAGGGTCCCGGCTAGTCGTCCACTTATTTAAACTAAACCCGCTAGCGGCACTCCTATAACATCTTTCCGCCTTTCCCGTCTCTCGCTAGCCGCACTCAGCATGTTTCCTCGCAACATCCTTGTCGAATATTGTCTGTATATGCTGGAAGACCAGAAGGTACGTCGACTAGGCACACCTCCTTGATACCCCACTGAAGCTAGCCTCAACTTAGGCCGCAAATGATTGTCCTCGCTGCGTCGCCGATGGCCTCGTCTGCCTCGTCTACACTTGGGGTCGATGTTGTCACTGGTGTGAACGCCGTCAGTTAGACGACTGCCACCACCTTATTCGCAACAACTTCATCCAGTATAGCCAAACCAATAGGGACCAAATCATTGCCAGTTAGAAACACATCTTCTTTAAAGTTCAACGCTTCTTAATTTCGAAACATTTTTTGCAGGCTTCCCTTTCGGGCGAGACAAGTTCACTCTAGACGAGCTCATGCCTTCCGTCAAAGCAGCCTTCAAACACCTCAAACGATGCTATTTCAACCGTATCCGAGCTCAGTATAAGGACAAGATTAATGCCATAACCGATCTCCCGGAGCTGATCGCCCTCGGCATCGAGTTCTCTACCTACGGCTATTCTCCCTCTGTGTGTGGCTATGTCCAAACTCGCTTAGACGAGCTCATTGCTGCAGGCGCCGATAATACTCCTCGAAATATTACGTGCGTACACTTCCTCTCAACATTTTAACACTGGCTGACCCCTAATTTTGGTGTCCACCAGTTTTACTCCGTCTCTGATCATGTAATAGCCTGCTAGCTGCGTCTACCAGCGCGTTTAGATCGCCTAGCCCCCTGTATTTCGGGTTCTTCATCCAAACCGAACGCCTCTTCCTCTTCATCGCTCCCCAGTTCTGAATCCGAAGTTTCGGGTTGTTCAAAGTCCTCTGGCGTTACTCTCAACTTTACTTTATCGAACCAAAGATCTTTTCCTCTATACCCCCTCGTCTTCTTCCCCGAGCTAGCTGGTGAAGGGTCATCGTTCACGAGTGTGTCTAGCGTCTCCTTCGAAATATCAATGAACTTATGGATATTGGCTGGAATCTGAATAGCATGCCTAGCTTCGTAAGGAATTACCCTAAACGCCGCTATCCGGTCTTGGAACATAGCACCATTCATTTCCGCTACCAAGTACGCTCCCCCTTTGGTTCTTCGAATAACAACCATGGGTCCTAAGTATCTTGGCTCCATTTTCGCGTTCAACAATTTTTCAACACCCGTATGTCGCACCAATACTAGACTTCCCGGCTGGAAATCATAGTTTTTGATGTTGTTCTCGTTATATCTCTCGTACTTTCGTACAGAGACCCTCTTGTTATGATCTACTCTAGCCCGCATAGCTTCTACATGTTGAACATGCTTAGCTAGTGCTTGGGCCCTGAAGCCTATCAACTCAGAGTCTGTCAGAACCCTGCCTGGTAATTCTACTAGCCAGGTAGCCTCTTCAACGTCGAGTGGTAATATTGGGTGAGCGCCGGTAACCATGAAATACGGTGAACATCCAAGTCCCTTCCTAATCGTGATCCGGTCTGACCAAAGTACTAGGTTGAAGAACCAGAACCATTTGGCTGGGTTTCCGCCTGTAGCTTTGTACAATGCCTGTCTCAACGAAAAGTGTCCGTTCTCAATCTTCCCATTGCCTTGTGAGTTGTAGGGTGAAACCTGTATATTCGGAATCCCGTACTTCTCCTTCAACCAAGATACCGCCGCTTTGAATTGTGGCGCGTTATCTGTAACTAGCCTCTGTGGACAGCCCCATCTGCAGATTATATCTTCGAACAGAAACATGCCTAGCTGCGCCGCATTGTCCTTGATTAAAGGTCTGCCTTCCACCCAACTCGATAATGAGCATCTAGCATCGACAGCTAGCCCACACTTATTGGAGGTTGCACCCATAACCATGACATCTACATGCACCGTATGAAACAAACTAGGAGTATGAGTAACAACCGGCGGGATCTTTAATAGAGTGGTCTGCCTAGTCTGGCATAAATGGCATGAGTGAACATACCACTCCACATCTGCTTCCAATCCTGGCCACCAGTATCGTTGTAGAAGTTGACTTCTCGTCGCAAAAATACCTCGGTGTCCTAGTCCATCATGAGTTGCCCTCATCATGTACATCCGATGATCCTTGTCCACAACTAGCCTGTGTGCCATGCCTTCGTCTAGCGTTTTCCGATACATCCTCCCCCCTTTCAAAAAGAAATGGGAAGCATATCTCATGAACGACCTATACTCGTCATCATCGTTCATCCCATCTGGACGTTTCAACGGGTTATTCAACCACGCTTTTATTAACGGCAGCTTAGCATCTCTCTTTCTGTTCCCTTCTGACCTACGATCCTCCTCGTAGTTCTCTCTCTTGTTTGGATCCCATTTCATTTCCAAGTCTGGAATTAAAGGTTCCATCGCTAGCACATATTCCGGTACTTCCATACCAAGTTTCTCATAGATCCCTTTGCGTTTAGCCGCTACTTTCTTTTCCAGTTCAAATTCCATGAGGTACTGTTCATCAAAGTCTTCAAGGCCTGTAGCCATATCCGTCATTTGAAGGTAACCGCCCCTAGTATCAATGAGGTGCTTAAATTCATCCAGTTCCAAAGGAGGCCGACTAGTGTCTGTATCTTCATGATCCTTAG
This sequence comes from Mycena alexandri, assembly GCA_029233265.1. Classification (NCBI taxonomy): domain Eukaryota; kingdom Fungi; phylum Basidiomycota; class Agaricomycetes; order Agaricales; family Mycenaceae; genus Mycena; species Mycena alexandri. The sequence goes on from JARJCM010000015.1 coordinate 526,519, forward strand.
GAGGTTCATTCTGATCATATCCCTCTTCAGAATTAACGAACTGTTCATCCCCTGGAAAGGTGTCTCGTCTAGATAAACCATCCGGCGGGTGAGTTATTCCTGGTACATGCTTCAAAGTGAAGTGAAACATAAGAATTTTCTCAATCCATCGGTTGATCGTCGCATTAGGTCCCATGCCTGGATTCCTGATCATCCCTTTGATATAGCTAGCGTCGGTTTCTACCACTAGCCTGCGAACACCGAATATCCAATAATACATGGCTTCAAGTGCCCTCATTAAACCGTAGAGTTCCCTCTTTGGTTGCGAGTAGTTGGCTTCGACTTTGCCTAGCGCTATAGAAGCGAACTTGGCGAAGTACTTCTTCTTGGGGTCCCTCGGGTCTAGCTGATAGATAATTATACCAATAGCCTTCCACGAGGTATCCACTTGTAGAAATATCTCCGAGTCCCATTCATAGTTCAAGGGTTTGAGTACTGGACAGTCCTTCAATTCTCTCTCGTATCTGTGCTTGCGCCTCATCGCATTCCTTTGTCCATACAAATGGTACGTCTTTCTTGGTTAAGTCGTTAATGGGTGCAATAATGTCCCCATACTTCTCAATGAAACTACGCAAAACTCCTGTAGTACCAAGATACGCTTTGACCTGCGTATAATTAGCGCAAGGCCCCCAATTGTTGATAACTGCGATTCTATCTGGGTCCGCGACCTTTCCTGCATACGAGCATAGATGGCCGACCACTGTAAACCTATCTGCACATAGGACTAGCTTCTTACCAGAGAAAGTTCCCCCAGCATAGCCCATCCTAGTGACAATTCGGTTCAAGTTCTGAAAGTGTTCCCATACAAACCGCCTTATTTTGGGATTTTCCTGGTATTCTCTCATAGTCTCCGTCTTCTGTCTCATATCTCGTTGCTGGTCCTCGTACAGCAACATCATCAATGCTAGGGGATCGTTACATGAGGGATCTCATCTCGCAAGACGTAAGTAACATCATCGTGAAATATAGGAACGGAGTTTGTCCATCCCATAGGTAGCTTTACTAGCCTCATAGCACCAAAAGGCGTTTGAAACGTAGTATAGTCCCTAGATCCTTCAGCTAAGTCTCTATTATCATACCCCACAAACATATCTAGCGTTGCTCCGCAGGCTCTTCCCGCAAAATGCTCAGCTAGCTGCTCTGTACCAGGTGTAACACCCGAGTGCTGAATCGTTACTTCGTTCAAGCGCTCCAAGGCATGTACAATCCTCAACGACTTGCCGTCTTTCTTTATCACAGCGAAGATAGGCGTCCTATACGAAGAATTCGAGGGTTCATAAACACCATTATCAATTTTGAGCTTGATGTTCTTGCAGAACTCTTCGAAATGTCCCGGTGGAATAGGAATCTGCGAGCACACCCATGGAGTATGAGGCACTACAGGTATTTCCACAGGCGGGAAGAATTCGTGTTTGAACTGCCCTCTTTCTGAATCCTCCCAGGCAAAGTGCTGATTATGTTTCATCATGAATTCATCGGCCAAGTCTAGCTCGGTCTCATTCATCAATCCATTTTCATGCGTTTTCCTGAACTCAGCCTGTCTTTCTGCCGTGTATCTTCCAGTGGGAACAAATTTTCCAGGGTGAGTACTCAACGTTGGCATATCTGCCAACGGATCTCCTGTTATGTTCCGCACTATTCTAAACTTCGCTGGAAGCTCGCCAAGAATCGGCTTGATCTTATCAGCTACCAGGTTTATATTTCTTGCCCATTAGCGTAGTAACTTTGCCACTTTTAGGATCTACTGAGCTAGGAGAGACTCTCGTCCTCTTAGTACCCGAATTTCCTTCCTGTTGCATCATATACTGCCTAGGTACAGTTGGTATAGTCGGCATCGCTTTTGTCACTCCTACTCTTGGGCTAGCTAGACCTCCCCCTTTTGCTGGCTCCGCTTTACCGGGCGCTAGCTTAGTGGGTCCTTTGTCAGAATTGTCCTGTTTACTCAAGAATACCGTCCTGGCTCGCATCTTCTTACCGGGCCGGCACTTCTTTTTCTCACGGTTCGATTTTGTCGGTCTCTGCGGCTCTTCTGCCTGATCAAAGCAGAATACATCCATGCCTTTCTCTGGCTCCAGGTCGCCTAGGTACTGTTGAAACAGTGCCGTAGCAGCCTCATCCGCTTTGAACGCTGACTGGGATGCACACAAGTATGCGGTCCGCTGATCCTCCTTTGTAGCTATCTTTCCGTTTTTTGGCTTCGCATATCCAATGCAAACCAAATTTCCTTCTGCGTCTAAGTCCCAGGCCGTCATTAATTCTCCCTCCTCGTCGAGTTCATCGAATAATGTCAAAAATCCTGCGGGACTTCTCTGCTAGCTGAGCCGTCTGTGCTAGCGTTAGAATTAGGAGCATCTTGTCCCGCACCATGACCCCTAGGGAAAGTAGGTAAAGTACTTTGAACTCCCGTGAAAGGATCCGTGAGCGTCACGAAGACATCCCCATTCTTCTTATTCGCTACAACAGTCTCTGCCAACATCTCGAATGGTCTCCCTAGTAGAACATCATACGGTGCTGCTTTCAGGATATGCACTTGGAGATATAAGGTCACACCTCCAAATTTGAATTGCACATTCTTGGCTAGCCCCAACGTCTTCTGTACTTGTTCATTGGCTACTTGCATAAGAATGGTCATCCGGGTATCCCAGTCTAAGCCTAGCTTCAGAGCTGTTTCCAGACTCATCGACACGATTTGAGACCCACTATCTGCGATAGATTCTACCTTTATGCCTCTCACATGCGGGAATAAACAACGAAGTTTTCCTGACAACGGGGCCACAGCTAGCTTGATATCCATTGGCTTTTGGTCCGGGGCTAGCGACTCAAAATACTGTAAGACAGGGTCTCCGATAATAATGCTTCCCTCAGCTAACGCATGGTCGGCTGTGGTAACAACTTCCGGGAACGTATCGAACATAAGCATCTTCATTGCATACCCCTTCTCATCCACTATGGTCAAGTCCGTGGGTTCTAATCTCTCGTTCAAATCAACCGGCCCTAGCACGCTCTCTTCGTCGCTAGCAGCGCCTTGCTCTCCTTCCTCGTAAACCTGTGTTACAGAGAGGGTTGAAAATTTTGATGCCCGTATGTCCCCTTCTGTGGTTTTCACAAAATTGACCCATCGGGACTTGGGTGCCTCTGCTGCCAGAGCACGTAACAACTTCGAGTTACTGTCTATCAAATCTCCCAACTTTGTAGGTACTTGAAGGTTGCGAATCTCCTCGACAAGACGAATATTTGCCGAATTCTCTTTCTCAGTGTTTTTCGCAGCTCTCTTTCGCTTTGGGCCCGGTTCTCTAGCAGCGCTAGCTGAAGGTTCAGTAGGTTTTCGCGGCAGGACTGGCGCTGAAGGCGCTTCCTCCATAGGTACAACGTTCCTGAAAGGTAATTCATCATTTACTTTTCTAGGCCGCACGTAGTCGCGTTCATCTTCTGAATCTTCAACTTCCTCTACTGTTGCTCGTCTGCTCCTTCCAGCCTCTGGTTGCCTCGCAGGTACTTCAACTTCTGCCGTGGCTTTTGGTTTAGCGGTTCTACTCCCACTTGGTTCAATCACTACTTCAACTTGCTGACGATTTTCTGGTCTTTTCTGTGGTACGGATCCCGAGGGGCCTTCCTCCGGGGGCTTCCTTCTGGCGGGTGCCCCCTTCCTTGGAGCCCTCAAAAACCCTCTGTGGATCCGGCTGGTCCTCTAGATCTAGTCTCGTAGGCTTTGCCTAACCCCTGCAGAGCGGTTAGCACTTGGTCAAATGCTTCCTCACTACCTGGGTTTCTACGATCCCACATCGTCGAAGATTCCGGCTCCTCATCTGCTGTGCCAAAGTATTGGTCAAAGGTCTCATCATAGTTCTGGCTAACTAGCGTGCGATTCTCAAAGTATGCCCTAGCTTTGTCCCTGGGGGATTTCTGCGGGGGCTCTCTAGGAATCGTCTTTCCATCGTAAAGCCTTGCCCTGTTATTGCTATCCATACGAACTCTGCCCTTACTAACGTCCTCTTTTAAATGGATACACTCCAAAATAAAGTGACCTTCTTCATAGCAATAGTAGCACAACATATTCGCAGTTCCACCCGATCTCCTCACAAAAGCCGGCATAGTATTGTTAGCCCCAGAAGCGGGCCTAGCAGAATTAACCGCTCTGCTCGCCTCCACTGCTTCCTTGATCTGCTGCAGCTCTCGATGTTGGTCCGAAGTGAACTTGTCCATATGAGTCGCAAAAGAGTTAGCGAGTTGCTTGCCCACCTCCTTTTCGAAGGCGGCTTTCTCCTCTGCCATCTTTTTCTGCGTCTTAACATTCTCGGCTTCCAACCTCTCCAATTTACTAGCTAGCGCCTTCACATCTGATAAACTATCCGCAGTGGTGTCCCCCTGCATCAAGACTGTACCAGTGCCCTTCTTCGTGTCCGCAGTAGGATACGAGTCCAGTCCAAACATGTTGAGACTTTCTTCCTCTGAAATCCTAGTTGCCACATCCAACAGATCCGTCCATTCATACATGTCAGTTTCGTCCCGCTCCGGAGCAACATAGGCTACTCCCGGGTTACTGCTTTTCCACGCTGCTTCAGCCCTCTTATAAGAACCTAGGCTATCCTTCGGAGTAGTTCGTATTACACTTCTGACTTCTTGCCTTATTAAGGGCGTAAGACCAGTAAGGTAAAACTTCACTATTTCCCGATTTATAATCCTTGGAGTACCCCTCAGCAACTTCTGTACCATAGTACGAAATTTCCGGTGGTACTGTTGCAATCCAGCAGTGTCACTAATTTGCAACTTCTTATGAGCGGTTTTTTCTACCAGCTTCTTCAGCTCCTTCAGAGACCCTTTTTCAATCTCTTTCAACTCAGGATAGCTAGCTCGCACTTCCGCCTTGAATTCCTCCCATGTGAAGGGTTCCTTCGCAGACGCTAGCGCTTTCCAGTTCTCCTTCGTCTGGGCTTCGCAGTAATGAAGGGCAATCCACTTCAAATCCTTCGCACTCGATGCTCCCACTCTCGCCGCAACCGACTCTATATTCTCAAAGAACGCCGGCAACTCTTCAACATCTTCTGAATCGTTGAATTTTAGGCTATTTTTGCCAAAGCCAAACAGGCAGTTTACTATGATCAATGGTCGACATTGGGACTGGGACAGCAGGGGCTAGGACTGGGGTCGTTGACATTAATAATGCCGCTGGGTTCTGCACCGTTGAAATTGGCACAGGATTTGTATTCTGACTAGCTTGCGAGTTCGATCCGCTTGCCGAGCCTGACACCGGTGATACTTCCGGTGGGTCTGTGGGTGAACTAGCGTTACCAGAGTAACCTGGTAAATCTGGATGCACGCCTTGGGGTTCTGCAATGGTATTTGCAGGTGATGGGTTGACTGATCGTCTTCCCCTACTAGAGTTCTTCGTTGTTCGACCACGTCCTGGTGGAGTAGGTGGAAAAACAATAGGCTCGGGTATAAATCCGCGTGCGCTAGTGGATTCCGTACTGCCCACTTGACTGTTAATCGTTAACAAGAGTTCCTCTTGTAGATTCCTTCTTCCTCTCCGTTGAACAGGATCGGACGAAGAATGCTTTCTCGACAGGTTGTCTCGAGTAAAGGTTCCCTTGCGGTACTTGTTTCTCTCGGTAAGCTTTCAAAAAGCTAGGTATTCGCTTCTTTGTTCAATTTGAACCACCAACAATCTCTATTGCACTAGAATCAAAACTGGACCCTCGCGGTGGGCTCCAGATGAAACGGGCAAGATGCGCTAACAGTGAAAATGGGCTAACTAAGCTCTGAATGCGGGCTAGCTGAACACTAACACACCACACACAAAACCTAACACAACACCAAATCCTCTACTTATACTTCACTAAGACTAAGCGCGTCTTCCTCAGTGAGTTCGGGTCCGAGCCGTAGTATGCGACTACTGGTTTGGATTCCTAGCACAACGAGAATTGAATTATGGCCTCAACTATCCCAACTAAACAAACACCACACTATTCGCTAGCTACCCTTGACGTTCCGAAACAAGACTTCCCAAGGTTGGGATGTACAGGTTTGGGGGTGATAAGGATGTTTACTAGGCGGACGCACAAAGTGCAGTCGTCCTAGGCGAGGTAAATGAAGTGTCTATCTGAAAACTTCCACTAATGGACTATGCTGCTTCTCCTGCACTTCCTCTATGGCTTGGCTAGCTGAATGCTGCTAACGGCCGACTTAGACTCCTCTGAATCCAAGCTCTTTTCTGTTACACTTGGGCTTATTAAGGACCCCGAGTATTCTCTTAGCTCAACTAGTCGGTCAATGAATCGACTGGCAGTTCTACCAAAGTGCTGTGCCGGGCGTGGTCCGTTTTACTGGGAGGCGTTTCCTGGTCACCCAATGCGTAGCTACCACTGAAGTCCACCACAAAGCTAGCCGCAACTCTCAAACTTAAACTCTTGTGCTCTCGGTCCTGATTTATACGTGGAGAATGGCACCGCTCACAAACTCCCAACGCGAAGCTTCGACTTATTGGTTCACACAGTTACTTCTGGATCCAACAAACAACGCTGCGATTTCTGTAGACTGGTTTACAACAGAGAAGGTACTTTATCTCCGCTTCGACTGGCCTGAGCACACCCTTATCGACTGAGCGATGAGCGGGGCATGAACTGGTCTCTAGCGGTATTTTATGAGGCTTTATATACTGTTCAGAGAGAAAATGATGAGGTAAAGAGAAATGAGTAAAACAGGCCGATGTTCTGGTCATGCGACCGCCTCCGGAAGACGAGCCGGGTCCATTCGTGGTCTAGGCTTGCCTAGCTGGCCAACTATCTGACCATCTCGACAGCCAAGCCGGGTATAATTGCCTTTCTCAGCGTGCTAGTCTGCACCCGAGCAACTCTCCATGTGCAACTCCACTCCGGAACTACTATTCCCGGTGCAGCTTGCTCATAATCACGCCATTCCACCCCGCTATCTTACGGACTGAACATCCTAGTGTTCATCCACTGCTCCATCTCAACATGAATTCACTGTTTCCGCTATTTGTCTTCGTTAGGCTCTTTGGATCGCGTCGCGTCCATCACCTGACCTGCTGGTGGGTATACTCCTATACCCCTATGGTTGGTCCCTTCGCATTGTCTCAGCTAGCGCCACTTCGACCGCTACTGTATCGACTTCAGCAGGGTATGTCCAGCTGCTATGGTACTAGCCGCCTTCCGACACCTGCTAGCTCGCTCGTGCTCGTTGCCTACTCTGCGCTAGCTCCGACCAAAGCTCCGTCTGTGCAGTCGTTGGTCCTCGTTCATAGAATCCTTGACACTCTGAGGTACTAGACCTGTATGTTTATCTCCTTGATGCGTGTATTCCGCCTAGTGTAACGCTTGTAAACCGCGCCTAGCACTATAACTCGTACTACAGCCAGCAGCCGGAGCTCACTCTGACTCTCCTTTGTACCACCGAACAGAGTTCTCACTGCTAGTTTGTAGCCCTGAGAAGCTAGTAATGTACCTAATAGAAGCTAGCAGACTTCGTCATGCGCTAGCTCTAAAAAGCGCAAAATGTAGCTAGATGGCAGCACATTGCAAACGCGCCGTTTTCAACGGCTGGGATGCAAATTTTGTGCCGATGTCGGGGAGTTGTTGGAAGACCTCCTGAGGACTCGACTGCACCATCACCGAGCCCTCCAGACTTCCCGCGGGTCAGGGAAATTAAATTCCCCTCCGTGCAAGCAGAATTTGCCCAGTTCAGAACCGTGCATCAGTCAACCATGGCTGGGATGCAAATTTTGTGCCGATGTCGGGGAGTTGTTGGAAGACCTCCTGAGGACTCGACTGCACCATCACCGAGCCCTCCAGACTTCCCGCGGGTCAGGGAAATTAAATTCCCCTCCGTGCAAGCAGAATTTGCCCAGTTCAGAACCGTGCATCAGTCAACCATGGCTGGGATGCAAATTTTGTGCCGATGTCGGGGAGTTGTTGGATGACCTCCTGAGGACTCGACTGCACCATCACCGAGCCCTCCAGACTTCCCGCAGGTCAGGGAAATTAAATTCCCCTCCGTGCAAGCAGAATTTGACCGAATTTGCCCAGTTCAGAACCGTGCATCAGTCAACCATGGCTGGATGCAAATTTTGTGCCGATGTCGGGGAGTTGTTGGAAGACCTCCTGAGGACTCGACTGCACCATCACCGAGCCCTCCAGACTTCCCGCAGGTCAGGGAAATTAAATTCCCCTCCGTGCAAGCAGAATTTGACCGAATTTGCCCAGTTCAGAACCGTGCATCAGTCAACCATGGCTGGATGCAAATTTTGTGCCGATGTCGGGGAGTTGTTGGAAGACCTCCTGAGGACTCGACTGCACCATCACCGAGCCCTCCAGACTTCCCGCGGGTCAGGGAAATTAAATTCCCCTCCGTTCAAGCAGAATTTGACCGGTTCTGGGCCGTGCATTGGTCAACCATGGCTGGGATGCAAATTTTGTGCCGATGTCAGGGAGTTGTTGGAAGACCTCCTGAGGACTCGACTGCACCATCACCGAGCCCTCCAGACTTCCCGCGGGTCAGGGAAATTAAATTCCCCTCCGTGCAAGCAGAATTTGCCCAGTTCAGAACCGTGCATCAGTCAACCATGGCTGGATGCAAATTTTATGCCGATGTTGGGGAGTTGTTGGAAGACCTCCTGAGGACTCGACCGCACCATCACCGAGCCCTCCAGACTTCCCGCGGGTCAGGGAAATTAAATTCCCCTCCGTGCAAGCAGAATTTGACCGAATTTGCCCAGTTCAGAACCGTGCATCAGTCAACCATGGCTGGATGCAAATTTTGTGCCGATGTCGGGGAGTTGTTGGAAGACCTCCTGAGGACTCGACTGCACCATCACCGAGCCCTCCAGACTTCCCGCGGGTCAGGGAAATTAAATTCCCCTCCGTTCAAGCAGAATTTGACCGGTTCTGGGCCGTGCATTGGTCAACCATGGCTGGGATGCAAATTTTGTGCCGATGTCAGGGAGTTGTTGGAAGACCTCCTGAGGACTCGACTGCACCATCACCGAGCCCTCCAGACTTCCCGCGGGTCAGGGAAATTAAATTCCCCTCCGTTCAAGCAGAATTTGACCGGTTCTGGGCCGTGCATTGGTCAACCATGGCTGGGATGCAAATTTTGTGCCGATGTCAGGGAGTTGTTGGAAGACCTCCTGAGGACTCGACTGCACCATCACCGAGCCCTCCAGACTTCCCGCGGGTCAGGGAAATTAAATTCCCCTCCGTGCAAGCAGAATTTGACCGAATTTGCCGAGTTCAGAACCGTGCATCAGTCAACCACGGCTGGGATGCAAATTTTGTGCCGATGTCGGGGAGTTGTTGGAAGACCTCCTGAGGACTCGACTGCACCATCACCGAGCCCTCCAGACTTCCCGCGGGTCAGGGAAATTAAATTCCCCTCCGTTCAAGCAGAATTTGACCGGTTCTGGGCCGTGCATTGGTCAACCATGGCTGGGATGCAAATTTTGTGCCGATGTCAGGGAGTTGTTGGAAGACCTCCTGAGAACTCGACTGCACCATCACCGAGCCCTCCAGACTTCCCGCGGGTCAGGGAAATTAAATTCCCCTCCGTGCAAGCAGAATTTGACCGAATTTGCCCAGTTCAGAACCGTGCATCAGTCAACCACGGCTGGGATGCAAATTTTGTGCCGATGTCGGGGAGTTGTTGGAAGACCTCCTGAGGACTCGACTGCACCATCACCGAGCCCTCCAGACTTCCCGCGGGTCAGGGAAATTAAATTCCCCTCCGTGCAAGCAGAATTTGACCGAATTTGCCCAGTTCAGAACCGTGCATCAGTCAACCATGGCTGGATGCAAATTTTGTGCCGATGTCGGGGAGTTGTTGGAAGACCTCCTGAGGACTCGACTGCACCATCGCCGAGCCCTCCAGACTTCCCGCGGGTCAGGGAAATTAAATTCCCCTCCGTGCAAGCAGAATTTGACCGAATTTGCCCAGTTCAGAACCGTGCATCAGTCAACCACGGTGAAAGGTCTTCACTACGTGCACGGGTGGAATGGGAAAATGCTCGCTAAGGTGAGATAGATGGAAATATATCTCCAACTAAACACCAAAAACTAACACCAAACTACTCTCAACCACTGGTCACTTCGTGATGAACAGGTTTGTTCGGGGGTGGAAGCCAAGTATTAGGCTTATATAGATCAAGTTGTTCAAATAGTTCAAGATTGCGCAAGTTGTTTAGACTACTCGACTTCTGATTCGAAGGAGTTCAACGGTCCAGTTGGCTACTGGTTTGTGCACTTTTAGGGTTTTTGCTCGAAAGCGGGGAGTTATGAATGGTAACGGCTTGGTTAAACCGGCGTGGGTATGTTTGTTCTACGGAAGAACTTGGATGCAACAATAGACTTTCGGTCTTTTGCGCAAGTGGGTCAAATCGGTCAAGTCAAGTCAAGTCAAGTCAAGTCGGTTGGTCAGGTCAGGTCAAGTCAATCAAGTCAATCAAGTCTGGTCAAGTCCAATCGTTCAAGTCAAATCGAGTCTATCAATCAATCAATTCGGGAATACAAGCGCTTGGTAGCAACTAGTTCGTCCGTGAACACGAAACTCCAGAACCAATGGCGGGTTTGCCAATGTCCCGGGGGAATCTGCTGCCTAACTACTCTACTCTACTGCGTTTTTATACATGGTTCAGAAATGTATGACTAAGGAAATATTATGAGTCCATTCGGGTATCTATCCGAGCTCTGCGGCTGTGACTATTTCGGTTCTTCTTCCAATTGGTTGGTCGGGTGGCTTCCGAGGTCCACGTGAAATTGTTGTAATGTTTGGATGAGTTGGGTGTTTTAAATTCCTTCCGCTTTCCAGTCTTCTTCAACTGTTTGCCTCCAGCCTACCTGGAGCGCGCGCTGGCATGTTAGCCCTTCTAGTTCATGACTAGGCAAGATATTTGATAGTGCCCTTGTACATAGTCGTACTTTGGTCTTTGGTTCAACTTCCCGGATCACTCGGCATCTCGTTTGATCGTACTGATCGAAGGGTTGGACTTCCCCAAATAGTTCGGTTGGCTATCCGAGATGGACGCCAAGCCGCTCCTTGGTTCGGTTGGCTTTCCGAGTTTAATCACATGCGCCCAAATGTCATCATCGTGCCTCGGTTGGTTTTCCCGGGTTGGAGAAACACTTTAAGCCTCGGCACGGCACCGTTGTCACGTGGTAGTTCGCGTCGCGTCCCAAGTCGAAAGGGTCGCAAGCAAATAGTTGAGCGCGTTTGGTTCAGAACTCGGAGTCTTTGTTACTGGTATAGTTCATTTCACTCCCCCTCGTGGTAGGTGGTCTGGCTGACACTTCGGCCTTTCGAATCTTATTACATATCCGTCTAGTTCGTGTACTTGGTGTTCAGCGACTCAACTATTAGTGGTACTCCCTGCCCATAGAACAGTTTGCACATAACAGGGTCTGCCTAGCCATCTGGACCATTTAGTCGGACTTGTGCGAGGTCACAAACCGCTCTATATGATAGCTTGCCAGCGAAATAGTTCACGTTTAAAAATGAAAAGATTTGCCTCTTTTCACGCGTGGTCATTTTCACGGCTTATCAACGGCTGGGATGCAAATTTTGTGCCAATGTCGGGGAGTTGTTGGAAGACCTCCTGAGGACTCGACTGCACCATCACCGAGCCCTCCAGACTTCCCGCAGGTCAGGGAAATTAAATTCCCCTCCGTGCAAGCAGAATTTGCCCAGTTCAGAACCGTGCATCAGTCAACCACGGCTGGGATGCAAATTTTGTGCCGATGTCGGGGAGTTGTTGGAAGACCCCCTGAGGACTCGACTGCACCATCACCGAGCCCTCCAGACTTCCCGCAGGTCAGGGAAATTAAATTCCCCTCCGTGCAAGCAGAATTTGCCCAGTTCAGAACCGTGCATCAGTCAACCACGGCTGGGATGCAAATTTTGTGCCGATGTCGGGGAGTTGTTGGAAGACCTCCTGAGGACTCGACTGCACCATCACCGAGCCCTCCAGACTTCCCGCGGGTCAGGGAAATTAAATTCCCCTCCGTGCAAGTAGAATTTGACCAAATTTGGCCAGTTCAGAACCGTGCATTGGTCAACCACGGCTGGGATGCAAATTTTGTGCCGATGTCGGGGAGTTGTTGGAAGACCTCCTGAGGACTCGACTGCACCATCACCGAGCCCTCCAGACTTCCCGCGGGTCAGGGAAATTAAATTCCCCTCCGTGCAAGCAGAATTTGCCCAGTTCAGAACCGTGCATCAGTCAACCACGGCTGGGATGCAAATTTTGTGCCGATGTCGGGGAGTTGTTGGAAGACCTCCTGAGGACTCGACTGCACCATCACCGAGCCCTCCAGACTTCCCGCAGGTCAGGGAAATTAAATTCCCCTCCGTGCAAGCAGAGTTTGCCCAGTTCAGAACCGTGCATCAGTCAACCATGGCTGGATGCAAATTTTGTGCCGATGTCGGGGAGTTGTTGGAAGACCTCCTGAGGACTCGACTGCACCATCGCCGAGCCCTCCAGACTTCCCGCGGGTCAGGGAAATTAAATTCCCCTCCGTGCAAGCAGAATTTGACCGAATTTGCCCAGTTCAGAACCGTGCATCAGTCAACCACGGCTGGGATGCAAATTTTGTGCCGATGTCGGGGAGTTGTTGGAAGACCTCCTGAGGACTCGAATGCACCATCACCGAGCCCTCCAGACTTCCCGCGGGTCAGGGAAATTAAATTCCCCTCCGTGCAAGCAGAATTTGGCCAGTTCAGAACCGTGCATCAGTCAACCATGGCTGGATGCAAGTTTTGTGCCGATGTCGGGGAGTTGTTGGAAGACCTCCTGAGGACTCGACTGCACCATCACCGAGCCCTCCAGACTTCCCGCAAGTCAGGGAAATTAAATTCCCCTCCGTGCAAGCAGAATTTGCCCAGTTCAGAACCGTGCATTGGTCAACCACGGCTGGGATGCAAATTTTGTGCCGATGTCGGGGAGTTGTCAGAAGACCTCCTGAGGACTCGACTGCACCATCACCGAGCCCTCCAGACTTCCCGCGGGTCAGGGAAATTAAATTCCCCTCCGTGCAAGTAGAATTTGACCAAATTTGGCCAGTTCAGAACCGTGCATTGGTCAAGGACGGCTGGGATGCAAATTTTGTGCCGATGTCGGGGAGTTGTTGGAAGACCTCCTGAGGACTCGACTGCACCATCACCGAGCCCTCCAGACTTCCCGCGGGTCAGGGAAATTAAATTCCCCTCCGTTCAAGCAGAATTTGACCGGTTCTGGGCCGTGCATTGGTCAACCATGGCTGGGATGCAAATTTTGTGCCGATGTCAGGGAGTTGTTGGAAGACCTCCTGAGGACTCGACTGCACCATCACCGAGCCCTCCAGACTTCCCGCGGGTCAGGGAAATTAAATTCCCCTCCGTGCAAGCAGAATTTGCCCAGTTCAGAACCGTGCATCAGTCAACCATGGCTGGATGCAAATTTTGTGCCGATGTCGGGGAGTTGTTGGAAGTCCCGGCGCGATGTCTCGAGGATTGAGAAAAAAATACCAGAGATGTTGAATTTCTTCTTTCATTTTCATTCTGTTACAAGCTTTAGTCCGACGGTCTTCGGACCAGCGTGAAGCGTTTTGTCGCCTCTCACGCCAGGGCACCCACATCATAACCTACCATTTGTTGCTCCCTTGACTGGGCTGCCATGGTTGTCGTGTAATTGGGGTGTTACAGATTCTTTTTCAGGTCGCTGAGTTGAAACAACGTTGTGCTTGCGTTGGAGTAACAAAGACATTCTAAGGGAAATGAAGCGGCAACGAAGGAGCGTTGAGTCCCCATAAGGATTCTGCCGATTCCTGCCGGCACTGGGTTGCCGGTGTCATTGACACCGGCAAACAATCGCCGTGGTACATAAGGGAACACTGCCACCTGATGAGTCTTTTCCAGACGAAACGCCGCGCCCTAGCGTTGTGGGTCCCCGCCTCTCTCCGTAGGCACTCTAGCACATCTCTCTTCCGTGGTCGTCGTCGCTCGCTCCTCCTCCTCTCCCGAACTTTCTTTGTTTTCAAGAGCACCTCGAGCCGTTCTCGCACTCCGCCGTCGACTTTGCCAACTCGCTATTCGCCACCCGACATTTCGACAACCTTGAATACAATGTACTGTGTAGACCGCGCTAGAGTCGATCTGGGCACCATTCTGTACTTCAAACTCCGTCACTGTGATTTGCCACTGGGCGGCCCGGAACGGAAACCCTAGAAATAACGCGCACATGTATGCAACCGGGATCTGGTGAGTACTGTCTTTGTGACTTGCACTCCTTCCTTCCACTCCCCCTCATACCTACACCCCGATCCATGCCACTCAATTTTTATTGGGCTGGCCTTGTGATCATGTCCCGGCCCTCGCCTCCCCGCAGTTCGGATACGTGACCCCCTCTGCCCGTCTTTCGGCGGCACGAGCTCACGATCCGCTCTCGGAACGCGTCACCGCGGACCGATTTCCAGTAGCAGACACCCGTGATTGCTCGTAACGCTCACGGGCACCACGACAGCGGGTCCTGCGAACAAAATCCGCTGTGCCCTTCGGAATGCCACCTCACTAGTTGCGAGCGCCCCCACGCCCGACTAGAGTCGTTCCCGATGCACCAGCACGCCTATGACCCCTGCGGCATTATCAACTTTCCTTATGCACTCGCATTTGGACGGCGCCCAGAAGGTTACGGCCCTGCCTTGCTCTTGTGATACCACACACTGCGCCGCTGCGTCTTTCGCGTTCGGAGCACGGTATCGCTAAGCACAGGAACAAACCTCCCCGTTAGACTGCCGGCCCCGCTCTAATATCCTTTGATATATGAGTTCGGCACTACACCGGTCATGGTCTGTTCCTCAGACTCCTGGACTGCTATTCCCAATCCGTCAACGTTCCGAACGTTCGGGGTGAGTAGACCGGGATTCGAGTCGCCCTCCGGACAGCTATAGTCCACCGCACTTAAAAATGCAGTGTTATTTAGCCCCGGATGGCTTGACCGCACGCCTCGGCACCGTGCAAATCTCTTCTCGTTGCTGTGCTGCAATGGTCATTGCCAAACCCTGGCAGTGCTCACCACACCTGCATCGAGGGGAGTGCCGAAATCATTTCGCTTACAGCTGCCGTGGCCATTGTCGCGCGTATCTTAACCGAATTGAAAGACGCATTGAGCCCATCTGCAGCAATTCTCGATTTCAGTTTCACATGCCCTATAGATGCGTGACTCGCGAAAAACACTGTTGGTGACTGCTAAAGTCTCGTCTATCTCCTATATGGAAGGATGGACCATCAAGAGACAGATGCAGAGACCTCTATCTCAAACGTCGCATCCTCTGCCTCCGCACATGCACACTCATGTTACGGGTTCCTTTGCCATGAGAAACCCAGCATTGAGCTGAACAACTCGGAGATTATATGAGCTGTGCTAGAACGAATGAGAGCCCTTAACGAGGAAGGCTCATTCAAAATCTTTGAATTTTTTCATTGCATATCACATTCCTTGTGGTTCCTGCCCCGCTCACAATCAATTGAGTTTGAATGGAACGGGAGCTGTTCACCGTGCATGGCGCTAACGTGTGAACTTATTCTATGGATTGGCTGGTGGTAACCTACATGGAGCCCACCATTGAAGCCTACTTTCAGGAATAAGGTAACTTGGGAATGTTGCCTCGCATGTTTTTGGATAAATATTGTGAATGACCGAGCTCCATAGAACGCTCAAACCTTTGGATCAGAAGATCTAAACGGTGGTCAGGAACCGGAAATATCCAAGATCATCTATATTCCGGCGTGGGCCTACAACCGACTCGTAGCCCATCCGGCGTGGCAGAATGAAACTCGAACTCAATGCTCGAGGCTCATTAAAAACAGCCATGCTAGATGACCACTTTGAAAGTGAGACATGTTCGAAGCCACCACGAACGATTTGCGTCGAAAGTTTAAATCTCTTTTTTCTCAATCCTCGAGACGTCGCGCCGGGACCCTGCGGGTCCCGCCCTCGGCGCGACGTCCCTTCGGATTTCGAAAAAAATACCAGAGATGTTGAATTTCTTCTTTCATTTGATTCTGTTACAAGCTTTAGTCCGACGGTCTTCGGACCAGCGTGAAGCGTTTTGTCGCCTCTCACGCCAGGGCACCCACATCATAACCTACCATTTGTTGCTCCCTTGACCGGGCTGCCATGGTTGTCGTGTAATTGGGGTGTTACAGATTCTTTTTCAAGTCGCTGAGTTGAAACAATGTTGTGCTTGCGTTGGAGTAACAAAGACATTCTAAGGGAAATGAAGCGGCAACGAAGGAGCGTTGAGTCCCCATAAGGATTCCGCCGATTCCTGCCGGCACTGGGTTGCCGGTGTCATTGACACCGGCAAACAATCGCCGTGGTACATAAGGGAACACTGCCACCTGATGAGTCTTTTACAGACGAAACGCCGCGCCCTAGCGTTGTGGGTCCCCGCCTCTCTCCGTAGACACTCTAGCACATCTCTCTTCCGTGGTCGTCGTCGCTCGCTCGTCCTCCTCTACCGTGCATCAGTCAACCATGGCTGGATGCAAATTTTGTGCCGATGTCGGGGAGTTGTTGGAAGACCTCCTGAGGACTCGACTGCACCATCACCGAGCCCTCCAGACTTCCCGCGGGTCAGGGAAATTAAATTCCCCTCCGTTCAAGCAGAATTTGCCCAGTTCAGAACCGTGCATCAGTCAACCATGGCTGGATGCAAATTTTGTGCTGATGTCGGGGAGTTGTTGGAAGACCTCCTGAGGACTCGACTGCACCATCACCGAGCCCTCCAGACTTCCCGCGGGTCAGGGAAATTAAATTCCCCTCCGTTCAAGCAGAATTTGACCGGTTCTGGGCCGTGCATTGGTCAACCATGGCTGGGATGCAAATTTTGTGCCGATGTCGGGGAGTTGTTGGAAGACCTCCTGAGGACTCGACTGCACCATCGCCGAGCCCTCCAGACCTCCCGCGGGTCAGGGAAATTAAATTCCCCTCCGTGCAAGCAGAATTTGACCGAATTTGCCCAGTTCAGAACCGTGCATCAGTCAACCACGGCTGGGATGCAAATTTTGTGCCAATGTCGGGGAGTTGTTGGAAGACCTCCTGAGGACTCGACTGCACCATCACCGAGCCCTCCAGACTTCCCGCAGGTCAGGGAAATTAAATTCCCCTCCGTGCAAGCAGAATTTGCCCAGTTCAGAACCGTGCATCAGTCAACCATGGCTGGGATGCAAATTTTGTGCCGATGTCGGGGAGTTGTTGGAAGACCTCCTGAGGACTCGACTGGACCATCACTGAGCCCTCCAGACTTCCCGCGGGTCAGGGAAATTAAATTCCCCTCCGTGCAAGCAGAATTTGCCCAGTTCAGAACCATGCATCAGTCAACCATGGCTGGGATGCAAATTTTGTGCCAATGTCGGGGAGTTGTTGGAAGACCTCCTGAGGACTCGAATGCACCATCAACGAGCTCTCCAGGCTTCCCGCAGGTCAGGGAAATTAAATTCCTCTCCGTCCAAGCAAAATTTGCCCAGTTCTGGGCCGTGCATCAGTCAACCACGGTTGGGATGCAAATTTTGTGCCGATGTCGGGGAGTTGTTGTAAGACCTCCTGAGGACTCAACTGCACCATCACCGAGCCCTACAGGTCTCCCCCGGGTCAGGGAAACTAGAAATTAAATTCCCCTCCATGCAAGCAGAATTTGCCCAGTTCAGGGCCGTGCATCAGTCAACCATGGTTAGGATGCAAATTTTCTACTGATGTGGGGGAGTTGTCGGAAGACCTCGTCAACCGAGATCAACCACTGGTCCATGCACATCAAATTTCATGCTCATTGAATAACGTTATCATTGGTTTCCATCACATTGCTCCTTGCCTTCCGCTTCCACCTCCCTCCCATTTTCACCCTCTATTGAGCCCACCGGCACTCAGCACTCAGCTTTGGGCTATGGGGTTACTCCCTCTTTGCTTTTGGGAAATCGTGTTCCCGTTCCCCAGTGTGTTCATCTCAAATCGTTACCAGCCCATCTCAGCACTGTCACTCCTGTACTGGATCCCGACCAGCGACAGTGCCAAGTAACACATCAAAGCAAAAACACTCCCACCCGATACTCTCCATGTCATTTCCTGCAAATCCCGCCACAATGTCATCAAATATTGTTGTCAACTCTCGTGCGTACGTCAAGCCGAGTTATGCTTCAACCCTCGTCAATCTTTCCAAGCTATGAAGCCCAAGTTTCGGAGAACTATAATGAATATCATTTTTTTGCTCCCATTGTCAAGTGTGCGGTATATCCTCAAGACCTGACATTCAATTTTCTTTTTGATGTGCTTCCCATCAAACTAAACTCTGTACCCAATGCGCCCGTCAAGCTGCTACGTCAAGTCCGTCCCATGGTTCTACGTCAAATCTATTCCAAGCTTCTCTTGGGAAATATCTCCTGTTTATCCTCGACCTGTGCGCTCATTTCAAGTCCTCCGCCATTCCTTAGCTCCAGTGTTGTCCTTGAGCTAGTTCTTTTCATGTATTCACTGAATATCACCACATTGTTTTGCATCTCGTTGCGTGATTTAAGTTTTTTGCTTGCACGGAGGAGAATCTAATTTCCCTGACCCGGGGGAAGCCTGGAGGGCTCGGTGATGGTGCAGTCGAGTCCTCAGGAGGTCTTCCAACAACTCCCCGACATTGGCACAAAATTTGCATCCCAGCCGTGGTTGACCAATGCACGGTTCTGAACTGGCCAAATTCGGTCAAATTCTACTTGCACGGAGGGGAATTTAATTTCCCTGACCCGCGGGAAGTCTGGAGAGCTCGGTGATGGTGCAGTCGAGTCCTCAGGAGGTCTTCCAACAACTCCCCGACATCGGCACACAATTTGCATCCCAGCCATGGTTGACCAATGCACGGTTCTGAACTGGCCAAATTTGGTCAAATTCTACTTGCACGGAGGGGAATTTAATTTCCCTGACCTGCGAGAAGCCTGGAGAGCTCGTTGATGGTGCAGTCGAGTCCTCAGGAGGTCTTCCAACAACTCCCCGACATTGGCACAAAATTTGCATCCCAGCCGTGGTTGACCAATGCACGGTTCTGAACTGGCCAAATTTGGTCAAATTCTACTTGCACGGAGGGGAATTTAATTTCCCTGACCCGCGGGAAGTCTGGAGAGCTCGGTGATGGTGCAGTCGAGTCCTCAGGAGGTCTTCCAACAACTCCCCGACATCGGCACACAATTTGCATCCCAGCCATGGTTGACCAATGCACGGTTCTGAACTGGCCAAATTTGGTCAAATTCTACTTGCACGGAGGGGAATTTAATTTCCCTGACCTGCGAGAAGCCTGGAGAGCTCGTTGATGGTGCAGTCGAGTCCTCAGGAGGTCTTCCAACAACTCCCCGACATTGGCACAAAATTTGCATCCCAGCCGTGGTTGACCAATGCACGGTTCTGAACTGGCCAAATTCGGTCAAATTCTACTTGCACGGAGGGGAATTTAATTTCCCTGACCCGCGGGAAGTCTGGAGAGCTCGGTGATGGTGCAGTCGAGTCCTCAGGAGGTCTTCCAACAACTCCCCGACATCGGCACACAATTTGCATCCCAGCCATGGTTGACCAATGCACGGTTCTGAACTGGCCAAATTTGGTCAAATTCTACTTGCACGGAGGGGAATTTAATTTCCCTGACCTGCGAGAAGCCTGGAGAGCTCGTTGATGGTGCAGTCGAGTCCTCAGGAGGTCTTCCAACAACTCCCCGACATTGGCACAAAATTTGCATCCCAGCCGTGGTTGACCAATGCACGGTTCTGAACTGGCCAAATTTGGTCAAATTCTACTTGCACGGAGGGGAATTTAATTTCCCTGACCCGCGGGAAGTCTGGAGAGCTCGGTGATGGTGCAGTCGAGTCCTCAGGAGGTCTTCCAACAACTCCCCGACATCGGCACACAATTTGCATCCCAGCCATGGTTGACCAATGCACGGTTCTGAACTGGCCAAATTTGGTCAAATTCTACTTGCACGGAGGGGAATTTAATTTCCCTGACCCGCGGGAAGTCTGGAGGGCTCGGTGATGGTGCAGTCGAGTCCTCAGGAGGTCTTCTGACAACTCCCCGACATCGGCACAAAATTTGCATCCCAGCCGTGGTTGACTGATGCACGGTTCTGAACTGGGCAAATTCTGCTTGCACGGAGGGGAATTTAATTTCCCTGACCTGCGGGAAGTCTGGAGGGCTCGGTGATGGTGCAGTCGAGTCCTCAGGAGGTCTTCCAACGACTCCCCGACATCGGCACAAAATTTGTATCCCAGCCGTGGTTGACCAATGCACGGTTCTGAACTGGCCAAATTCGGTCAAATTCTGCTTGCACGGAGGGGAATTTAATTTCCCTGACCTGCGAGAAGCCTGGAGAGCTCGTTGATGGTGCATTCGAGTCCTCAGGAGGTCTTCCAACAACTCCCCGACATCGGCACACAATTTGCATCCCAGCCATGGTTGACCAATGCACGGTTCTGAACTGGCCAAATTTGGTCAAATTCTACTTGCACGGAGGGGAATTTAATTTCCCTGACCTGCGAGAAGCCTGGAGAGCTCGTTGATGGTGCATTCGAGTCCTCAGGAGGTCTTCCAACAACTCCCCGACATTGGCACAAAATTTGCATCCCAGCCGTGGTTGACCAATGCACGGTTCTGAACTGGCCAAATTTGGTCAAATTCTACTTGCACGGAGGGGAATTTAATTTCCCTGACCCGCGGGAAGTCTGGAGAGCTCGGTGATGGTGCAGTCGAGTCCTCAGGAGGTCTTCCAACGACTCCCCGACATCGGCACAAAATTTGCATCCCAGCCATGGTTGACCAATGCACGGTTCTGAACTGGCCAAATTTGGTCAAATTCTACTTGCACGGAGGGGAATTTAATTTCCCTGACCTGCGAGAAGCCTGGAGAGCTCGTTGATGGTGCATTCGAGTCCTCAGGAGGTCTTCCAACAACTCCCCGACATCGGCACACAATTTGCATCCCAGCCATGGTTGACCAATGCACGGTTCTGAACTGGCCAAATTTGGTCAAATTCTACTTGCACGGAGGGGAATTTAATTTCCCTGACCCGCGGGAAGTCTGGAGAGCTCGGTGATGGTGCAGTCGAGTCCTCAGGAGGTCTTCCAACAACTCCCCGACATCGGCACACAATTTGCATCCCAGCCATGGTTGACCAATGCACGGTTCTGAACTGGCCAAATTTGGTCAAATTCTACTTGCACGGAGGGGAATTTAATTTCCCTGACCTGCGAGAAGCCTGGAGAGCTCGTTGATGGTGCAGTCGAGTCCTCAGGAGGTCTTCCAACAACTCCCCGACATTGGCACAAAATTTGCATCCCAGCCGTGGTTGACCAATGCACGGTTCTGAACTGGCCAAATTTGGTCAAATTCTACTTGCACGGAGGGGAATTTAATTTCCCTGACCCGCGGGAAGTCTGGAGAGCTCGGTGATGGTGCAGTCGAGTCCTCAGGAGGTCTTCCAACAACTCCCCGACATCGGCACACAATTTGCATCCCAGCCATGGTTGACCAATGCACGGTTCTGAACTGGCCAAATTTGGTCAAATTCTACTTGCACGGAGGGGAATTTAATTTCCCTGACCTGCGAGAAGCCTGGAGAGCTCGTTGATGGTGCAGTCGAGTCCTCAGGAGGTCTTCCAACAACTCCCCGACATTGGCACAAAATTTGCATCCCAGCCGTGGTTGACCAATGCACGGTTCTGAACTGGCCAAATTCGGTCAAATTCTACTTGCACGGAGGGGAATTTAATTTCCCTGACCCGCGGGAAGTCTGGAGAGCTCGGTGATGGTGCAGTCGAGTCCTCAGGAGGTCTTCCAACAACTCCCCGACATCGGCACACAATTTGCATCCCAGCCATGGTTGACCAATGCACGGTTCTGAACTGGCCAAATTTGGTCAAATTCTACTTGCACGGAGGGGAATTTAATTTCCCTGACCTGCGAGAAGCCTGGAGAGCTCGTTGATGGTGCAGTCGAGTCCTCAGGAGGTCTTCCAACAACTCCCCGACATTGGCACAAAATTTGCATCCCAGCCGTGGTTGACCAATGCACGGTTCTGAACTGGCCAAATTCGGTCAAATTCTACTTGCACGGAGGGGAATTTAATTTCCCTGACCCGCGGGAAGTCTGGAGAGCTCGGTGATGGTGCAGTCGAGTCCTCAGGAGGTCTTCCAACAACTCCCCGACATCGGCACACAATTTGCATCCCAGCCATGGTTGACCAATGCACGGTTCTGAACTGGCCAAATTTGGTCAAATTCTACTTGCACGGAGGGGAATTTAATTTCCCTGACCTGCGAGAAGCCTGGAGAGCTCGTTGATGGTGCAGTCGAGTCCTCAGGAGGTCTTCCAACAACTCCCCGACATTGGCACAAAATTTGCATCCCAGCCGTGGTTGACCAATGCACGGTTCTGAACTGGCCAAATTTGGTCAAATTCTACTTGCACGGAGGGGAATTTAATTTCCCTGACCCGCGGGAAGTCTGGAGAGCTCGGTGATGGTGCAGTCGAGTCCTCAGGAGGTCTTCCAACAACTCCCCGACATCGGCACACAATTTGCATCCCAGCCATGGTTGACCAATGCACGGTTCTGAACTGGCCAAATTTGGTCAAATTCTACTTGCACGGAGGGGAATTTAATTTCCCTGACCCGCGGGAAGTCTGGAGGGCTCGGTGATGGTGCAGTCGAGTCCTCAGGAGGTCTTCTGACAACTCCCCGACATCGGCACAAAATTTGCATCCCAGCCGTGGTTGACTGATGCACGGTTCTGAACTGGGCAAATTCTGCTTGCACGGAGGGGAATTTAATTTCCCTGACCTGCGGGAAGTCTGGAGGGCTCGGTGATGGTGCAGTCGAGTCCTCAGGAGGTCTTCCAACGACTCCCCGACATCGGCACAAAATTTGTATCCCAGCCGTGGTTGACCAATGCACGGTTCTGAACTGGCCAAATTCGGTCAAATTCTGCTTGCACGGAGGGGAATTTAATTTCCCTGACCTGCGAGAAGCCTGGAGAGCTCGTTGATGGTGCATTCGAGTCCTCAGGAGGTCTTCCAACAACTCCCCGACATCGGCACACAATTTGCATCCCAGCCATGGTTGACCAATGCACGGTTCTGAACTGGCCAAATTTGGTCAAATTCTACTTGCACGGAGGGGAATTTAATTTCCCTGACCTGCGAGAAGCCTGGAGAGCTCGTTGATGGTGCATTCGAGTCCTCAGGAGGTCTTCCAACAACTCCCCGACATTGGCACAAAATTTGCATCCCAGCCGTGGTTGACCAATGCACGGTTCTGAACTGGCCAAATTTGGTCAAATTCTACTTGCACGGAGGGGAATTTAATTTCCCTGACCCGCGGGAAGTCTGGAGAGCTCGGTGATGGTGCAGTCGAGTCCTCAGGAGGTCTTCCAACGACTCCCCGACATCGGCACAAAATTTGCATCCCAGCCATGGTTGACCAATGCACGGTTCTGAACTGGCCAAATTTGGTCAAATTCTACTTGCACGGAGGGGAATTTAATTTCCCTGACCTGCGAGAAGCCTGGAGAGCTCGTTGATGGTGCATTCGAGTCCTCAGGAGGTCTTCCAACAACTCCCCGACATTGGCACAAAATTTGCATCCCAGCCGTGGTTGACCAATGCACGGTTCTGAACTGGCCAAATTTGGTCAAATTCTACTTGCACGGAGGGGAATTTAATTTCCCTGACCTGCGGGAAGTCTGGAGGGCTCGGTGATGGTGCAGTCGAGTCCTCAGGAGGTCTTCCAACGACTCCCCGACATCGGCACAAAATTTGTATCCCAGCCGTGGTTGACCAATGCACGGTTCTGAACTGGCCAAATTCGGTCAAATTCTGCTTGCACGGAGGGGAATTTAATTTCCCTGACCCGCGGGAAGTCTGGAGGGCTCGGTGATGGTGCAGTCGAGTCCTCAGGAGGTCTTCCAACAACTCCCCGACATCGGCACAAAATTTGCATCCAGCCGTGGTTGACCAATGCATGGCCCAGAACCAGTCAAATTCTGCTTGCACGGAGGGGAATTTAATTTCCCTGACCTGCGGGAAGCCTGGAGGGCTCGGTGATGGTGCAGTTGAGTCCTCAGGATGTCCTCTCACGACTCCTGTGTGCAAGTGGGGGCAAATCGTACAAAGACTTGACCCAATCAAATTTAACCAAATTCCACAGAATCCCCCCCGGAAATTCCCCCCCGCTGGTGGGCCGCGATGGCACACACTCTGAGCACTTCATAAACACCTTTGACCCCAACGTGAGCCACCACCAATTATATTTTCCATTCATTTAACAGCCCCCCTCCCACACATTGAGTTTTGCCTCGCAGTCTAAAGTGCTCGACTTTGATTACAAGGGTAGCAATTCCCCTAGTGTAACACTGGCTATAACTCTTCTCTTCAATCCATCGCTTTGCAGAGCACCCCGAGTCAACTTGAACAACTTCTGTCTTCTCTGGGGCTCCATTCTGCTTGCATCATCCCTTGTGCCACTCAAGGGTACACACAGTTCTAAAAGCACACAACCTAGCGGAACAGTTCATGTGATTCTCTTCTCTTCCACCTCCTACCCTCCTGTCCTTATGGAATTCTTCAATTCAATGTGTCAGTTTTAAGCCAGGTTTCAACTTTTTCACCAGTATTTTCAGCTGAAAAACTGCTGAATTTGTGGTGGAAAACTTGAAATGGAGGTTTCAAATTTTCCGCTGGAAAACTTGAATTCAGATTTCAAGTTTTTCACCTCAATTCCAGGCGAAAAATGTCTGAGAACTGCTTTGACTTCTTCACCTATATGTACCCTGCAAAAGGTGGTGAAAAAAAACCTGTATTTTCCATCACATTTTTCACCAACGATCACAGTGAAAAAGAAGATGAAAACTCTCTAAAAAAAGTGAAACCAGGTTTCAAGTTTTCCACCACCTTTCTTTGAACGTTTTTCAGTCATTTTTCATGGATTTTCCCACTGAAAATTGTGGTAAAAAAGCTTTTGAATTTTGTCTCAAGTTTTTCACCTTAAATTTCACTTGAAATAGTGGTGAAAAATGTTTAAATTTTTCAGCTACTTTTCCAGTGAAAAATGTCTGAAAAACTACTGGAATTTATGGTGAAAATTTAGCATGAACTCTTATGAATTTTGTTTCAAGTTTTTCACCTCAAATTTCACTTAAAATTGTGGTGAAAAATGTTTAAATTTTTCACCCTCTTTTTCACTGAAAAATGTCTGAAAACCCAACGACATTTTTCACCGTAAATTGTGCTGAAAAATTTGAATCTCCCAACCAGTGTTGTTCCATGCCTACTTTTCTTTCTGGACAGTTGCACTGAGGTTTTCTTCCCAGATTGCAACCAACTTTTGAGGGAAGTGGGGATTCAAGTGTTCTTTTTGATACAGTGGCTGTACCTGCCGACCGGCGGGCCTTGATGGCCTCGATCAGGAGTACTATCAATACTACTAATGGCACTTCAGCTCTCATGGTTAGGCTCAAGTGATCTGTAAGAGGATGTCATCAATTGTGGGATAGCACCTACCATAGCAGAAGTAGCAGTGGCATACCTCCTGTGATTGAGCAGGAGGTTACCACTGAGTGCCGAAGTCCCCGAACGACTTCGGCCATCAAAGATGATTAACCCCAATATAGGGGCAGGTCCAAAAACACTGTCCATTCCTCATAAAGTTGTGATTTTGGCCGGGTAATAATAGTTGTCTGCTTCAATGGGAACAAAATAACAGCAGCCCGGAAAGGCAAAAAAAAAAAAAAAAAAAGTACAGGAAGTTGAAAACCTGGGAAAAAAAGGGTGAAAAAGTGAAAAAAAAAAAAGCCCGGAATAATAGATGTGCAAAATGACCACTATAGACTCTAGTGTTGTTCCTTCACATCTTTTCCTATCTCGAGCAGCCTCTCATTGATGTTTTGAACCTGTTTGGCCTGTGACGAACACTTGAAGAGTGGCTGCGCTGTCTCCCATAGTTCCATTGCCTTCGGTAAATTCCCGTTATTCTTGCATATGTCCCCAAGTCGAATCATGCAATCTGCCCTACTCTTATGAACATCCATCAAAGTGAATCCCTCCAAGGCAAGGGTAAATAGACTGATGGCTGTTGCCTCATCATTTTCTCTAAGAAAGATATCTCCCATGAATTGCAGGGCCTTGTGTATCTCTAGTCCTTTTCTTGTCTTGACCGAGTATGCAAGGAAAACTATGGTCCAAGAGATAGAATGATGAGATTCCTCCCAGCGGCTGGGATCTCCAAGTCTTTCAAAGCAGTAGCCCACTGCTTCAGAAAAATTCCCCCATCCTGCGTTGATGCATCTGTAGAACAACAATCTTGACATATCCCCCTCTCTGAGAGAAAGATCTGCCTGAATCATATTGCACCAAACGGTGAGCCGAGTGTCTCCAGTGGCTTCGGCAATGGCTTGTGATGCATTGATTTTTGTCTCTATGTCCGTCTTTGAAGCTCCCATGGGCACTTCAATCTCAGCAATACTGGCCAGGGCAAGCTCTTGCATACCAGGACTGTGGGCTGCCAGTGCTTCCTGCAGAATCTGATTTTGTAAAGTATGTGCCTCAACATATTCTGATTTGAGCTTGTGAACTTCCGCTTGACAGTTCATAAGAGCAAAGTTGATGTGCCCATGAGACATACCACACAGATCAATGAGAGTTCTGGCCCTTTTTATTTGGGAGATGCAATGCCCATAATCCCCAAGTGCTTGTAGGCAAAGAGCCTCGGTGTATAGTCCTTGTGCCTCTATGTGCAAATCCCCAGAGATCTGGGCAAACCTCTGCCCTTCTGTTGCATTGACCTGACCAGCAGAATATTTGCCGAGGAACCATTCAATGTATGACAGGCGAACTAGTGCAGCAGATTACTTCCTGTAGTTTCCAGTTGACCGTGCCACGGAGAGTCCAATTTGGCAATATTTCAACGCTTTAGAAATGTCTGGGTTTTTATCAGAGTAGTAGAGTCCCATGGCAATGTAAAACTCCGCTGGGATTTTTCTTTCAGTGTTCAAGTATTAATCAGATTATAAATAACCTACATTTCAGGTCAGGATCATCGAGTTGGTTGAGATGTTCCAAAGTTTGAGCTATCAATGTTTCTGAAGTAAAAACAGATTGAGCTCGTGAACGGAACACCTCGGTGGTATAATACACTGTCAAACGAGTGTCCCCCAAGTGTGGAAGGAGGTCAGGAATATCATCCAGGAGGGGTGTTAGTCCACGTCCATTGAGTGTACTAAATCGGTTAAAATCACATGCACAATAGATGCAATCTGTTACATCGGGATACTGCTGTTGCAGACCATTCCGAAGGACATTCTGAATGTTTGCAAAATTGGATGCCACTCGATTGATAGACAGGACTGCTGATTTTTTTCCACCATCCACCGTATACAACTGAAGAAGCTCCTTGAAGTATCTGAGGAGGGGTCGGATCATCTGGTCTGCTGGAGGGAACAGTTTCCTCATATATTCTCTGATAGGCACTAAAGCCTTTAGCCGATTATGGTCATCAGTGTAGGCCAAAGCAGTACGAAGCAATGTTGCTTTGCAACCAAGGATATTATTGATTTGGAAGTTGCTTTGCATGAGCTCCACATCTGAAAGTCCCTCCGGAAGTATAGACAGCAGCCCTAATAGGTCCCGACACCGGGGCATAGATGTGATTCTGGGACTTGCAAGTGAGAGTGAGATGGATAACTCAAGGTTGGATCTTCTGTCATGTCCCTCTGAGATGAGTGAAGTTTTCTCTATCTCCCAGCGGGATAATATCTCAATACAGCCCTCTGCATCAACCAAATGAGCGAGAAGGTTGATTGACAGTGGCATATTATCTGTGAGACCAAGGACCTGATCCACTTCTTCCATTGAGTGCCTGTCATCGGCAATGTCAATGAACATCTTTTGAGCAGCATCCTGTGCCAATCGCTGCAAAGGCGGTAAAAAGGGCCGTGTCCATTGCACTTTTGATGGCCGTTCTGCTCCCCTCATTGTAATCTGGTACTTCATCAGTCAAGGGGTCAGTATGAAAGAAAATATCCATACCATCAATGCTAGGCTGGTTATATCTGCAAGCAGAGCAAGAAATTCCTCAATCTCCTTGCGGGCCTCAGCTGGCTCCCACAGGGTTTCGAAGTTGTCCAGAATCAACAGACTTGATGAGGCACTGGAAAGGTGCTTTATCACTGCTTGAGTCAGGTCATTCCCTGGCTTCAGTCCTAGGTGGGCTCCAATCTGATTTGCAAGTTCCACTTTGCTTGTTGCAGTATCACATGCGACAAAGAACCGATTAGGGTGAAATTTCATGCTAACTTTGCTGTGATGGAGGACAGCAACTGCTAAACTTGTTTTTCCCATTCCACCAGCACCTAAAATAGCTATCCTGGGGGTGCCTTGACTGAAGAGTTCAAGGATATCTGCAAGCTCTGATTCACGGCCATGAAATATCTTGGGCTCTGCTGGAAGTAGGGATATGGAGTTAGAACTATGATTGTGATGAGCACCAGAGTAGAAGAGTGGAGCTGGAATGAGATACCTTGTGTATGAGCCAGAATAAATCTTGCTAATCTAACAACTGTTATTCCTAATTCTTTGGAAGAATATGTTGACATACAGATGATGCTGAATCGGAACCTGATACGGTCTCAATGATATCCAGTACCTCCTGGTGTCTGCCATGTGCTTCTTCTTGTATCTTCTGGATCTCCTTGGATATAATATTGCTAGTATTAATCTGCATATTACCATCAGGCAATGAATTGCTTGCATGTAGAATACATCAACCTTGAAGAACTGAAGTCCTTGCTGCAATTCAGCTTTGCAATCCTTGAGCAAGATACTCAGTTCGCCGTGTCGGAAGAACTTCTTGATTTTACTGCCACTCTGTTGAGCCTCAACAAATGTGTGAATCTTGTGGAGGGTCCTGAGTACATGCCAAGTCAGTCAGCCATATGTGTGAGGTTTGAACGGTATGTACTGGGTGAATTGTGCAATCTGGCTCAACACCGCTGGTGCTAAATCTCCTGCAGTATCGGAGTTGATATAGACACCGATGATTGCATTGAGTAGCTCATTGGCCTGCTCCATCAATGTCGCACACTCAGTCCTATTTTGTCTAATGGTCTAGGGCTCTATATCAGAGCTGCTCTGATACTGAGTTTTGAGGAAATGTACCTCCACTAATTTGAGTAGGGACTCTGTAGTATTTGAGATAGCCTCCAAGCCAGAGATCTTGACATTGTCCACAAGGATATTGAGGGTGTTGGATGTCACGGTCAAACACGTTGAGATACCATTCAAACGAACCTCGCTTGCTGTGGGTTGTCGGGGCATGTTGTCAGAGATCATGACCCACTGGTAGCAAGGCTTTATTTATCCTGAGCTGCCCTGGGAGTTTTTTCTCTCATTGGCTGTTATCTTTTCTTCAGTTGTGAACGTGAACATGATATGAATCTCAACATGGGAACACTCAGTACTCATCACTTCACTCTCTTTATAAGATTACGCCTGTCCGTCTGAAACTTTTTAGGCTCCGGTGATGGCAACACAATTTCACTGCGGCACCTCTGATCACACAGGCAAAAAGTATTCCGGTTCCATGATGACGAGTCGGGGCCGAGGTTTGCCGCGCACATGATATCCTTCGATCAGCGCAACTTAACAGCTTTATTTTCAGGTCTCAACAGCTTTTACAGCTCTCCTGCTTCAGCTGATCTGATCTTAAACCGATGTGGTTGCGGGGCGCCCCGCCGCGCTCTTGTCTCTCTTTATAAAATTACACCTGTCCATCTGAAGCTTTTTAAGGTCCGCTTCTCGGCTCCGGTTGCCATGCTGATGCCCAGGTCCACTTATTTATTCAGTGGTTGAAAAGTGGTTTTTTTTTCCCTTCGGGAGCATACATAACTTAAAGAATACGGACAACAGCTGTTTCTACCCGACCAAAACCGTCTGCAACTTAGGGGACGCAGTACCCTTATGATTCCGTGGCCGAGTCGTCTGTAGACGGTGCTCGTGCCGCACCCGACAAGCATCTCCTCCGAATAAGCTTGGGTCATGAGCTCAACGTATAAATAAATTAACAGCGACGGATTAACATTGATGATTGAGTTGAAGAAGCGGGGCGCGGAGCGCCCGCGCTCTTTATATGATAGGATGTTTCTTAGGCGCAGCATTGCTCAAGGCCTCTACAGCTGAGAAATCTGTTGTTCACCAGTCCGTCTTAACTTTGAATCCATTGCAAGTGTTCTGCGATGAGCAGGAATGTACTGGTCCCTTGGGTGTCATTAAACATGATATGATGTGTCAAACTATTTACAGCTCGGCATGTCAGTAATTTTACTGACTGGCTATATTTGCACAAGCGTTTCTGTAGCAAAGTGTTTCCAAAGTAAGGCTGCCCAATGATAATATATAAGTTGCACATCATCTCTCCAGAAAATTAGACTCCGAAGGTTGGCTTTCGAATTATCAGTCCTATTCGAGTCATATCGGATGCAATTCTTATCACTGCTGAGTTAGAGATAGGCAGTGTTGTGTTAAAACTGGGTTTGAGTTTCGAAGCTCGCAGCAGAGTCAATAGAATAACCAAGCTGGAAACCGAAATTTCCAACAATGGGGTGGATAAACCCATTTCTTCCGATGCAATGGCAGGTGACTATTTGCGTAGGTTCAGAGAAAGTTCCAATACTGAAAGTCGGCGTTGGTGAAACATGCCGACTCATTTGAGCACAAATTCTGCAAGTAATATCATGTTCTAGTCGTGTCCATGCGCGTTCCTGAGGCTTGATGACCAAAAGTCAGGTCAAACAAAAGGCTCGTGACCAGTTGAAGTAGAGAATAGTACAAGCGCTTGCAACGGTGTGCTTCGCGCCGTCAATATGATACTTGTTATGTCGTGGTTCTGACAGTAGCAGAGATACTGGGCCGGTGATTGTGCCATCACTACGCTTTCTTTAGAAGGGTAAGGTACTCACTATTCAATAGTACTTATTCCGGATCCTCGCAAAGAAACATCCTAATGAGCGCGACGCGTCGAGCACGTGATCGTTACGCCTGGCTTACGAAAGCGCTTCTGACGGAACTCACGCGTTCCTTCCGGCTCTCACTGCGATCGCAAATCTCTCAATGGTAAAGGCAGACGACTCCTCCCATTCTCCGACACACCCCAGGGGTGCTCCTCCTCGGTATCCGATTGTCTTGACGTCAGTGGTCAGCTTGACTCTGGGCGTCGCGCTCGCCTCCGTTTCCCTGTTGTATGGTGGCAAACACCACGCAGAGGTGCATCGCGTTGGCAGGCTCCCAGGTACGTAGTCTTACAGCGTCTGAGATAAAATCATGAATGCCTCACGCAGTTATGGGCTACAACAGTGAGTTCTGGGTGCTCCTTGTGAAAGTTCCTTCCCACAGTTGTTCGCGATCAGCCTGGAATGCGTATCATGTGCGCGCTCCCTGTTTGCTTAAATAAAAAGGGAGAATTCAAAACCCTATGACCTCCAGTGCAACATAAACGAAACGCTCATTTTAGAGACCGCCCAGTTGGTCAAGTCTCTTGGGCTGGCGGTAAGACCTTCTATCTGTTGTGTTCGCGCCTTATTTTACCGGACAAGGACGTCGGGTACAACTATGTCAATGTCGACGATTGCTACTCGGAGAAAAAGCGGAGTGAGGATGGGGACATCATCGCTGGTTAGTGGCAGACGGACCGCGACGAATTGACCACAACAACAACTCTAGACAAAACACGTTTCCCCTCTGGCATGAAATGGTTAACGGACCAAATCCATGGCCTCGGCCTGTGAGCCACCGTTTTCATTTGTTGTCGTGCTTCCCTTCAATTTATTTTGGCCTTAGGAAAGCGGGGATTGTAAGTATGCTCCGCCATTGTAATACCTTGCCGACGCCGTTTGAGTAGTACAGTGATGCTGGCTGGTTCACTTGTGCGCTCTATCCCGGGTCGTTCCAGAACGAAGAGCGGTTCGTGCAGTTTTTACTGTCGAATGCGTTTTACTTAATCACTCATCTGCAGAGACGCAAAGCTCTTCAGTGAAGAGTGGGGGTTTGACCTGCTCAAGTGTGCCGCATCACACAATTCCACACCTACCAACTGACCTGCAACAGGTACGACAACTGCGCCATCCCTTTCGATGAAATTACGCGCGAGAATATCATCGGCCGTTCGTCCTGCGCCTAATCCAACAGTGTCGCGATTAAATCGATGATCTCAACCCAGGCTACACTCGCATGGCTGACGCCATCGCCACGCAGGCCAAGGTATCCGGCAGGCCGCCGCTTCTTTTATCTCTGTGCGAGTGGGGGCGGGTACGTTTCTGCGCCTTCGGCCATGCGCTAGGCTCACCATGAAATGTTTGCAGGAACAACCGTGGCTCTGGGCCAAACGGCTGGGACAGAGCTGGAGGGTTCGTTTCTGTTCTGGATTCTCTTCGTGCGAGTCGTTGACGTCGATTTGTGCAGACAACCAACGATATCAGTCGGTATATCTAGGTATTCGCGTGGAATCGGTCTGACCTGATCACCAACAGCTCCGGACTGGCCGTCCATCGCGAGCATCATTGACCAGTACGTGAACTCCTCCTTTCCTTTGATTCTTCCCCATTAACTTTACCCAAGGAACTCCTTCTACTCGTGGGCGAGCGACTTTTATGGGCATGGTGATTTGGATATGGTACGTCATGCCTTGCCCTCCCTATTTGAACACCAACTTAGTCTCTTGCAGCTTGAGGTCGGCAACGGCGACCTCACATTCGAAGAGGCCAAGGCGCACTTCACAGTCTGGAGCTTCCTCAAGTCGCCCCTTCTTATTGTAAGCATATCCATTACTCTCTCGCGAGATAATAAATCACAGACCGACGGCAGGGCACCCATGTAGGGCTCAATGTCATCCTCTTCCCTGAAGAGTTCTGATCGGTTCACATATAGCTGGCGGACGCCACCCCCGAAACTCTGGAGATTCTCAAAAATACAGAGGTCATTGCGATCAATCAGGACCCCGTCGTTGGAACGGCGGTTACACCGTTCCGCTGGGGTATGAATGTGAGAAGTTGAATGTTGGGTTTGAGCTTTCGGGGACAACTAGTCATTTTAGCCGGATTGGACCGCCAACGCGTCATTCCCCGCGCAGTACTGGAGTGGTGAGAGTCAGAACGGGACAATCTTCATGCTTGTGAGTATCATCTTTGCAGCAGTGTGGTTCATGTTGACGTGTGCGATTTTCATTGCAGCTAAACACCCTCGACGAGCCGGCGGAAATGTTCTTCAACCTGACCGAGTCGCCGTGGATCCGTGCGGGGAGACAATACAGTGTTCGTGTCAGTCCTATTTCATCTCCTTCGACATATAGTAACGCTGACGGCTCAACTTTCCATAGGATCTCTGGACTCACACTGACAACGGGACGGCAGTGCGGAACTTAACTGTACCGAACGTGCCGCCGCACGGCGTCGTGGCGATCCTCTTGCGCGACGCTGGGGACGAGCCTGCGGGGATTGAGCCGCGATGTGCGGTGGGGGAGTGGTGTATGGATAAGAACGGAACGTTTGTTTGATTTTCCCCCTCTTTCTTGTTGTTGTGATTGATTGTATTTCTGTTGAACCGATATTCCTTCCTTTCTCAGAATGACCACTATTAGACCGCTGTATTCTCGTTCATTCTTCGGCCCTCAACCGCAGTGGTTACGTCACGAGATTCTCTTTCCGCATTGGGATCGTACACGTTGACCATGTCCTTCTCGGGCAGACCTCGGGCTCACTTCTTCTGCCATGCTTTGGCTGCCGCTCCTCCTCTGTGCTTTATCGTTGGCTCGCGCTGGTGCAGTGGCAGCCGTCCATGAAGAACTCGTCAATCTGGCTGCCGCAGGCAGGGGCATAATAAAACTCGACTCTACTTCATACGAGCTATTGATCTCGGGGAATCGCAACTGGTCCGCGTCAATTGAATTCACCGCGCTCAACCCCCTCCATAAATGTGGGCCCTGCAAGTTTGTGCTCCCTTATGGCTGTTCAACTGCTCCTGATTGTAATTCATTCACAGCCAGTTCCATTCGTCGTGGACGGCGGTTGCCAAAGCGTGGGGTAAAGCACCCTCGGTGCACCGCGATGGCCACTTCTTCGCTACGCTCGATTTTGACGCTGGCCCGGCGGTATTTCGAAAGCTTGGGCTTGTGTCCGCCCCCGCTGTCTACATATACCCCCCAACGGAAGGTCCGCGCGCAACAAACAATTCGGGCTACTGGACCTATGATTTCGACTAGTAAGTTGGGTTCGTACTCCCCCTTTGGCAATAGCTCACTTTCAGCAGCGGGTTTGGCCCGGAGCGCCTGGCTCAGCAGCTTTCGGACCTCACACCGATACCCGTTCCCTATGTCCCACCGTTCAACTGGGTCCGCTGGGCAGCCATCTCGGGGAGCATCCTTGTACTCGGGGCCGCCCTTTGCTTCATCGCTCCCGTCTGGATGTGGGCTTTTGGC
This sequence comes from Mycena alexandri, assembly GCA_029233265.1. NCBI lineage: Eukaryota > Fungi > Basidiomycota > Agaricomycetes > Agaricales > Mycenaceae > Mycena > Mycena alexandri. Next base: position 561,073 of record JARJCM010000015.1, read on the forward strand.
ACGATTTTTACATCGCTGGTCATGACGTCCGGATTCATGTTCACGCGTATCCGCGAATCGCCATGGGTAGGCGACGATGGCGGCTGGATTGCGCGAGGAGCACACCATCAGTTCGGGAAAGAGGTGCCCATGGTGTTCGCCATCTGTCTGTGTATCTACCTCCTCGTCGGTATTTTCAGCTCATATTTTATGCAGATGCGACACTGGCATTTTCATTTGCCATGCTCATCATGTTCGTTCCGAACCAGCACTCTGCGAGAAGCCAGCGTATTCATGTCTATGTCTGGAGTGCTGTTATCTTACTCGTTTACTCTGTCCTGATCGTATTTTATAAGACCAAGAGAACGGGTAGGCGTTAATTTCCGTGTATTACTCTCCGCTCATATGATCTTGAAGGATATCCATTCAAATTGGTGTTATAGAGATTAAATTCATATGTATACTACCCCGCATACAGGCAGACCAAGTTTTTTTCCAACTCCATCCAACGCTTCGTTTAGTCCATTTATGTCCAGTCAGGTCATTTGGCAGTCTGAGCAACCAAGACGACGTAAGTTCAGAGCCCATGGATCACCGTTTATAGATATCTGTATGTTGAATAAGAAGCGGCCATGAAGAGACGGATATGTCGACTGTCCGACGGTGGGCTGGGTAATATTAGAGTGGGTGGGCAGTGGCCCGTCAAATGGGTCGCGTAGAATCTTCTTGTATACCTGGATAGGTATTGCGATTCCCAACGTTTCCGAGGAAACGGAAGCGGCGGAAACGATGTGTAAAGTGTCGAATATCGCACAGGCGAAGGAAACACAGCGCAGCCAAGTCAATGAATAATATTTGAACGGGTAAATGGGGTTGCGACGTACCGAGCAGATAGCGAATGAACCTTCAGGGGAAACATGTTCGATAAATTTCTGTTAAGACGCAATAAAATAATGCACAGAGACTACTATCAATGACTAGGATCCTGGCCACACTGGGATCCTGGCCATTAGTCAGATACAGGATTCTGGGGTGTGTAATATGTCCACTACACATTTTCACAATGGAATATGACCCATTGCGCATCCAAATTCCAACCCAAAGTGATAGGTTGATCCAAAGCTGTGCCCACATTGATCGCGATCCGGAGGGTGAGAATATCAATTTGATAACCCCGTGCGACTGTCTCCCTTATTTCTCGACCAATACGCGGTGGATCCAGAACTTTGGGGGCTCATTTTTCTGCAAGAACCTGGGGCTTCCCTCTCGGGATGCACCACCCAGCAGAAGACTTGCCCTTTGTGGTCAAATTCACCAACACAATTGGAACAGAAACCCGCCGATCAAACTTTCAAATTCAAGATACCGTAATACCCTTGGACACTATGGTTCCAACGCCTTCGCATATCCATCCTGGTAGGTACGGCATTCATATCATCCATACTGCGCTCCTTGAACGCTTCCCCTCCCTCCGAATGTGAGTACAGATAGAAAACCACCCATTTGACGCAGGAAAAAAGATTAAACATCGGGTTCTCAACAGTACACCTTGAAAGTAGAGATATGCATTCAGGTGGGTCCATTGGGTTCCAATAAATGTCCCTGTCACTTATTTTGGCCTACAATGTGTTACCACTGATGCACCAACCCGATTTAGGTGACAGTATAGATCCCGCCGCCGAGGGCTTTTATAAAATGTCTCCGCTACTCCACTTTTGTGAAGCCCAATGTATGATATAAGTGCTTAAAATACATTATATGAATCCCATATGCACTATGGTAAGCGGTGTGGGCCCTCATTCGCCTCCAAAAATGGGATTTCGAGGGTGGCCAGGATCCCTGTCAATTACCTGTTCGGGAAATCCTTGGAAATTAAATTCATCGAGCACTCAAAACGGCACCAAAATTATCACAAATATGCTCAATCTCTTCGCAGGATGTGCGCCTATTGACTAGGGCTCACAAACCTGGGAAAGGCCCCGCTGTAAGATCGAGATTGGGCCCAAACCCCTTAGGTGGCCAGGATCCCAGCGCGATATAGTAGGAGGACGGAGTGCAAACAAATTTGGATTAGCAGCGTCTGAACCCCTAACAGAAAATAATCGAGAAGGGCTCCAAAAAGCTTCGAAATACCGACTTACAAAGCGGAAGAATCAACATCAAGAATATTGATGGCAACCCCTCGGAAGAAAAACATCATATTTAACTCGCGCGCGGTTTCGCGGACTTCCCTCGTCGAAGCTCGAATTAATAGCACCGCAATAGTCTAGTTTGCTCGTTTTTGTTTCCTTTACCAAGTAGCAATACAACCTGCTCATTGGTGCGAATAACTAACTACCTGCGGCACAGAGCCACAATACCTCGCGGGAAACCCACCGGATGTTTTTTTTTTTTTTTTTTTTTTTTTTTTTTTTTGGTGGTACGTCGTCCGTAAGGAATCTTGCGAGGCTAGCCAATTGTTAGTTGTCGCTACCGGCCGTCGGAGGAAAATGACCTCCATGGTTCGATCGGGGACTCACCTCCCAGGGAAATGCGCTTTGCACGAAGCTGCTTGCAACAGTGTGGGGCTTCGAGCTCACCTATTACGACCTCGCCTGCGCGGCGGTGTGGCCGAAGGTTGATTTGGCTCGATACCCACTAAAACCCTGGGTCCTATTATTAACCAGTTTTGTGGCAGTTCTGTCTTGTTCTTAAGTGTGTTGGCCCACGTCTGGAGCACTAACAGAGGCTGAATGGAAACTGCACCATATTTCTTTCGGTTTGTCATGACACGATCCAGGTCAAGTCGTTGGAGGTGTATCTTTGCCATTCCTGAAAGGGTTGTGCAAATGTGACGAAGTTGAATGTACAGCGCAAGTTCAGTGAGTACTTTGGGTGCATGTTGAGTAATATACAATTCGGATATTGCCTGTATATGGTACAACAGCTGCTGCAGTGCAGTGGTCTGCTTGCAAGTGCTGATCCAGAGATGAAGGAAATTTTATTGACTATTGATTGAGGGCTTGGAAGCTGACATACCAGCGAGTGATCGTCAGCTCCGCCGTTCAAGTGTTATATTTGCACGAAAGGTACCTGCCGACAGCGCGCATCGAATCGAGAATGGACCAGGCACTGGATGGCAGGAAGCATGGTACCGAACCCGCCGGGCGTGCCTGTGGAATCACTCGAACTCGGCACGGCATCACCAGTTTGAAAAAAAGACTCAAGAGGGCAAGACCGCCACAGACTTATCCTGGCTACCCCGAACCGAAACGAGAGGCGACGCCGCTGCCGAGATCCACATAACCGAAGTCCTATCGATGCACCAGTCTCCAGAGAAGATCGATGTTGGAGAAAAGATTGCCCATCAGCAGATACAGTTAATTTCGTTGGCGCGGCGCGAGTCAAGGGAAGGATAAGTAAGGGATGTAAACCAAGGAGGGTTTAGCTGACAATAATGGAGAATCTTCCGTCCCAATTCTTGGGGGCGGGAAGGAGAGGGGATTCAATTCCTAGCGCTTACATGCAGTGATTGATTTCTTGACAGTATCCGTGTGGATCGGGTGTGAAGCTTGAAGGATCGACATTGGACCTTGATTCGACAACGGCTTTTTTCGTACGAACAGCCTGCGAGACTGAGAGGAAGTTGAGAAGGCGAGAGGGAAAAGCTTCCGCGGATCATCCTTTGAAACTTTTTCAGGCGAATCTTCCTGGGAGGTTGGAACTACACTTTTTTTTACCAAGAAGCCAAAACCCGAGTCAATGGTAGACAGCCAAAACCTTAATTTCACCTACAAAAGGATATGTCTCACGGCGAAAAAGGAAAGAGATAATGCTGCGCATCTGATGCATCACATCGCTAGTGCCGAAATCAGCCGGCGATCAGCGATCATCCCTGGAATTTGTAAAACATATGCAGGGCCACCACTAACGTTGTCCTTGCTCAGACTTCCTTCTTCCCCGTCCCTCGGTTTGGAGGTAATGCTAAGCGCAGGTGCGTCCCCGCTATTTAACCCAACGCCTGCAGCTGACCCTATCTAGGGAGAACGGCGCTTGGTACACATCTGGAGTCCCCATTCAGCCACTTGCTCTGTACCAATACGGTACCCTCCGATGCAGAGTGCGACGCGATTCGACAGTTCCTGTCAGAGCTCAAGAAGAACTTCGTTGCAGTAATTGAGGAGACCGCTCGCATGCAGGCTGTCCTGAGCAATCTCACCGATCAATGCGAGCGTCTCCGCGACTCAATAGACGCGCACCAAGCGGTGGTGTCGCTGGCGCGCAGGCTGCCCGAGGACGTTCTTCGCGAGATATTCCTCGCATGTCTGCCGTCTGCGGGGAACCCGGTGATGAGCTCCTGTGAAGCTCCTATGCTTCTCATCCAGGTTTGCTCAAACTGGCGAAAAATAGCTTTCGCGACACCACAGCTGTGGTCTTCCCTCCACGTCGTCGTACCCAACGTCGCCCGGCTGCGAAACTTAAGCGCCGCAGTGGACGCTTGGCTCACACGGTCTGGCGTGCTCCCTCTTTCCATCACGTTGGCGGTCTCTGCGGCGTGCGAGCCCGGGTCCGACAACGTTGCAACCATGCTCGACGTCCTGGCCAATTTCTCCCGGCGTTGGAGGCGCATAAAGATCACGCTGGCCCCACGCACCATCCTCACGCCCCTTACGAATCTCCATGCCTCGGATGTACCGATACTCGAATCTATTGCGTTCGCGTCGATCGGCAGCGGCTTCTGGCAGAATCTCGTTACGCCTTTCGATATTCCGTGGCAGACTTTTAATTTCCTCCGGACCCCTTCCATTCGCAGCGCGTCCTTCGCTTCCCTGGGCGGAAATCTCCTTGGTCTCACCCTTCCATGGCCATTCCTACAGTCGCTCAGTTTAACGGCGGGCAACATCAAGGACTCGAGCAGTTTCCATCTGACGGCCACCATTGCGCTGGTAATCCTCCGGCAATGTCCCAACCTCAAGAGGTGTATACTGTGTATAACATCCGATCGGAACTCTGTTGAGGATGATCCCGAGACGCGGCCGCCGCCGCTGATACTCTCCCGTCTCAAGGAGTTCAAGGTTGACAACCGCGAGCACTCGCAGGTCAACGGCATCTTCCTCTTCAGGTCGCTACGCGTCCCGGAACTCAAGTCGTTCGGATACATGGGGCCTAAGTACGGGGGTCAGCTTCCCTTCATTTCCATGTTCTCCGCCATCCACACACTCGAAAAACTCACCATCGACATCAAGGGCCTCGCGCGAGTCGCGTTCCTAAACTGCCTCGAGCTCCTACCGTCGCTGACATCCCTCCGGCTGGAGGGTGGCGGAGACTACGACCCATGGTCGTCGCCCAGCGCGCACTGGGGCCGGGAAAATCCGCTCGCAAACGCGAACGATATCCTCCGTCATCTCACGCCCGACCCGCGCATATCGAACGACTGTCCCTGCCCGTTCCTGACCCAGCTGGAGGTTATGCGGTGCCAGCCACTCGCCGACGACGTGGTCTTCAACTTTGTACAGATCAGGGCCGAGGTGGGGCATCCCCTCGAGTATGTTTGCGTTGCGTTCACGCGGCAGATGGAGTTCGATATGATGCCGCACCTCCGAGAGCTTGTCGCGCAGGGCTTGAAGATCTATCTCAAGTACCTCCCGGCGCCGGCGCTGCCAACGTACTCGCCGTGGGAGGGCCGCGACGCCATGGCCTAAACATTACTCTCTTTGGTTCAGTTTCCTCTCTCAATCCAACCTTGCCTAATTCGACCTTACATATATCCCCTCTATACCGTACCGTATGCCGAGTTAAATAGGTTTTTGCTAAGTATATAGTAAACGACAGCGTGGAATCAGTTCACGACAACAAAACCGATGTACATTATTTATGTAGACGATTCCCCACGGTTGTTTCCATCATGCGCACCATCATGATCCACGCGGGGCGCATCAAACCTCGACGGGGATTGTCGGCCCACCTTCTGCCTCGCGCGCCTTTTTCTTCTCGAGGTCCGCTGCCCATAGCGAAGCGCCAGCGGCCGTCGTCAGCAAAAAGAGCATCGCCAAAACTGGTATGAGCTGCAGCAGCAGGGCAACCATCCCGAACCAGGTGTACTTCCACTGCCTCTTCTTGATGAAGGCATCGCGCTCTTTTGCGGACATCCCGAGGAGCTTGAAGTAGCGCCAGTGCTGGAATGGCCCTGCCCGTCGGCCCAGGACGAGGCAGTAGAGTGGCCCTCCGCCGAGGGGAATGAAGGTTATGGGGAGTAAGAGGATGAATTCGAGCGTGAGGCGGAGGGAGAAGGGGGAGTAGATGGCGGACTTGGTATTGTGTCCGAGTTGCTTGACGGGATCAGCGCCCTCTGCGATGATGACACGTCGGTGGGAGACGAGCTCCGTGAAGCCTTGATGGATGAGGACCTGTACAAGCGTTCAAATTAGGCGCCGACGCAAGGATTATGGCGGTGAGCGACTTACTGCGTCAAATATTTTAACGAGGGTCTCGTCGACGAAGAAGGATTCGAAGAGTAGCGCGATGATGGCCGCACTCTCACCCAGAACGAGGAAAACGGCGTTGAACCATGCAAAATGGCCCTGGAAGATGGCGAGGAAGGCGACTTGCGGAAGATAGGTGAATATAAAGAGGATGGGGAGGACGACGAGGGAGATAAGGAGACAGGGAATGAATCTTGCGCGTAGTAATGGCCACAAGAAAGGGTGTTTAAGGCAGAACCAGAAACCCTAGACAAAATTGCGAAAATGTCAATGGCGCGAGCGCAGAACAATGAGCGGTTTCGAACCCTGAAGGGATACCAATAGGCAGAGGTGACGAAGATCTCTTTGGGTTTCGCTAGGAGCGCTGACCGCTCAGTATGGCGATCTTGAACGTCCGCCATGGCCCACGTCAGAGTGGTATGGTGATGAGTTATATTTAGGCGAATATCGCGTGACATCACGTCACAATCCCTCTGGCTCTTTTCCTCCATCCCCCAAGTCCATCCACAAGCGCTGCGTTCCGTGGGGTTTCTCCCAATCTTCACACTCCTGGACTCCCAGTTATACTTCCTCACAGGTCCTACCTCCTGACAATCTGTACCGGTGGCAGCGAGTCGCGACAAGGAATGACGATGACTCGGAATCGGCGCGCAATATGCAATTGACTGCACAAGTCAGCGGTGAAATTCAGAATAAACCTACCTTTCCTGCCACTTTTTGCCACCCATGAGTCGTATTCTGAACTACTACTGGTTCTCCGACTCTTGAACAGCTCAACGTTGACTCCACATCTCTTTCATGCATTCGTTCCATCTAGCCAAACCGGAGCTTGCTTTGCGTCATTTACCGGTTCGAGCAGCCAGTAGCCAGCAATTTTGGCGTCGTGCGTAACGTTCATCAAGCTCAAGTCGTCCTCCAGAGGAAAAAATCCCTCCTTCTCTGAATCTTGAACAGCTCAGCGTTGGCTTCCAATCCTCCAACATCTCGATTTACTCTTCAACTACCCCCTCAGCAGGTTGCTTCTTTATCATGGATCGACTCCGAGGGTTCGCCTCCCTGTCATTTACCGGTAGGGAAGCAATATCGGCATTCTGCGCAGTCAACATATCTCAAGCCTCTCCAAAGGAAAATCTCCATCACCCCACCAATCAACAAACTTGGTGACATCATTTTTTCGACCTCTTTTTTGAGTTACAACTGCTTCCAGGTTCCACGTGTCCACCTAAAATTCACGTCTATTCAACAGCTTCCAGGCTCCGCCCGCCCGCCCAGCTTTACGCCACCCGCCCGTCTCGCTGGTATATCCGCTGCCCAGTTTATTCTTCGGCTCTCATCTTTAAGCTCCGTCGACGGATTCGGACTTCTAGGAATAGCGCGCCCGTTTGTGCTTATGTCCGTACCTTCCCGCGTTGGAAAGCGACGGATTTCAGGAACCACCCAGGTCCGACGTCCGTTTTAAGCCTCGCGTTGAATATCCGTGAATCGACTTCCTTCCTTGACGTGCAGCTGTCCTTCTGCACAACAACATGCCTGGAAGCGTCCGCCAAATGTCTTCCGGTCGGTAGACGATCCACATGGACCGCTCTCAGTAGAATTTAAGCCAGCAGGATTAGTCCCGTTCTTGCTGTCGCATCGCATCAGCTTGTGTTTTTTACCCCCTCAAGCTCTAGCTGGCGTAGGGCAGCTCTGGTCTCGGTTCTGCTGCTCTATGTTGTCATGCTCGGGCGCCGTCAACCGCCAATCTTGCCTCGAGGCTCACACTGACTATGATCTGCCAGGATCTGCCTCGAGGCGGGGCCCACAAGGCTACACTTGACGAAGCGAAAATCCCTTCGATCGCACCCACAGTGAGCAGCTTCCCACTGCCACCTCCGTTAATCAAACTAACCATATGGTCGCCGTTGTTTTCCTACGCTTGAGGTTGTCTGTACTTTGCACGCACGTGAGCCCGCCTCTTGTTCCGCATTCGGAAAGGCGCACATCCATCTTGGTCCATCACAAAGACTTCTTGATCCTTGACCAGCGGCGCCTGATGGCACTTTGTACGCGAGCCTCGAGGCCGACTTTGCGCCCATCGCCTCCGACTGGTCCGGCGCTTGCCATTGTGAATTTGCATGATCACTCCTCATCATCACAGTTACCGACAGCACGTCGTTGCTAGCGTCGACATCTTGTCGACAATTCCTCACCTTCCCACTCGGTGTGCGTGTGAGTGCCGCAGATATCTGACCAGCGGACTCTGGCCAGTGCCACAGAACTCTATTTTTCCTTGTGTCATTTTCATCCACAAATCCGTCGGACAACGGGGCCTTCTCCTGAGCTCCTGAACTCCGCGTCGCATGTACCGCAATTGGGCCGTCTTGTCTTGGTTTTCCCTCTTGTCTTGGTTTTCCCGCCGTTCCTGACCAGCACACAATTTAGGTTTCTCGGATTTGCGTACAGGTCCTTATGCCACGGTCATCATTGAAGCTAGCTGGACCGGGGAACACTTGCCACATTCCCGACGGGCGAGGCCCTTCATTAATTTGCGCGATCCCCATCAGTGCGCGCCGCTTCCCCGCTCCCTGTCTTATTACCTGTCGTCGTCAAGGGGTGTCGAAAATCGTAATTCCGGACCATGACTACCCACTGGTGGGAGTTGATCAGGTATTCGGGGTCCTGCCAAATCAGTTTTGACAACGATTTTGGGGAGGTTTTCCATATCTCACCCATTTCGACTGGTTTGACTGGTTATAAGACATGGAATGTATTCAGCTTTTGTCCCTGAGTCTTAATATCCAAATACTTCTGACACTGGAGGTCATCGTCGACGAGATTTGAGCCGCCGAACATTGAAGGAGTTGATCCGCCTGTCAATCAACGTCAATAGGCATACACAACGCGTCCTGCCTTTTATCTTCGTCACGTCCATTCTGACGTGGGAATTGAAGTGTTAGGTTTTGGATTGCACTTGCAGATGGGGTGGACTTCGAGTCCCCCAGCAATCCCCCAGAGCTTTTGACTGCGCGTCGGAGACATCCATCGCGCCAATAATTTCAACGCCCAATAATTTTAACCCCGCGGCCGTTGTACTCCAATCCCGCTGACATGCGGGACTCCATTGCCCCCCTCTGGGTGATCGCAATTCTCGCCCGTGTACCACAAAACACCCACAGAATGCCCAAAAGGGCCGCCGCCGCCGCCGTATCAACACTATCTCTTGGGAGGAGATATTGCTTGCTCTGGGTGTTATAACGACACTCCGGGTCCTTCAACTCGACAGAGAACATCATCCCCTACTGGCATTTATTATTCACAGTTTTTATTCCACCTGGCACCCTCCCTTCCTAATTTACATAGGCGCATTCTGATGGTTTCTTGTAATTTCATTTAACCACATGTACTTGTGCGTATGGTTGGCGCATGGCTTGCTGCATATTATTTGCATATTATTCAATAGTTCTCACTCATGAGTTCCTGGACTTTAAAAAAATGCATAGAGATAAGCATTAAAGTTCTACAAGTACTTTGGGAGTCAGAGTGTTGTGCTGCGCTAGAATTCAGCGACTTGGTTGGAGTTGCAGCTAACTGGTGCTCTGCGGATCATCGGGCCGCGTGATAGCCGACTGGTGGTGGTCGGTCTGGTATTCGGGGTCCTGGTTGGGAGGTTTTCGGTAGTCGTGGTCCGGAAGTTTTGACACAGACACCCCTTGGTCGTCGTCTTGCACTGGCGTCCGAAAGCGACCGAACCGCACCGTTCCGGCCCTCCATTCTTCACTCCCGCGCATCTTACGGCAAACCGCACCTGACGCTCTATGTTTCGCCATAAAAACAGACGTGGGGCTGATCGACGATTCGAACCGGCGAAGTCTTCTCCCCTTGCCCTAGGCCTTGTATTCCACCGCCGCCATCCGTCTATCCATTCGTCTAATCGATTGTTCTTTTCATTAACGGCAGCTATGCCCTAATGATACAACCGCCTGCGCCCGTTGTTCCTGCGCAATTCCGCCGGTGGCTTTTCCCTTATATACCGGTGTCTCCCCAAACTATCGCAGTTTCCCCAACCTTTGAATTAATTCGTGGTGTTTCCAGGAGGATCGCCCAAAATGCAGGTGATTATTTTATATTCATGCGCCACCGTGAACCTCCTTCTCCGGATGAAAAACAAGACCATCGCACCGCCGTACTCAAACCTTAAAGAATGACGACAAGGGCATCATTCCCGCGTGTTTCTGAATATACGATCAACGACAAGATACAGCCCTTCGAAAACGCAGTTAAAATGCCCTCGAAAACAAGGATGTCAAGGACGTCGCGACGCGTTGTATTTAAGTGACTAACGGCAAGAATGCACGAAAAACACTGCCTTGGACTTTCCACCCTTTACACGCAAGCAACCACCGGCGCAACCCACAGTCATTGTACTCTCCCTCCTTGTAACGGCGGATCAGAATTCGCCCATTCGCCCACAGAAGCCCACGCGCGAAGGCTGTTCTTCCCTGGTTCGTCGATCTATGTTATTCAGCTGTCGCTTGGTACTCGAGTGTAAGTGTTGAACGTTGAACGATACTCGGCTGTGATTCTCACAGGATAGCGTATTCGGTTGTCTGCGTACACTAGCGTCTTCTCGAGCTGATACGCCTCTCTACAAGCCTCGTACATGAGCCCAGCTAAAGCCCTGGTCGCGCTATCTACTTGTCCGCGGATTCCAGAGTACATTGCTCACCTGGACAAGGCACAAGCAAGTCCCTTATTGGTATTCACCGCCTCCGTTTTATTAATATTCCGGCCTTGTCCTTGCTCCAAATCCTATCCTGTCGGACAGCGGACCTGCGTCCCGATGAATTGCATGCCCAACTCCGCCGTCCGATTTCGAGTCGCCATTGTGGGCACCACGGCCATCTCGCTGTTGAGCCGTCCGCGCGCCCACAAAAGATGTAGATGCCATTCAAGTTCGCTGTGCAATCTATATGAACCTAATCTGCGCCACGAGAATGCGTTCAAAGCCTTTAGATACTTGGGCGCCCGTAGCCGACTCTCCCTTCGTTGGTTCGTCCCATTGATGGCCCCGTCAAGTTCCTGTGTTTCTTTCTTTGAAAATCAGTTGTGCATACGACCTGGGAAGATCTACTGGCTCGACGACCAACGACAATCTTTCTGACAAGACGCCAGAATCAGGGTAGAATCTGCCATGAACACAGCTCGTTCCCAAAGTGGATACGCCGCTGTTTCAGCGTTGCAGTAATCGGTTGCACGATTTTTTCCTGTGCAGGCAATATTCAGCGAAAGAGTTCGAGGTGCGTCGACGTTCGATTCAATTCAATCTCTTCCAGAAGGCACAGGATTGGACTAAAATGCCACCACCGCCTTCTTGTACCCCGACTCGGATATAGCGTCTGGATTGCATTTCTCGAGGTCCTTGCGACCGAATTTATTGTCTGCAACCTCTTGGAATCGACCCGGGAATGCAGGATCTTCCAGCCACGATAGGATCCGCAATTAATACATATGAAGCGGCATGCAATGATTTCAACATTCAACATGCCGTCTACCTATAGTCTAGCGCCGCCTCGTGATAGCGAGTCCTAACTCGTCTTGTCGGCATTCGGCAACTTGAACATCAACAGATTTTGGCGCCGCCTCGTGATAGCAAGTCCCAACTCGTCCGTACTTCCTTCTCAAATAGGATACCCCGCCGTCTCGATTTGGAAGGTTGGATTTTCTCAGATGAGTGCATCTGGCATCGAATAATACTTCAGTGGCATCTCAGGGACAGTACAATAACGCCGCCGCGCAGCTACCACGGGCAAGCCCTATTTCGACCAAATGATCTTGCCTAAGTTGCCTTCAAATCCAACACATATTTTTGTGGACAGTCTCACCGCCTCCACTCCTTCACAGTCCTCATCCCCTCAAGGTACCGCTTCGGGTGTAATGAAACACGGACGCTGTATGCCTGTGTCGGCATCAACTATGCGGCGGCGGCAGAGCGGCGTATCCCCTCGAATTAAAAACATGTGCATCTCTGGTCTCGGCTAATTCCGAGCTTGTTGACTTCTTCTGTCGATATGTTCAGTGTGCAACACGGCCACGCCAAATCTGTGTCGAACGCTTGTACTCCTAATTAAGGTTCGTGGATCTTCGAGCGCCAAGCGCACTCGTCGCCCTCCCTCATTGTGTGTAATAGGTTAGAATTCAGGGCCAGTGAACGCAGGCTAGTCATTCCGAGTCCCCTCGCCTTCCAGCAATAAGCGCACGAATTATTCTGGTTCCAAAGCACCGAGCGTATGCGTACCCTACCGAAAGATGAAGTTCAAGCTGAAACAAGTTGAATCAGGTCCGTTGTTGAACATACTCTGCCAAAAATCTGCATCCTCGAATTCATCCGCAATGGCGCAACAAGAGGACAAAGCATTCTCGGTTCAACCGCCGAGCGTGCACGTACCCTCCCGACTGAGGATAATGTCCAAACTGAAACAAATCGAACCAGGTGCGCCGAGGACATACGCACGCAAGCCGTCTCCGAATCCCCCCGCACTCCCGTAATGAAAGCACGAAACATTCTCGTTCAAATCACCGCCGAGCAAACGCGTACCCTCTTGGCTGAGATAAAGTTCAAGTCGAAACAATCAGGATCCCTTGTTGAAAGTTAAGTACCCTCGAACCCACGCCGATCGCGAGGGATACATCTCCCGCAAAGACAAGAAGAGCAGTCCAATGAAACAACGCGCCAGCCAGCACATACTTAGGCAAAGCTCACTGTTCCCGCGACACCTTCCTATATTTACAGAGATGTGTAGATCCCGGACCACATTTAACCTTCACGCTCGCACGCTAGCGGCGCGAATCAGCCGAGGCGACGCGGGCCAATCCAGCAGTGGTCTAATGCGACTCGAGCTGGTAGTCAGCACACTGTCCGAAAAGGACAGCACACGTCAAGGGGGAAAAGATGGAAATGTTCTCCCCGGCTCGAACTCTCTGTCGTCTGTCAGAATCACTGGAAAAACAAGTTAACCCCGACCCCACCAGGTTCTCGTCGACGTCGCACCGGCGTTCTTCTACCCTCTCATCTTTCCCTCGCCTTGTACTCAAGAACGAGTCCAGCTGACCAAAAATCTAAAAATCTCACCATTCCACCGACTAACCAATTAAACGCGTTATTAAACGTTCCCACGGAAGCAATCTAATCAGAAGTTCTTTCCTGTCTTACGAAAATCGAGATCCGCTTACCACTGATTGGAATCGATAACGCACCCTGGGACGCGAGGCCGTAAAGGGAAGGCACAAAGGCACGCGGTGCGGGAGCTTATTCTTGGGCGTCACGAATTTCTCCGAGTCTTTTCGGGTGGTGCCTCGCTGCGGGGAAATGGCGTGAGGCGCGAGAGCGGGAAAAGACGTACACAGCGAAGAGGGAGGGAGGGAACCAGTCGTCTATTCATGGTATTGTACACAAGATGATGAGTGGCCGGTAGGTAGCGCAGCTGAGTAGGACGGGAGGAGGGGTTTAAGGCAGCACAATTGCGACGGGTTATATGTACAGATAAAGATAGCGGGAGACGGGGTAAAGACGGGGGTGGGCGGGTCGGATTAATGAGGGGTGGAGGGGAGGGAGTGGGGTGGTAGTACAACAACAACGACAAGAAAATCCGCGATTCCGTCCATCCGGTACAACAACAAGATCCGGTAAAGTGAGTGGTACAGATGGATCCAGTCCGAGGGGAAGGATACAACGACGATAGCGCGCAGCGCGCCTCCACCGGTGGGAGAGCAAGGGGCGCATTTTTGCGGGATACAGCGAGGGAGGGAGGCAGCGCGCCTCCGTCCGCCGTCTGCATTCAAGGGAGAGAGCGAGGGGAGAGGGCGCCACGATGACGCCGCCTTCTACCACGCAACGAGCCCCTCCGCCTGCGTCTGCGTCTCCTCGACGTACGACGTCAAGTACGCATCCATGCCCATCCCGCACCCCAGCCCCAGATCGAGGTCGTACGGCGGGAGAAGGCCGTCCACGCCCGCGTCGTACATCCCCATACACGACATCGAGCTGAGATCCACGGGCATCGCCCCCATCGCCCCCAAGCCGCACCCGAGCTCCATGTCGGATGAGATCGAGGAAAGGGAGGACATGGACGAGCAGGCGGAGAGCGGGGAGGTGCGGAGGGGGGAGAGGGGGAGGGACGGCATGGCGAGGGAGAGGGAGAGGTCTTCCCACGATGCCGAGGTCGAGATGGATCTGGAAGAGGAGGCGGAAGCGTGCGAGAGCGCGGGCGACGGCGGGTAGGAGTTGAAGGGGGAGGAGGGGACGGTGTCGAAGCCGTCGAACGGCGACGAGGGGACGCCGCTGCCGTACGGCCAGTCAAAGGCGGTGTTATGCTGATCGACGGGGGAAGGGGGGAACGACTCGAGGTCAAAGTCGAACGCGAACGGAGGGAGGTCGTTCGTCGTGAGCTCCATGGTCGGCGATGCGGGGGAAGCCGGCGACGAAGACGATGAAGAAGGCGAGCGCACACTGCTGGCCTTGCGCCGGCGCGGCGTCTTGGGCTCCTTCACGCTCCCCGCCTTCTCCTTCGCACCCCTACGGACAGCCGGACTCGTCGCCCGCTCACACGCATCCGCAGCCGCCTTCACCCGCCCCTCCGGCGTTTCCACTACCCCAAACCTCACCTCCACCCCACCCTCACCGCGCTCCCTCCGTTCCTGGTCAAAGCGCGCAATCGCCTCGTCGAGCGCCGCGCCCGCGAGCCCT
Source organism: Mycena alexandri (assembly GCA_029233265.1). Lineage (NCBI taxonomy): Eukaryota > Fungi > Basidiomycota > Agaricomycetes > Agaricales > Mycenaceae > Mycena > Mycena alexandri. Next base: position 576,235 of record JARJCM010000015.1, read on the forward strand.
GTGAGCAGCAGAGACGCAATGTGCGCATTGCGCGGGCGGTCGGCAGGGGGCACCTCCCGCTGACGGCGCTTCGGCTTCTCCTGCACCCCGCCACCACCACTACTACTTGTCCCACCACTATCCCCCTCCCCATCCGTCCCGCCCACCCCATCCGAATTATTATTACTCGAGGTGGACGTCGTGCGGTTCCGGGGTCGAAACGCATACCCAGGGAACCGCTCGCGGTGCTTCTCGCGCTCCTCCTTTGCGCGCCGGTGCCAGGCGGCCTTCTCGGCGGGCGGAAGCGCGGCCCAGGTGAGGCCCGCGATGGCGGAAAGGGAGGCATGCGAGGGCTCGACGCGCGCGGGGACGGCGCCGGCGCGGATGAAGGAGGATCGGAAGAGGATGAAGGCGTTGGGCGGGCGAGGGATGTGCGCGGCGGGGGCGGAGGGGGGCGAGTCGGAGTTGGGGGAGTCAGAGGGGGAGCCGGGGGAGGAGGGAGAAACAGACGAGGAGGCGGGCTTGCGCTTGTGCGAGGCGCGTTTGGGCTTGGTCTCGTCGACGGGGGTGTCGAAGAAGAAGAACGTCTGCGACGAGGGCGAGGCGGGCTCGGTCTTGATCTCTGACGAGTCGAAAGTTGCTGTGAACGTTGTCGTCTCTGCGGGTGTTGGTTCGAACATGGAGAAGGTAGTCGTTGTTGAGGGTGAAGTCGATTCCTCGAACGCGCCCGGCGTAAGATTGGTCGCGAACGCGATGCCGGGGGCGACAGAGGGCTGCGTCCACACGAGTGCGGTGCCTGTCGCAGCATCAGTATTGCTGCACTTGCGGAAAAACGAACCATCGACCAAGATCGGCAAAAATAAAATAAGCGGGTGGTAGAGGCGAGTGTGGGGACGGGTCGGGAAGGATATGTAGGGGTAGGAGCGAAAAGGGTAATAAAAAGGAAGACACTAACCGTCTGCGCCAGTGCGGCGGGAACCACGGCTGCGTTCTACGGGCATCCTTCTGCTAATATTGAAATCTCGTTCTCCACAAAAAGTTGGCTCAACGCGAGGAATCGCGGAGTCGGGTGTCGAGTCGGGTAGCGCTCGCAGCAGGCGGGGGGATGTTGGGATGGCGCGGAGTGGCGGGAGGGGGAATCGCAACGGAATTCGGGGACGGGGACGGACCGGGTGTCCTTTGGGGTGTTCTTATAATTTGCGAACCAGATGATGCAAGCTGGTGAGTGCCGCCATATCGGGGATAGATCTGTACACGCCCCAAAAGTTGGTGCATGCATAAGCGAGTGTGCGTCCCGAAACAGTGGGTCTCCAGATTTTGGAATCTTCGATTGGATGGCCGGATTGGGAACAAGGGCCAGACCGTGGATAAACGAGAGGAAAAACCCAAGCTTCCGCGGGCCAGAGAAGAGGATTGCTGACCAGGGAGCCTATAGAACGCACGAGGGCACGAATTACATTGCGCTGGCGTGAAATGGCCATGTGCAGCCCTGGGCAGTTGGTCCCGCGGGGGCAAATTTCCGCGTTTAATTTTGCATGCGGCGGAGGTATATCGACCTTGTATTAGTTTATATTCCCGCAGAGTTCAGGACTTAACGAGGGAAATTCCGGAAAGGCAATGAAAGCTAACCCTTGCAGGGTTGACGATCTCCAGTCGACAGAAGCTCAACTGAGTTGGTGCCGGCATGCGATATTCATCCTCGCTCGCTCGAATGCTTGCTAGTCTTTGCTAGTCTTGGGCTTCAACAAACCTATTCTCCGACGATTTTGGTCATTGATTCTTTGAGGAGAGCGGGATCCGGAGAATTTGCTTAATTCCTGAATTCTCAGTGAACCGTCGGGAAGAGTGAGAGAAATAAGAACTCACTAGCCGTTATGAATGATTCCACGTCTAGACGGTATATATCGCTTATAACCGACGTCGTTGCCACTTCATTTCGGTTGCAGTTGAAACGTATGTCGATTCAAGGAACCCTCAATTTTTTTTCACGGGCGAGTTCCGGTGAGTCGGCGATGGTGGATGATCATGGTTGGTCCTTTGCATGTATATTACCCGCAAATTGAGTCGAACAAGAGGCTTTGAGTTGATACAACGCGAGGGCGGGATTCAAGATGGCGGCGGGAGCGACGCGCTGGCATTTGTTCTTGCTTGCCATCAACGTGTTTGTTGATCCGTTAGAACCAAACAATGGCGCTCTATCTCTTCGTTTCCACCATCATCCTAAAGTCTTTCCTTCAAGGTACCTTCCGATATGTATATGTATTCCCGCTGTCTGTTTCAACGCTGAAAGATTCATCTCGGCCGCGCTTTCTTCAACTCGGGATGTTTCGCAACTTGAAGTTGCAAGCCTCTTGCAAGAAAAGAAAAGACTCCCACCGCCCTGTAGCCCTGCATGATTCGCTCGACTCCTCTATGACAACCATGGAGACTCTCCAAATTGAAGTGCTTCTTCACCCCCAAACCGAAATTTACTCCTTTAAACCCGTCAAATCAACGTCGAACCTAACTTGAAGCGCACCCGAAATGAAATCACCGCACGACGTAGTATACGAGGGTGCAGAGCTAATAAAGGAGAAGTTCAAGCGTCTAAAAATCGAGACTTTGTGCGTGGTGTAGTAGCCTTAGCTGGAGACCAGGCTAAATTCAACTTAGTCATGGTTGAAGTGTCAACCATGACTAACGAAAACCACTGGCCGTGCCAAAATACCCCTCAGGAACTGATAAATGGCGTCTCGTGGTAACTGATTCCATGGTTCATTGCAGCCCGAACCAGAACAAAAATCCCAGACACTGTCCAATGGCCTGCACCCAGTAAGCGGTAAGTCTCTTGCTCTTCAACCACACCGACGATACCGAAATAAAGCAAGGTACAGCCCTCGGTCCTGCTTTTTGCAAAGTCACCCAACGGACCAGCTCCTAACCAAGGCAGAACTTAAGCGAGCAAACAGGCAGCCTTTAAGTAAGCGCTGCGCTGTCCAATAAACGTCGATATGAACTCCCTAATTTTCCTTTTTTTTTGTACCACACTGACACGAAGCCCTGAACATTTCAGCCCTCGCCATGGGGAGCCGGCGGAGGACTTTGCCTATCCACCGGGCTAAATTTAACTTGGTCGTGGTTGAAGTTTCAACCAAGCGAAACACCTTATTAGTCATGGTTGTATTGTCAACCATGACCAACGAAAATCACTGGCCGTGCCAAAATACCTCAGGAACTGATAAATGGCGTCTCTTGGTAAACGATGTAGCCCGAACCAGAACAAAAATCTCAGACGCTGTCGAATGGCTTGCACCCCGTTCGAACGTCAAGTTAGTCCCTTGTTTTTCAACCATTGACACACTGACGAAGCGGAACTAAACAAAGATACAGCCCTCGCGGAAAAATCTTGGTCCTGCTTTGTTCAAAGTCACCCGAGAGACCACAGCTCCTAGTCAAGGCAGAACGTAAGCACGCAAGCAGGCAGCCCTTAGGCGCTACGCTGTCGAATAAACGTCGAGATGAACTCCCTAATTCTTTCTTTTCCTTTTTTTCAACCACACTGACACGAAACCTTGGAAACCCCAGCGCTCGCGAGGGCCGACATTACTCATTCACGGATACTGACTCTCAACACAGAACATCCCAAAGAACCTTTAGGCGCTGCTGACGAGCGACACTGAAGCCGAGATGACCTCCCCAAACTTTTCAAAGCTATATTTTCACTGCGCTCCCCAAGAGCCCGAAATGCCCTATGTGACTCGCTCGATTCCCGGATGGCAACCACGGAGAATTTGCAATCGAAGTGCTTCTTTCAAGCCCGTCAAATAAACACCTAGCATGGCAAAGCGCACCCGAAATGAAATGAAATCATATGTACGACGTACGAGGAGGGAACAGTTCAGGCGCTCCGAGGCCTTGTTCGCGGTCTAAGCGGGGAGCCGGCGGAAGACTTTGCTTGGAGACCGGGCTAAGTGCAACTGGTCCTGGTCAACGGTTGAAGTTTAACCGACGCAGCCCCAACGAAATCCACCAGGCGCACTGAAATATCTCCGAGTCACCGCCGAATGCACTGTTGATTGTATTCCAAAACAGAACAGGAACCTCAGACGCTGTCGGCTAGACCTGCAAACCCCCCAAACGTCAACAAACGTCGTGATGCACACCCCAATTTATCCTTTTCTTTTTTTGAACCACACTGATCATCAGACGAGAGCCTGAAATTCCAGTACCGAAGTCGATATTGCTGAATCGTGGGCACTGACTCAAGCCCAGCCTAGAACATGCTAAGCAACCTTTAGGCACTGCTGTCGATCGAAACTGAATTCCCCCAATTTCGTTGAAGGCTGGACTAGTAATTTCAGGGTCATATTTGGAGCCCAGGATCAAAACGACGTCTTCGATGGAAAAAAGAACGTATTGCACTCGTCAACGACAATCGTCAACCTTGAAAAGGTGTGTTCCTTCCAGTTCCTTGTCTCCGCATCAACTTGATGACAGCGTCGAAGGACATCGGATAACCAGAGGAGTCGGGGATTTTCCGCGCCCGTCTGTCTCGGATGCACTTTGCAGTTTCCCCTAAACTTCCTTTTGTTCGGAAATAGGAAATGGTACTGAAATGGTAAGTCCTATTTCCGAAGTGTGTCTTGTGCCTGTTCCTGTTCAATTCAATCCCTTCTCTTATTTTACCGTGTTCGACGGGCTGGCGTGTTTGGCCTTAAGGACCATCCTTCCTCCCTCCCAGAGTTCTTTCAAGGTCTCTCAGCCCATCTGGTCGCCGTCGGCAGGTGCATTCATCTTTGTATGTTATCTGTCATATATATGGCTTGTTTCTTCTTAAAAAGCAAACTGACAGCCAAGCGTGCGCCGAAATGTAGAGTCCATCCAAACCTGAACCTTTCCGCACGGTGGCGGAATTGTGAGGCTCTGGGTATGAGCCGGATACATTCCTCCTGGCAGCTGGAGAGTCCACCAAGTTCCGACTTGAGTTTCACATCAGGTCGGTGTCTTTCGCCGATGCAAGTCGCAACTCAACAATCGCCCTAGCTCGAACCAGGGTCGTCCAACGTCCACCCCATTCCCTTCCATCCTTATCACCATCGTCCTCGTTTGAACTAAATGCAGATTGAGCGCACACAGTGGTACTAATAAATCGCCCGCGCACAGGGACAACAGGGACAGCCGGTTGGCGGACCCACAAGGACCCATTACTACTATCAGAGGCATCATTCCTCCTCGCCACTGGCAGCCAGATCGCGTGATTTAAGTATGTAGGTCCACCCTCAGGCTTCGACTGGGAGTCAATTACCAAGCGGCCGCAAGCTCGAAATCATCCCTGAGCCAAGTCTCAGTTTAATCTTCAAGCACGAGCGCGCAGTCACGATGGCGATCGGTGCGTCTATCTCACCAGGACCTCACAAACGCATGACTGGGGGCTCGTCGGCTCGATGATTTCTTGATGCGGGACCCACAGAACTTGCAATGATCACTGTTGGTTGCGTGTGGCCACAGCGATCATTATGCTGGGATCAACCTTTCTCGTGAATATTCTTGGCAGGCATGTGCGTTGGCGGGTCTCGGAAAGTCACAACTCGCCTAACCGGAACGTCAGGCTGTGCGTCGTCAATCCCGCCTGTATTTCGCGAGAAACAATGGTCAACTCTAATTACGCGCGATTACATTGACGCGCCGCTCCTTTCGAGTCATACTCCTTTCTCGGATCTGCGTCACGGCTTCCACGCTATATTCTTCTGTCCGAACTCGTCATTCCGACCTTCTTCATCACAGTTGTGCATCAAAAAAAAATCACAAGTCGAACCTGCACCCATTTTTACCCAAGCGGAAGAAACGAATACTGCATCCTAAGCAATCACCACCACCTACAAGGCTACAATGCCACACATTACAAGCCGATGTTCGGTACGCGTCGCTACGCTCGGTTGCGGCTAAGCTAAGTTAACACAAGGGGTTAATACAAGGAGGCGCTGTGGCCACACCGATCTCCCCTAAATGTGTGTGATTTCCATGACGCGGCCTCTACGCCCACCGGTTCTTCCGCACCGCCATCATTTAAGTATATGAATTCGTGAAGAGAAAGAGGAAAGAGAACGGAGTCGATCTTGATCGAATCAGCATATATATTATTATGAACGATTCCGAGCCTTTTGCTAATTATACTGTACAAACTAGCTGTGAAAAACACATGGGTGGGTACGACGCAGGCAGGAGAAACACCAACTTAATCGATTGAGGAGCGAGCAATTCACGGCGTCATAAGCTGAACTACGGCCGGGTTGAACCTGGAAATTTCCGTCCCGGGAGATGAGCAGATGGTAGTGGAGAGATCGAACGTTTACGATGCGCTAGAAGCCAAATATCCGCACTACAACAAAAATATTATTTGACACACGAGCGCGTCCAATCCGCCTCACCTCACACACGACGTGAGGGGTGCTAGTCCATGGTGCAGGACTCGTTGTAACCCGAGTCCCTTTAGTTTAACTTTCGGCCCGCAGAAACTCGACCATTGAACCGGATGTTGAAATTTCCATTTTAGGCCATGTGAATCACGATCGGCGCGCTAACGGCACGATCGCGATTCTCGATCGATCCTGTTTTGTCGCGGGGCACGCGCCAAGCGGAGTGAGTCGGAAGCGGGGGATAATAAGGTCTCGGGGGACAAGATAAGGACAGCCAACATACTGTACCGCTGTATGGGGGCAAGGCAAAGGCGTGCGTTACGCCTGTTGCTCGCCTTTTATGGTAACTGAATTACCATAAAAGGCAAATTTGTAAGCACAGTTGCCACACAGCAGTGGCCCATGACTTTTTGGAACCAGAACATGGATTGCAAACATGCCTTCTCTTTTGCCCATATTTTGGGAACCCGCTCAGAGGTAAACCAAACTGATTGAATTTTTGGATCGTTTTTGACTTTCAAATCCACACGGAAAACGGACACTGTTCAAAGCCTGAAACCGTCCCCAAAATAAAATCTGTTTGCCGCCTTTTGGGGCGCCAAACAGGCGAGTTCTCATTGTTCTTTCCCTGTTTCGACCCCAAAGGTGGATATTTACCGTAATGGAAGAGAGGCTAAACATAGATTCTTTTGCTTAGGCGTTTCGTTCAGAAAAAAATTGTTTACCGACCTTTTGAACATGGAAAATGGGCCAAACAGCGCTCGTTTTTCGTTCCTGTTTAGGTGTCAAACAAAACTATTTTTTTGATAGACACGTAGAAAGAGACATGTTTGCAACCCATATTTCGGTCCCAAAGATTCATGGGCCGCCGCAGTGCTACCATACAGATCGGTACGGTACAAACGCGCCGTGATGAGCGCTCCTATCTTCTCGATTTGATTCCGCGGGTGCAGAAGAGCTGTGATCGCGTAAATAAATGTGAGTAACGGACCACACTTTTCATACGATGGCGACCAGTGACAGTTGTCCTGTGAAGGGGAGGTCCAGCACGGAGCCCATTCAAAGAACAAGGACCAGCGCCGACAAACTGAAGAATGGAGCGTAGAAGGGCGGTCGACTCCTTGTCACAAGAACGAAAATACAAGGACCCACAAATACAGTTCTATCACAAATTCCACGACTCGCAAATAAGTAAATTTGAATGCCTGCAATTCCTCGTCACAATCACATCACATCGCTCCGGCTCCGTGCAGCTTTGACTTCATGCTGAGAGCGTTGAGGAGGTAGAGGCTGAGATTAAGCCTAAATAGGCACGAGAAGCGGGGTGCATGCGGTGCGCGTCTGCAAGTACGTCAACGGAAACCAAATTTTTGAACAGTATGAGAGAGAGAACGGCGGTTGTTGAGAGAACGGGGCGGCGATATGCGGGAGACGGAGGCTTCAAATGCTCAGAAGGTGAGGCTATAGTGCGGAGGAGAGGAATATCATCGCGATCATGATCGTGGTTCTCGAACCTTGAGAACCCAGGGCCGGAAGAAAGGGACGAAGGGAGGGATGGCAGTGCGGATAGATCCGCACACGAAGGTATTGCGTCGTAGGATTCTGCGGGGAACTGAAGGGCCATAAACCAGGTTCGAAGTTCACAGATGAATGAATGTACTTATTTCCGCCGCGGGGTCCTTGGTTGGCAGCTACAAGGAGACCGGCGAGGGCTGAGGTCGCGGTTGGTTGTGAAATTATTAGATGGAAAACCGAGGAATGGCGGAAATAACGGAAGAAGGCCCGGTTTCTCCAAGTGAGCCTCAAGAACACAGAAGATCGGTTAACGGAAGTCCAGAGACCGCCACACCCGGTGCTCACACCTCACCATAATGACATGAGTGCGTACTACACACGCAAGAGCACAGAACAAAAGCATAACGAGTGTGTCGCGGAGCGCGCGTTTCCCCAGAATAAAAGCCCGTCGTCCGAGAAGTTTGAATCCCAGTGGCCATGCGAAACCTCACAGCGCGGTGAGCTTGACGCCTCGCGGGTTCCGCAGAATACAAGCCTGCACAGTTCACAGCTCCGTTCCCGCAGGATATAGGTCAGCTTCAATGCTCCTCGTGCACAGGTAATTAATACTCGGGCGCTGTCTGGGCTCAGAGTTAGTTTCGTCTATGACGATGCTGGAGTGGACCTACGCTGGACACGAGGCGGGTTATTACGCGGCGCCAGGATCCTTGCCGATAAGTAAGGCGAGAGTAGCAGCTTCACTTGGTTGTGGGTCTTGCAGCGTCTCTGAGGTAGGCCCTTGGAGGGGTCGACTCAAGGTCGCATACAGTATTTCGAAAGGGCATGCAAAGGGCAAAAGACACTGCATGTTGATCTACTTATTAATGGCGCCCGCCACGCTGCTGCCTAACTTCGGGCCTTGTTGAGTGGCCGGGTAACAGCTCGTCGGCCGACGGGGCGTAGTGGTCATCATATCCGCGATTTTCTCGTCAAGCTTGCGGGCGAGAACTATCGCATGCTGTGGCAGAAACTACCCACGCATGCCTCAGGCTGAATCATTGAAGTTCGCTGGCATAGATTGGGCATGAACAAATTAGATGAAAGTCCCAAGTTCTTCCTGGCCACCAGGGTTGAAAAGTTCTGCGTTGCGAAAAGAGCAGGGTCCAAGAATGGGGACGGGAGTACAAGAGCGAGATAAATATTCTCAAGGCGCTTGTGAACCACCGTGCCGATTCTTTGGGGACCTGGCCTGTGTTTCTGCAGTCAATTTTGAGCCAAGTGAGTGCGTGTACAAAGGGGGGCGGCAAGAATGAGTGTACCTTTCGCGCGGCCGTGACAAAGCTCTCCTTCGCAGGTGATAAGTAGGATTCAATGTGTTGCCACTTCAAACTAAGCGCATACGAAAGATCTTCTGTGGCTGTCGCTTCAAGGAAACCCATGCGACTACTGGCAGTTAGGTCGGTCGCTTATAAGTTATATGTATCACTTGCATTTTTGTGGCGCTCACTGACGCCTCTTGTGACCTTTTGGGAGATATCCTCCCTGTCGGTAGGTAGGTAGGTGGGGAATTAAATTATCAAGTAACTCACACGGAAGGCCGGTCGTTGTCTCCCTTGTGGATATCACAAAATTCACAATCATTTCTACATCGCGTTCTTCGTCTTCTCGGGGGCTTCACTATTGTCGTCAAGTTCAACTCAGACAGGTGATCTGTCCTTATCTTCGATATTTACTGTTCGCTGTCGCACAATTTGAAGCAGGAACGGACCTTGAACGCGCAAGGCTCGATTGACCACTGCCCAACACGACAACCGAGAGAAATCAACGCCACCACTGAGCCATCGACGCTACGCGGGCGACCTGATTGACGCCAGTGGACAGAATCTGCAGCCCGAGACTTTGGCGGAACAAACCGAATCAAATCGACCTTGTGCGCCCGATTCACGGTGGCCGGATGGCCGGTGATGGTTGTCCACGAAGGACAACGGCGGACGCCACACAGAGGTAGGTATGTAGGTAGAGTTACAGAGGAATCGAATTGAGGTGGAGGAAGGCATTGACTCGGAACACTGTGTTCAGCAAGTTCAGCACTGAGCAGGGACTTCGGAGTCGGAGTCGGAGATTCGGAGTCGTCAGCCAGTGAAGTTTTTGAGGCAAATCGAGGACAAGCGTCGTCGATGATGCGGTAGAATTCGAAGGGCAGGGAGCAGACGGCTTGAGCGCGAAAAATGGGAAGGAAAGTTAATTTTGATGTTACGTGATCACGTGAGGACCAAGCATGGACAAACTCAGCTCTTCAAAATTGACGCGATGATTACTGAGAAAGGACCCCAAATGTATTAAAATGCAGTCCCAGTTGTGGTTCAAAGGTCCAAGTCAATGTGTGCTACACTGACGCCGTACAAGTCAGATCCTGACTCCATAATATCCTCCAGTGTCCACTGCCTCCACACAATCCGGACGGTGTCTTTTGAGAAATTGGAGGAAGAGCCAAAGAAGCAGTGGTGTAAGAGCAATGCGTCAGACCTGGCGTAAAATTCTTCTGGGGCTTTGTCCTCCTCGCCGACCCGGTGTATTACATATACTCTCCCCCAAGTCGCGTGCTGAGAAGTGGGAGGATTGAAGGCTGCTTCATTTTCCCCTTCATTGTATTAACTTGCCATCATCTTTGCTTTTCGGACGGGGGATCACTGATAGTTGAAGAAAACAATGTTTGTGTATCTGATATTCGATCTTCGAACCATGAAACACTGTTGGAACTGAAGGCGGTATATGGAGCACTTGACGTGGAGCTTGCGGAGATGTTTTAGAATCACTCGACCTTGCGCACCGACGCACGTGCCAAGTCCGCATTCCATCAAGCCTGAGGCAGCCTTTAAGATTTCTGTGCGTTCAACGTTCCACCGTGACGATAACGAACGATCTGGTTCCAAGGTATTTCCAGCGAATGCGAAAGCTCTCGGCACGCCGGGTCTGTGAGGATGATTTCGAATAGCTTGGGGGCATCCTTGAATATATCCCGCGGGAGCCCGGGGTACTGGTAGTAAGCTCAGAGCTGTGTGGTCCTCTGTTCCCGATGTGAATTTCAGGATCTGTAACGAAGCGAGACGACGCCTGATTGGCCAAAGGGAGAAAGAGTAATAGCATTCTGTTCGACGGATGCTGTGCGCTCTTCCGCGAGCCTGGCAATGGCAGAGTGCAACATGTCGATCTGTGAACCGAGCTCGCGCATGCGAGCCATGCCAGCGTCGATCCGTCCACGGTTTACAGGGATGTCGTCGTCAGACGGAGGATCGTTGCTGTCGAGGAGATCGACGACATTGGTGGGAGTGGGTGCGATTGAGTCAAGGAAAGCAGGGCTTTTGTCGCAGAGGCCCCGCACTGACAGCACGGCCGCAGCACTGTCATGCGCTGGTAAAAAATAGTTTTTTTTAAAAAAAAAGAGACAACACAACCGTGGGAAAACGTCATGTTCAACCTTGAATCTCGTTATTCTCAAACAAATTAAACATTCACGACATGATCATGAGTGCTCTTTAATCACCCTACCACGGCCAAAGAAATAACTTAACCCACCCCCGAGCGACTTAGACTGCAGATATACGAGATCAGGTTTAATAATGAAAGGAACGAAAGGAAATACGACGCAGCTGTGAGTTGGCGGCCGCGTTGATAGAACACATCCTGTAAGCACCGGCGGGCACACCACTTCCGGTCTTTCCCGCCACCAGCACAGATACTTGGCCGTTGACATCAGCCGCTGGCAGCGTAGACACTGTTGAAGAAAGTGAACTTGAGCGGGTCCAAGGGGTGGTGTCTGTGCCCGACGCGATATTCTAGAAGACTACGTGTGCGTGCCCGATAATGATTCTATCCCCGTTGGCCAGCTGGCTGTAGCGTTAACAAGTTACGGTATCCGCATTCGATCGTATCCGGATATTTGTGATCTGCGTGAGTTGTCTTATAATCTGCATCTTCCGCCCTCTCAACAGGTCTCACTTTTTTGCGCTCGACGGTCACTTGCCTTCTCCCGTCACGCCCAACCATGGAAATCGACGAGAACTCTCAGTGGGTTTCAGCATCGAGTATCTCGTCGTTAACTCATTTTCTGTACCAGCCCCACGTCAAGGCTCATCGGACTCTTTTTGATTTCTTCTTGTTTGAAACGCTATTAATCCAAATTTGTCCGCACTCCCGACTCGTTCTTCCCGTCATGCTGATTCTGTCTCCCAGACATGTATCGAATATGCTTCCCTAAAGATTCGTCGGCTATAAAGCTGCTCGGTATGTTGCAACATCTTTGTTTGCCCATTCAATATTTTCAATATTCATGCATTTCCCTTGTAGTGTATTTCGTTTTCTTTGTCGATGCGATATGCGTCGTGTTCGATACTTTAAGCGTCGTCGTTGGTCTCAGTGCTGGTGACCATACCAGTTTCTCCCAGTACCCTACGCCTGTCCTCGGCTCTTTGAGTGCGATGCTAGTGCAGCTCTTCTACTGTTTTCGCATCCGCGCCATCCGCCAAACGGCGTGGCCGATCGCAGTTCTCATTGGCATCGTGAGTACTTCTTCAGATATTGTCTCATTTTGCTTCGCTGACCCGAGCCGTAGATTGCAGCGGCACAATTTGCGGCTGGGGTGGGCTGGGTAATACTAAGGCGGATAGGCGACAATTTTGACGCGAAGGCGCCCACAATCCTGTTCTATCTCTGTCTCGTCGGCGATGCGACCGCAGATGTAGGCATCACCCACACCATGGCTGTTCTCGTGCGTGCTCTTCCTTAGGTTGCGCCTGGTCTGAGTGTCTTGTCCACAGCTCCTGAAGGGTTCGGACCTACCGCAGACCCGAGATGCGGTCAAGAACATCGTGCGCCTCATCATCGAGACCAACGCCCTCACTTCCGTTCTTGCCCTTCTTGCAGTCTTCTTGTTCGCGTTAAATCCGGTAGGCCTGCGATCCTTTGTTGGGTGTATGTTGGCATTGACGAAAATCGGCAGACAGGCTTGGATTTCTCTTGCCCCATCACGATTCTTCGTGGAATGTGTGTTGCATGTGCCTGCGCTCTTCATCTGTTCAGCTAATAGATCCTTAGCTACGCGAACACACTCCTTGTAGTGCTGAACAAGCGGGCGGTGATGTATCTCAGATCCGAATCTTCTGACGGGTTGGAAGAAGGGTGTAGGACCAATACGTCGGAGCGGGGGTAAAATTTCTGTCCCGAAGTTTTTCTCCCTTGGAGATTGTATTATTCATCGGTTTTTGTTTTCGAATCCTCGACTTGGCGTATACTTGAATTCATGAATAGCAATGGGGATACCGAGGCTCGAAGCAAGTGAGAGCTGACAAACGAAGCTACTTTCCCTCGGTCTTGATCGGACAGCTTCCACATCAGGTCTAATTCGTGGTTATCAGACGCTCAACAAGCGAAGGAAGTTGTGTTTCTCGACAGAGACGCTGCAGGGGTAGAACAGCCGGAGTTCGACGGCTTCGTTCGTTTCTAAGCGTTTGCTTGTGTATAGGTGCTAGAATCATAACTTCGACTTCGATATAAATAGTGAGAAGGCTGGACCACTGATTCGCCGCACATCTCTATCGACCATGGCACCCTCCGTCTTGATTATCGGCGCTGGCGGAGCTGTTGGTTTACCGCTCGTTGCAGAGTTCCAGAAGCAGAAATCGCAGTTTAGCAGAATAGCAATTTTGTCCGACCCGGCGAGGGCGCATAAATTCGCCGCGGTGCAGAAGAGCGGCATCGAAGTGGTCCAGGGCTCGTTCCTTGACTTTAAATGTTACCAAGGTACCGTGCATTCACATTTGTAGGTCCGGGAACTAACGGATCTCACTGGCAGGCTTCGATGTCGTCATCTCCCTCGCAGGAAACGCCCTCATGCGCCTCCAGCCCGCGATGATCGAAGCCGCCGTCGCAGGCGGTGTGCGCCATTTCTACCCCTCCGAATTTGGGACGGATATTAATCAGGACGGCGTCTGGAACTTCCGGTACTTCCGCGACAAGGTCGTCACGCGCGACCACCTCGTCGCCACGGCTAAAGCGCACCCGGGCTTCCGGTACACGTTGATGCTCGTGGGGGCGTTCTCCGAGTGGGTCTGCGGCGAGTTCAGTGGTGTGGATGTGGAGAAGCACACGGTGAGGTGTTATGGGTATCCGGATGCGCAGGCGTCGGTCACAAGTCTTGACGAGTGAGTTCATTTTGCCAGAACCTGGAAGAAAACGATTGAGACCGAGGAATATTAGTGTCGTTCGGTACACCGTCGAGTCAATCCTCCTCCCCTTCCCCGAGGGACAATCTTGCCGGGAGATCCGTGTCCGCGGCGACCACTTCACCTTCCAGCAGATTATTGCCGTACTCGAGGAAGTCCAGGGCGTGAAATACGATGTACAGTATCTCGATCCCAAGGAGGCAGCCCAGAAGCAGGAAGAGGCTCGCAAGCGGGGCGATGAGGCTGAAGAGATGCTGTGGGCGGGAAAGCCGGTTGGGCCGTCAGGGAAAGTGCAAGTTCCACTGCCCCTCGATAACGACAAGTTCGGGTTCAAGTCAGAGACGCTCAAGCAGACGTTGACACGTCTTTATGGCAAGAAATGAGGTGCTGTATGGACTTGTATAAATAGTTTGTAGGGAGCAGGTCCTGGGAGCTCTGCCAGTGTACTTGTAACTTGCTCTTAAATCTTCAAGTTGGTTACTATTCGCCGAGGAAAGACCAAGTGCCAAAATAATGCCTCGTTATATTGAGAAGTTCGAAAGAACGCGTCTGGGAAGGCGCTGCCAAGTTGAGGAGAAATGCGATCCAAGCTTGAAACTGGCCCAGACCGCCGGCAGTCTCAGGCCAGGAAATTTTCTGAGGAGATCCCTAAATGGAGTCGAATTGGGCCAGGGGGAGTTACCATAAGACTCCATCTCGAACTCGCTTCAGTGCTGACTTGAGTGCTGAACAAGGAGAAAGAAAGGAGAAGGGAGGCGACGGCGGGCGAAGTTAACAAACGCAAACACCGCGGTGGCCTTGAATTTCTTGCGTTGTACCATGATGTGCTCGCGCTTCGTTTTCCGCTGCTTCAAGGCACTAGAACGCTTCGGCGACCGAATAACTGGCGCCGCTGGCCCCTTTTTCGTCGCTTTTGCCATCATACTCATCGGCCTAGGCACCGTCTGCTTTTGTCCGTTATTTCGCCCACTTGACCCTTAAAAAAATGAAGGCTAACGAGCTCGTAGTCGATGTAATAATGCCCAGTCTAATGTGGCCACTCATTTCTGGCCCCATATGCGTCCTCATCGCGTCAAATTTATGGATGCACTACTATTACGTCGTCACAGTGCCGCCAGGATTCGTCGATGAGCCTCCTCGGGAAGCACCGCCAAAGACCATACTCTGGGCGGAGAAGAGGGCTCCGAGGCGTGGGGAGATAACCGCTGGTGTGCGATGGACGGAGGAGCTCGTCATCACACGCGCCGCAGTCACCAAATGCCGCAAGTGCGGGCAACAGAAGCCGGAGGTGCGCCCACGACATTTTTATTCTGGGTGACGATTTTTGACCCGCCGAGAGTCAGAGGACGCACCATTGCCGTATATGCAAGCGCTGCGTGCTGAAATATGACCACCATTGTCCAGTATGTCCATCTAATACCTGCCCGCTTGTTTGCTTATTCATTTTCATCACTCCAGTGTGTGTATCTCGACTCCTCAGATTTTTTATTTATTGAAGGTTTCAGGGGTAAATCAATGCGTCGGCCTGCACAACGAGCGTCATTTCGTGATGTTCATGGCCTACCTCGTCATCGCGTGCGCCTCGCTCACTGTGACGGGTCTACCACACGTCCTCTACGCGCTTGGTGCCGCAGGCGCCGCATTCGACGTTCGTTTTCTTGTGCGCTGTCTGCCCTCACCAACACAATTATCCAAGATGACTGGCCGCACCATGTCCCCCAAATAGCGTTCATCATGATCTACATCCTCTCGGTCGTCATGGCCCTCGCGGTGGGCGTTATGTGCATGTACCACCTGTGGGGCGTCATGCACGGCGAGACGACTGTGGAGGCGCAGGACCATGACGTATATCGGCGAATGGCAAAGTCAAGAAATGAGGTGTCATCCCTCCCCGCGAAATAATGTTGTTGTCTAACTTTGTCGCAGACCTTCGTCAACTCGTACGACCTCGGGTATGTCTCCTCTGTTGGGCCCTTGCCAAAAATAATCTAACAAATAAATAGAAAACGCCGCAACCTCGCCCTGTTCTTCAACGTCGGCGAGAATGGGTAGTAAGTATTTTCTTGACTCTCCTTTCTGTGTTATACACCGACGCACCCCACGCAGCCCACTCTACACCCTCTTCATCCCCTTCCGCATAAACCCGTACACCGATGGCCGCTCGTGGGCGCGGCGCGAGGGGTACGTCGCGCACCGCGGGGTAAGACAGGGCGAAGAGCTGACGGACGATGATGACGATGGCGCCGAGCCCGAGGCGGCCTAGCTAAGTGGACAGCTAGATGGTGTGCCCGTGGTTGATCAATTATTGGAGGATTGTATTTGTAGGGAACGGACATGTGAGTCTTCTTCTCTTCCTCTAGATCCCTCTCTTTGCGTCCAGAAGAGATTCTGGTCGCATCCCCTATATGATGAAACACGCCGGGGCCAGATGACGACTCGCGCGCGCCTCGCGGTGCGCGGGGAGTTTTGGTTGATATAACATCCGGCTTTTTTTTGGTTGGCTCTATGAGCTAGCTTGCTTAATTCTGATTCATCCACTTTCCATTTATTTTGTTTCTCTTTCGAGTTGGAGAAGATGCTGACGATATTGGTTGGTTGCAGATGAATTAATTACATTAATGGAGGTGGTTTCAATGGGTGACTTCCCATAAGGGTAGAATATAGTTTCCAGGTTTTCCGAGCTTATTTGAGGGTGCCAGTGATGGTAGCCCAGTTTAGAATATTCATCCTACGCGTCAAAAGCCAACTGTTCACACGAATAAAATCGCAATATGAGTTCAGCCGTTTTGGAAGAAGTCCGGCCGGAATGGGCTCCGAGACGCAACGAGAGCCCGCTGAATTTTTCATGGGGCAAATTGGCCACTTGGACGTCGAAGACAACGGCGGGAAGCATCGTTGCACCGCCAAACAGTTTATTCATCTTTATTCTAATCTGGAGAGGGGGTGGGTACCCCTCTCCAGATTATAGTAGATTCGAATAAATCCTTACCGCTTTTGTGTCCCCCGAAGTGATGGGGTCCTGACAGCTGCCTCGGCATCGCTGCCGGAAATGCGAAAATATTCAAAAGAAAAACTTCTATCCTTATGGGAAGTCAACCAATATATAGCAGCAGCTCGCGGGATGGATTATTGTAGCGAGCAGGTCTTTAGGGAAGCATGTTCGATAGATATATGAATGGGACTTAATAAACAGAAAGCAAAGAGACGGGTTGGAGGGGCAGGACAGATCTGGATTAGCAGCGCCTCGAACGAGAAATAACTAAGCAGGCTTCCGACCAGGTGCGATGTGGGGCCAGTATCTGGGCTAGTGCAGAGATTACTCGACAGCGAGATGTTCGATGCAAATACGTACTGAAAGTAGGGGTCAGAGTGCTGAGGCTCATTTTTGTGGTCGGTGTGGTGGGAAGAGGCACAATGCGGGAATCTCATACAGGGTAGACCGGTAACCGTTCTCTCTATGAAGTGGGAAAACGTTCATACGATAAACTTGAGTAGGTTGGATCAAAGACGCAGAAATGAACGGGGGAAACCTACGTGCCAGAAGCGGAAAATGGAGATTATTTGCAGATCTCGTTGGTTAGAACTTTCCAAACTTTGTCCAGAGTTCAATCAGAGCTTCAAGCGGCGGTAAGCTTGGCTACATGAGGATATGAGGTTGGGTCCCAGGTCTAGCTGAAAATGAGAGTATCCGGGTCTGCGCTAGTCTCTCTTGACAGACACACTATAAAAAATTGTGCTCGTACCTTGCGTTATAAAAGTTACAGAGGGGGCCCAAACGCCCCAAAAGGAAAAAAGGAGAGAAGAGGAATCACTGTGGAAAGTAAAGGTACTACATATGAGTACCCGGGTACTAATTATGCCAAAAAGGTACTCAAAATGAGGGCTTTAATCCTGAGTGCTTTTTGAGGTACTTCGTATGAGTACTTTTGAGGTACTACCTCGAAGGTACTC
Source organism: Mycena alexandri (assembly GCA_029233265.1). Classification (NCBI taxonomy): domain Eukaryota; kingdom Fungi; phylum Basidiomycota; class Agaricomycetes; order Agaricales; family Mycenaceae; genus Mycena; species Mycena alexandri. Next base: position 594,275 of record JARJCM010000015.1, read on the forward strand.
CATATCAGTTCTTTCACCACAACTGTGGGAATTTCGAGGTGATCTGTTGACGGCGGCAAATATCGGCCGATTTGGCCATGTTTGGGCCCATCAGCGGCTTCTTTTCTTTGCACCGGCGTCGCGTCTCTGCACTCGCTACTAGTAACGTCGCGGACGCGATCTACCCTCGTACTCGTGAAATCACCATCTGTAGTGTTATTAGCCACCCCCCCCGCCGACATAGGTATTCGAAAATAACCGCTTTCCCGTGCCTTTTATGGACCCGACCTTTCAGCCATCGATGCGCGCGCGTTCACGCAGAAAGAAGCCTAGCAAATCTCCCACCCGAACAAGGTGAAGCAGCTTTTATATCGCCATCATTACAAGCACATTCCGGGCACCATTTCCGACGTGTTCGATTGTGAGCACTACAGAACTCTCTGCGCTCAAAAGGTCGTCGTTGACGGCCAAGAATTGTCACACAATTACTTTTCCGGCAAATACGACATTGCCCTCGGTGTCTGCACCGATTCCTACTTGCTTTTCGATCGCCGCAGGAAGGGTCCTTCGGCAACACCAATTCTCGCAGAGATGTACTCTGTTCCACCGAAAACTCGCACACATCTGGAAGACTTGTTATGCTGCGGCGTCATTTCTGGGCCCAAAGGTCCGAAGGATGCTCACAGTTATCTCATCCCCTTCGATGATGAGCTCGCCCAACTCGCTGTCGGTATTCCCACATATAACTCCCTCGACAAAAACATCTTCGATTTACATGCATACAATCTCTTCGTCATGGGCGACATTATTGCGGCGGAAAAGATGATGAACATAAAGGGTCACAACAGTCTTAGCGCTTGCCGTTCATGCAAGATGAAGGGTCACTGCAACAAGGCTGGCGGTGAGACCGTGTACTACATGCCGCTTGCAGCGCCCAACAATGATGGCGAGTTGCGAACGACTTGGGATCCACGTAACCTCCCTCTCCGCACCGACGAGAGCTTCCAAAAAATTGTTCACGAACTCGACGAAGCAAAAACGGACAGCGAGAAGGAAAAGATTGCCAAGTTCCACGGCATCAAAGGACGCCCCGCACTGCGCAGAGTTGGTTCGTTAAACCGCGCGCGATCATACCCTTGGGATCTTATGCATCTGTTCTTCGAAAATGACATCCCGAACCTCATCAAATTATGGAGCGGCAAGTTTAAGGGCCTCGATACCGGGAGCGAAGATTATGAGATCTCCGAGGAGGTGTGGGAAGAGATTTGGAGGGAGACAGCAGAAGCCATGAAGGGCATTCCCTCCGACTTTTGCCGTTCTCTCGCCGGTGGACCCGGCAAATTTACGGCGGAGGCTTGGTGTTTCTGGTTTGTTTACATGGCCCCTGGACTCCTGAAGGGTCGTTTCTCGAACCCGAAATACCACGTTCATGCTTGCCAGTTGGGCGACATCATCAAGACCTGCCTGCTATTTACGATCAAAACAAGCGAGATCGACATTCTCGAGGACAAGGTTATTGATTGGGTTCAAACTTACGAAAGGTCAGTATATTCTTTCTGCAAACATGGAACTTGATTGATTTTCCATACAGATACTATTATCAGTACCGTCCCGAGCGACTCAAAGCATGTCCCCTGACGGTTCACGGTTTACTGCACGTTTGCCCAGATATGCGCTTCTGCGGTCCAGGATGGACAACCTGGACCTTTTTCATCGAGCGGTATTGCGGGTTTCTCAAACGTGGTTTGCGTTCCAAGCGTTTCCCTTGGGCCAATTTAAATAACAGGGTACTCCATTATGCTTACATGGAGCAAATTGGTGTTCGGTACGATCTGGCAGAAGAGCTTTCGGTTTTTGGCGTTCGAACCTCAGGTCCCTCAAAATCTGAACATGTGTATGACCACTGTGAGTAAATGGACTCATCTATTTCTTGTAACTCAACGCCTATAGATCCTCACGCAATCCTTCGAACTCCGTATCAAGCAAGCCACTCACCCAACGACGAAATTCGCCACAAAATTGCCCGCTTCCTCGCCGATGTTCTTGGAAAGCCAAAGGCCAAGATCCTCGCTCTGTTGCCCCAGATCATGCCGCGTTGGGGTAAGGTACGGATTGTCGACGGTGATTCGATCAAGGCCACGTCTATCACGGCTCGTGGGGAGGACGCAGAGCGCGACAACACCTATGTCCGGGTATGGGTTTAATTTAAACATTTTATTCTTTGGACTTACCTCAATTCAAAGTACGAGGTCGAGGTAAAGAAGGAGAGAAAATGGGTGCCCCAGGTTTGCTATGGACGTCTTGAGCACATCCTAGTGTGCCAACTTCCTGTTGGTAAGCTGTGGGGCGCTTTTTCAGGTCAGACACGTCTCTTTGTAGTGCTCAGTCCTTGCTCGACGGGCGCGAGGGACGCCGCAACAGAGATTGTGTCCCACACCCAAACCAACCAGCCCATTGCTGTCGACCTCCAATCAATCTGCGCCGTTGTTGGACGATTTGAAACAAGAGGGAAATGGGTTATTGTCGACCGGACGGGAGGGTTGATCAAGCCAGAGTTTGTACCGACGGCGGAGATGGAGAATGTTGAGGAAGAAGGTTAATCACTTACACTGTGCTTGCCAGAAAATTCACCCTTCCCTTTTTAAATAGCCTTCCTCCATTTTCCAACGGTTTGACATGAACCCAGCACCCAATGCGCCCCCAACACCATTTTGAATATTGATGCATGATCAAATAGCGAACACGATCACGTGTCAAGTGATGCGGAATTTGCTCAACGCGTACCAAGCGAAACAGACTAATGGCACACAGTTAGATCATCTCAGCGTGAGTGATAATCTCTAGAGAGTGCCTTCCAATGCCACCTGCCCATTCATTTAACAGCCCAAGGAATTTTCGACCCCTTCTTACCAACTTCTCACCTGGGTTGAGTCGGACTTCCTTAATAAAACTATGCAACATTAATGAGCAATACACCTTGTCTCTTGATTGCCAGGCATTAGCCTCAAACTTTCCTAGTACAGGACATGTTACATCGTCGCAGTTGAGACCATTTCGATGAATGTTTGCGTTGATCAAACTCGGAGTGTTCAGCCAAATATTGCCACACATCACGTCTCGCTTCCTTCCACCACGACCATGCCACCGAAGGTTGTCGGGATGGTTGAGCGCATGAGTGCTCTCGAGGCCTCACTAGAAGAGACAATGAAACAGCTAGCAAAGAGCCAGAAAGAACTAGGCAAGCAAAATTTTGCGCACTCATATTGACCTCGACATTCCCAAGACATTCCTCACGTTTTTCCTTATTTTCCAGCTGCAGCTCGAGGCCCCAAAAGCGAACCAAAACTCATTCCAAGACCTGCTGGGCAGGCCGGACGCAAAGGAGGATACCACCTTCAAACTGAGATGGGTTTGGCCGAAGATCCAGGGAGATTCCAAAGGCTCTCGGTGCGTAGAGGATCTTGGTACTCCTCTGCATTTCTGATGGGATTCTCCGGCGCCTCGTACGCTCTTTTGCTAACCGTTACCTTCCCACTGGCAAGACGATTGCGAAGCAAAAACGCACCCGATTGCAGAAAGTTGTTAAGCTGGTATTATTTTCTTTTGGTCTGTTCGCCAAACCTAATTCAAGCACTGTTAAGATTCGTGGAGAGTGTAAATTCTTTCACCGCTTTCAAGGCGCTTGGCCCATACGAGACCTTATCAAAAAATACTTGCAAAATGCGCAAGACAAACACAAGCGTGACATGCGTTTAGAAAAGGAGGCGGAGGATGAGGATTCGGGGGAAAGAGCGGTCCGCGAGGGTGCGTAAGCCGTCGAAAGTAGGAGCCAAAAGCGATGAGGAGGAAGGCGAGGAGGATGATGTCGAGGACGAAGCGGATGCAGGCGAGGAGGATGGTTGGGTGGATGACGATGACGACGGTCCGGAGGGTCAAGATGTTCTGTTCGACATCAGGGCCGAAGATGAGGACTTTCCGCTCGATGAAGCAGACTGGCCGGTACCGGATGCAGAAGAGTTGTCACCGCCGCGCAGGGGCGATGATAAGGTGCGATTTTCCTCTGACTTTTGGCATTGGCTGATGTAACAGCACCAGGAGAACAAAGGGGCGGTCAAAACCAAGGTACGAATCATTCGGGGTTTTTTTTCCTGCGGAAGCCAACACCGTGTTCAAATTTCCAACACCCACAGCTGAAGCGCAAAATCAATGTCACGGAAATAGAGAACGATTCGAATGACTCCCCGTCCCCGAAGAAGGTAGTATTTTGCCTCCTGCGTTCGAATTATTCTGATATATTTGCAGATAAAATCAACACATACGTCTGCGGTGAATGCACCGGCATCAAAGTCAAAAATACTTCCCAAACCCCGAAGCAAACCAAAATCAAGTCTTCTTTCTTCCCCCTCCCATTCCTTTGCCCCGCTTCCCTGCCCGAACAATTTTTGCACTGACACGATGCCGTCTGAAACCCGGTCCTGAATTATTGTCTCTCACGAATCAAAAAAGAACTCTTAGCGGCAAGAATGGCTCTCATGATCTTGACCTCAAGATCTGCCGCGCAATTTCGACGCAGAAAAAGCGTGACGCAAGTTTGAAAACGGCTCGAGCGCAACGATGGCCAACCAAAATTCGTTTCGATGACCTCTCGGATCGGGTTTTGGAATTCAAGCAGGAAATTATTGAGCTCGCTTCGGATAGCGACGAACTGGATGCAAATCCGCTTTGGAAGGGATTCCTGGAGTCAATCGATTGTCAGGTTTACAACTTTGCGGCTGCCCCCGACTCATTTCAGAACGCCAAAAAAGAGGGCTATTGTTGTGGGTAGTGAGTGGCTGCCCTCGCAACGCTCTTCAATGTTTATTGACATACTCTCTGGAGTTTTGGACCGCGCGGCAGATCGATCATTGCTGCCACGATTGAGCGTTTGCTGAGCAGTCGAGTTTCGGAAGATCAGATATACCAAACGATTGCGTCCCTCATCGACACACCGCGTCATTGGGGTGATTCTGCCGACGAAACGAAGCTCATTACGGAGGCAGACTTTGTCGACTTCGTGCTCACTCCGTACATCACCATTTCCCTCATCGCCATAGAGCTCGACATTTCTTTTGAGGATGCGTGGACAGTGTTTCAGCAGAGCAATAAGGTCGGTCATGCGCTTCATCCCATCCCCAGTGCCGCCCCTCCAGCAAAATCGCCTCCTCCAAAGAAACGCAAGGTGAATACTTCTGATGACTGCGCGATCCAATCTGACATAAATTTGAAGTCTGTATCTCCCTCCAAACCAGCTGGACCCACCTTTCTGACACTTGATGATTTCCCTTCGGTAGGATTTCGTTTCTACATTGTGTGAAAGCTAATGCTGTTATAGCCCTCGAAGAAGAAGAAGAAGACAAAAAAATCATCTCAGGTAGACTTTGCGGATTGTGGTCGCTCCGGCGGAAACTTACCACCTCCACAGAGACAGCCAGCAAACTCTCAACATCACGAACCAGAGGCCTCGCAACGCTATGCAACTCGTTCTTCGGTTGGTTTTTCTTCTTCATCAGCGACATCCTGGCTAATAGCTCCCGGCAGAAACATAAACCGACCTAAGATGCCCTTCGCTTGCTCTGTGTATTCCAACGTGCTTTTCTGTAATTGATGATGAATCCCATATTTCAGTGATTCGAATAGCTTCACCCATGTTATAGGTCAAGAGTTCAGAGTCTCACTAGACCGTTCTCTTCAGACTGACTTCTATTAGG